>CM027081.1:1814809-2414809 GCA_015343265.1 Pao palembangensis
ACAGATTTTAATGAAAATTTCTGGAAATGTTGATCATGGGCCAAGGAACAGAAGACTACATTTTGGTGATGTTCCAGATTCCGGAGGGGCTTTGACCTTTGGTCTCCCAGGATTAAAGGCAAAGGGGCTTTGATCATAAGAACCCACTATATTATGAAACCCTCTACTGAACATAGTATCTGGAATGAGGAATTGTTTTGAAGGATTCTTTATCATTGATTGGTGGAGGTCTGGACTCTTGGAGTACTTTTCTAGTATTATATATGTTAACAAATCTAATACCAACCCAGTATCTTGTTTTGTGCTCTATAGGTAAACATTAAACACAGACTGCTGATATATCCTGAACGCTGAGAGAGTTGCTGACTGAGCCAGTGATTTTCTTTCTCTTGTCACTGTGTTTTCACTGCTCTCCCTGTGACTCTTGGGGTAGATTTGTTGGATGACTGATGCACTCTTCACTCTAAATATAAGTGAATAGTTGTCTTTCCCGGTGAATGAGCCAATCTCTGTCATCTGCGTTTGAAGCTAAGAGTGAATGCAGACTTGTATGTGAAGTACTTTTTTTAGTAATGACTAAAATTGCTTTGTAAGATTTTTTTTTTTGGTTGCTAAATGCAGAAACAAACTATATTATTTACTATAGTACATTATTTAATATATATGAATTACTTTTTCAGAATATTGGGAAATACTTTAAAAAGTGGGCATGTGTGCTTGTTAGTGTGGATATGTTGCCATTCTGAGGTTCCGCTGACATCAAATTCTGACTAAAGGTTGTCTGCACGTCCTGACATTAGATAAATGCCTGGAGTCGTTGTTCAGAAATCTGCACCAACTCTCTGATAGGCCTCTCTCTCCCTCCCTCTCTCTTTGGCTGTTCTAATCACTCATAGGAATGCATCGAGCTGCTTGTCAGAGATCAATCATCTTCGTCAGGTCGTTGTACCGATTGTTTGAGTAGAGGGCCATTAGAGAGGAGCTGTTTGGAGGTGTTTTGTGAACCTGAGTGGCTCCAAAGGTCAGTGAGAGAGACAGTGAGAGACAAGGATTGAGAAACAAAAGAGTTGTGTGTGTATGTGTGTGTGATGTACGGCAAAAGGAGTAGACAGGTGGATGTGCCTGGAGATAGGAAGGCAGGCGTTGTCAGGCTCGTTGTGTGACTTCACTGCCCTTTGTTAGTCTGAATTCTTAAACAGCTCACCACAAATACCGAACCTGAGATTAATAATTCTCACGTATACCACCCAACATGCTTTTCTGATCTGAAATATGTATGCCACAGAATAGAAGAGAGACAATACAACCGGGAGGGGAGCAAGGGGAGAGGGGAAACCAAAAGGGGCTGTACGATGGTTGCTTTCCAGCCTTTTTGGAAGGCTGCTCAATTCTTTTTCATGTGGCCTGTCAATAGTGTCTAATGAGGAAATCCACCTGTGTGTGATGTAAGCGCTTCCTCTGTCCATAAAACTGCTAACACGCAGTGCCATCAACTTTTCAAAGTTCCTCTCGCATGAAACATCTTTTCTTTTGAAAGGAAGTTGTGAGAATGGTGTCTCAAGTCGCGCAGTATGTTTCATGCTTTGCTTTCTTTTCTGAAAGACATTCAGTGTGCAGGATTGTGTGACACCATCTGTCCTTTGAAAGCTATGGACCAAATTTCAGTGAAAACAATTGATGATTAAAAGATTTTATTGCAGGAGTTTCTGCAGAGTTGTCTTCAAATGAGAGTGCTGAGGTCATTTGATCAGCCTGAAACTTTGTCGCTCCTCCATGCTACAGGAAATAAAAATGCTGTGGCATCTAATTTTAAAATAGCACGTATGAAACATGGACTTCTGTTGTGGCTTGGCTTTTGAACTTGCTTTTTAAGACTAATCTGAGACAGAAACATGTTTCTCACTTGCCAGTAATTGGTGATGTGGTGAAGACCTCTGTTGCAGACCCGTATCCTGTCAGGGAAACTTTACAGGAAAAAGCAGATTTTAAATCAGCTCTTTAACAGATTCTGTACAGGCAGACTTCTGCTGTGAACCTCTGAATGTGATGAGTGGTCTGAAAGTTTGATTAGACAGGGAAAGAAGAAAAGTACCAGTGTCATTTGCTCTAATAATAATGAAAAATGTTCTGCCACTGAAACTCTACCACAAGGTCAGAAGATGGTCATTTCTGTGGAAAAAGATTGCTAAACAAAGAACACGATAAACACACAACCAGGCAATTAACTTATTTCTTTTAGCTACTAGTTTATATTTTTAATGCTTCTTTAATCTCTCTTGTGTTTGTTTGTTTATTAGTTTTTCTTGTTTTTCATATTTTGGTTGTTCCTTCCCTCATCTCACAAAGGAAGAGAGAAAGTAGGGCGCTCACTATGCAATTTCTCCTCAACCCCGGACTACTTCTTTATAAGGCACTGAATTATTTCCTTTTAAATACAAACAAACAAAAAAAGGCACTTTCAACTGGGAAGAATATTTAATTGTTTTTTGATTACTTAGGAATGGGCCATGGGAATATGACTTTGTAAATATTTAAACAGATTCAGCATGATGCCATATTTCCATTCTGCCATTAATGTTTCTAAATGATTGTTATTGTCATCTGGGTTTGACTTTTGGTGAAAATGATTTATTAAAAAAGTTGGGTGGGGGCTATGCGTTTAGATTCCATTGTGTGTGTCACCAGGACGACGAAAAACAAGCTGGGATGTGAACAGCAGGCTCATTCTGTCCTGCACTTCCTCGGCTGACCAGTCAGAGGCAGCAGTGAGCAAACAGTGCTGACAGAAGGTTGCCACTCAGTGATTATAATTTATGATCCATTTCTGTTATAGGTGGGGTGTGCAGAGACAGTTACAGTAATAATTATCTGGACCAAACTGTTTCCAAGGCAACCACCCCACCCCCCTACAACCCAGCACACAAATAGTGTGTGGTTATGTCTTCCTGCTTGCCATTGGAAAGAAATCATTGACTCTTAGCTTGGAAACAGCGTTTGTCTAATTTGTTTATGAAATCATTGCCTGTTATGTTCAAAAGCTTTGGCTTTTTAAAATTTAATGCAAATAATGCCCTGTCTATCGTGTTTGATCAATATAAGTAGGTCTCTGCTTTCCTCCATACAATGTATGGAGGATTTTTAGTAAATAATCAGTGTGTAGAAGGTCCACTAAAAGAAACAAAAAGCTTACAAAAATCTAAAAAAAATCTAATTTTGAAACACATTCTGCTCATATATTCATGTGTTTTTGTATTATGATTATTATGATTTATCTTCTTTGTCTTCCTACTACTACTACTACTACTACTGATAATAAGAATAATCAGTTTCTTTTTTAGTAACACTCCAACCAATTCTATTAACAAAAGTTACTGAACATTTAAATTAGCTCTGGTCCTTTAACCATTGATCTGTCCAAAGAGTTTGGGGCAAATTAGAGCTGTCAAACCCAAACAACCACTGTACGCGCTATCAGTCATGTACATACATATAGAATCCAGGTACCAGTGGTGTTGTCTGTGTATTGTACTACTCGGCTTTATTCGTCTTCCTATTGGCCTGATGTTTAAGCTGGTTTTATGGTGCTGTGTGAACACTGGCTGTTATTCAAACAGTGGCAGCTCCTGACAAATTTCTCAGGGGGGGCAACTGTTGCGAAGATGGAGAAGATGATCCATTCAATGGTTATAATAATAATAATAATAATAATAATAATAATAATAATAATAATGATAATGATGAAATAATAGTAATTAAAGGCAGATAGCGAACTTGAAGTGTTACATTGCATTGTTTAATTTGATTTCTTCTTCAACCACAAGATGGCAACACCAGAGTATGTAAAATGTCTAAAATACAAAATTTGGTTCAACAACAATAAAATGCTTTCACCGTGGCCATCCACCACACTCTTAACCCAGTATCTACATTTGTGAATGTCGTAGTGATAATTAAATCAATTTATACTATCATCCAAGTTGTAGTTGATCTAATCTTTCCAGAACATGAATAGATATTCAATCAATACAACTATTTACCATTCAACATTTGGAGAGTACAACATAACATAACTCACTATTTAATACAGTAACACACAGTATGTTGAGTGTGTTACGCACTCACGCTTGTCTTGTCTCTCATCACTTGTACTGGAACTTGCTTCATGTTTCTTCACCTTTTCCAAGAGATGATGCATATCAGTGACACCTGTCCTTGTCCAGGTGGTGTCCGTGCTGGCGTCGGGGTGAATTAGCACACAGGGGTAGCAGAAGAGAGCGTTAGCCACCTCACACCCTGCTAGCCACATTTTCCGTTGGTACCAGCTCCGGTTAAATCCGCGCCTGTATGTTTTCCCCGCTTGTCTGTTTGATATTTAAATTAAATTTAGTCTGGGGGGGTCCCAATTCTTTTATAGCCAATTTATCTGCATTATTTCTACGACTGAATGGGAATTCTTTCAGAGAAACTATGGAGTTGCTTGAGTTAGCAGCTGATGACGTTGCAGTCTCTTCACGCGCGCGTCACACACCAGTACATATGACGTAATCACGTTGGGGCAAGCCCTCCCGGAAGCCATAGAAATTAACTGTAGGGTCGAAATTTTGAAAAAAAAAAAAAAAGACTCATCATGAAAGTCTATGAGAGCGCCTGGGACAATTTTGAATCTGACTGAAATTGCCTCAAGGGGGCGGGGCTTCTGGACTGAAAGTGACATTCAGGCTACCGAATCAGGCTGCTGATGGGACAATAATATTAAGACTAAGAACGGCAAAATAAACTCCCTTTTTCTCTTTTTTCCATGTGGCTTAGTGAGGGCTGTGCCCACTATGGGCCAGCCACCCCTGTTCAAACATGCACTAAACTAGACTAATGGAAAATGATTTTTTTAAAAGTGTTTTAAGATTTGCTTTGCACAGTTATTAAGTCTTTCCTTTGGTGTGAGGAGGAGTAAGATCTGAGCGGGATGCTAATTGCGCAGTCCAGCTGAGGTTATTGTATATGTATGTGTAGGTCTGAGCAAGGCCGGTCAGTCCTCTGAGCAGATTGTGTGGTAACTGCTAGTAGCTCACATTAGCACTGCCAGCAGGGGTGAATTAGAAACAGGATCAGTAGCACGGCTTGGCCCCAGGCAGTGCAGTGTTAATGCCACCTGGCCAGACCCTCATTCTGTTCACACACATACACACACACACACACACACACACACACTCCATCTCACAATCTGCCCACCCTATCTATCCCCCTCATGTGTGTATTAGAGGTTTTTTTTTTTTTTTTTAGATTTTTTTTTTGATGTGTCACAAGTAGTGATGTAGATGGACTGTAGTCAGCACACACTATATGAGAACAAACTGAAGCCCAAACATAAACAGAACAATGCTAATGCATACAGAGGCCAAACCACTACAGTATATCGAATGTATGCAATGTTTTACTCAGATAAATGACATTATCAAACTTCTTTTGTAAAACCAACTGACATACCGTATAGACTTAAAATATTATAATTAAATTGTTGTCGTGTCTGTGACTAAGGATAAATTGAGGCTTATTCCTGGACGGAAAGAAAGCACAATGGTTATATGGTCCATCAACGTCAGATATTTTTCCTTGTGTGTGCATGTTTGTGGACTATCTACAGTGGGATTATAATGCTTTGTTTTTGGCAGTATCAACAAGACATTTCAGTTTTCCTGACACTGAGATTGTTCAGGACTATAGGCGCATCGTCTTTATGCTATTGTTTTTACTTAAAAAAAAAAAAAAAAAAAACAAAAAAGTCCCAATATCAGTGTGTGGCTTTTTTTCAGAAGTGATCTGTCTCACCAGCCAGGTCAAACTGCTTCGCTATTATCAGCTAATGTGACACCTTAGATGCACTTAGTTCAATGTACTTCTTATGCAAAAGCATCTTCATTAAAGGGTTAGGGGTTAGGGTTAGTACAAACTCTTTTTTTGTACTAATTGCAATCAAGTCTGTATAGGTCAATGTATACGGTCAACTATAGCTTACTACAGCACTAGTTAATTATAATTATATTATTGTGATGAATGAATTCCACTTTCTATATTAGTCAGTCTGTTGTTCCACAGGAATTCATTCATGAGGTTTGTTCCATAAGTTAGTAATAGGGAATGAAACCACATACCTGTTGTTTGCATGGCATAAACAGAACAATAAAACATACATTAACTGAGTTTTGTCTCTGGGGCGTGTGTGTATGTTTGTTTGAGAGCTGCGGTGCCTTTAAGAGAGCAGCATGTCAGCTACTGCGGGCCTAATGTCATTACTCTGTACAAACTTCGTGTGACAGAGGCAGGAGGCGCCCACAGATTGATGACATTTTATTGTTATTGCAGCGCCACTATTAAAATGTTCACTCCTGTTTCTGCTGCTGAGGGCTTCTATCTAGTGAGAGAGGAAACACAAAACAGCAAATTGAATATATTGCCAACGTAATATAGGAAAAAAATGATCAATTTAAGTATAAAATTGGTATTTTAATGTTACATTTTCAGTTGTGTATTTCATACTACAATATTATGATTGTCTGCAGAGATCTACTGTACATTGGAGAGAAATACAGAATTAGTTTCTTTGGCTTTTGCTGCAATGTGCTTGTTTCTAAAGTAGGCTGATCAAAAATGAAAAATGTCCTAAGTGCATGATTGTGCTTAACATATTGGCCTGTGATTATCATTCTGTGAATGACTTTTAATATGGAAAGCAGCCAGTGAGTCACACACGCTAACCTGCAGATGACATTTTTTCCCCACATCAGTTCGTCTTTTCAGTGCAATCACAGCATAATGGACTCATTTAAGGTGTTCTGACACTTTTTCATTTGTGATTCCCTGTTCTATCAATCCACACATATCTACAAACCTGATTTTGAACGACGTCAGGAGCATCTAACACTTTTCAACCTGACTCCACATTGACCCCTTTCATGTATCTACAAAATCATTTTCCACTGTGTGGATCAGTGGGAGAAGGTGAAGAAACAGCAAAGGACAAAGGGGAGGGGGTGGGGGGGTGGAGCTTGACCTTGATTTAGGTATAAATACAATTTCCTGTATGAGGTTTTATTTATGGCATTTTCATATGTTTTAAATCAGGAATTGAGTTGCTGCTTCAAAAAAAAAAAAAAACAAACCAAAAAAACAACCCATTATTTATGTATTGAAAATTTGGGAAAAAAAAATAAAAAATTTGAAGGCCTCTGTTAAGACCATCCATTACATTTTACATTATATTAATAGGAACTTGATCAAGTTGATGCATCATTGGGTTTTGTTTATTTATTGTCACAATATTAATCCTTTAACATGGTACAAGTTGCTTAAATTCATTCATGGAAAAGGTTTTTCTTTTAAGAAAAATGCTTAGACAAACAACTATATAATATATAGTTCAATTCAATTACTATATATTAGCGTTAAAGAGATGATTCTTAAGTCCTGCATTATTATATTCTAATAATGTTTTGTGTTTAACAGCCAACTGGATGACCTTTGCCTGAGCATGTGACCTTATAAATGGTTTTAATGGGAATATTGTTTTAATAGACACACATTATAGGGGTGGACCAGTGGTGCTGTGCTTATCTGTCCTGGGTTCGAATCCCCTGGGGTCAGACACTTTTCTGTATGGACTGTCCATGTTCTCCCTGTGCCTGTGTGGGCTCTCTCTGGATTCCCTGTCTTCCTCCCACAGTCCAAAGACATACATTTGGGAGAAAGATAAACTGATGACTCTAAATTCACCTTTGGTGTGAATGTGTTTCTATATGTTAGCCCTGTGATGAGCTGCTGACTTGTTTAGGGGTGTACACTGCCTCTGAAGGCAGCTGGGAGAGATGCTAGAAGATGGATAAACAAAATAGACACACATTCAAACGTTAGCCCAGTAGCTCCCTCTACAATGCACAATGCACCTGCCAGGCTGCACTGTGCCACCTCTTGTTGACTGGCTGAGTGGCACTGTTGCCTTGGCATCGAGTTGCTATGGCCACCCGGAACCTGGCACTGGTCCACCACCCTGATCAGAATTGGCAATTAATCATCATTGTCCATCAGTTAGGCCTGCTGTTACTATGAGTGTCCCTCTGTATACCACTTGCTCAACTGAGCATTGAGGAATTCAGAAGAGAAGGAAAGGAAAGGATCTTATTATTGTCATTATGTACAGTACCAACATTGTACAAAAGCCAGAGGGAGGTCAGTCCTGAGCCATTGCAGCTTCGGCGCACCGCCACTCTTGGCCAACCTAACCTGTGTGTATTTTGAAGCAGGGGGAAACCAGAGCACCTGGAGGAAATCCAGGCAGGCACCGGGGGAGCAGCACAAACAGGCCTGTTATCATTTGGTTTAATCTGTATTGTAAAGTGATCTTTTGCCCATAGCCCTAATTCAGAGACCATTTGTGTAATTGATATTCTCCATTATAGAATTTCAGGGCCTATATTTGTATATTTTATGATAGTGATAAATGTTTTGTCTTTTGTATTTAACAAGAATGTAGTTAATTTTTCCTTAATTCAAAGGATTTCCAAACAGGGCTTTTACAGTTGTCTTTATCTTCAAAAATGGTCCTGGTGCTTTAGAGTGCTATACAACATGCACCAGAGATAGATTTGTGTAAAAGCTATAGATACAATATACCTGGATAAACATCAACACTGGAAGAGCAAAGTCAGAGAACACAAAGCTGAAAATATATAAAGAAATATTACAGATAAAAGAAAAAAAATCTGATGGGTGTCTTTGAGTCTTGTGTGTTTATGTAGACCCAGCAGCCTCTCTTCAGGTCATTGTCTGGACTGTGGTTGGTGTGTAACAGTTTCTCTTCAGGCGTGTTTCATGGTGAAAAAGTGTTTCAGAGTCCTGTCGAACAGTCTCATGGACTCATTAACGCTCATTGAAAATGTGAAATGTTTAGATTTTCTCCATTGGATTGCTTAAACAATAACCGTTCAACCCCGAAGGTCTGAACAACCTGCTTACTCAATTTATTTTACTTTATGCATAATAAACATTAAAAAGACTTCTAGCTAAAAATTCGAGGACTGACTTACAAAATGCTTTAACAGAAATAAAATCATTAAAATGCTCTTAACCTTGTCTGACTTGATGTACAATCTAATCTTTTGTCATGTAGCATGCATGCTATTTTAACCATCTCTGATGACTGAAAAAGGCTCTTTTTCATGCTGCTGCAAAGTGAAGTTTGCCATGGCAGCTTGTGTGGTGGGACAGACACAGAGAACAGCAGGGATATAGTGAGGTGCCGACCTGGGACACACTTGATGGGATTTTAGAAATCTTTGCAGCTGATGATGAATGTCTGAAATAGGGTTGTCTGCCTATTGAAAAGCCATTTGTTTTCATTATCTCCCAGTTCTAGTGTGAGTCTGCTGTGGGGAAAGAGGGTGGATAGCTAAAGATGATGCCGTGTCGAGGGATTGTGTACCCTGGCTAAAGGAATTAGCTCTGTTGCTATGGTCTTCCTGCTGGATCTTAAGAACAGAACAGAGTGAATTAAAGGTAAAACAACTCCATTAATCCCATGTTATTGACATAACACTGGGGGGGGGGGTGAAATTGGACACCATTGTAGACCTAACAGTTACAACTGTAAGAGAAGTGGAAGTCAAAACCAGGCAAACAGTATGAACAATGCTGCCAGTCCAGAGATCTTCATCAGAGAAATTCAAGAGTATCAAAACACTAGGTGTTAGAAGTGGTGCAGTCTGATATGAAACACTTGGTGATCTGAAAGAGACTAGGACCACAGCGCCAATTTACAGCAGGGATTAGTAAAAATGGACATAGGTGAAACACACATGGCTTTAAGGCAATCAGACACCTGAGTGTGACAACACAGCAGAAAATCCAAAGAGAAAAAAATGAGCACTCCCGTAGTAAATAAATTAATAAAGACGTGCAAGGCTCGAGAAAATTAGAAAAAATAGAAAAAAATAGAAATTGGCCAGCAACACTCAAGTCCATCCATCCATCCATCCATCTTCTGCTGCTTATCCGGGGTCGGGTCGCGGGGGCAGCAGCCTAAATAGGGAAGCCCAGACTTCCCTCTCCCCAGCCACTTCATCCAGCTCTTCCGGGGGGATCCCGAGGTGTTCCCAGAGACATAGTCCCTCCAGCGTGTCCTGAGTCTTCCCGGGGGCCTCCTACCGGAGGGACGTGCCCTGAACACCTCACCAGGGAGGCGTCCAGGAGGCATCCTAACTAGGTGCCCGAGCCACCTCATCTGGCTCTTCTCAACGCGGAGGAGCAGTGGTTCTACTCTGAGCTCCTCCCGGATGGCAGAGCTTCTCACCCTGTCTCTAAGGGAGAGCCCAGCCACCCTACGGAGGAAACTCATTTCGGCCGCTTGTACCCGCGATCTTGTTCTTTCGGTCACTATCCAAAGCTCATGACCATAGGTGAGGATAGGAACGAAGATTGACCGGTAAATCGAGAGCTTCGCCTTTCGGCTCAGCTCTCTCTTCACCACAACAGAACGGTGCAGAGTCCGCATTACTGCAGACACCGCACCGATCCGCCTGTCTGTCTCCCGCTCCATTCTTTCCCCACTCGTGAACAAGACCCCGAGGTACTTGAACTCTTCCACCTGCGGCAATTCCCCGACCCGGAGAAGGTACTCCACCTTTTTCCGGCTAGAACCATGGCCTCAGATTTGGAGGAGCTGATTCTCATCCCGGCCACTTCACACTTGGTTGCGAACCAGTCCAGCGAGAGCTGGAGGTCATGGACCGATGAAGCCAACAGGACCACATCAACTGCAAAGAGCAGAGACCCGACCCTGAGGCCACCAAACTGGGTCCCCTCAACACCATGGCAGCGCCTAGAAATTCTGTCCATAAAGGTTATGAACAGAATCGGTGACAAAGGGCAGATCCTGGCGGAGTCCAACCCTCACCGGAAACGAGTTTACTACCGGCAATGCGGACCAAGCTCTGACACCGGTCATACAGGGAGCGGATGGCCCGAATCAGGGGGCCTGACACCCCATACTCCTGGAGAACCCCCCACAGGACTCCCCAAGGGACATGGTCGAATGCCTTCACCAAATCCACAAAGCACATGTGGACTGGTTGGGCAAACTCCCAAGGACCCTGCTGAGGGTATACAGCTGGTCCACAGTTCCACGTCCAGGACGAAAACCGCACTGCTCCTCCTGGATCCGAGGTTCAACTATCCGGCAGACCCTCCTCTCCAGTACCCCCAAATAGACCTAGGTAACGGACCAGACAAAGTGCAGCCCACAAACCCCTTATGATGAGTGAGATAATTGGTCTTGGGTTTCCCTTGCCCGGAGGCAGGTCACCGGTGCCCCCTTCTGGAGCCAGGCCTGGGGGTGGGGCACGCTGACGAGCGCCTGGTGGCCGGGCCTTTGCCTATGGGGCCCAGCCGGGCACAGCCCGAAGAGATAACGTGGGACTCCCTTCCCGTGGGCTCACCACCTGCTGGAGGGGCCAGAGGGGTCGTGTGAAGTGTGATTTGGGTGGTGGCCGAAGGCGGGGACCTTGGCGGTCCAGTCCCCGGCTGCAGAAGCTAGCTCTAGGGACATGGAATGTCACCTCTCTGATGGGGAAGGAGCCTGAGCTGGTGCGAGAGGTTGAGAAGTTCCGATTAGATATAGTCAGCCTCACCTCGACGCATGGCAAGGGCTGTGGAACCAGCCTTCTCAAGAGGGGTTGGACTCTCTTCCACTCTGGAGTTGCCGATGGGGAGAAGTGGCAGACAGGGGTGGCGATTCTTGTTGGCCCAACAAACGACACAGCATTTCTATCCCCTACCTGTCTGGATTTTCAGAAAAATTCAGGAGAATCCTTCTAAAAACATTCCAGTACAGTTCAAACCCTCCAACACACTCAGACAGAAACTGGTACACCCAAAGGACAAGACACAAACAAAACAATGTTGTCTATGCTGTACAGTGCCAGGAGGAATGCAAGGAACTATACATTGGGGAAACAAAACAGCCCCTCCATAAACGAATGGCCCAACACAGACGTGCCACCTCTTCAGGACAGGACTCAGCAGTACACCTACACCTAAAAGAAAGCGAACACTCCTTTGAGGACAGTCAAGTATGTGTACTGGTTAGAGAAGATCGCTGATTTGAGAGAGGTGTCAAGGAAGCCATTGACGTCAAGTTGGAAAAACCGTCTTTAAGCAGAGGTGGTGGACTAAGGCACTTTCTGTCACCCACGTACAATGCAGTCCTCCACTCTCTTCATCAACAATCCAAACGTTCACACCGTTTGACGAGACCTGGTGACTCATTACCATGTGACCCAACAGACAAAGGGGAAGCGCCCAAACTGAAACTAGGTGAACGACCCTGCCAATGACTCTCAGGTGACCACCCGGGTCATTAACATGGTCCAGTGGTCCACAAGAGCTATATTTTCAATCTCTGTCCCCAGCAAGTTTAGAACTGAAGAAGCCTTCTGGAGAGAGGGTGAAATGTTTTCAAGGAAACCTTTCAGTCCAGTTGCACACAGAGAGATCTAACTTTGGATAACATGAATGACTTGTTCCATCTCAGACATCGGTTTATGTGTTACGGGTCTTGTGAAGCAGGCTGCAGCGACGTACTTATCTAAAGCAGGTAAAAAGAGGGGGAATAACCACACTGCATTATGTTTGTCTCCAGATCACTTCTGGGGAGGCAGTGGAAGTGCCTCCCCGGCTGTGACGAAGGCAGTGACATGGCGCGATCCTTTCACCACAAAACCCTGGCGGTTGGCTTTACCTTGGTCCAGGTCTCTGATTTAGCGGGCGATGATGTGTGCAAAGGCATTTTTTCTGTACACACATGACGGGGTAGAATAACAGGATGTAGATTTTGGATGATGGCGGTGTAGACCCTCTGCACAGGAATGCCATCCCTTAGATTCATTGTCATTTCTAAACTAGGTTTACCTCCAATGCCGTTTCCATTCATTGCAAAAAGCATCGGACTCCTCATAGACTATTGTCCTGACATTTTCTTGCTGTTGTTCTTCCAAGTCATTAAGGTTTACATGTAAGTCCCATTTAGGGTGACCAGATTTAAAAATTAAAAATTATATATATCAAAATCTCACCAAATATAAGAGATTTTACTCAACTGAGGTGATACAACTTTTAAACATTTACTTGCTCTCTCCTTGTTAAAAATAATAATAAATTGCTGTAGTGTATGTAAAACACCATTGCTTGGCCAACGAAAACGTGGCCACTAGAACAGACAAAAATGTATAGCATTTTAACATTAAACAAAATAAGTGCTTAATACATACTCTTAAGTTATCTTTCTTACCCATAGTATTTCATGCTGGAGTGACCCTTTTTCAGGAAGCTATGGTTTGCAGTGACCTTTTCATAGAACTCAGAGAAACTATCATTAAGGCTAACTATCATGAAAGTAAAGTAACGAGCAGTGCTTTCAAGGTGTCCAGTCTCATGTGGTTTCATGGACCAATCAGCATCAAGCTCCAGACACATGGAGAATGGTGAAGCTTTTTAATTGGTTCAGATTACAAGTCCTTATGACAACTGTGTGATTGACATACACATGGGCCAAAGACAACGAGTTCCAACCTGAATGCACTGTTATAGCCTTTATGACTTGCTACACAAACCTGTTCCTATTTCCATCTCCCTCCATAAAGACACAGTCTGGAGGATTTACGTTTGAACTGGCACCTAACCCATGTCACCTGACCTGTAAGACCACCATGTGTTTTATATATATCCTTGTCCTGGTGACACACTTGGCTCTGCTATCTGAAGAAAGTTTACAATGGCTTCCACTGTTTCATGGGAACAGAAATTGCCTCATGAAGCAGTTTTGTCAGGGTTTGATTCTTTGCCTAGCTTACAATTTGCTGTAGGACACATTAAAGTGAACCAATGCCTGTCCATGGTCAGACTGAACTGACTAGGAATGGGACACAAATGGAGTTCCTATGGGGACCACACGTACAAAAATGAAAAGAGTATATTTTACTGTTAAGTTTAAAGGAAATGTACCATCATACACATGGAAGTCAGCAAAACACAATACTCAATAGTAAACAAAAAACTGATGCGTTTGCTAGACAGACAGTAAGGATCAGTCCAATAAAACTGCATTGAAACAGTCTTTTTTTGAAACAGAGTTTTATAAGGAGTTTTTCCATTCATTTACACACATTATCCAATAAATGCAATTTTTAATGAGTTACACCTTCAAAAGAACTTCCTAGTAATGTATATCTCTCCCTTAACACATCTACCAGTTATCTTTCAAATTTGATCAGCATCTGCTGTAATATCTCTTACATCTATATATGATCTGTAAGTAGGGAATATGAATGGACTAAATTAGCCTATCCCAGTCTGAGAGGGTTTGTTTATGGAGGCCAGAATCAATAAGACGGAAATATCAGAAAATGACATGGCCCTCCAGATGAAAGATCTAATCTCTAATATCCATTTTCAGCTCAGTCTTTAAGCAGCAATACTGCACTCAGGTTGCAGCAAAAGCATAGATTTAGTGGACAGATTCACATTTGTCTTTTCACCCTCGTCAGCAATGGTGGCTGTGCACTTACAACACTTCTACTTTTGCATGGGTTTTATTCCATAAGCTTCTTTTTTCCTCACAATGAGGGGATGGATGGAATTTGATGTGCAAGAGTGGATTTGCATTTGACATGAACTCGTGTCCTGCTTCTGACACACTGTAGCTTTCACTTAGATGTGATGACAATTTAATACCCCCTATATAGTTGCTCTGCTTAAATACATTACATTTTTATATGCCCCCTATTATATTTGTGCGACACAGTTAAGAATTTAAATTGTAGTGGTATTTTGCAGGCTCACTGGGTTACTTTAACAAACAGTGACATGCAGGCATTAAAACCACACAACATTCTGGGCCAACACTTGTTTTCTCTTTCCTCTCTTCCTTCTTCATCATTTCCTTCTGAAGTAGGGGTGCCTTTGTAGTTCCTGTCTGCTCTTATCAGTCCTGGCATGAAGCACTTGCCTCTGCCACTGTCCTCGTGCTCCCTGAAAGCTCCCACTTTTGTGTTGTCTAATGAACTCTGACCAAAATTAGACATACTCTTCAACTTTAAACTGAAGGAGTCTCTTCAATAGTTCCTTTGTGAAGTGCTGCCACCACTGTGAAGTCTGTGTGTGTGTGTGTGTGTGTATATGTGTATGTGTGTGCGTGTCTGAAAAAGTAATGGAATGCTTAACTGGTTTATAGTAGACATGAGGAATTTAGGCTAAAGCTTTGCTCCGCCCCAGGCATCTAGAATATGTTTTTATTGCTGTTTCCCTGGGTAACTAAGATATATATATATATATATATATATATATATATATATATATATATATATATTGCCATTGGCAGGACAATAGAGGAGAAGGAGAAGGATGGCAAACCAAGTTAACTCTTGCTGTGGTGTCATTTTAAAAACCAGAACATGTTGGCCTCAATGTCTCTCATTGAAAAATATGGATGTATGTCCATCCATCCATCCATCTTCCGCTTATCTGAGGTCGGGTTGTGGGGGCAGCAACCTAAGCAGGGAGGCCCCTCTTCCCTTCCCTCTCCCCAGCTACTTCGTCCAGCTCTTCCGGGAGGATCCCGAGGCGTTCCCAGGCCAGCCGAGAGACACAGTCTCTCCAGCGTGTCCTGGGTCTTTCCAGGGGTTTCCTAATGGATGGACGTGCCCAACCGAGCCGCCACATCTGGCTCTTCTCAACACGGAGGAGCAGCGGCTCTGCTCCGAGCTCCTCCCGGATGACGGAGCTTCTCACCCTATCTCTAAGGGAGAGCCCAGCTACCCTACGCCCGAAGCTAATTTCGGCCGCTTGTATCCGTGATCGTGTTCTTTCGGTCACTACCCAAAGCTCATGACCGTAGGTGAGGGTAGGAACGAAGATCGACCGGTAGCTCTCTCTTCACCACAACGGAACGGTGCAGAGTCCACATTACTGCAGACGCCACACCGATCTGCTTGTCGACCTCCCGCTCCATTCTTCCCTCACTCGTGAACAAGACCCCGAGGTACTCCTCCACTTGGGGCAGGATCTCCTCCCAAACCCGGAGAAGGCACTCCACCTTTTTCCGGCTGAGAACCGTGACTTCAGATTTGGAGGTCTTCATACTTTTTGTCCTGGACGATCTGTGATTATTACTTAATTTATTTTCTTGAATTAGTTTTATTATCAATATTAGACATAACTGATGTTAACATGATGTTAATAATTTAACTCCTCAGACAAATGATAAATTCCTTATTGGAATCATCACAGAAAAAAAACAAAAAAAAAAACAAAAAACACTTCCACTACAATCCAGTAATATCCACACCACTTAACATCACACATTTGAGGCCACCAATCACAGGAAAAGTGCAATGACTAATTTGAGTGACAAATTGTAAGGTGAAAATATCAGAACTGATTGATGTTTTCTGCAGCGGCAGCCTTTTGGTTGAGGCAGCAATGGTGTTGAACTGCAGACGGCTTCTGCCAGCACACTACAAATAAGTGATAAGATGGAAAGAGAGACAGTGGCCCTCTGAGACTTGATTAGATGTGTGTCCTAGTGGAAGAATATGTGTTTTAGGAGGTATGTCCACCCTCAGGTCATTGACACTTAAAATGAGAGAATCTTGACCATGTGGTGTGTGTTTGTGTATGTGTCCAGAGATCTATCCAGGCCTGAGGCCCATCAAATCACACATTTATAAAAATATGATAAATACAAGGAGCCGACTGAATTAGTTATTTATATATTATTATTATTATCTTTCATTTTGTCTTTAATTATATAATACATTAATACTATGTCAATTATTTTGAATGTTTTCACATAAAATTATTTCACAGCAGGAGTTGTACAAGTAAACTCAGTCTGCATAGGCCTCATCTGCATTCAATGATGACAACAAACGGAGCTTCCAAAATTAGCAGTAACAGTTATTAGCGTACTTTAAAAGCATGCAGGAGTGACTGCTTAAGTAACCATATGGGTCCTTCTTAATGTGCACCTGATTGACTGAGTAAAAAAAAAAAAAAAAAAGAACAAAAGTACATGTATAGCCAAAGACAGCTAGTATGCTAATTTGCTGTTGTATCACCACACCCCAAACTAGGACCGAGCAATCGGCGGGAAGTTTCTCAAAAAAAACCCCAAAATTAAATACAAAGTTTATGGTTTTATGGCCCCAATAAAGATATTTGAAACATGGAATCCCGTCTTCATGAATTAAACTTACATATTCTGTAACAAAATGAAAATTGTTAATTAAAAAAAAAAAAAAAAAAAAAAAAACATTTTTTTCTTTGTTTCTGCGACTTGCGCCGGGCTGACTTGTTGCTGGTTTTCTCGTGGCTGATCAAAACTGTCATGGTTGATGTCACTGTACCCTGAGAGGAGCGTATTGATTGAAACACATGAGCGCAAGCACACAAGGAGTTATCAGAACAGTAGAGTGGGCAGGGCTGAACCCACTGTAAACTGGTGGGATTTGGGACTTTCCAGGCAAGTCCTGGAGAGTCTTGACCAAAATGGAGACAGTGGCCCTGACTAAGAGGAGGGCCATAAGCTCCATGACTGATGCTGCAGAGAGATCCACAAAATGTCTCTGGCTAAAGGGGAAGTGGGTTACAGGCACTCATAGCTCAGGATGTTACCCTTTTTCTATTGAATCCCTGTTTTGATTATTTAGTTTTTTGTATTCCACAGTTAATTGCTGCAATTCTGTCTATACAGAAGGAATCTGAAACTCTTGCTATGGCTGCAAGCATGCACTTCCAGACACAGTCACACAGACACACACACACACACACACACACACGAACAACATACACAGTCCACTGCCGAGCACAATCCCTGGCTGGGCTTGATGAATGGGCCTAGTTTAAATTATTTTGTGAAGATCTCATTTAGAACCTTGAAGAAGAGATCCAGCCTGTTTATTCATTTCACATTTGCACCCAGGCTTCAATATCTTCGTCTATGCCTGCAAAGAATTTACCCTCCTCCCATTCAGGAGGAAAAAAACCAGAGAGAGGCAGAGAGAGAGAAAAGCAATTTACACAATGTACATAAAATGATGCTCTCTGAGTTTGATAACCTGCATAAATTATAGAGTATAATTAAATATTATAAGCACTGAATCACCAATGAAAGGGGGATACAGGGGGAATGGAGAAAAGGATTAACGAGATAAGTAGAAAGAGAATGACCATGATAGCTAAAGAGAGACAAAAAGTCTGAAAGATAAAAACAGTGGTAGTGGGACAAGCACTGTTGCCAGACTGGAATCGTATGAGAGTTTTTTATTGATTATTTCCTAAGATGAAGTGGTTCAAACAAGGGGTAAAACACCGAATTAGGTGAGCCAAGAAATGTGTGTCTGCCCGTTAAAAAATTAAGACAGTTTTCTGGCAAAATCGATGGTGACCCTTAACAGTCAAATGGAATATTAAATATTAGTGTGTTTGACAAAAGGAAAAGACGTGGAGCACATCTTGGGATCAAACAATTCATTCAAAGCTATCATTCAAATGAGCATGACTTAGAGGCCATATTTGTTAAAGTCACCATGTCACCAACCATTTATGCTTAAGTCTGTTTTTATGTTATGTTAAGTTCACCCTGGTAGCATCTCTCAAGGTGGGTTGATCAAAGTGGAAAAGCAAGATAATTATGGGTTAGTGTGAAGAGTTCAGGCCCCTACTTGGAGAAAGCCCTATGAAGGGGTCTGTTTGACTGGAAGAAATTCTGTTCTTAGTCAACTCCACAGTGGGGTTCTTAAGCAACTCCACAGTTGAAGGGAATCTGAGCTTGACCTCTGATTCCTGAAGGATTTGGATGAATTGTTCTGACTGACATACCTCTGCAATGCTGTATGAACATCTGGACAGTGATTGGGTGGCACGCTAGGCTGGAGGTTCCTTCTTGTTTGAAAAGAGGGGATCAAATGATGTGTATCTTCTACAGATGGATCACACTCATCAGCCTCCGTGAAAAGATCTACACCAGGATGCCGGAGAGGAGAACCTCAGATTCAAGAGGAGGAGTGTGACTGGGTGCATTTTGTGCTGCTGAATCGAAGGGACATTCCCTTCTGGGGCTTCTCAACACATAACTGGGAATTTTTGCACAAAGTGATTCACTGTCCACTACTTAAAAAGATCACATCAACACCAGCTATTTTATGCATCCAGGCTTCATCTGTCAGGTAGTACTGCACACAAGCAACCTCTGGTCACAGTTAATTCTCCAAGAACTAGATGTTTGACCCAGTCTGGTCCGAAACGGGCAATGGTTGTGGCTGCTGTGATGGCTTACTGGATAGTT
This sequence comes from Pao palembangensis, assembly GCA_015343265.1. Lineage (NCBI taxonomy): Eukaryota > Metazoa > Chordata > Actinopteri > Tetraodontiformes > Tetraodontidae > Pao > Pao palembangensis. The sequence continues at coordinate 1,834,197 of CM027081.1, forward strand.
GGGTAATGTCCTCTTTACTGCATTCTGACTTCTCTCTTCCTCTACATGATAAAATAATAACTGTATGTTGAAGTGTCATAATGTCATAAGTCCCGAAGGCAAAATCAAAAGTAAGACCACCGTGGCCACACCTGCCATTGCAAATGGTTATCTCAGCTGTCACCGCAGTCAGAATGTAACAGACTAGAATGTTGCATAATGCGGCAAACAAAGCCTTAGTTTTCCTTCTTCATATATCAATGCAAAAAAGGCATTTTTAAAAATCAACTGCCCAGAAAGCGTTTTTATAAATAAAGCATCATCTGTGTATGGATGATAGGCAGCTCCTGTCACCAGCTCAGCTCAAACATTAACACAACTGTGTACTGTAAATCTTGTTTCTTAACATTTGGTATCTGCTAACTTATGTCAACCTTACACCCGCCGACTTTTCATGCGATTTCAAAATCACAGACAAAATTCCAAACTCGGAATAAAATCTTTACCGTTGTGCTGAAGTTGATGCGCACTCTCTTGATCCCCATCATTAGGTGTAAGGTGGCTGTACAACCCAATTTGAGCTGGTCTTTTCCACGTCTTGGCGTTACAACAATATTAACCATTATATAATGATTTCAACTTCCAGAATGTGGCATGTGTAAGTTGTTGTAGAACAGCTAGCTATAGCACATAGAATTGATGGATATTTAAGAGTCTGAACTAAGCTCAGTAGTTTCTGTTATTGCTTAATATTAATACTCCTGTCTGTATTAGATGACAATACTATAAGGCAAACCTTTATTTCTTGATAAATGATAGTAAGCTGTACGATATTGTGATGTGAACAATATGAGTAATTTATATATTGCACTTTTGTCTCGTGCCAGAACTGGTACTGAGATCCACTGTTTTCCGTTAAAATTGAGCAGACTCTCTGCCTACGTCACTCCTGGTTCAGCAATTTTTCAGATGCTCAAGTGAAATAATCACACAAACACAAAAAAACAAAACAAAAAACAAACAAACAAAAAAAAAAACAACCCAACTTCAGAAGCCCAGATAGAGTATGCACAAAAAATAAAAATAAAAAAATGTAAAAACAACTTGTTCCTTAATTATTTTTCTAAACATTAATTTAAAATGATCACAACCTGGAATATGGCCTTGTTGTATTAGTGATTCTGACCAAAAACATTCTCAAAACAATACAAATGTAACTGATGCAGAACCCCAATCTCACCCTCTGATTGGTTGGAACACTCTGTTGTGGCTTGGGGAGCGATAGGTCCACAACAGATTGTGTAAAGAGAGATTGCGTAAAGGGAGATAAAAGAGCAAGTTTTCATGACATGTACGGTGGCGATGATAGTTGATAAATAGCACAAGCTGATTGCACAAGCAAGAGCTCCATCTTAGAAACAGATATGTCTGAATGACAGCTAACCTGAGAACTGCAACTTGATGGTGCAAGCCATTGCTAGACATCATGTATCACCAACAAAATAAAACTAAAGTATCGACTTTAATCTATCTGGTAAAAAACCTATCATCGATTTGCACCTAAATGACAGCATTCCTTCATGCCATCTGAGAACTAGTGAGGTTTTACCAACAAATGAACTCAAACTGCACTGTTTTAGCTAGACTACTGTCCTGAAGTGTACCTTTCTTAAATGATGGCTCCTTTTAAATTTGTAGTGGGAAAATCCTTCAGAATTGATGGTTGATAATGGATAAGATAGCACAGGCTCTTTATTCACAAAAGAATCTAGACTCTTTACTTTTCAGATAAAAATGTATCGTGTAACGACCACTCCATCTTTGTCTCTCTCCATCTCTTGCTTATTGTTTATTCAAATTTTACAGACGGGTTGCTTTTTCCAGTTCAGCACCTTCACCAGTTTTGTGCGAGAATGGCATTATGCCAGTGTTATTATGCAATTCATCACCAATAATAGATTTGTTTACGGGGGCCCCATTTCTTGCTCGCTCTCAGCACTGCAGTTTCAAAATAATAATAATAATACATAGTGTATAATGACGGTAATGGTACGCAGGCTTTGATAATAGATGTGCTGGGAGGGATAAGGGAGCCTTGATCAGCCTGGGTCTCAGCTCAATTGTCTTCAAAGCACTGTTTAATGTAGAATAGGCATCCTGGGAGATTGTCTCAAACCCAAGAAAAAGGTGGGTGTACGGATAAGAGAAATGAATGCACTGATGGGACCATACACACATGCACACACACAGCAACACAGAGACAGGCAGACGCACAGTACATATTCAAATAAGCTCTCACACAACCACCCACTAGTACGTCTCTCCTCAGAGGACTCGCTAGTGTAAATGTGTTAAAACTCTCCCTTGGTCTTTAACTTCTGCTGAATAAATCTGTGTTTTAGTCTCTGCTTTCGCACTTTCAACTCGAGTATTTCAAGCATGTTTTCTTTTTGCCTCCTCCTGGGTTTAAACTGAGATCTCAAGCTGCCCACAGAAATAGCATGTGGTGGTACGTGTAAGGTGAGATCATTTTAAGACTTTTACTTTCACCACTGACATCACAGGCTACACACTTGCAACAATACAAGCATACTACTACTACTACTACTACTACTACTACTACTACTACTAATAATAATAATAATCCATGCTAGAGTCAAAAGTCTGTCCAGCATACATACTGTACATTATATAATAATAAAAATGCATTGTGCACAGAGTTGGAGGCTTTATGTATAAAGTTTTCTTGTTTTCTCTGGGTAATCCTGTTTTCTTTGATACAAATGCAGGAAGTGTTATGTTTACTGATGAGTGGCGTGACAGGTCCAGGATCAGTTCCTGCCTTGTGTCTGTTGACTGCTAGAATAAGATTCAGCAGTCAAAGACAAAAACAATTCAATAAACAACCCTTAAAATTAGGAATTAAGGTGATATAACAGAGGTTGCTAAATACAGAAAGGTATATGTCATCACTGCAAAAAGTATTACTATATGAAAATAATGCTTTTGCAGTGGTGTATCACCACTGCAAAAAGCATTATTTTCATATAGTTTTATATAAATCTGTGTACATAGACCCTCTGGGCATTACAACTCACATCTAACAAAAGAAAAAAAAATATTTGGCTGAGTTTAAATCACCTTGAATAAATGCTTCAAATTTCTAACAGAAGGAGTTGACATGATCAGAAATTTTAAAAAGCTTTAGAAAAAAAAACCCCTAAATGTTGTGATAGGAGGGACCTGTAGAATGTATAAGGTTTTCGTTTTCGTCATTAAGATGTTTGCACATGAAAAAGAAAACCTCCCCCTTCCTTCCTCAGGACCGAAATCATACAACAATAAATACACTTTAATAACTAAACTATAAAAAAACTGTAAATTGCGCAAACTCCATCCAACCATCCATACATCTTCCTCCGCTTATCTGGGGTCAGGTCGCGGGGGCAGCAGCCTAAGCAGGGAAGCCCAGACTTCCCTCTCCCCGGCCACTTCATCCAGCTCTTCCAGGGGGATCCCGAGGTGTTCCCAGGCCAGCCGAGAGACATAGTCTCTCCAGCATGTGCTGGGTCTTCCTGGGGGCCTCCTACTGGAGGGACGTGCCCTGAACACATCACCAGGGAGGCGTCCAGGAGGCATCCTAACTAGATGTTCGAGCCGCCTCATCTGGCTCTTCTCAACGTGGAGGAGCAGTGGCTCTACTCCGAGCTCCTCCCGGATGGCAGAGCTTCTCACCCTGTCTCTAAGGGAGAGCCCAGCCACCCTACGGAGGAAGCTCATTTCGGCAGCTTGTACCTGCGATCTTGTTCTTTTGGTCACTACCTATAGCTCATGACCAAAATTGTGCAAACTACATTTTATAAAAGTAATAACTATAAACATTTGCCACTGCAACCCTGTTAAGGAAAAAGTAATAGTGGATAATATCCTACATTTCAAAACAAATTGCAACAATTAGACTTTATTTGTATTATTGAAATGACAATACATGTAATTTATTATGTTCCAAGTTGTTCTGGAGATTTTGGAGTTTTTTTTTTTTTTTCATAAATTTACAACTATAAGTAAAATCTTATTTTTACAATTGTTACTTTATGTAAGCTGTATTTCTATATTAAATAGAGTATTTGTTTCTGACAAATGAAGACTTTGACTTTGATTTGTTGTATCTTTCTTTTGAATGAAAAAATGTGACTACTATACTATATTATACTATACTATACTATTATCTTGTAAATTATCTTGTGTAGACAGGAAGGTTGGAGTACAGCGTTGGAGGATAGGTACAGACTAATGACATGATATCACACCCACCAAACCCCCACGCCCCCTCACCCACACACTCCATATGGTGTGACTGTCCCCCTCTCTTTGCCCTGTGTGCCACCATAATCAATTTAATAGGATAGTTTCATCATCAAATATCCAAATGATGATTGCTTACTTTATCTAATTTCCTAATGCAAGTGACCTCTAAATATATGGCAAGTAAACATGTTCACTGCTTGTTGCTACGCATGTGCAATATGTGTGCATTTCAAAGCATCAGCTTGGGTATAGGTTAAGTATTTTATTTTGGTAAAACATTAGGGAATTCTAAAGCACCGTAGTGCCTCTTGTAATCAGATTTCTTTATGTGCACTCATGTGTATGCCCTTTTTTTCTGCTGTTTGTAATTGGAGTTGAATGCAAAGTGACTGTCTGTGATCCTCATGAATGCTGAAGTAGCTCATTGACTGTGAACTGGGTCTTGTTAGCAGTTTGGTAAGCAGGAAGAGTAAAATTAGCACTTAGACTTTTTATTTATGCTCACTGCCTTCCTCCCTTCTTTGAAGGTAAAGAGGTGTGTGTGTGTGTGTGTTTATGTGTGTGTGTGTGTGTATTTTCATGTCTGTCTACCTCTGTGCATGGGAGCTGTACAGGCTTTAAGGGTGAGATGATGTAAAGGGAAAAAAAGCAGTGGATGCTCTTCAAATATAGTCACTGGTCTTTTTTCTTGGAAGGAGGTTTCTGCCAGTAAAATCCGATTTCTTTTTTTCTGTGTTACTTGGTCATAAAAGTTTTTTTTTTAAAGTGTTGACACCATGTCACATTTTGAAATGCACTGTATAATATTCATTAAGAGTATTAATTAGAGCAGCTGGTTGCTCTGGTGCTTCAATCCTGGGCCTCTGCTGTCTTCATGTTGGAGCGTCCTTGAGTAAGATACTGAATCTCAAATAGGTCCTGAAGCTGCATTTTTAGTGTATAAATGTGTGTGATTAGTCATTTCTCCTAACGAGCATGTGGCACCCTGTGGGGTTGTCCCTGTCACCTCTGTCAATGGATGAATGTAGCCTTGTAACATAAAGCTCTTTGAGGGATCAAAGATGTTTTTCAGTGATTGAGATACTGCAGACATTTTGTTTTAAATGATGGGGTTTAATGTGGACAGGCATGTAAACGGAAACTGCATGCTCTGAAAACTCCAAATTTCCTACTGTGGAGCAGTGTAAACAAAAGACATTCCAATATTCCAGTTTCATTGTCACTAGCTGGGTACAGACTATGAAGAACCTGTGCCTGGTGATGGATGTTCGTTCAATGATTATTCCAGAGGAATGGCTCCAAATTTTGAATGACCAGAGCAGACCAATCAATAAAACTAAAGGACGATGTGGTTATAATGGAAGGAAATACACATACCTTGTTGTTTCAGTCAGCATACAGAGGGAGTTCCCTGTGTCAGAAAAATAACAAAACTTCACCAACAGAACACTTCTCATCCTACCTCACCATTCATTCACACTGCTGCCCTCTGGAAAATGCTAACATCAAATCATCTGGCTGATCTGGTGTTTTCAGTGTTTCACCGAAACAAGGGACCTAGAAAACATAACTACATCTTCATTTCTGAAACAACTGTTGCAGATGAAGCTGCTGTTTTTTTCCAAGTGATCCAACTTATTCCTCAAAGTCTTGTTTCTCGAAAGAAGCCTAATGGTGGTGTTACACCATAGAACCAGTAATATGAAAAGTTCCTTTCTTGAGGTAAGTATGGTGTTGGTGTAAGAATCCACAATTCCCTCCTAATGCTGTGTCCTAAAACTTGTCTTGACAAAAGCTCTTATTGCTGATTTTATTATAAAGCCTAATTTTGATCCATCAATATTTGCAGCCCACCAAATAGACTAGTAACTTTAGTTTGATCATTGCAGAATCTGTCCTAGCTTAATTCAATTATCTATATTATTTCTACCGCAGTCAGTACAACATATGATGCATTTCTCTTAAAGTCTAATATGGTTCTTGGTCACAATGTTGGCTCTCTTTGGGGGAATCTTCTGCGTGAAAACCATAAAGAACTGACTTAGTTCAGGAGCAGCTCAAATGGGCAGGAGCAGCTCCGGCAGAAGTTCTGATGAAGTTAATGGTTAATGGACATGCCCACCCCTGACATGCCCTCTAAATAGTTTAATCGACACCAGTCACTGATAATTGCTGTTTGTTTTCAGCATCTATCATTTCTTCAACAACCTCTGCTGAACTAAATAAACCAATGTAAATCTCTCCAGCATGTCCTCTTCCAGCCCACAAGTAACAAATACATGTAGTTTTTCACTGGCGGTTTCGGTATCGTCATCTTGTCTATGTTGAAAAGGCACTCCTTAAGACCTGTTTGATATGCGAATTAAAGGACAGATCATAAATTACTCTCACTTCCCTCGCTGTCAAACTATAGGCCAAAGAAATGCCATCCAGAGAACTGACTCAGCCAGCTAATCTATTCCTAATGTGTTGGGGACTAAATACAATGACCTCCGTTTTGTCACGTTAGGAAGGAAATTTGAGGTCAGCCTACACATCATTAAGATGGGCCTAGTTTGACTAGCTGCTCTGTTTCCTCTGGATTTGTTGATAAGTACAGCTGAGTATCAACAGCATAACTATGAAAGTGAATGCATAAATGCAATTTGAAGCAGCTCAGAAATCTCCCTTCAATCCCAGTGACAGCGTAGACACAAGTCCACTGTCTGAAGCTGTGAGAAGATCATAAGTAACTTTAACAAGGGCTGTTTCTGTTTTATGAGGAGGTCTGAAGCCTGACTGAAAAACAATCTGTTCCTCTGCAGGTGGTCGGGATATTGAATTGCACACACCTTCTCAAGAATTAAAACTAGAAGGAATATATGGCCCCACAGCACTTTGATATTTAGGCACTATTGGAACAATGATGGAATGAAACCAGCGTTGTACCATTCATGTTCCTATTTTCCCTCCATTTTTTGGTTTTGTTTCCAACATTTTAGGTTTATATTGATGACATATTTAACCATATTTCCTCCTCTGTATTTCAGGCGTATCAAAAAGTCTGCTGAAAGGAGAGGAAAGACTGAAATAGTTCCAGTGAAAGTTTTTTTTTTTTTTTGATTTTCTGGTATGAGTTTGTACGGTGTCATTAGTTATACAGTAAGAATGAAAATCTTTTTATGTATTATCATGTTTCACTTTAGAAATTCAACACTCTTTTCAATATGGAGTCAAAAAAGAATGTGCTCTTGACTGTACCCTACCCACCAGGATTAGTTGGAGGACCATTTTTAGTCATAAATTATGCCCAGAAACAAAGAGAGAGTCAGTTTTTTGTTCTCTTAGCATACTGGCTCAAGCAAATGCCTTTTAAAAATCTTTAAAATTGTCCATTCAACTCAAAGTTACTGAGTGTAGCAAAATGTCGAAGACATAAAGTCGGGGGAAGATTGAATAAAATAATGCAGGGGGACAGATTAGTCATGGAGTTGAGCCCACACGCTCTTTCAGCCACTGCACAATGCCACTTTTTATAAGCGGCCCCCATCTCCACAAAGGCTGCGTTCAATATATCGAGGATGATACATGGTCAGACATGTAATCTCTCTTTGATTCTCTGCTTTCATTCATCCCACAACCTTTTCAGCCCTGACACTGATGAGCTCTCTTCCTCTCTCTCTCTCCCTGGCTCTCTCTCTCCCCACAGTGAGTCTTGGTATCTGGTGGTGTGTTTATTGACCACAGTGTTCAGGTGGCGTATGCACTGAGCCTGCTATTGTTGTAGGATAATGGCACACAGTGCTGGGGGTTTGGAATTATAAGCAATATTGGATTTTTCATATTGTGAAAATGTTATGGTTCCATTCTAGGTCAAATAACTTAAAATTACACAGAACTCTCTTCCTGCAGGGTGGTCTGCATTTCACAGCTAATATGTCATGGAACGTCAACATCCTCATTCTTACACTGTAAAATGCTGTAGTATTTAGTATTCACCACCTTGAGACAGTCCAACATTTGACTATAAGGCTGATGGATTCTTACTTGCCATCTTTGGTTGGCAGCTTTTTAACAGACCATACGACATTGCCCAACAGGGAAAAGTAACGACTGGCAACACGGAGGGCGGGGGGGCACAATGAGGTATAGATGAGATCTGACATGATGCTGGGTGCAATCAGTACAAGAGTACAGGAGGGAAGTCAAACAAATACCTATAAATGAAGAAAACAAAAGAGCAAGAATGAGTTTGACAATGGCCAAATTGTGATAGCTAGATGACTGGAGTACTTGTGAGGTGTTTTCAGTGTGGACTGATTTGTATCTATCAAAAGTGGTGCAATAAAGTGACAATGGTGAACCTGTAACAGTTTTATGGGCAGTCAAGGCTCACTGATGCAAAGACTGGCCCAGGTGCTGTGATCCAACAGACGAGCTGCCATTACTCAAACTGTTCAAGTGGTTGATGCTGATTCTGATAATAGCAGTCAGGGTGCCCATGCTGGTGTACATCACTGAAAACACCAACAATGGGCACATGAGCATCAGAACTGGACACAAAGCAAAGGAAGAAGGTGGCCTGAGCTAATGGATGGCCGGGCATGTATGCATCAATCACGTGGAAACACTTGGCACCAGACATGGGTAGTAGGATGCTTTGGGCAATGTTCTGCTGGGGTCCACCAGGATGTTACTGTGAGACGTACCACACTTAAGCATTGTTGGAGACCATGTACACCCTTTGATGGAAGCAATATTCCTTGATTGCTGTGTCCTCTTTCAGCAGGATTTTTGCCCAGATATATATATATATATATATATATATATATATATATATATATATTTCTATATAAAAGATTCAGGAATGATTTAAGGAGAAGAACAATGTGTTTGTGGTGTTGGCCTTCAAATTCCCCAGATGTGTATCTAATCAAACCTTTGTGGGATGTTCTGGACAACAGGTCTGATCCATGGAGACCCTAGATTGCAAAGCCCACTTTGATGGGTCTCGCGAGTCAATATCTTGATGTTTCAGGAATATTTTGGCAGCAAATGGGGACAAACCTTTTTTTTATTTGAGAGGTCTTTTTCTTTGTCTCCCTGTCCTACAGTCCCTCATCTGTCTTTCCTTTTTTCCTTTACATGGTTGAAGACAAGAGGACTATATGTCAAAAAAATCCTGCAAATAAAAAAGAACGTTTTGATGAAAAAAAAAGGGCATTGAGGAAGAAAAGGCTACATAATTTAGGTCTGGCATTCTATCATCTTCTGTTCTTTACTCTCTGTCTTTCATGTTATTGTAGAGGGCACATGGTAGCATCGGATTAAGGTCTTGGATTTTTTACACCATTACACTCTGCATTAGAGATTTTTACATGACCTCCATTGTCGTTCTTTTATACTTCAAACAAGAAAATTGTGAAATTCTAATTAGTCTGTATAATTGAGGGTGGATGAAGCACTGCCAATCGCAGCTTGTCTCCTATAAGGTGGAGTGGTTTTGTTCACTGGCTGGGTTTTCATGGTGGTCTGGTCTCTTTATTTTTCTCTTTTTCTTTGTCTCTGTCTCTTCAAATGCTCTTTCCTGCTGGACTTTTTTTGTGCTCATCCCCTTTCTGAAGAGCAGAGAAAAGGCTCTGGTAGAGAGGCCCGGAGGTGAGGGTTGCATTATTACAGCCAATTACAGTTGTGTGCGTACATACTCAGTACCTGCTACAGCAGTAGTAGAAAACCAGCAGACTTTACTACTTCTACTCTTTTTAACTGCAGAACAATACACTATCTGCATCTGCTGGTACTTTGCTACTATATTTATTCTTTTTCTTATCTACATTCAGCCAAAAGAAAAAAAAGGAAACATCAGTTCTTTCTGTTTTATCAAGCAGAGCACAAACAGGAACGCTTGCTTGCTGATAACACTGTCTGTGTGAAGTAATGAAGACATGCTCTGAGACTGTTTGTTCAGGATACATAGATATGGCAGTAAATCGCTGCATATTGATTACTGACAGATCAGTTTAAAATTATATCTACACAAATGTCGAAAGAAGTGCATGACTGAAAATCTGAATATCTATTTTTTCCCATGTTCACATAAAAAAATAGGAAATAAGTGTGTTTGTTTTCCCCCAAATGAAAAAAAAATACAAAAATAACAAATCACTAACATTCCAAATGGCTACATGTATTTATGATTACAGTTTGACCACTGTTTAGTAATTCAGACAAAAATGTTACTACCTTGAATATCTTCAGTTCAATTCAATTTAATACAACTGTATTTATACAGCATCTGTTACAATTGAGACTGTCTCTGGGAACTTCACAAAGATGCAGAGCAGACATCAGTGGCAAAGCAAAACCTCCTTTTAACAGGAAGAAACCTTGAGAAGATCTGGGCTCACAAGATGGTGTTCTGGATAAAAGAGGAGGAGAAGAGGAGCTGTGGCAAGGTTAGTCTTGCTTTGTTATCCTGAAGATTTTTATAGATGATTGGATAAGTGCTACATATAAATACTGTCCAAATTGCAGCTGACTGTGGCCACTCTTCAAAACCTCAATATTGCCAGCTATAAACTTTTAAAATGATGAAAGTTTAGAGGCATAAGGAGGCATAAGGATTGGGTGGGAAAGGGACATAGCATTTCCTGTTGTCCTTCACAGATAAGTTAGTTTAATGTATAGAAAAAGATCACTAAACCATCTAAAAGGTAACTAAAATACAGTTAAGCTAAATATTAAGTGTAATTAAGTGTGATTATGACCTTAATATTTATAGGAAATCAAAATCTCAGCATTGAATAATAATGGTCAAATTAAGATACAATATACAAGATACAAATAAGATCTTCTAAAGTAAAAAATAAAACTAGGGATTTATTCTACTTGGTGGTAAACATTACACCAAGGCAAGGGTTTTGTTATCAGTAAGATTTTACTGTAACTTGCATAGTTGTGCACATTTTGTCCTGTCTTTGACTGTGACCTAAGTAATATGAAAACAAAATAAGTAAAAAAAAAAACAAACCCAAAACAAAACAAAAAAAAAAAATAATGAAACACGGTCATTATACTGTACACAGATGAGTCAATGCACAGACTCTGCACAGATTTCTAATACCCGTGAACATACAGTTGCATGACATGAAAAGGGCATATAAATAAGGTCAAAACCATGATATAACAGTGATGATTGAAGATAAGGTTTTTCCAGTTCCCAGATGAAAAGCAACTTGTGAATGCTTCTAGGATACTGGACTGATGGAAAAATATCCAGTTCCACCAGTATAAATGGAAACAATGGCTATCTGCAGATAACAATATTAAACAGCATGCCACTGCCAGTAAATACACAAACACAACCATACTCTTAAACACAGGCAGACACTTTTTGTGCCATGTCATGCAGCTGCTGTCATACTATCAATCATGGTTATGAGTCCAACATCCCTGCTACGTTAACATTATGACCTCTGCACCCAAGCTCAATTAAATTTCTGATGAATCTGTGATTCGCATACATTCTCCTGTCACTCAAAACATCCTGATGAGAAAATCCTTTTTATTTTATTTTTGGACCAGATGCAAATAAAGCAGTAGCTAAGGGATTCAAAAGAAGAGAGGAGAGGGAGAAGAAAGAGGATGAAAACATCAAGGAAATGATTGCAGAGAGGTTGAGTCTGTTCACAGCACACCAGAGGGGGTTAAGACAGGGTTTGGCTGGCAAAGACAAGCCAACAGAGATTCAAAGTGCTAAATCTCAAAAGTTTCTCATTGGCATTGTTTAGAATCCATAACAAGAGGGACTGCAAACAAGAAGGAACATAATTTAGATTCCCCCCCCCCGCCCGCCTCTGTTTTCCTTTTTCATGTACCCAAGCACATAAATAGCTATCTTAACAACTTGATGCTATTTTGAATAGGGGTTGCATCTCCCTGTGGATTTCCATGAGTGAGGCAATTTGCCAGTGAACAGGTGCGTTTTTATTGCTTTCATACAGTTAAAACAGATTCCACCTTCCTTCTCCCTTCCCTGTTTTCAGAGGCGCCCTCCTTTCATACTTAGGTTGAATTGATTTAGTTTGTCTAATTAAACTCAGAATAAGATGTTAATTACCTAACAAGGTCACCTCTCTCTACCACCAAATTTACTGTTGGTATCTTTTCTTCAACAGTATTTTCTTCCAGGATTCAAAGGGAAGGCAGAAGAATGGTGTTAATTGCCTATACGCGGTGTCCCATTTTTAAATGTGAATTTCTTTTCCCCCAGAACTTTTCTTTTCCTGGGTCTTTTTGAGCTTTCAGAAAATGGGGATTCATTGTGCCATTGTTCCTTTCTCTCTTGTCCTCTACTCAGAAATGATGCGTCAACTCATCACAATATGGCTTTTGTCTACCTTTACCAAGTTCCTCATGCTGAGTGTGGAAAGAAAAGGGGACTGATAGGGACAATGGCTTGTGTTAGCATGGATCAAAGATGACTTTTTTCCTCACTGCAGGCCAATTTTTCTTCCCAGGTCGCAAAGTTAGTTAGCATATGAACGTGTTAAACATTTGCTCATCTAAACAAGTAGGTATGCATACAAAGGGTGACCCCGTTCCCTTACCCCTGTTTGGTAACTTCATCTGAAGGCACAGAGTTGTTCTTGTGCCTAATTGAGTCTTCAAACAAAGCTTCTTTCAGAGGCTGTTTGAATCATTGGCTAGCTGACTGCACCAGTGAATGAAGTGGTAAAAAAAGGAAAATCACCACAATTAAAAAATTTTTGGGCAATAAAGTGCAAAATTCTGATGAGAAACACAATGAAATGTGATTAAAAGGACTGCGTGAGAGTGCCAACTAAATCTACCCTTAGATGTATTAGAGTACCAAACCAATGCGAATTTAAATATTTTACAGATAAATATAGTGAAAGGATTTTGGACATCATATATAAACAATCTTAAGAAATAGAGGCCTAAAACAATATCTTTTCACTGCATCTTAATATATTTTTATATATATTTTATAATATATATTTTAATATATAGTCATGTGTACCTTAATTTTTAAATTTAAAAAATATATAATTTTTATAATGTCATTGCATTAAATTTGAACTGTAAAAGAGGGACCTTTACTGTCTGTCCTAATGTGGAGTTCAGTTATTTGTACCATTCTTTCATGCTTCATACCAAAGTCATTTGCCAGTTTAATTTTCCCAATGTTTTCTTTTTTTGCATTTACCTTGAAAGATTCTTTTACAAAGATGATTACAGATGTTATTTAGAGTGACTCAAATGAACATAATTGAAAGATAAAACAGATTATTGTACTGTTAAATAGCTGAATATTCTTTTCTTTCCCTATTACTGTATGTGACAAAGCCCACTGACAAAAATACAATAAAAACAGCTTAAAAAAATGGGAGCATAATGACATATTATTCATATGATATGGAATTAGTAATGAGTGTCACTCAATTTGCGCACAAAACATTTTTAAGCAATGGTTTTTGTCTTGGCCAAACTTTGGGGGAACTTTCATATTCTGAGATCTAAAGAAGCAGTTAGCAATTCAAAGACCAGATAAAGTACTATCCTCATTAACTGATTCTCAAATACTTGTAAAAGCCTATAACAATGAGAAAGGTTACCCAATACATGAAAAAGTATGTAAAAGGTTACATAACCCTCACCTGTTCCAACAAAAGGAGTCTAAATTGACATCTGTTGTTTGCCACTGTGATGTTCTGTGTAAATAAAAACAGTGTTGAGCGTTCTTTGTAGGGGTAATATATAATTGCATTCTAAAGACAAAACTAGTTCCTAAACGAACATATACAGAAGAGTTGTCAGGAATAACTGGGCCAGGACTCCTGGAAAGTCTTTAAATTTATTGTAGTTCTTTTAGGTTGGTTCGTGTCTTCATTTAAGTTAGCTGGAAACCAGAGAGATGAGCCCAAGTGTGTGAAATCTCCCCACTTAATATAAATATTTGCTGTGAAGAGATGATTTAAATCCAGCTTTATCTTTATACTTTCATGGCAGCCATGTTTAGGAAAACATGTAGGGGTCTGAGGGGGTGAAGACATGTGAGGAGAGAAGAAGCAACAAAAGCAATGGAGAGAGGATGGGCAGGTGGCAAATGTGGTGTGTGATGTGAGGTTGATGTGAAGTGACTGATGGTAGTGACCTCCGGTCAAGAAATGTCAACAAATCTTCCTCTTTACAGATTCTAAGACTGACCTTGTCCTTCCAGACCCATTCCGCCAAGATGGCTTTTTATGTTTTTATGTGTAAGAATACAACAAACTGAGTTTTAGAATTACAGTTAAATATGTACTCATAATTCCTGTTAACACCAATATCAACCTGTTTCCCAAAGTACAATCACAAGAAAGCAGTTTCATATTTTTATGACATAATATTACTTTTGCAAAAGATAGATTAACTTGTTGACAAGAGTGAGAGATTATGGATTCTGTCTTTGACTATAATGCAGTGTCAAAAAACATTCTTTATCTCCATACTATGTATCCTCCCCACCTGACTGACATATTACTGTTGTTTGTCTTACTCATTTTCTCCTGCACTATGGAAACAGGAAAAATAATAAGAGAAATGTTTCAGGTAGTTAAACAATTGCACTCAAGAGTTGTGGTGCAGGACTCTATAGGGTAAAGAATTGAGTACTATACAATGTTGCAGAGGGAACTGTTAAGTGAGTTTCTTGACTACTCCATCTTAATACAATTCAGGATTAAATTTATTCACAGTTGTAGGGTGAAGTGATTCATTGGTCCCAGTCTTTTAAAAGGTAGGGGAATGCCAAAGTGTGCGGCGAGTGAGTGAGAGACAACAAAGATACCTCAAGATACGGAAAGAGAAAGAAGACACCGTCATAATTCAACTCATTAAAGGTCATGATTTGACCGGAGGCTGGATCAGAGCAACATTGTTGACGCAGTAGCACTAAGGGACCTTTGGATTATTGGTCTGATAGGCATGTCTGCTGCCCGATGAGTGTGTCCTTTTACAAACCGTGCAGTTGGAATGTTTTTCCCTTCACTTTTTTTTGTACATTTAGTTATGTTACATCTTTATTCTCTCATTGGTCTACACTCAATATCCCAGTATGGTGAAAGTGAAAGTTCAGAAAGAGAAACATTTTAAAAGAACAGTTTAGAGCATTTTGCAGAGTAATTGAAAAACAAAAACATTTTGCATTGCTGTAATATTCTGCCTCAAGAACACACTGGTCCCCATCATTCGGAACATAAAAGGCGTTTGAAACAGGCAGAGCTGACCTGTTTTCAAACCAAACTCTGACCAAACTGAGCAATCATGGGGAAAGTTCTTTCTAAGAGATACGGCCAAGAACCTAATGATCACTCAGACTGGGCTCCAGAGATCCTGTGAGCAGATGGAAGTTCTCCACCAATCTGAGTAAAACACATACAAATGCTCACCTGAATTTTGACAAGAAAAGAGAAGAAAAAACCTCTATGACAAATAACATTCTCTGGGCTGATGAAACCCAAACTGACACTAGTTACTCAGCCATTGCAGGAGTGGCTTAGCCACAACTCCATAAAATCCTCGAGTGACCCAGCCAGAGCCCTGACTTAAACATAATCGAACATCTGTGGAGAGACCTGAAAATGTCTGTCCACCAACAGCCCCCATCCACCCCGGCAGCTTGACAGACTCTGCAGAGAAAAATCTCGGAATATTCCCTAATCCAATTGCAAAATTCTTTTTGCAATTTGTCCTTCTGGGGTATTGAATGTAGACTAAAGAGGGGCTATTTGAATTGTTTTTAATTTTAGCATAAATGGGTAAAGCCGCAACATGAGAGAATCTGAAAACATTTTAATTGGGCTGAAAACTTTCCAGCTGCACTGTTGGTTCTTCAGGGAGGGCCAAAGGAAAACTGAGTTTTAGAGACACACCAGAGAGACCTGTAGCGATAACATTTTAGAGAGGGCCACCCAATTTATGGCTCCTGACCTGACAGTGAAAAGCTCCCACGTACACAGTGCATCCACATTGTTTCAAGCCCTGTCCTTTATATGTATTAGAGCATGGGTGGGCAATTGTTTAGCCTGAAGGGCCACATTGCATTTTAGATCTTGATGAACGGGCCGGCCAGGTGGTGGAGGAAGCTAATCCCCCAAATGAGGATCAGAGGTTAACTAAAAATAGTGCTTGATGTACTATTGACTGAGAAAATATTTTGAAGAGCCTGTAAATTGGTTCAACTAGAGATGGATGATGAAGATGGTGGTGGTCTGAGCCTTTTTCTAACCAATCAAGCTGACAACCGTCTTAATTTGGCTTTTGGAGAAATTATTGTGAATTAAATAGTTCATCGGGCCACATGTGGCCCCCGGGCCTTAGTTTGCCCACCTCAGGGTTAGAGCCACACTAATGTGTGTGACATTCATGTCTGCATACAGCTTCAAAATACTGACTAGTAAATGTGACAAAAAGTGCAGTCCGTTTGATTCCAATTTACATTACATTTTTCTTATTTAATTGCAAAAATACTGATAATATGATGCTTTTATGTTGTTTAGCATAAGTAAAAAAAATGCTTAAAACAATGCTACTGTCCAGAAATATGTTGGTCTTGAAAGTAAAACTTGCCAAAGAGAAAAGAACTCATGGATTTAGAATGGTATGTCGGTGAGTTCAGGTTCAGCTCCAGCTGTCAGCTAACCCCACGCTGTAAAGTACATCTTTCTGCTGCCATTCTCACAGTTCGTTTAAGCCTTTCTCTATCCATAACTGTATCTCTTCTTTCTCCCCCCACCATCACTATCATTCCCATTTTCTCTGCCCTCACCCCCCAGTTCCGCACCACCCTGTCCCCCTCCTTTTGTATTTATTGCTGTATTTATTTCTGCTGAAAAGTCAGTCTAGTTCATTTGCTAGTCAGCTAGGCAGAGCAAGACTCCTATTCTTAGGCCTTTATTAACATCATGGACTGCACAACAACAGCTACAGAATCTATTATTCATTAAGTGTAACCAATATAAAATTTAAAACAGTCTGGGCTTTTTTGTGTGGAATTATATAAGGTCAGCATAATTTTCTGCCTATTACTAATATCTATATCATCTTTTCCTTAGTCAGCTCTATTTAAATATGCAATCATTTACAGCTTTTGACTATATGTGAGTGCACACCCAATTTTCAATATTCCTCCAGTAGACTTTTTTATGCTGACATCAATGGCAAGCTATTAAAGACAGTATTTCATTATTGGTTCCTCTTCCCCAGTGGTTATTTACAATCCCATATATACTAAGCACTGATATTAAAGGAGACCATTTTAATGAGGTGCTATCTGCCATGGCAATATGTCTTTCTCCGAATGAGATTGTGTTTAAAGATTTTATCAAGAAATGGCTGTTCGGCAGGGTTACGTTTTGTCCATGAAATATGCATTTCATATCTCTTTCATTTCATTAACATAATTTAATTTGTGCTTTGCATTCTGTGCATAATACATATTTGATTTACAAAACAAATATTTCCATTAGAAAATGAATTTCATGCACGCAAAAGGCAGAGCTGAAAGATGTAAGGAAGTATGAAAAAAAAGAATTGTATTATCTTTGACTAAGGGAAAAAAATCTGGCAAGGAGAACCCATAATAGATTTCTTATATGCGTGTGTTTGTGTGCGTGCGTGTGTGTGTGCACATTTGTGTGTGCATGTTTTTGTGAGATTGCTTGTACTGTGTATGTGGTTGTACACACTGATATCTGTGCATGTTTGTGAAGACACTATGTAAATGTATATTATGGAAACAGTGAAGGCTGAGGTTATATTCATAAGCTTTGGAGCAATAACTCAGATTGATTTACATAGCTTGCGCAGGATTTTATCCTTGATGTTAAGTGCACTGTTGTATTTAACATCAGAAGCACATAGACTCATTGTGAATCTTAATTTTGCATCGTAATTTTTAAGAGTGAAATCAGCCATTTAAGTGTTTTGAATTGGAAATAAATAGTGTGTTTCTGTAGTAGGAGTCGTACATCAAAAGGCTTTCATTTTTGTCTCCGAGGTGTGCACAAGCCCATCTCTTTAAAGTGGCCGTCTTTTATACCTCCACTTAAGAGATGTTTAGCTCCTTTTCCTTTAGCCATCGGTGGGAAAGCCCTTTGGTATGATAAATGATGAAGTCTTTCCCTTCTTCATTTCCCATTCCTTTCCTCCCATGGAACCCTGCTAGTTTTAATTAAAGCACTTCACCTTGCTTGTTTAAAGGCTATCACGAGCCTCGTGATAACTTTGAGAGTGTGGGCAAGAAGGAGATGGAATACAGAGCTTTGGATAACACATAGCATTTAAAACTGGCCCTGACGTGTTCATATTAATTTGGCTTATCTCTCTGAATATTATATATATATATATATATATATATATATATATATATATATATATCCAGGTAGAAGTGAGACAGATCCTGGGATTTAATGAGCTCAAAATGTAAAGGCAATGTCAAAACGCAGTTTTTCCCCAAGTTTCTTTATTCCACGTTGCGGTGATGGTGGTGGAGGACTGGTATTAGCAGGGATTTCAGGCTTTCTTGACATTGCTGCATTGAAAGAATTGCTTAAAATAGATGGCGGCAGGTAGAGGAGGTATGCAGCAGCAGAGCATGGAGGAGAGTGAGTGAAGGGGGAAGCTAATACCTGGGCTTCACTCTGCTTTGTCGCCCCACTGATAGGAAAAAAAGCTCAGAGGATGTTTCAACCTAATCGCTCTTTTCTATTCCCATCGCTCTCGATCACTGACTGACTTTCAAACTCTGCCTTCCAGCCGCTCTCCCTCTGATTGTCCCCCCCAACTCCTCCCCTTTCACCCACAGTCTTCCCTCTAAGGTATTTGCCTGCCCGGTTAGCAGGAGCTAAGTATCCCATAAGTATTCCCATAAGTCTGTGACAAGTGCATCTAAGTTGACGGTTGGATGGGGATGTACAGAAGTTAAGGGAGGTGATATCATCACAGTTCTCTGTCTCCCCCCCTTTTTAAGGCGGTGGGTGAGTGTCTCAGGATGACTCTTTTAGCATAAGCCTCTCCTGCGATGTAGTGTTAGTACTTAACACCCCACTCTTCAAACCAAATCCCAAATGAGAGGTCTGAAATAGAGTTTAAAATAGAAAGAGAAAAAAAGGGTTCCTGAAATTGTAGTATGTAAGTTTGCAGGCTCTATCCTCAGCATAATATTGAAGCATGCAACAAAAGTGTTTTATGCAAAACCTGTTTTTGTATTGATTTTTTTATATAGATTGAAACCTCATTCGTTCCAGTGAACAGTGCAAATGTGCTTTAGCCATGTTTGGTCTCATAGAAATCATGCAGCATCTACTGTATTTTTCCTACTTCTCAGGTGTTGATAAGACAACACCTGAGTTTTTTAGGGCTGGGAGAGGGGTTTTTATGGATTATGTTACTTGAACATTGTTTCTTAGTTGAAACAGTTAATATTAGTTATGTTTCTTTTAAAAAATCTCTGCCACTACCCTCTTCAACCTTGCCTTCAGAACCAAGCACCGAACTTGGGTAGACCGCTGCTGCTGCCCCCACTCTCTGCACATCTGTGCCCATGAACATCTGGACCTGCTTTGACCTGATCCCTTTTAAAATACTACTCAAAGCAGTTGATCACTTTAATGTTGTTTAATTACTGTATTTTATGCATCCTTGATTCATAGTATTATTGTTTTTTTTTTTTTACATTTATTTCCATTTTATGAGTTTAGCATTTTTTATTAATATTTGCTTTTGTTGTACAGCATTTTTGAGAATTTAGGTTTTTAAATAGTTAAATGCTTTTATTGAACTACTTCTAAATATGCTTGTTTTTTAAGGCTCCTGAATCAGAGTGGTGTCAAATCGCACACCTTCTAGGTAATTTCATTTTGCTGGATTTCTAATGAATCACAAAAAGTAACTTTGCAACTGGGATGAGAGGGTGTCAGTGACCCAGTCATCTAGAAGTGACAGCACTTCACATGAGAAAATCAAAAGCACCAAATGAAGATTTGCCCACCAAGAAATGCACTTTAAATACACACACTTAAAAAAAAAAAACCACACTTTCAAACTTGAAAAACTGCCTCAACGTGGATGTAGTTTCAGTCCTTGCGCCGATCAGACAAAGTTGGCTGTGTTTTGCTGAGAAAAGGTTTATTTCTTCTTGGACCTACAATGCAAATGCAACAAAAATACATTTTGATAAAATGATCTAACTTTTGCTGAGAGCTAGCTGAACCAGCTGTGGATAAAGGTGTGTGCATCTGCAGACTCCACAGCCCACCACCTAAATATGCTGGAAGGTAAGCAGCTCCTCAGAAAACAACATATAACAAACATATCCCCTTCTACAAACAAACATGTCCCCGTCTCCACATTATCACCTTAGCCTGAACAAAATGCCTCTCTTTGCGCTCCACTTGCATGAGTGCAGGTACCTCAGCTTGTTTGTTAACATCAACAGCAAAGAGAGGAAAAGAGTGGGGTGGGGTAGAGGGGGCAAAAATCAATCTAATACTGCAGAACTATCAGATCATATGAAATTATGGATTCTTGGTCTGAGCATTCAGCCCTTGTCTGCCGAGCTGTGCAAATCAATTCAAACAGACACAAAGAGTAAACACACGCAGAACGCCACAATAGGAAATTGAAGCGAGCAGCCTCCCTTTTTAAAATATGCCGCTACATATTTGTTTTGTGGATTACCATTCTGAAATGAAATTTGAACAGTTACTTAAAATAATATGAAAAAGATATTTATTTTATTATTATTATTCCTTTCCTCTTTTCCTCCATCGCCTTGTTTGTTGGAGGAGAGGGGAGCGATGAAACAGGCCACCGTGTAAACAGGCACACAGAGCTGCTATGATGCTGATTATGCTTCCCAAACATATTTTCAGGCCTTTTCCCATTTGGGGAGTTAAGTATTTATCCCTTTTTGTTTCCACATTGTAGTGTTATTTCTGAAGCATTAATGATAGCTTCTTAGGTGCACCAAAATTGGTGGCTGCCTAGACATCACTGACGATGCTTGTTAAAAAGACGCCCTGCTAGAAAAGGGATATTTGTTCTATAGTTAGAGAAATATGAAGGACAGATATTGATCATCTGCTGTATTGTTCTAGCCTGATTTTTTTTTTTTTGATTTATTACATTTAATCTTTAGTGATACCTGATCAGAATTAGAACTAGAGTTTAGAATGAAGACTCATTCATACACCCACTCAACATATTTTTTTTATGAATCAAGAGTATCATGTGGCAAAGAGAACAAAGGGCATATTAGAGGATATTCCCCTAACTTGTTTCAGCCATCATTCTGTTGTATCATAGCCTGTAATCTCTCTTGTGCGTTCTTCCTCTGTAAAGACACTAAAAATATATTATAAAGCCTGTATTTTCACCTCTCTACATTTGAAAAGAGGCAATGTCTTACTGCCAGTACTTCTCAAAGCAACAAAGAGCTACACCTTTCTACTTTTAACTCTAACACTGATACAAAAGAAAGATCTTTGATTTACACTCATGAGAGTATTTACATGCATCCTCCTGGGTTAAATTTAGAAAATATCATCATTTATTTACAGCACGAGCAGCCCTTAGCTCGATTAAACTTTAAAACATAATCAACAACGTGAACCAACTCTAATTCTGGATCACCCATGATAGTTTACTTCCTGCTTTATTCTGATTTAGGGACTTACATATCAAATTTAATTTTGTTTATTTGTCCTTATTCTGGGATGGTTTTAGATGTAGTGTGTTCTGCCTTTGGTCTGCTGTGTTATGAACATACTTCGTGTGTGTCGTAAGTAATTAAAATAAACTAGGAACAAATAAGTGTGATCATGGTGAAGCAAGAATCACAGTGAAAATGAGAGGAAACGTGATGTAGCTAAGCCCCTGATCGCCTGTCTAAATGGTCTGACGTGTGTCAACTGGTCCCCTTATCCAAAGTTAGAACTATCTGAGTGCAACTAGACTGTAATGTTCCCCTTTGTCTGCTGGGTCACGTGGTAATGAGTCACAAGGTCTCGTCAAACGGTGTGAACGTTTGGATTGTTGACGAAAAGAGCAGAGGACTGCATTGTACGTAAGTGATAGAAGGTGCCTCAGTCCACCACCTCTGTTTAAAGATAGTTTTTCCAATTTGAAAGTTCAAGTTCAAGTTGGAAAAAACATCTTTTCATTTGTTATTAAAATCGCAGAATTTTCACATCTACCGGTCAAGTACTCCAGCGAGACCTGAAGTGAGGCACCAGCCGGCTGTGCCGCACCATGGACTGTGCAATCACTCGGGTTACTGTGCCTTACATGCGGTAGTGAGACCGTATCGCAGTCTCTCCCAACATTAATTAAATTTTCATAGTTTAGCTGATGTATATAATATATAATGTAGCATTTTTTGTCAACAACTATGCGTGGAGCACGTTTCTTGTGCTGAGTGATCATAAAACGGCTAAAAAAGGCACTAGGTGAGGCACGCAGTGCTCATACCTCATTCTAGGGGGCGCTCATAATCCCAATGATTCTTGTTATTCAGTGGCTGCAGACTGAGTGACAACGCACTGCAACAGTATACTGCAGTCAATTAAGAAGTGAAGTCATTCATTTTTTCCATTCGCCTGTCGCCTTACTTTCAAAATGGAAGATTACGTATCTAAAAACTTTTAAAACTAAAAGAAAACAATGAAAAATTCTACCAATGAGTTATCGATGCTTTTGTTCAGAAGGAGTGGCAGATGGACTTTATTTATAAGTAAATGTAAGAACGCAATAACTTTTTTTTTAATTAAATGTGTTTTTTGTGATACAGTTTGTATGCGTAAAGAATGTCAATCTGAGATCTTAAACATAATCCGTTAACTGCTGCCAATCAAATATTGGATAAGGTAGTCTGTAGGGTTGATATGTTTGTAAACCTGACTGTAAGTCTGACTGTCATGACGTCAGTGCCTCACCAGACGCGAACCTCACCCCATGTCACTAGGTCGAAGCCATCACAAAATTGTGGCCCCTGTCTCATTCAGTTTGACAGTGCACCCTCCCCCCACAGGTCTCACAATGACCTCTCTGAGATGTGTATGGTATCCATCTGTCGACTTTTCCTCCTTTTCGACTTTATTATCTACAAATCAGAATATAATGCTTCTGACCGACAGCACACAAAACAATCTCAGATATAAACAAAAGTTGGGAGCGCTGATAGGAATACGGATTCAATTCACAGTCACAGTCAAAAAATTACAGACAACAAATGAGTGGAATGTCATAAAGGAGAAGGCAGCAGGCTAAACGCTTCAGAACAGTTATAAAGTTTGTTTGTAAAATATTTGAGAATTATACTATTTGACTGACAATCACTTTTCTCTACCTGCTCCATTATTTGTGTAACACATGTAAAAATTCTGATTCTATTTACCATAATGGAGAGGACACCACATTGCCCTAAAACAAAAAAAAACAAAACAAAACAAAAAAAACTCAGCTTGCTTTAAAAAAAAAAAAAAAAAATCACATGATCCACATATGTTAGCAAATCGGCCTGTATCTAACCCTCACTTTATCTCTAAAGTTCTTGAGAACATGGTGGTTACTCGCTTGCTTGCAGAGAAACTGTCCGTTTGAGATGTGTGCTTGTTAGGCTTTAGAGGTTTTCTCTTCAAATAGCAAGGATAGTGGAGTTCCACAAGGTTCCGTACTTGGACTAATCCCTTTCCTTCATATAGGAAACACTATTCAGCAACATGGAATACATTTTCATTTCTATGCTAATGACACTCAGCTGTATTTATAACACCAGAGCAGTTAATGAAGCTCCAGGCTTGTCTTGAAGACATAAAGTCTTGCTTGACCTCAAATTTACTTCTTCTTAATTTGAACAAAACTGAGGTCATTGTGTTTGGTCCTAAACTCCTCAGGAATATATCAGCTGATCACATCATTGTTCTGAATGGCATTTCTTTAGCCTGTAGTTTGTCTGTGGGGAATCACGGAGTAAGCTTTGATCAAGATCATTTAACTCACATATAAAGAGTACCATTTGTCAGATGTTCAGAGCTGATGCATTTGTTACTTCCAGGCTGGACTATTGTAATTCATTGTTATCAGGAGGTCTGAAAACTTCTTTGAGAAGCCTTCAGCTGATTGAAAATGCTGCAGCTAGAGGTTTGACAGGAATTAGCAAGAGAGACACTTTACTTCTGTGCTGGCCTCTCTTTATTGGCTGCACATTAAATATGCCCATTAAAGAACATATTTCAAATACTTCCCCTGACCTACATGCTCCTTAGAGGCCAAGCTTCATCATATAGGAGAAGCTGATAGCACCAGATCATCCCAGTAGACCGCTCTGGTCTTAGAGTCCTGGTTGACTTGTGGTTCCCTGAAAAAAAGAATAGAATCGGTGGCCAAGCCTCTAGCTAGCAGACCCTCTGCTGTGAAACCAGGTCAAAGAAAAGTTCAGTAGCTACAATCATTATTTTAGCCATACTAATGCTCATACATAGAAAAGGCTCCTCTATCCTTTAATTTTCACCTTAGTTATGCTGCTATTGGCCCAGGCTGCCGGGGTACTGAAACACGATCCACTGACGGGTATCTCTCACCTTGTTGTTTCATGGCTATATCTCCTCTCCTCTCCTCTCTTTTATAGACTGGATACAGAAGGCACACTCTATTATAAAAATATATTTGTGTTATTTATGTTATTCCAGACATTGAATGGGAAGTCTCAAAATGAAAATTCCTCATCCGCATCTGCTTTATCTGAGATTAGTACAGACTTAGTAAAGGAAATTAACACGAGATAAAAAGCTTCACCTGAAGTAACCTCATAATCAGGGCAAAAAAATAAAAATACAAAAATTATCCCTGTCCATCATTCTGCATGGCCTAATGTACAGATTGTGTGACCTGACAGCAGAAAAATGTTTGTTCTTGTGCCTCACAGATTTTACCATTACAACATTCATCTCATTATTTTCAACTGTGTCTTTAATGAGACAAAAACGTGGTTCGTCTTTTGTTGCCATCTTTTTACTTTCCCTCATTCCTTTTTTTATTTTATGTTTTGCTGTGCCTCTTTTCCAACCCACCCCCTTGCCTTAAGAGTTTTGAAGGGCACCCAGGTGCCCAATGGGTCGATGTAATGAGTGCTAATGAGCCAATTGACAACCTCAGTATAGGCTGATTGGTGCTGCAGGCTCTCACCATGTGCTCTACAGAAACCTTCCTGGCACAGGCCCTCAGCCTGCTGGATCTGTGCCCTACCATGCCCTCCATATGAGCTTACAAAGGGTGTAGTGAATCACTGATTGAGAAACTGCATGATGTATTCATTTTTCAGTGCATATCGTTGCACTTTTAAAATGAATCCATATCAGCGTGAGCTACCCTGGAGGTTACTATTGTGGCAGTAACCCGGATTTGCTATGCTGGTATCGAATGTTTTGAATACAAAATATTTGCATGTATGCTGTATGTGTCTGATCGTCTTCTCTTCTTTATGTCCTTTCCACTCCCCTATCCTCCCTTCTCCTTCTATTCTACCTGGCTAGTCATCAGCAGGAGGGTCCCCTCATGAGCCTGATCATGATCATGTTCATTGCTAACTTTTTGTCATGATGTGAGTTGTACAAAATGAAACATCTTACAGACAATTTAACAATGATAAAACGTAATTTCATATGCCTTAAAATATAATATGTGCATTATTAGATATTATGAAAACGAATGAAAATATAAAGGAACAGCTGTCACAAATAGGGTAGTGTATATGGAAGGCTTTTGAGGCATTGTTAGTACACTAAAAAGGGAAGATGTAATCCTGTAGCTGTGTGCTGGAGGGCTGTACATCATTCAGCAAGCAGCTATGGAATGTCTTGAAATGAAAAAAAGATCACTAGGCAGCTTGTGAGTGTACAAACATGAGTTATGCTTGAAATGGTAAGCTGGCTAACAGGTCAGTTTCTCACAAACTTTGGGTATTCCTTGAACTACCACAAACAAGAATCCACTTTATTAGCACACGTCAACATGGTTAGTTAGGTGTTCTGAATTTGATTGCTCAAGGATGCCCCACTGTAGTGCTTGTCAGACAAGGGATATTCTTCTCCCTCTCTATGGCTCTACTCCTCCTCTCCTCCTGTCCTTCCCGTCATCTCTGTGGCAGCAGGAGACATCTGGACGACTGTCACGGTTGACACGGTTGGTTGACGAGCACTGACAAATCCCCACGGACACCAGAAAACAGGAGGAGAGGGCTGTTATTGGTGATGATGGACTGTGTGTTGTCTAAAAGTGTGGTGTTTGCACAGTGTTGATAAGATTTATACTTTCTTGGAGAATTTAGATCATTTTCACATGCCATCAAAGTTGTTGCAATTTGTAAAAACAACAGGCTTTGATAGAACTATAGCTGTAATGTTTCCAGACAGAATTTGCCCAGTTTACAACATCCAAACTAATAATATTTCTTTGCTGAACAAAAAGTTCGGAAAAGGCATATAATTTGCGTCTCCTTTTATGCACAACCTCACAAACTGGTGGGGTCTTCATCCGTGATTATTGATTGATGCATATGCTTAATGCATTTGGGATATTATGTTATTTGTTATAATGCAATATATTTGATATATTAATCCTTCTGATTACATACCAGACTACCTTGTCTGTAGGTATACTGTGGCCATTAAGGACATTTCAAATAATATTACCATTGCCAGAGATGAGGATGCATTGTACTGTTTGTTGAGACTAATTTCTCTAAATACTCATGTTAAAATATGATGTTTTGTCATCATCTGATCATTTTTCTAGTTAAATCTTAATTCAGAACAAACTTAGGACAGATATTAAAAAGTAAAATCAAAGCTAAATTTGATCAGTGGTCCTGATAGCCTCTAATCCATTCATTCAAAATTCAAAACAAGACATTTATAAACTGAATATAAACGACTATATTGCCTATCCATACATTACTGAGGGGACAGATTCACAATAATTTTTTGGCCTGTGGCACAAGAGTCAGTTGTTAAATTGTAAGTATGTTTTTATTGTTTAATAGGAATCATATAAACAGAAATAAAGGGTTGCATTTAATGGATCAAAACTGAAGTCTCCCTTTGTGGCTTTGTTAAAATAATGACAATGTCTGTCATTTATAACCATGAGCAGAGGGTAATGCTATATGAAGTTGCATTGTAATGACATATAGAAACAATGATTACAGCCTAATTTAATTGCTTCCTTATCTCATTTCCATAATGGCCTTTATTTGAAAATTTATCCAGAAATCATTATATAATTAAGTCCTTCAATTCATTTTGAAAATGAATGTCCCCTATGCATTTGTTAGGATGCACTTTTTAGTCAGTATTTGATACTTTGACCAAGGATCAAAACTTGCAAGCCAAGCCTGACCAAAACCCCCATTAACAACAAACAAACAAACAAACAAAAAACCCTAAATAAACACCCGCATGCATGCACACATATACACAGACACGCACACAACAATGATGTCATTATGATAATAGATAGGCAGGCCCAGCTGGTATATCTGGTAGCAGAAGTGTGAGAGGGTTATAATGTGCAAATATTAATGATCCTGGATTTGAGACTCTGGACACTCGTGCATCTTTGTGTGAGTATGTGCATGACTATATCTTTATTTGTATGTGCACACATGTGTGGTCAAGTGCCAGAGGGTGGGTTCCAACAGCCTGGATTTAATCGCTGAGACCACTCTCCATAAGATGACTATCATGATCTGCCAGCTTCACTAAGCTCCTCTGATATGTCTATCCCTAGTGACACAGCTCGATCTGGGCTGCAATGTTTAGCCAAGTCACCAAGATCACTATAAGTCCACAGTAGGCATTGGAGCAACCACAGTCTTAGAGCTTCAACACTGCCCATAACCCCATCCAAAGCTTTAGTTCAAATAACTTTCGTCCCCTGTGAGGGGCCTGAGATGCTCCACGAAGGGCTTGTGTCTGGGATTTAAACAACTTGTGGATAAAAGATAGTTGTGGTGGCTTTTCCAGCAACGTTGTGACTTGGCTGGGTGTATGATATCTCTGGTGCACTTTCTACATGGATAACCTGCCTTTTCTCCCTCGCTGTGAAGCACTATGAGCAGCAATCAGGCAAAAGTGATTCTGGTAGTTTCTTAAGAGGATGCAGATCACCTCTGCATTCTACAGCTGCTGGGATTCCTTTGAAAATAGTCTTCAGCAATCAATGGGAAGTTCATATATTCTAGGGTATTCAAAAAAAAAAAAAAAGAATTGTGGCTAAAGTTTAAAATTTGTATGGTAATTATTTGTACTCATCCATGACCTGCTGTACCTTGTCAGAGCACAGCTGCTTAACGCCATCTTTAGAGTTAAAAAAAAAAGAGTACTGCAGCAAAAATAATAATCTTAAAAAAGGAACTTAAAGATTATTCACCAGAATGTCTGAAGTAAGAGCACATAAGCGTAGAGCATGTAATATTCTGGGATAATCCCACAAATGCAGGGCCAACAACACTAAGACATAAGTAAAGCCCTTCCAAAATGGAAATAAATTGTTTTTGCTGACTGGTCTCGTTAACAGAGGTCTCTTTGTGGATCTGTAATTTCTTTGTGGCACTGCATATATATATATATATGTGTATATATATATATATATATATATATATGTGTATATATATATATATATATATATTATATATATATATATATATATTATATATATATATATATATATATATATATATATATATATATATATATGTATGTATGGGTTTTCTCCGGGCACTCCGGGTTTCCTCCCATAGTCCAAAAAGTGATGAGTGGTTGTCTGTCTTTGTGTTAGCCCTGCAATAGGCTGGTGACCTATCCAGGGTGTAACCCGCCTCTTGTCCCTTGACAGCTGGGATAGGCTCCAGCAAACCCTGCGACCCAAAGAATGGATAAAGCAGGTACAGAAAATGGATGGATGTCAACCTTACTTTGATAAATCAACAAGCTGGAGATAAACATGAAAAACAGGACAAGGGAAAGAAAAAAAACACCTGGAGAGACATGTCAACAACAAGGAATATAACAGAAGTACATGCACACCCACACACACACACAAACATACACAGGCACACGCACAGTGTCTCCAGCATTGCTTGGCCATCAGACATGGGCCAGTGTTACTGCCTATTGGTTGGAGTTCTGTCAGATCGCCAAGCTTTAATGGAAACGCGACAATGCAGGCAAAGCGCCAGAATCATTTCAGTGATAAAGTTATATGTTTAGCCTCGAACAACCAGTAGAGATAATGTTTGGCCTCATTATAATTCTCACCATGTTTAAACAGGCGGCCACAGTACGCAAACAAAAGCAGATGAAATTTGAAAAGTATTATCAATATTGCAGATAGTGGATGCCCTTTCCAATCACAAGCTGCATATCTCCCACAGCAAATATATGGTTGAGCAGTTCATTCATTTCTATTAGGCCTTGTATGTTTCCTGGTAGCTCATATACAGTATATTTATGCAGAACTGATGAAAAGGCCAAACAAGCTACAATTAGATATGGCTTGAATTCACTGGCAGAAGTTCACTAAAGGTACATTCAAAAGGCATTGCCTTGCAATGAAGAATTTTTCTTTTGTGTTGTTCTTTTGACACAACATTCTTCATATACATCAGCAACATGCTGCTTTTTGTTGCTGTGAATTTTAAAGGTTAAATGTGAAAAATGTCTTGATTTAGACTAAAGACTAACTACCTGAAATGTATTGGAAAAAGACATCTACAATAAAGAACATACATTTAAAACTGTTTAAAGTTCACTTAACATGGAAACAAAGTTAACGGGTACATCTTTATTTGATGCATTTAATAAATGCTCAATAAATCTTCACATTGATGAAAAACCTGGGTATATGTGACCTCAGTAAAAAAATAAAAAAAACAAAAAAATGCTAATTTTAATGTTTTTATGAAATAATTTTGTGGCTATAATATATATTTTACAAAGGTCTGACTGGTTTGACTGTCTGGTATGTGTGTAAATAAAAAAAAAGGAGGAACTCTATGCATGAATTTACATGTATGCCTTTTTATGTGTATTTATCCACCCTTTGTGTGTAGTTTGAGGTTATCTGTATATCTCTGTTTGTGTGTGTGTGTAAGTATGCATGCATGCATGCATGTGTCTTCATCTTACACTGCAGTCCCCCACTTGGCACGCCACTCCTTGTATTCTTCAGCTCTGTTAATAGCTGGCTGCTGGAGCAAAATAATTGTCATTTTCCAGCCAGTGGGTCTAAAGTCATACAACATAATGAAATGTATAAAAAAGAGGGGGGAATGGCAGACAGGAGGCATGCTAAATCAAATGTAGAGAGATCTGAATAATTTAAAGCACAGGAAGAGAGAAGGAGGAGGTGCAAATGGAAAGATGGTGAAAAGTATCATTTAGGTTGACAGCGCTATGCGCTAATGTGTGTGTGCATCTATGAGGGCAGCGCAATATCCAGGGTAATGGTGAATACAGAAATAAATATGAAAATAAAAAGGAGGGGGAGGCTCTGTGCTTTGATTACCACTGGCAGTTAAGCAAGTACATATTTGATGACTTTGTTTTATGACTGACTGATCGATTGATTTGCTGCCCTCACCCAGCATCCCTGCTTCCTGTCACTCGCAGCTGTGTCTGTGACTAACACATTAACTTAGCAGGCCAGAGTGCTCTGTGTCCACAGACTGACACATAAGCTCCCCAGCCCATGAAAGGTAGAAAAACATAGAAAAAGAAAGGAGGAGAAAGGTATGAGGTATGGGTATTAAAAGAGATGTGTGATGAGAGGAAGAAAGAAAGGTGGGAGTGAGGAGGAAGAGTAAAATTGAGGCTGCTGGGTAATGAAAGAGGCATTGAGGAGCATTGAGGCTGGGGTACCTAACCTTGTCAAGACTAAAAAAGATACACATGGACACACACACACGCACACACACACATGCACGCACTAAACACATCTGGGGAATGTGCAAGTTTCTGAGAAAAACACAATTCTTGGCCATTTTTCATCTCTCTACAGCTTCTTTTGTGCACATGTAGACACACACTCATAAATCCCTGATTACCATGTTGTACACCTGTTCCATATTATGAGGGTATCTGGCATGGACTACTGTTGTCTCAGGAAAAGGCAAAAACAGCAGTGTAACAAATGTACAACAGGGCTGGAAGAACACTTCTTACATTTGTTGTATCTGCACATCTATAAACTAGATATTTGTGTAAATATTTCTTATAATTATGTAGTGTATGTATGTTTTTGTGTGTGTATATTTTGGGGGGATGGGGGGTGATGCTGTTGCTTAGCTGCTGAGCTGAGCTGAGCTGCAGCCAGTGATGAAGGGGAGCCAGTATGTAGTCAAGGCTGACATATACCATTTGCTAGTTATTTGGTATCAGTGAAACAATGTTCACACACACACACAAAGCACAGAGGCAGAGTGCTCTTGAACATTAAAACAATGAGAGACACATTGTGAGTTTAGCACAATTTGAGGTTATCACAATAAAACATTCTGTTCATGCAAGTGTGAATGTGAAAATGTGAATCCCAGCTGATGTTGTGTCTGCTATTTTAAGGTAAATGCAAAGCTTAGGATACCGTATTCTGATGTGTAATAGGTTAAGTGGAGTCTTTGTGGTATTGAGTACATTTTGTCACCTTGCATTATTCAGCTCTGAGGGCAGATCTTCGCAACATTAAATTTAAATTTATGAATCATCTAACCTTTGTCTTTATTTTTACGGTTTGGGATTAAATTGATTCATACATTTTGTAGACTGTCCTTCCTGTCTTTTCCAATGGAATAATAATCTTGGCTTTTTACTTTTTGGGGCATTTATTCAGAGTCTTATTTGGAGCACCATTTATGGTGTAAAAATATTTTATGTAAGAGTAGTAACTCTTGAAATTACATGTTGTGAATGTGCTTGGCTGGGTCATCAACGATAAACTGGATCTTTTCAAACAACATACTGCCTCCAAGTGATGTAATCAGAACCCCAACTTGCATCCCTACAGTTGATGACTATGTTGCCTTCCTCCTTAACCAGAGACAACTAGTGGCTCTCTGAAGCATCATTAATAGATATAATGGCTCTCTTCTAAACCCTGCACGCTCTCTTAAATTTAGGAGATTCAAAAACTGACCTGCAGACAAAGCCCCAACATTACCACCTAAATAGGGTCAGCGTGGGTGAAGAAGCCCTAACCTCCTGCTCAGTTCCAACGGCTCCTGGTACTTGGTCTGCTTTCGATCTTGTGGAGATCTGACAAATGTGAGCGATGATGTTTGCTGGCTGTTATTTCTGAGGCTGCACTTGACAGACAACAGCCTTTAGTACATGACCATGCAGCCAACAGTAATGAACTTCTGCCAGGCCTGTTGGGCAGGAAAGTTCTAAGAAACCTCTTCCACCATACAGAGGACAATGCACTGTTTCTCTCTTGTCCAAGATGTGGAGATTTGCTGGAACTGGTAGGTTTTGTATATTGTCAACCAAGAACCAGACTAACTTTATGTGCACAAGTACAACAAAATTAGACACAATCCCTTTGGTGCAGTAAAGGTAAAACATAAAAAAAGGAGCAAGAACAAGAGATAAAGGGATCTTAAAAGATGATAGTAAATACATAAATTACAAACCTCCAACCTC
Organism: Pao palembangensis; assembly: GCA_015343265.1. Taxonomy (NCBI): domain Eukaryota; kingdom Metazoa; phylum Chordata; class Actinopteri; order Tetraodontiformes; family Tetraodontidae; genus Pao; species Pao palembangensis. Next base: position 1,867,220 of record CM027081.1, read on the forward strand.
CAGCCATTGCACAGCTCCTGTTAGCAGCATTTGTTAGTTTTTATATATTGCACCCTTGTTTTACTCATCATTCAGGGCAGTGATTGTACTGAATTGTACTGAACCGAACTGTACATCTCTGGCAGTGTGGGGAGAGAGTAGCTGATGATCCTCTGAGCAGTAGTGATAACTATCTAAAATGCTTTCCTGTCTGCAGCAGTGCAACTGGCAAACCACACACAGCTGCAGTAAGTCAGCATAATTTCCACAGCGCTGCGATAGAAGGCTTCACAGATAGTTGTTTTCCTGAGGAGTCTGAGAAAATACAGCCTCTGCTGGGCCTTCTTCAGCGTGGTCCAGGTGAGGTCCTCCTCGATGTGACACCCAAGAACTTGAAGTCATTCACCCTCTCCACAGAGTTCTTGCTGATGAACAGGGGCTGAATGTCTCTTTTGTTCCTTCTGTAATCCATTTTAACCTCTCTGGTCTTTGCTGTATTGAGAACCAAATGTTGCACCACTGACAGCTTTTCCACCTCATCTCGGTAGAATGAGTTGCCTCCCCCCAGAGATGAGCCTGATTATGCTGGTATTATCTGCAAACTTTATGGTGCTATTACTAATGTGAGAAAGGCTGCAGTCATGTGTGTCCAGGGTGAAGAGCAGAGGGCTAAACACACAGCCCTGCGCTGAAGCTGAGGGCTGTGAAGGTGGAGGTGCCACACCTTACCCTCTGGGAACAATCTGACAGGAAGTCTAGAAACCACCTGCAGATGGGATCTGGTACTCTCTGGCTTGTTAGCTTATGCAGAGTAAAAGTCCACAAACAGTATTTAAACATAGGAACCTGGTAGCTCTAGATGTGATAATGCAGTATGGAGGGCGACGACTGCTGCACCCTCTTGGTAGTTGTTAGGGAGTTTCCCACATCAAGTTCCTTGACTGGTTTCTACTTCCTGCCCATCTAGACCCCAATTCCTCTCATTTTTCGGATAACTAAATGGGAGTTGCATGACGCTACTACAACCACATATTATTGCACTGCTGATGCTGCAGGTGATACCAAGCCACCTATACAGATAGCTGTTGAAGCTGGCATCAAAGGTTTTTCCAAGCATCTTCACTACTTTCACTGGTTTATACTAGTCCCCTTTTTTAAGCACCTCGAATAGTTTGTCTTAAAACTCATTCTGGTCCATGATTTATAAGCTTTGGCGAATCTATCTTGTTCCTGGCACAGAGGAAGTTGTGATGGTAAGACAATTCATGTAGGCCCTGATTGGAGGTTACTGTATACCAGACTTTGGCCTTTGCAAACTATTTCTGCAGATCTACCAGTAGTGTTCATGGCTAAGGCAAAAGAGGTTATGGAGACGACACAGCCTGATGTGAGCCCCTTTTCTAGCCTTTACTCCCCATCTTGCCTCCCATTAGCAGTTTACCGTGAGGCCTCCCTCTTTAACACAACCTGTCTCTGCAGTTTTAGTGATAGTATTGTTTAGGTCTAGGCCCCACCCACCCAGGACTCTATAACAGTGACTCTATTGCAAAGCCTTAGCATTCTCATAGTCAGTGATGTAGGCATTAAAGGTGATGTGCTCAGGAAATGTTTTGCTCTTTCTTCTTCCACACCTGCCTGAACCTCCTCATGGATAAGATGACACCTCTCCCGTGACTTCATGGCTTGACCCCCCCCCCCCAGTTCTGGTAAAATACCGTAGCCCACTTCAGCCTCTAGGCCATGTTCTCCAACAGCTCACTCTGGACTATGCCTACATTTAGATTAAATGTAGATTAAATTAAAATGGTCACCAATGTTAATCAAAGGAGGGGATTTTTTTTTTTTAAATAAATAAACTATAAAAAGGATGATATTGAAACAACAACTGAGGGCCATCTGTTTGACATCGTAAATGTGTGATTAGATATATATTAGATATATATAAAACTGACCTCCTGCAGTGTTGCAGCCCAGACGCACGTCACAATGTAGTAACACAGACACACACACACACACACACACACACACACACACACCATCTAAAGAGACCATATTCTCCATCTCTGTTATCGCTTTGTTCTATTTTAAACATCTAAATAAATGCATTGATAATAATTTAATCATAATATAGAAGTCTTACAGACATAGTTAAGTAGAGCTGCAGCTTTTTAGCATAATTTCTCTTATTTAGTTTACAGAAGCTTTTTGCATATTTTTTATTAACACATCTCAAATATTAAAATGTCGCAAAATTAACCTTAAAAAAAAAAACACCCAGATGCAATTTAAGGTATTGCCCAGTACAAATGAGAAATAAAATTTTTTCCCACTGGTGATTCAAGAATTTATTTATGCAGCATGTGCACTTTCACAATGTTATGACACAAAATTTGAATTATTAGCAAGCCAAACTAATAACAATATAGATATAGACAATTTAATACAATATCATGCTCTGTAATTCAAAGGTGCTTGGTTGTCCGCAATTCTCTGTTCATTATATGTTCCTAAACATCAGGGCGAGAGAATTGTGGGGAAAGGGAGGTAGTGGGAGAGCAGTGCAAAGTCCTGTCCAAGAAGAAGTATTATTGTCCAAGAAGTATTAGTTCTTTTTAATTTTAGCAAGACGAGGAAGTCAGAATTCAAATGAAAGAATCGCTTTCCATCCAGCTAATAGTAATCCATAATCCCACCGACGTGTCTAAAGCACAATGTGGTCGCTGTGATTAACGTTAATGCCTCCCCTACTCAATTTATTGAAATGTTGGAATGAACACATTTGGTTTGGAACCAATGTGTGCTGGCTTGTGTTTAAAAATGTGGATGGCTGTGGGGAAGGGTGTGGGGTTTTGAAGGGATGAGACAAAAGTGATAGAGACTTTGCACATGAGAGAAGAGAGACAAGAAAGAAGAAGTTAGAAGAGGACAGCAAACAGAATCAGTGAAAACAGGGAAAGCATTGTCAATTTCAGAAAACAGATTAATTAAGACTGGGGAAAAATAGTACACACACAGGAGAAAATAAAGAAACAAAAAAACTTCCTTGCTTAAAGATTGGTCCATCCTGGTCTCATTTTAAGGGTAGCCTGATGATTTTAATTTCTGGAAATGACACACTTTACAGACAGACAATAAGAGAGAGAGGGAGAGAGCGAGAAAGAGGGAGAGATAATGAGAGCAAAAAAGAAAGTGGTATTAGAATAATTAAACACGGGAAGAGGGTCGCAGTTTCATTTTCAGCAACACTTCAAATGAATTCCTGTAATGATCCTGGAAAGGCAAAAATCCAATCAAACAATATCTACTGGGCTTCATTTTCTTTGCTGGGGGAATGACCCCACTTTGTCAAAGGGCGAGCCAGGGAGAATATGGGTCATCATAGATACACAAATGAAGGGCAGACAATTTGGTCTAGTTAAAGCTATTATGTGTACAAGTGCATGCAGGATAATATCGAAGAATTTGCGCACATGCTTACAATCACTATTTTATGCCTTCGAGCTTGTGTGTGTGTCTGTGTGTGTGAAAAGAGAATAATTATCTGTCTGTCTGTTCACAGGCAAGTGCGCTGCAGCTTTAACACTTTGCAGCTTTGATATGACTCATTGTAAATGATGCGATGGAAGGTCAATTGTAGAGATCAAAATGGCTGTTGATGGAGGGCCAGGGAGGAAAATGTGTTATGTTTCCCCCTGACTGCATGCTGCTGCTGAGGCATTTTGATTTAAAAGAATAAATGGATCTGCGCAGGGTTATTTCTCTCTGACTGGCGCTGTCCAAAATAACACCCTTGGTCCATATTTTTTCGTAGGAGTCTTGCTCACATTGTTTTTACTCCCTCCCCTTCCATTGACCATTGGAGGGGTAATCAGGCATGAGTGCCTTGGATTACAGCACGAGTGGATGAGCAGCTGCAATGCTCCAATGACCTTTTGTCACTCATTACTGGACCTCCTAAAATAAAGGGAAAGAGGAAAAAGAGAAAATAAAATTGAAGGAAAATGCAAAAAGAGAGGCCTCCTCTGAAATCTTTAGGGATATTCAGTTCAGTGACCGTGATGTGTTATTGTCTGCCTCACTTTACTCAGAGCAGATGTTAAATGGACTGATTGACAGAAACTCATAATCTGATCCATAGGAAAGCTGAAGAAAAAAAAAAACATAATTAATTTAAGTAGCTGCAAAGACAAACAAAATGAGATATGGATTTTTGACATAAATAGCTGAACTATATAAGAAACTGGCCAAAGTGATTTGGGTTACAAATGATGACAAAATGTCTTGTAAATATACTTGTTGTTTCTTGGATCACCTATATCATACACATAATTTGACCTTTGCATTTATACATTCCCTGGGGAGCAGCTGGCCGCCACTGTGTGGTGCTCTGGACCAATTACAGATTTTGAAAACGTGCCATGTGCCAGGTGTGACTGGATAAACAAAAACCATGGAGACGGGGTGGAGAGATCTTAAGGTGCAGCTCATACCAACAATATCCGAGCTAGAACACCTAGTTACAACATATGCAGCCGGTCAGGTTGCCTTGGCTTGTTCCATGCCTACATATGGTTGTTTCCTCCCCATTTTGCTGTTTTCGCCTCATGTCTGAGTATGCTTACAATGTTCTGATGCGATTGGTAAATGTTCTGCTGTATAGAGTATTCTTGTAGTTCAGTTCAGTTTTATTTATATAGCGCCTTTTACAATAGAAATTGTCTCTAGCTGCTTTACAGAGGCAGAAACCCGGAGCCTGAACCCCCAGGTAAGCACAGTGGCGAGGAAAAACTCGCCACTGTGCGAACAATAGAAACAAATATGCAAACATAGCAAACATGACACATTGTAAAACTTAACTCTGTTGAGTATGTTACTCAACCCGTAGCCTTCTGTCTTGAAATTAAATTTCTCATTCATATAACATGTAAAGTCAAAATTGCTTTACATTATTGATGATTTAGTGATTTACTAAAGTGGGAAAATATGATGGAAATGATCAAGTTTCTTTTTGGTATCATAAATATAATTTGAAAAAACGTGTAATATTATTCATTAATGAACTTATTTTAAAGCTTTATGAGAATAAATTATAAGTAATTCAGTAGTACATACACAATCACGTCTAAAACATGGTGGTTCTCTTCATCTTGTATCATCTTTGCAGATGCTTTGAGACCTTTAAACCCTCAAAGTTAAAAGCAATTTCAATGTGAATATTGAGTGATTGAATTCATGCCAGGGAAGCGGTGGGGGATGAGGACCCCCACAAGATATGGTTTCTCCGACAATTAATGGGGTGCACCTGTGATGCTTGATAAAGAGTGCTGCACTGTGCACAGGTGTGAAACATTAGTTCTGGGGGTGTTCCTTGAAAAAGACAAGCTTTTCCCTCTCCCCTGTAATAACACCCTATGACACGCTTTGGCACATACAAACACATGCTGCAAAGAGAAGAAATGAAACAAATGACTGTTAAAAATGGTGGGACTGTAGGTAAAGTGAAAAAAATATGTAAATGGACTTGGTGAAAGAGTATCAATCCTGTCATTCACAGTGCCGTACACATCAAAGCAAGTGGAACTACTGTATCTTTAAATACTGTATGTCTCTGTGTGTACATGACTTTGTGTAAGAAGACATAATTTTTTTCTGCAGCCTATGAGCATTCAGACATGTGGATGTGGGCGTGTGTATTTTTAACTGAGTATACTGTACATTAATTAAAAACTAGGACTAAACTGCAAACTTTGCATGCAGAATTTAGGCTTATCTTTTACTGCTTTGCAAAGGTTCAGTTTATATTTAGAGGGTTCAAGCAGGACCTGCTCTAACCCAAGACCCTGATCTCCTGGCACACAGCAGTATATCCAACACCTGTCTGTTTATTCCATGGATACTGTCCTGATGAAAGCAACCATTCTGATTGGTTCTTGCATACTTGGCCAAAAATACACTCATTTAGAAACTTGTGGAAAGCTGTTAAGTTCATCCTGCTGTGTGAGGAGGAAGAGTTAAAAATCAGCAAACAAGCAACAAGAGTAAATAAGCAATAAAATAATAATAATAATAAGCAATAAAATAATGTGAATGTGTGACAACCTTTAAAAGACTGGTACTGTTTCAGTGATCTAAATCCAAAACACCTAAAAATGCTAGCTAGCAAAAAAATAAATAAATAAATAAATTCATTCATTCATCTGTTTGGTCAATTTGGAATCTGTAGTCTAGATGTTTTATACAACCGCCAAACACAGAGAAATTGGTTCTGAGCATGTTGAAATAAAATGCATTTTAATGCACAGTTAAATAACTTGTGGTGGAAAATAATTGTGCTATTTATTGAATCTTCAGATCTATTAAAACCAATTAAATCAGTGGGCATTCTGGATGAAAGGCAAACATTTGCCAGTTTCTTTCAACCGTCCAGTTGATTCTCTGATAGACCTAAATGGGTTAAAGTCTATAGTTGTAATTCTGGCCCTTAATATTCAGCATAAAGGAAAACAGACACAACATCTGCCTATTGTGAAATTATTTATCGTGCAGTGAAGCTCATGAATTGGTGGAGAGAACTGATGGAGAGAACCCTTCACGTTCTGATGCTGGCTGACTACCTGAGCAGAAAGGCCCAGGTAGTCACTCTCTGTCCTGCTTGGACCTCCAGAACATGTTGTGGGCATTTTGTGAGACTGCTTGTGTTACGGGTCCCGTAGCAGGGGACCGTGGTAACAAAAGTGATACCTGTAAAAGCAGGGGAGGAACGGAGAAGTAAAACAAGATGCGTCTGCGTTTCACTCCAGCACGTGTCTCTATTATTTTTTCCACCAAGTCAAAACTCACCAAACACTCAAAATCTGCATTATAACAGGCTCTCTTTCACAACAGTCACCATCATCATCATCATCATATTTCCTCACTCAGTCATATTCAATCATCATGTTTCTCATTTAGTCATTTACTGATAACAATAACTATTTACAGTGTATTGTTCAGATCCTGTATTTTAGAGAGATTATACAAGTCTGTTAACAAAACAAAATTAAAAGAAAGTGCTTGTGCCACACCAGCTAATGGACCCAGTACTGAAAGTATTCATATTTTAATAAACATATATTCAACTTTTTATTGACTTTGCCCGTAATGGGCGAAGTTACCAGCTCTGAAGTTTCTCTCGTTACCAGCTCGTCTTACCAATCAATAACTCGACATAACTCGACAATCGTAATTCTCCTGTTGTCATTCCAGTGGAAGACACGTTTTCACCTAAACTATTTCCAAATAAAATAATATTTACCGACCTGTAAAAACAGGCAAGGAGCGGAGAAGTAAAACTCGATGAGTCTGCGTTTCACTCCAGCACGTGTCTGAAGAATCAGCGTTGGGCCCCCTTTCCAGTCCCCCCGAAACCCCCGGAGTGAACACAGATGTTCCGCCCTGCTGCTTTACCCCAAAATAAAATATACATTTTCTTTCCCTTTTAATAAAATAAACGCGAGTCTTTGAGTCCCATGCATCCATCCGTATGTCCAATAAAACAAACAAAATGAATACATTAATGTGGTCATCCCCCTCAGGGGTACCACACTTTCTTAGGATTCTTAGGTTTTTACATATATAGAAACTGTCACCCCCCCCAGACCAAACTGATGGGTTTGGTTTGGTACTGGTGCTGGTTTAGTAGTAAAAGTTTTGTATGGAACATTCAATACCAGCATGATGGTAGTGGCTACATGACCCCACCAACCACTACCACAGGCAGCTTCACTGTTAAAGATGGAAACACTGAACAAAATAAGTCTTCACTTTATTACTTCCTACTCTAGGGTTTTGAGGCTTTTTTCATCAACACAGATGAAACACATGCAGAATTAGCTCATCGAATACAAAGAAAATCTATATAATCTTTTAATAGGATGTCTGCGTGTCTATTTTTGGTATTGAAGAAAACACAGATATATATGATAGACTAGCATTTTGTCATGGATTGGTATGTTCACGCCTTCTCTGACTGACTGATGGGATCCAAGGAATCTGTACCTGATGGATGGATGGATGGATGGATGGATCACTGAAACATGTGAATCAAAATAATTTGTAATTTGTGAGCACCTTAAAATAGAATCCAAAATAAGACTTTTTACGAATAAGAATTTTGGAATTCTTTGGCACCCTGCGACCCAAATTTGGATAAAGCAGGTACAGAAAATGGATGGCTGGATGGAATTCTTTGGCAAATATGTCATTAAAATGTAATTTTTTTCCATTATTTATTTCAAGCATGCAATTTAAAACATTCAAGAAATGATTAACAAAACAACCAAAATAATACATCATACCCAAGACAATGACAGGAAAACAAAACCTCAACATGTTTGAAAAGGGTGATGGAAGAAGCCAAAACTTATTTAATCCCACCCCCAAATCCATTTACCCATTCTAATCAAAACATCTAAATAAGATCAAATAAAAAAAATAAGTTCACCACCAACAATCTCGCCTAGACAAAAAGACAACCAATTTCAACACTATACATAAAACAAATACCACTGTACCCCATAGTAGTCAATTTTTCTTTATGTGTTTGTAGAACACATTGAGCTTTTTAGTCGAACAACCCCAAAAATACAAAAACATACATAATGGACTTGTTGCAGCATGCCACTTTGTTCTAATTCACTTTTTTGTCCAATTACTTGTACCACACAAATCATGGCTCCATTAAAAGTTATCCAAAGCTTGAAAATGACACCAGCATATGTGGCACAGTTCCACCTCCAGTCTGTCTGTAATGTGCAGTGTTTTCATACCGACTCTTTTGAAAGTGACTTCTTCACGTATGTTGAAGATGCATACAGCTGGCTCCTCATCTACCTTGCACTTAATTGATCCATTAATTGCAGCGATGGGTTAGAGCAATGACACCTGCTACCCCACCTGGCGTTCAGTCAGATGGGACCACATTTAGAGAGAAATCCAGAGATGTTGTTCCAAAAGCCTGCATGTTTGCTGTCTGATGGGCTTATTTCAGAGTGATTACTGGTTTGGCAGGAAAGTAAGAGAACAACCACAACCATCACAAAGAATTAAACATACTGGAAGGATCCAAGTCACAATAAAACACTGCCATAATTCTTTGGAGCCTGTTTTCAGCATTGTGCACCTTTGCAATTATTGGATGCTCATCAGAATTATGATTATCATAAATCAAAATCATGGCATGACATTAAGTCCATTTATGTCAGAATAATCTCTGCTGTTCAGGTCTTTATGTTGGACTGGGGATGCTTATCTAGAATAAAAGGCAGACTGTCATTTCATTATTTGATTATAAAATATGCACAAGTGTTTATGCTCCACATTTACTGTATCATTCATTATGGCTTTAACTTAATCTGGGCTGGACTCTGATGTTGAGGCAGTGACATCAGTGACCTTTTCCCCTCTTTGTGAGAACAAGGGCCTACATACAACATTCCCACATTATCACATGAAAACATCATTGTCCTGTCTTTGCTTTTTATTTCATATGAAGAATGAGAGCATTGTTGCATTCACGTCATATGGAAATAACTTTTAGAAAAGCCTAATAGTTAAAAGGCAAGGATTTGCCTTGTTCAGGATCTGACACTGGTACCAGTTGGCCTGCATACAAGTATATACAGTTTATAACTTATTTTTGCCTTCACATGACACATTCTTTACATTGAAGATGGAGCTGTCAACACATGCACATCTGCCTTTGATGCTTTATAAAAAACAAACTTGAACCTGTGTCTCAGTTTTCTGGAGCTGTCTGCTACATTTAAAATGCTAATATAAGACTAAACTGATTAATAATTAAACAATTACGGTCATGAATCAATAACTTCTGCACATATTTTTCATAAATTGCACAGAGTAAACAAAGAAGCAGTATTACCAATTCAAATGTGGATGAAGGGAAGGAAAGCGGGGCTGAGGGGGGCATTCTAATCGTCCTAACTCTGATGAAAAATAAACATCAGAGACAGTCACTCAAACAGTAAGGCCTATGCTATAATTTTCCAAAGTAGATCATGTTGTTGCTTTAGATACACTTAGTTGGTTGATTATTCGAGTAAACATGGTTGGAACACTTTTAATGAAGTAGTCCAATATCAGAAATTCGTGATACATCTGGTGTGTTCAGTCAATGTACAGAGCATTTGGACAGATTTGGTGCCCATCTGAGCCTCAGTAAAGTTGAACTGATTTCCGTGGCAATCTGTCCCTAGTTTGAGGAACTTGGTATGTCCGTACAGAGCTCAGGCACAACCAATGAGTGAAGCCCATCGTCCAAATGTATTCCTTAGTTTTAACTGTGTGTCACCAGATAAATGGTGTGAATGAAACATATTTATACACATATACTTTATATTACCCTTCATTCCTCCCCACTCATGACACGCCCATGGATCAGTGGGGCCTGTGGTTCATCATTGTGTAGGCTCAATTTACTGGCTTCCTCCCCGAACTGCCAATGTGGTAATGGCTGCTGCCATGGCAGTAAGTGTAAAGCCTGAGAAACAAGGATAAAAACATTAACAAATCTGTGATAAGAAATATGACATGGCTATCAGCATGCAGAATAAGGCCGGTCCTGTGAGCACAGGCACCCAGATTAATGATAAATTACGAGGACCTAGGCTTGTTTATAGCACTCATTTTCCCTGCTGCACCTGCTCATATTCTCTTGCCCTAGAGCAGGCTCCTCGCTCTATTTTTGTATTTTCTCTCTCCATTTCTCATACTCCTTCATGTACCCCCCTCTCACTTTATTCTCTTTTTCTCTGAATAGGTGCTTATTTAAAATTATCTGGTGTTTCTAAAGCACTTTGCCAAAACCTTTGGGACACCCCGTGAAAACATGATCAGTGGGTGTGTAACAGATTCTTGAATGGAGGAAGAGGAGGGAAGGGAAAGAAAAGGCCGGAGAAATTAGAAACAGATGAGTAAAAGAAAAAGAAAGGAGAGAAGCAACGGCTTCAAAATGAAACAAGATAAAGAAAAAGATAAAATGAGCTGAGTGCAGTGGGCAAACGTAAGCTCGTGTAATAATACACCAGGCGGCATATATGCAATGCCTAATTTTAATATTAATTACAAATATCTCTCCTCACAACAAAGAAATAATTTGACAATCACTTTGGCCCCGAGTACTGTATTAAATGCAAAGTGGGGCTGAGGGCAAGAACAGTCAATATGGAGAACTGAGTTTTGACCCCCCCCTGCACCATCCCTCTCCTTCCTTCTGTGCACCTCCACCTCATTACTTGAAGTGGGAATGTTAATTCCAGTTGGTTTATTAGTTAGAATTAAGGAGGGAGAAAAATGAGACAAGGTTAGGATTTTTTTATTGTTCATTACAAGTGGCTCTCTGGTGATACCTGGGATTTTTTTACAGGGTGCATGTGTGTATCTGTGTGTGTGTGTGTGTGTGCGCGCACGCGCGCATAAGGTTGGTTACGAGTGGCTATTGTCTGATTATTATGATGAAGCTCGGGGGCCCCCTCACACTATACAAAGCAATTTCTAGTAGAGAGCTACGAGGGCAAAGTGTTTACATACCAAATTATAAGAATATACTGACAGTGTTCGGCTGTTAATAAACTGTAATCACTTTGCCTAATTTAATCCCGTTGCTATGGTAAACAACTGACACTTGAAGCTGATGGCAGCGAGGGAGGAGAGGAAGAGGCCGGTCACAGAAGGGAGGGGAAATGTGAACTAACACAGACACACTTGTTTGACAAAACAAAGCGTTATCCGGTGTAAGTTAGCAGGGTTTTTGTGTGCTTAAATCAGAGGAAAGGGGAACAGAGAAGAAAGAGAGAGAACGACATTTGTCTGAGTTTGCCTGAGACAGCTGTTTGTGCAGTCGACAATGCCGCTTTCCTTAAACCAAAGACAATTGAGCGAAAATGCTGCAAAAAAAAAAAAAACTCAAAATGAAAGGAAAAGCAGAAAATAGCATACATCAGTATTAGCGTAACAACACAATTATTATAAATACACCAAATGAATTATGTTATGGTGGAAAGGAAAGCACATTAAAAAAGCAGAGTTGTCCATCCTTTCTTTTATTGTTTATTGAAATTTGGAGACGGCACATTGATCAACACAGTATCAAGCTTCAAAGTAAATATGCCAGAGTTAGCGCAACAGCTAAATTTCATCTGTTGTCCTAAGGCAGGCTCCATAAAAACAAATGTCAGTTGCAGTCATAAAATTCCACACATATAGACATATTACACTAAATTGCAAAGACCAATACAATAAGCAGCAAACTCATAACAGTCGAAGGGTAACCATAAGCAGACTTCAGATAGGAGAGTGATTTATGTGCGGGTGCAACACTGATTTGTTTTCAACCAGTGTTCATGGTTTAAGTTTTTTTTTTGTTTTTTAAGGTTAAATAGTTGTTACAGTTCTAAACATAAACTGACAAGAAATTCTCTGCTTGTGTGCCTCTGATAGATACTACCATTTAGCTAAATTTAGTTCTATACTGTTGGATATGACAGTCTCCTCTAGTTAATGTACTAGTATTTACTTCGTTGTTTTTTTTTGTGTGTGTTTTTTAACATATAAAGTCATTCACTGGTGAAGTAACAAGCCCATTCAAAACCTTAAAAAAACAGAACAGATTTCCATGTATAACTGATACAACTATACAAACAATAGAACTTTTAAAACTTGAAGCCTCTTATTGATAAGATCTTCTGGCTTTGTCTGTGTAGATTCTCACTCATCCAGGTCATAGTTATCCAAAGTTAGATCTCTCAGTTCAGAACTGAAGAAGCTCTCTGGAGAGAGGGCGAAACATTTTCAAGGAAACCTTTCAGTCCAGTTGACACAGTGAGATCTAACTTTGGATCTTCTGGCTTTGGTATTTAGCCATTTTTGGCCTTTTATTTGGTATTCACACAGGGCAAATTTACAGTGAGTGAGTGAGTGGGCAAGCAAGTGAGCGAGTGAGTGAGTGATTGAGTGAATAAGCGAGTGAGGGAGGTATCACTGGCTATTTCTGACTAAGGCTCATCAGTGTACTGGAGAGGTTACAGTAGTGAGAAGTTCCAAAAAACAGCAGACACATCGCTTTCTATAAAGACCTGATTCAAAGTTCATGTAAAATTTAACCAAGGTTTTTGGTAGTTGATGATGATGTTACCAAAACCAGCTCTGCGGTGCTGCTCATCTTTAAAACAGATTAGCAACCGCTTGATATCCAAACATACATTGTCTGCTAGCTTTGGTCCTCTGAAGCATAAAAAGCTTTAAATAGCTTTGGCTGCACAGCAGACAGAAATGTGTTCATGTGATGTCCGGAGACATGCAAAGGTGCATGTCCAGACAGTACAGATCATCATGAGCCAAAACACTGTGAAAACAACACAAGTGGGACACCTGATCTGGTAAATACTGGTAAATACTGCCTAAATGACAACAAAGATGCCAAAAGAAGAAGCAACTGGAGGCTGGAAAAATATACTGATGGTGAAATTTGTTTGAAATCCAGACTTAGGGGGCAATTGTGAAGTGTTTTGTATTTGTGTAAATAGAATTCTATGTGTCCCTGAAAATACAGAGCAGAACAACATATTAGTGTGTTTCTGCTAATAGAAACAAATCACTGTTGGAAAGATTGTCTTTTAAGATGCAAGTTCACTGTCATTAGACGAAGCATATATGCATTTCTCATATACGAACACACCTGGACCTCATACTATCTTACTATACAAAATGAAAAACCTGGCCACCCCCCACCCCTCCCCATCATCTCCTGATGATTAAATTTGAAACCCTAAAGAAAACTCTCCACTTTTACACACTAATCCAGCAAATACGAGACCGTGAAAAGAACTGAGGGTGGATGGTTGACAATGGCTTTCAAGTCTACACCAGAAAATCCTCACCTGTCATTTTTGAGTCTGTGTTGCAAAAGTACAGATAATTACACTGCCACGGTGTCACTGTGTTGTAAATCCCAAACTAGTCAATCTCCGATGTTTCTGAATGAGATTGATCTTTTTAGAAGCATGTAACTTTTAATCGCTGATGAAGGGAAGGAAACTTCCCACACGGACAAATCTTCATCTGAGCTGCTGAGTAAAAGAGAAAAAGAATCAGAGCCTGAACAGTCTTTCTGCTTCTGGTAATGTTTTTTTTTTATTCGTTCCATCTTCTCTTATAGATGCATATCAATACATAGAGCCTGCCACATCCAATATCGCCTGAACATTTTACATAATTATTATTTTCAGGAGTCATTGGGGTCTCATAGAAGGAAGCATAAGTGACAGGCATTTAAAATGGTTTTTAAATCATGCGGGATAACCAGGGCCTTTCAGAAATAATTGTGTCAAACTGCTTCTCACCTTTTTAGCTCAATCAATATGCACACTTATTCATGGCCGTACGACTATCCATCAAAAGGCAGTGCTGGTCTTTAATATACATGCTTGCATTTTAATGGGCTACTTTCACAACAATACTGCAGACAACAATGTGTTTCTCTGTAAGATTCCTATATATTTAAAAAAAATGATGATCTAGCCACTTTCAGAGCCACTTGATTTACACACACACACACACACACACACACACACACACACACGAGGCATACATTTTGTACACATACACATTATATAACGTACACATTTAATGGACAGGCACAAAGACACACAGAGAAACACACACACACACACACACACACACACACACACACACACACACACACTTAAATCCTTTACGAAGCAATGCGTTGGCCTTAAAGTCAACACAATCACCACTTTGTTGCATGATTCGTACATGATTCAGAACTAGATTTCATGCTTGCTTTCGTACTAATTCTCTCACTGGCCTTTTTTTTTTCATTTTGCCAGGAAAAAAGTGAGAACAATCAAGAATTACCCCGTTCTTCAATTAAGCCTCTAAACAGGACCAAGAGAGGGGGAATCTATTCATTTGCTTTTGATTAAAATTATCGCCACTTGCAAGGAGCTTTGGGGTTTATATATTAAATAATGCATCATTTCATAATTATATAGGATATATAGATTTTTTAAATAGGATACTGGGCAAAATCGTAACTTTAATTAGATCGGTGTGTAAGATATCTCAGGGGTATGATAAAACAACGTTAAATATCTTGCCGTGGCTGTAAAATATGTTGCAACGGATAATGAAACACAAATAGGGTCTTCCTTCCTGTGGCTCCTATTTGTTGCAACATCCCCACATGAGTTTTCTGAAAATTCTTAATCATATTGAAAGTATGATCAGGGGATCACACAGCTAGGTGCTAAATATGATCCTCCATCTATTCAGAGACATACATTATCATCCAATTACTATGAGTAAATTACAAGATAGACTTGACAATATTACACACTGAGCAGGGAAGAAACGCACACACACCCACACACACAGACACACAAACAGAACACAAGTCAGCTAATGACCAGGCCTAGAAGGTCAAAAGCCGCATAATATCTGCACAAAGACGAGCTCATGCTCAAGATTAGAAAAGAGCGAAAGGATCCTTGGCATGCATGACTTGAGGAGTGAAGGTGTTGGTGTTGGGGGGGATTCTGCTTTTACAGTCAAAGCAAAATTCGCGATGCACTAAAACAGCCAAATGCCTGCAGTCTGTTTTCAAAATCACATCGGCCAATTTGAAATGAAGGACAAACAGTGGCATTGGAAATGTGTAATGTGTGTGTATTTCTAGAACGTTCTATTATTATGATTGCAGGCATACGCAAGATTCATTTTGCGCTCTATATATAAAGTATGTAAATGCGGTCTGGCTCCGACAGTCAGAAGCGTCAATAGAGGTTGACAGCTGAATTATAACCACAGCCGAAACCATCAGGCTTTTGTTTTAACCAGAGAATGGAGCATTTTCAAAACTGAACAAAGGCCTTTAATCAAATTCTCAAGGTTGTCGTCTTTATTAGTTTAACGGTTTCTGTTGCACCATTGATGTTAATGACACATTCCTATGTAAATATAATGTGGCTCCCAGAAGCCATCAAAACATTATAAGGTCCAGTGAATACAGTTGCATTTTCCTCCCTTTCTTTCATCCCCTTTTTCCGATACAGAAATGTCATTTTATTTAGCAATCTCCACACAGTGCCTGGTGTGCACGGCAATACAATAAAAGGAGGGGAGATTGATTAATGGAGACTTTAAGGTAGTGATGCGCAGCACTGAAACAAATAACTGTAGGGAGACAGGGAACACACACACACACACACACACACATACTGCTTAGAAAAAAAAAATCAAAGAATCCTGTATAGGAATACACACCAGTGACTTGTGCTTATAGCACATATGAGCCAGAGAGTCACATATTAGCTAAGAATAAGCATTCAGTCATGCCCCCACCCCCGCTCACATTTACTTCACCATTCAGACACTGATGAAAGCGTTTAAGGGCAGATTAAAGGCAATATCATATTTTGAGAGAGCTCATAATGTGTTACTGTCTGGAAAAAGAGGGGCCATCTTACCATATCTAAAATATGGGTGATAGGCAGTCTTTTTAATGAACACATTTAGTATTTCACTCTTTCACTCTTTGTATTTAAGTTGCTGCTGATCATTTAAATTAGGAGATTAAATACGAGAGCTGGCAGTACATTTGCACACATACAACACAGCGTTGGAGAGAGAAAAAGAGAGATGTAATGGAGATATTTCATGCTAGACATGTACACATTAGCTATGAATTAGCATTCAATCATCCCTTCACATTTTGTTTGCTGATACTTTCTTGTCCTCAGTGCAACTGTTTATTTGCTGATATGACTGAAATTAAAATGTTGCATGGTCAAAAATGCAATTTTCAAAGTTGTCCTCTTCAGGATGGCACGGAGCAGTTTGCAAATAAAGTAGAAAATTAAAATCTTCCAAATCATGTCTGTTTCTTCATTAGAAAAAGGCTTTGCAAAGACTTGCAATTTCACTTGAACAATGGTGGTTAGGGAATTATTGGTATATGTGCTATGTTCTTCTTTTGAGTAACAAATCATTCTGATTTGAAAGTAGTCTTACAGATTTACAGACTTACAGACTTACAGCATGGATACTGATTATAAAACAGCCTTACAATAACATGATTAAAAGTCATTGAATTTCTACATGTATTTTAAAACAACAAATCCTTTATCATTTATTAATTTTCTTATTGCAGATTCTAATCATAAAAGATAGTTGTATCTTCTCTGATTTTACTGACAGAAAGAGTATTTTATTAAATTGTCAGTTTTATATTTGATGTCCTTGAATTATATTATTGTATAGAAGGAAAAAGATTATATTATCTTCTTCCTATGAGTTCTGGGCTGTAATATTTTATTTCTTTGTCAAGGAGAATTTGATTTCTTAATAAGGAGAACAATAGGTTCCCTCCATCCATCATCCATCCATCATCAATCCATCATCTTCTAATTTTAATTCTTTAATTTGTAATGTAAAATATAAAATGAAATAAAAACAACAAATGGTGTGAGTTAATATAGTTTGCAGCAGTGACTTTGAGGAAGAGATAGATCTGAAAGAGAAGGGTCCCTTTCAAACAAATACACTGGTAGAGAGCACCGCAGGCCCTATCTAAGACTCACACAGACACACACACACACACACACACACACACACGCGCACACACACACACACACACACACACACACACACACACACACAATTTAAAGCAGAAACACACATAAACATACAAAATGCACATGTTGCAAAACAAGAAAATAAGCTTGTCTTCTTGTTTCTTGACAAGGATCTGTGCACTGAAAAATTAAGATAAAAGAGAAAGAAAAATAAAAAAGAATTTAGGGAACACCCAGAAGCCATTTGTGAATGTTTAACTCTCTGATACTGCACATTGTCTTAACTTGATCTGATTGAAATTAAATATTTCTTGCTTTAAAACCACAAAGGAAAACAATATAAAGTGTCACAGCGCTGGCATGAAACAGCCATACACACTGTAGGCACATTTAATTATGTTAACTAAGCGTTTTGCATATCCTGAGATCAGTTCTGTTATAAGAGTCTGCACACACCTGAGGACAACCCAGTCCATACCCTGGTGACAAGCACTTCTCAACAACAGTGTGTGAGACGAGAGGCTCGAGTGGGTGAGGAAAAGAGTGAAATTATAGATAATCTTTTTACTGCTGTTGAGAAAACACACAACATTTGTCATGTTTGTTTGTCTGTTGCAATGGCAAAGCCAAGTAGTGAATGACAGCTGCAACAGTGCTAGCTGGTTGATTAAAGCTATCTTCTTCAAAGTTGTGGGATAGGGAGGATTTTCACTCTGACATTTAAAGAACAAACACAAAGCTCTATTGGGTGGCATATTTGCCTTTTGTTCATTTTTAAGATAAAACTTCTGTCCATGTGGAAGTTTAAATCATCTTGAGTGGCTATTGTGCTTTTATTTAGCGCTGTGTGGCTCAGCATCGCTGTTTGTGTGCATTTGTTTTCTTAGTTTTCTGATGTGTGCATGTGTCCATGTGTGTTCATCAATATAAACCCTCACTCAGATAGACCTTGGTCCAACTTCAGTGGTGGCCCATGGCCACATGGAGCGGTCTGACGAAACACTGGAGTCTATGAGAGTCGCACACTACTGTCGTATGGCAGGCCGTCTCTTATCACTGCCACCAGCATGGTAAGCTAGGATTAGCATCTAGATCTGCGAAGACTGGACGTCAGCACAGGGGACAATGGTGAGACAGCCGTGGATGAGGTGGCAGGATGAGAAGATGAAGATAGAGGGGGTGGGAGTTGGTGTGCTAGAGAAGATAGAGGTTTGTCATACTCACCAACAGAGCAAAGAGTACAAAATGCCATCTCCGTTTATTTTCTTTAATTATCCACATCTTTCATTTCATATTGTTTCAATTCCTCTCATCTCCTTTGTCCAAGAGGGCAAAGTGCCTGACAGCATATACACACCCATGTCTATTTAGACTTGGATTTTTGGTGCTCTTGTGTAAAGGATGCTCTTCAAAACTGTAGAAACATCACACTCACAGAGCAGGCAAAGTGGGCCCCATTTTTGAAGTCTTTCTTTGAAATAAGTGAGGCAATCCCTTGGCCCAGAGATCATATTCTATTTACGTTCACTATGCCAACAACACAGGCGATGCTGGCCAAATTCACAAAAGAAGATCCGCATTGGAAAATCCGGCTAATCCCTGATTGAAAGTTCATGTGTTGGCTTCGATGGATAAGCTCTGGCAGATTTTCCCAGGAAAGAGGAGTAAAGAAAAAAAAGGCAACAAAACTGGACTCCTTTTTGGTGAAAAAGCAGAGTCAGTGTCAGTGGCAGGCAAGCAAAGCTCATGTCTGCTCGTCAAAGGCTGCCTTTCAAAGCTCAAGGCCTCAGTGGGTCCCCTCCTGTGGACCAAAGGGGAGAAGTTGTATCTTCAGGAGGGTTAAGGAGCTGTTCAGAAGATTGCCTTTAGACAGATAGTCTTAACTTAATTTATTTGGCTCATTCGCTCTCTTCCTCTTTTGCTGCATCCTGAAATTTGCATCCACTCATTTGGGTGTCTCATGTTCCCAGACTTCCTCTTCTTTTCTTCCCTCCCTTCATCCTGGCTTCCTTTCTCCACTATATCTTCCAGGGGTGGTGGCTATGGCTAGAGAGTCGGCACAGATGGTAGGCCAGCTTGCCTTCAGGGGAAGGGCTCCACAGCTTAAACTTCCTCATTTTTCCCCCTCTTTCTTTTTTCTCTTCTTCAGCTCAAACTTTTGGCCCACAACTTTTCACGTTTGGCAGGCCTTTATCGCAGTGTCCATGATGTGAAGGGACAGGCGGAATGGGGGGGCTGAAACGCACGGGCTGTCCATGGATCAATGGGGCCATCGGTATCAGTAGAAACTCAACAGAGGGGCCAGTAAAGTCTCAGTGGCAGCTATTAACTAGCTGGTAATCTGACATTTGAAATGATCACATTTCAAACCTCAATCCCATCATTTAACAAGAAGCGATGCATCATATACTCTTTGTTGCATTGACTGATGAAGACTGTAGACACTACTAAAGGCTTCTGGCTTTCCACTGTCTTTTTTCCTGCTCCTTAATGTGCTACAGTTTCACTTAGCCAGACAATGGATGCATTAATGAGCAGAACTATTATTACAAGCCAGAGTTTCATACTTTGTGTTAACAAGAATCCTCCAGATCGATGTCTTCCAGAGATGACCCCCTGATAATGGTGATATTAACTCTTGCTAGCTCTTCACACATCATTTCACACTTGAGTCAATGTGAACAATGTTTCACTAATGGCTTCCTATACTTAAAGCTGTCACCACCATAAGTGGTCTTGTTAGCTGTGGCCTCTTAACCCAACAACTTGACCCATGTCAAGCGATTGCCTGAAAGCCACCCTTCTGTTTTAGACCTCCCATTCTGTGCAACAGCACTGTTTAGATGGGGAACGTACAGCATATGAAGCAGAATCTTTTCAGTTAATCTAGGCTAAATATTGTTATAGTTCACTAATTATTTCCTACAAGGGTTATATGCATGATGATGCTTCACAAAGGGATGCAAGACAGGCTACAGCATTTATAGTTAATGTTTTCTATTAAAAGTTACACAACATCATGGTTTGAGGCAGTCTGACCATTTTCATTAAAATGCATGCATAAGAAATATTAAACAATTAAAGTTTGCTTTAATTTGACCAAAGTTTCTCTGTTAGTACTAAAAGAGAAAAACACGTGTGTGTGTGTGTGTGTGTGTGTATGTTTGTTAAACTAGTTATTTAGTTAGTTATATCTTTGAAAAAAATGGATGTCATGTTTTTAGTAGCTGAGAGTAAATCCCCAAAAAAGAAGTTGACATTTAAGCAGATTTTGTTTCAGCCATCCTGTTTGCAAAAGGACATCTTAGGCCCAATAATAATAATAGTTCTTTTTAGCAGTTTTCATTAATCTAACTGTGTTGTCATTATGCTGCAGATGAGGTTTTGTCTGAGAATTAACAGTCACCTTGACCTGTGGCTCGCACTCTCAATTACGCATAAAATTCTAATTATATAGAGAGATTATAACATTTTTAAATATGATTGCAGCATTTAATACACTTTAAAAGTTGTACGTGCTGGTAGCCTTTTTTTTTTTTTTTTAACAGGGTTCCTAATTAAAGCTTAGAGAGGATTTGTCATCGCTGTGCTTTAAGCATGCCCTAATTCTCATTTTCATAAAGCATCTGTGAAATAGTGAAATAGAAATAGCACATTTAACACATGTGATGGTTGTTTATACACTTTTTACGCTTGTGTCATGGGCGTCTTCATGTGTTGAATTCAGTATGTATGGATAAATCCTCGTACTCAAGTATATATTTCAAACATCCATGGGAGTTGTGAGTTAGTGAGAATGCTGATATATGAGAGGAAATGATAAAGAGAGTGAGGGACGGGAAGGAGAGGATGAAGGGGAGTTGAAAAATGATTCTGGACTTTGTCAGAAAAATCAATTCTGAAACACTGAGACACTGACAGCAAATTGGGTGATCCAGTCATTGTCCTCCCCTCCTTAACAAGGAGTACTGAAGCATGAGGGTAAATAAAAGAGACATCTCTCTCTTTCTTTCTGTCTTTGTTTTTCCCCAAGTTTTCCTTCTCTTTACTTTTTTTATTATTTCTTGTATCTACAGATTTTTCTGCAGGGTAAAAAAAAAACAACTTAAACAGCATTCCTCTATTGTTACACTTATGTGAGTAAATGATAAAACATGTAAGAAAGTTAGTTCGATAGTCTGAAATGACCGGAACCTTTATTAGGAATGAGCTGTAGTTATCAAAAAAAAAAAGAATGTTTTTCAGGGAAAGTACATTTAGCTGAACTTGAATTATTGTACTTGACCAATGAACTTGAGCACTTAGGTTTGTATCTTATTTATACTTTAATTTGTCTTTAATGTCTTGTGGCTCCATATTGACATGTCTTAGTCAATAAGAGCACCTTGGGTTCCCAGCGATGTAACAGGCCTCTGCTCTGTTGTGAGAGTGACCAGGGTGTGTGGTGGCATATGCCCATCCTTTGTGTAAAACAATGCAAGCAGGCAGGCAGTCGGAGCTCAGAGGTATTCTGCAGGTGTCACAGAGAAGGACCCTTCTGTAGCAATGTGCCTTGGACCTGATATCCACAAAGCTGCCTCCCCTGCTGCCAGATGGAACCATGCTTTTCCCTACACTCTTGCTCTCACAGCTAAGACCCCCCCGCCCCCCCCGACAAACACGCACACACATACAAAAGAAAAGCGCTTTGGCTGAAAGAAAACCACAGCTGAATTTTACGGTGCCACTTCTTTTGCCAAGCTGATTTTACAATTCAAAGGGACAGAGTCCATGGTATTGCTGTTTTGGAGCTGCGTTCTCGCTACGCCTTTTTAGAAGCAAGTTTGTATTGGCAGATATGTTGGGCACACTAATATTTCCCTTCGCAGTGTGAAATCTTGATAATATCCGGTGTTGTGGAGAAACACAGCTCAGTGTATTTGCAGTGTGTTGGGAGCTGATCTTCTGGGGTGTAATTCCTACAAGACTTCAATAAGGTGACAGCAGTGTCAACTGGTAGACGTGATCACACCGTTCGTACACATCATAAGTTTAACCTTCAGGGGGATGTGTGTTTGCTGGTGTGATGTGTATGCTGGTGAAAATGTGCCAACACTCTCAAACACTGGCACATATTGTTTGACACATGTATCACCAAGGACAAAACTCATTTTTGCAAGCTTTTACAACGCCCTCCATTCACCTTACATAACTGAACAAGCTGCAACTTCAGTGGTACGACCCCGATGCAGCTACACCTTGCACTGAGTGGAAGGAGCACTCACTTACTCCAGGGACAGAATTAACATCCAATTTCCCACTTCTCATTACAATACAATAAAAGCCAATCTACTTTTACCTTTAGAGCACTGTTTTGGGTGGATGCTTTCAGGGGCCCCCACTCTACTCTGAGCCCAATTAGGAACATTTAAACATATTAAAATCTCTCAAGCTCTACACTGTCCTGATTACTGCTTAAATATAATCTGCTTTTATATCCTCTCTCTGCCTCTTTGACTCATTTTTCCTCTAAAATTATATCCGTTAGAGATTATTTTTTTTTCCCTCTAGGGGGGATTCAGGGTCAGTTGAGTAAGTAGCTATCTCTATCTTTCATGCAAAGATATTGAATCTGCAAGTGGAGAGTGAACATTGCCTGTCTCACACTTTCTCACACATTTCCTGTCTTTGCTAAAGCAGACAGTGCAGGACCCCAAAACAAACATGTTAAACTTCATTTAACATCCACCCTCAGCTTTTTCTTCCCGCAGTTTGATGATGATTATTTAGTTTAGAGACAAGCATCATTTAATACTGATGTGCATTAATGCTTCTGGTAAAAAGTCACTACAATTGTTCTCTCAGCTCTGTCATGCAAATCCAGTCCTCAGTACTATATCAATTATTTATTTATCCCATGTCTGGGATAAATAAAGTACTTCTATTCTATTCTATTCTATTCTATTCTATTCTATTCTATTCTATTCTATTCTATTCTATTCTATGTCACCAGCATGGGCTCAATGTCACATCCGAGTAAGGAGTGAACTAAGTATGCAAAAGCATCTTCAAACTTTTTACTGGAAAATATAATTATAGTAAATATCCAGTGACAGTGTATACAATAAGATTGAATTGAACTCCCTGGCAGACTCAAAACTCAGATTTTCTTAAAGGAGGTTCATTGAAGCTGAGGACCTTAATGTAGCCGCAAGGGGGCACAAGCCAGTGTCTTATTGTGCTGGTCCCAAGCCCGGATAAATACAGAGGGTTGTGTTAGGAAGGGCATCTGACATAAAACTTTTGCCAAATCAAACATGCGAATCGAATCTATGACTTCCATACCGGATCGGTCAAGGCCCGGGTTAACAATGACCGCCATCGGTGCTGTTCACCTACAGGGTGCTGGTGGAAATTGGACTACCGTTGGTCGAAGAAGGAGAGGAGGAAGGTGTGTCCATAGGAAAAGAGAGAAGAGGAACTCCAAGAGTCTAGGACTGAGAGTAGGAACTTTGAATGTTGGAACTATGACAGGAAAATGTAGAGAGCTAGTTGACATGATGCAGAGGAGGAAGGTAGACATATTGTGTGTCCAGGAGACCATGTGGAAAGGTAGCAAGGCTAGAAGTTTAGGAGCAGGGTTCAAGTTGTTCTATCACGGTGTAGATAGGAAGAGAAATGGAGGAGAAGTTATTTTGAAGGAAGAGTTTGCTAGGAATGTCCTGGAGGTAAAGAGTGTCAGAGTGATGAGTTTGAAGCTAGAAATTGAAGGTGTGATGTTCAATGTTGTTAGTGGGTATGCTCCACAGGTAGGATGTGACCTGGAGGAGAAGGAGAATTTCTGGTCAGACCTTGATGAAGTGATGCAGAGCATCCCTAGAAGTGAGAGAGTTGTCATTGGTGTAGACTTCAGTTGACATGTTGGTGCAGGAAGCAGAGATGAAGAGGAGGTGATGGGCAGGTTTGGTATCCAGGAGAGGAACGCAGAAGCACAGATGGTGGTTAACTTTTCAAAAAGGATGGAAATGGCTGTAGTGAATATTTTCTTCCAGAAGAGGCACAAACATAGGGTGACCTATAAGAGTGGAGGTAGGAGCACAGGTAGACTACATCTTGTGTAGACAGTGTAATCTGAAGGAGATCAGTGACTGCAAAGTAGTGGTAGATGAGAGTGTAACCACTCAGCATAGGATGGTGGTGTGTAGGATGACTCTGTTGGTGAGGAAGATGAAGAGGGCAAAGGCAGAGCAGAGGACAAAATGGTGGAAGCTGAAAAAGGAAGAGTGTTGCATGACTTTTAGGAAGGAGTTGAGACAGGCTCTGGGTGGTCAGGAGGTGCTTCCAGATGACTGGACAACTACAGCTAATGTGATCAGCGAGACACGTAGGAGAGTACTTGGTATGTCATCTGGAAGGAAAGTAGATAAGGAGACTTGGTGGTGTAATGAGGAGGTGTAGGAGTGTATACAGAGTAAGAGGTTAGCTAAGAAGAAGTGGGACACTGAGAGGACTGAAGAGAGTAGACAGGAGTACAGGGAAATGCAATGTAAGGTGAAAGTAGAAGTGGCAACGGCCAAACAAGGGGTTTATGATGACTTGTATGCTAGGTTGGACAGTAAAGAGGGAGAGACTGATCTATACAGGTTGGCAAGGCAGAGAGACAGAGATGGGAAGGACGTGCAGCAGGTTAGGGTGATTAAGCATAGGGATAGAAGTGTATTGACAGGTGCCTGTAGTGTGATGAGAAGATGGAAAGAGTACTTTGAAGAGTTGATGAATGAGGAAAATGAGAGAGAATGAAGAGTAGAAGAGGTGACTGTTGTGGACCAGGAAGTAGCAAAGATTAGTAAGGAAGAAGTGAGGAGAGCATTGAACGGGATGAAGAGTGGAAAGGCACTCGGTCCTGATGACATACCTGTGGAGGTATGGAAGTGTCTAGGACAGGTGGCAGTAGAGTTTCTGACTGTTTAACAAGATCTTAGATAGTGAGAAGATGCCTGAGGAATGGAGGAGAAATGTGCTGGTGCCCATTTTTAAGAACAAGGAAGATGTGCAGTGTTGTGGCAACCACATAGGAATAAAGCTGATGAGCCATATGAAGTTGTATGGCAAAGAGTAAAAATGGGAAAGAGTAGTCAAAGCTAGACTAAGGGCACACGTGAGCATTTGTGAGCAGCAGTATGGTTTCATACCAAAAAGAGTGCTACAGATGCAGTATTTGCTTTGAGGATGTTGATAGAGAAGTACAGGGAAGGTCAGAGGGAGCTGCATTGTGTCTTTGTGAAAGCTTATGACAGGGTGCCCAGAGAGGCACTGTGGTATTGTATGAGGAAGTCTGGAGTGGCAGAGAAGTATGTTAGAACGGTGCAGGACATGAACGAGAACTGTAAGACAGTGGTGAGGTGTGACAGAGGAGTTCCGAGAGGAGGTGTGAAGAAGAAGTGTGTGCAGGCAGGCTGGAACGGGTGGAGAAAAGTGCCAGGTGTGATGTGTGATAGAAGAGTTTCAGCTAAAATGAAAGGAAAGGAGTACAAAACTGTGGTGAGACCAGCGATGTTGTTTGGTCTAGAGACAGTTCCACTGAGGAAAAGACAGGAGGCAGAGCTGGTGGTAGCAGAGGTTCTCTTTGGGAGTGACCAGGATGGACAGGATCACAAATGAGTACACCAGAGGGACAGCACATGTTTGGAGATAAAGTATTATATTGGTAGAAGGATGCTGATTTTTGAAGTGCTAGGCAGGAGGCGTAGCGGAAGACCAAAGAGGAGGTTTATGGATGAAGTGAAAGAGGACATAAAGGTAGTTGGTGTGAGAGAAGAAGATGCAGAAGACAGGGTTAGATGGAGGCAACTGATTCGCTGTGGCGACCCCTGAAGGGAAAAGCCGAAAGAAAAAGAAGATTGAAGCTGACGAGCTTGAATTGTTCAGGCGGGGCAGAATGAGGGAAAACCTGCTGAGAAGTCCAACACCAAAGGCTGGTTGGAGTGGCAACAGGAGAAGTAGACCTGCAGAACAAAAGGAAGGATTCAGTAACTTGTCTGAAATTTCAAAATGTAATTGTAATGTGGGGACTGGGAATAGATGACATGACATTTGAGCAGTACCACAGTGTTTCACATCACTAAAAAGTAAAGAAGAAGAGAGGGCTGGCACTAATTATATTAACAAGAAAAGCACTTGGAGAGCACAGACCTCCGCCAAGCAACTTTCCCCACATACGTATTGTGCCATACACCTTTCCTGTAATATATACCCAGATATATAATATATAGGCAGTTTAAAATTCAATGTTACATAAAATAGTAGGTTGCTTATAAGTAAAGCCTTTGGTTGGCCTTTGATATCTGAAAGATTAAAGGTCAAAGACCCTCCAGAATCTGGAATATCACCAAAATATAATGAGCTGTTCCCTGGCCCATTGTCAACACTTCCTGAAATTTTCATTATCGGTTGATAATGTTTCAAGTCATTTTGCTTAAAGACAGACAGACAGACAGACAGTAAGACAGACAGATGCTGGCTGTCACATAACCTCCTCTCCTGGCAGAGGTAAAAAGAAAAAGATACTTTATTAAGCCAGAGTGTAAAAAATGAGTGTAAAAAATGACTTTTTTACACTCTGGTCAGTACACACGCAGTACATGAACGTACAAGAAACACATGCAAATTACACCTCAGGGTGAGGAAGTGCCCCTGGACAGATGCGTTAAGCAATTGGGGTACCGCACCTCCAACCAGAAACCCTCTGACTTGGACCCCAGTCACCTTTAGCCTGAGCTATTGCTGGTGAGCTAGACTGAAACAGGTTTTTAAACATGATTGACTTTTTAACTTAAACGAACAAGTTCCAGAAAGAAGGGCATCAATATTAGTATCTGCAGCCCACTCTTTACCACCCAGCCTATTCTTATTTGAGCAGATAAATGCAACAAAAATACATATACTCAAGCCTTAAAATATATCGGCAAACTCTCATGGAACAACAACATGAAAAACAGAGAAAGCATGAAAGGAAGTCAAAGGAAAGCGTTTTTCAAAAGTAGTTTATTTGTACACTGAACCCTAAAAATGATTTACATATTGTATAATTTCTCCCTGCTTCATCGTTTGTCCCCACTCAGATGGAAAAATGAAATAAATGAAGTCTAACAATCATCTGTAATATTAATGAGACACTAGAGTTGGCATGATGTAGTTTAAGATGCTTTCTATATGCCAGAGTTACAGCTATGATTTAAACATAATTAATAATGTGAGGTTGAACTGCCTGTAAGTGAACAGATTTATCTGCAATTTACTTTATACTTTAAATGTGTTTAAAATATGTGATTGTATTAATATAGTAATTGTGCCTTAAACTATGACAAATATGATCTTGGTCTCATAAAATTGACAATGACAAGTAGCCTTTTTAGAGGGTTTATGAATAACAAGATAACAAATTTAAATTACTTTTTTATCAATTATTAAAACAAATTACAACGCAACCAGGAGGTTTTCATACTCTGACTTCTTTCAGACTTTGCAACCTCGTACTAATTTTGTTTTTTTGTTTTTTTTTAACTTTTCCCTCATCAGTACACACTCATTACCCCAGAATGGCAAAATAAAAATCAAATTCAGACCCTTGACTCATTAGTTGAAGCACCTTGGGCAGAAATAACAGCCTTAAGTCTTATTCCCACAAGCTTTTTATATCTGGTTTTTGTGATATTTTGTCATTCAGGATGGAGCCTTGGTAAGTCATATTCAGGTCTCTCCAGAGAAGTTTAACTTGGACATTATCTGGGGTCTGGAAGCGTTGCCATTGCCTATTTCTGAGGGGAGCTGATTTTTTCTAAACATCTCTTACTTTTGGTTGTTCTCAGTGACCCCTGAGGGTCCACTGAATGGTATCCTCTGCATATTTTCCTCCTGTAGGTCTCCTGCCTGGCAGATCCATCCTCAGCATCCTTCTATCGATATATTCACTATACCATATATGAAAATGTCCAAGTCATCTCAATGTGGCCTCTCTGAATTTATCATCTAACATTAAAAGTACTCATTCCTGATCCCATCTATCTGTGTCACTCCCTGAGAAAACGTCAACATTTTCATCTCTGCGACCTCCAGCTCCAGCTCTGCCTCCTGTCTTGACCTCAGGGTCACTCTCTCCAAACCATACAGCTTCTCTGGTCTCACAACTGTCTTATCAACCTTTCCCTTCATTCTTTGTCATAGTCTCCATTAATCTGAAGAAGAATCACTTATTCGTCCCACAGACCAAAAATTACTGTTTTTACATTCTAATTATACACAGAAGATATATCATCTCCTGCTTGCCCCATTTTCTAGGCAGTGTGCTTCCCCTTTAAGCTTGGGTCTTCTACCATAGGCCTGAGAGCTTGAGGGTCCTTCGCACTATCTTAGATGTTCCTACCACTGCAGTCTTTTGGACAGAGATCTCCAATGTTGTTGGGATCTGCTGGAGCCACTAGTTCAGCTTGGGGACCACAGCTCCAAGTGCTCTGCTGACCATAGTGATCAATGTTGTCATTTTCCATATCCTCTCCAGACCTTAGTAATTCTCCAATTTCATGTGTCATTGACAGTCATTCTTACAGCAACTCTTGGGGCCATCTTTCTAAAGTACACATTAATCTTATCATTTATCCTGGATAGTGGCTCTGATGCTTGCAAATTCTCGCCCTCCTTTATTGCTTAGTGTAGAGCCTCAGGTGCTGGGATTGGGGTGGTACTCCCCCAGGCATTTTGTTTGTTTATGTCAGTGACTTCTATCTTCTTTGGCCAGTTTATTATACCAGTTTCGAATCTGATGACTGGCAGGATGTAGGTCTTTATTACCTGGACCTTATTCTTTCCATTTAGCTGACTCCTCAGGTCCTTTAAAGCTGTTCCCACCTGGCAAACTGACTCCCTCAGCTCTCACTATCCTTCCTCTCATAGTTACCATTTGACCACATTTGTTGATTTATATCCGGTATATATAAGATGAATGGTAGATGTAAGCTGCCCTGGACAGAGGCTGTGAGAGTTTGGAGGTTTAGTACCTCAGCAGTGACTTCAACCAGAACCCCTCCAACTCCAGCTCCCAGACTGAGCTACAGTACTGCCACCTCCACCTCTCTAGATTTTATCAATACAAATCACAATGTCATCTGCAACTATCACAGTCCTTCTCTAACTGCCTTCAGTTGATCTCTGGTGCTGCCCTACTTCCTTCTTGAACTCCTCTGTCATTCTTACAGCATACCTCATCGTTGTCTTACAGCTCTCATACTTTACATTTCCTGGACCACTTTAACATATGTCTTTGTCTTCCACTCCAGACTTCCTGATACAATATCACAGTTCCTTTCTTGACACCCTGTCATTCTCCAGATCTAAACCAAAAGCACAATGCAAGTGCCTCTGACTTTTTTGATTTTTCGTCATCAACAACTTCAAAGTCAGCACTGCTTTCATAATACTCTTTTTTGGCACCATACCGACCGCTGCCTACAACTACCTACTTCTACCCTCAGCTTGGCTTTCACTAGTCTTTCCCATAACCTCAGTGTATGGCTCATAAATTTTGTAAAACTGAGATAAAAACTTTACAGCCACCTCTCTGAGACACTTCCATATTTCTGTGGGTAAATCATCAGAACCCATCTCTCTTCCTCCTTTCCAGTAAACTCTGAACCACCTTTATTTCCCTCATTAATACATTTCCATCTCTATCTTTAATCGCACTAGCCTGCTGCACATTCTTATAATCTCTATGATTTACCAACTTATGCTTTGCTACCTCCTTACTGACTAACGTAGCTTATCAAATGTACGCCTTTGTCAC
Source organism: Pao palembangensis (assembly GCA_015343265.1). Classification (NCBI taxonomy): domain Eukaryota; kingdom Metazoa; phylum Chordata; class Actinopteri; order Tetraodontiformes; family Tetraodontidae; genus Pao; species Pao palembangensis. The sequence goes on from CM027081.1 coordinate 1,897,664, forward strand.
CTCTACCTTCACCTTATGCTGTAGCTCTCTTTAGTTCTGTCTACTCTCTTCTGTCTTCTCAGTGTCCCACTTTTTCTCAGCTAACGTCTTTCCCTGCACACACACTTGTACTTCCTCATTCCACCACTGACTCTCCTGATATACTTTGCTTCCAGATGACACACCAAGTACTCTCAATTCTGATCACATGGACTGTAGTTGTCCAGTCATCTGTAAGCATCTCTTGACCATTCAGGTACTGTCTCAACTCCCGCCAAAACCTATACAAGACTCCTTCTTTTTCAGCTCCGACCACTTTTTCTTCTGTTCTGTCTTTGTCCTCTTTATCCTCCTCACATAGACATTTTACTCACTTGTATCCTATTCAACCATCTGGCCAAAAACACATAAATGCTCAAAAAGTCATATTTGCACATCAGATACATTTTACAAATATATTCTTCCTCCAGTTATCCAGTGTGATTTGCACTACTTCTATTCTGCTTATTACATTTTACTTCATAATTTGCTGCATATTGTACTTTATAAACCTGCTCAGCCATTCTTCGTCACTCTGTGGCCTGTACGTCCATTGAAGTTTGCACCAAGCACCGCTCTCTCACTTCTGGGGATACTCTGCATCACTTCATCTAGGCTACTTCAGAATTTCTCATTCTCTTCTAACTTACATACTACCTGGGGAACATAACCACTAACACCAGTGTGCATTGCCTCTTCCATTTCTACTCAGTGAAATTTGAAATTTCTCTTTCAGGTTTTTCATCTAACATGATACAAAGAATTAAGGCCAAAAGGTTTGATCTTGGTTCTATCAGAGAAAAGAGTAGTGATTCTCACAATCTGAGAGTCATTTAGCTACTCTGTCACAAAGGATCAGGAGCTTTACCAGCATGACTGCTGGATTCACTTGTCCTACCAAAACGTTTTTTCCTAATCCTAAACCAGAAACCTTTTTTCATTGTAGTTGGATGGCTAGCTCTGGGAAGAGTTCTGGCTGTTCCAAACTTCAACTTATTTCAACATGCATTTTTGTAGTCTTTCCCAGATCTGTACAGTAAAATAATCCTACATCTGAGCTCTTGAATCAGTTCTTTTGATTGCATGGATGGGTTTTACTCTGATATGCATTGTCATCAGGAGACCTTTTGTCATTCCCAATAAATTTAATTTACCACATTTGGGCTCCAATGAAGGTGTTGAAACACTTCAGATGATTTAAAAAAAAAAAAAAAAAGAAGGCCCTCATAGCTAAATTTTAAGAGTCACTGCAGGGGTCTTTGGTGCATGTGTCTATGCAATTATTTTTTTCTTCCTTGATAAATTTGGAAATAATATCTAAAATTTAGAAAATACAATGAAGTTGATGACACATCATTATCTAGACTTAATGCTAGAAGCCTGGATGTCATACTTTAGAGATGTTTTTGCCCAGTTTGTGTTTTCTCCATCAAAAAGCATGCAGATTAGGTTAAATTGGGTGGACAACCAAGACACTGCCTTTGGAGCTGAGTTCTTGCTCTTCTCTTCACAAAAGAGGACCAGACAGACAATCCTCAACCTCCCTGGGAAGATATATGTCAGGTTGTTCACATGAAATAAATTAAGACTGGGAGCTTCTATAGTGACATAAATTAGATGATCTTCAGCGAGGCGGAGACCTCAAGACATGCTTCAAGGAATTACATGAACCATTTATCCCAGGAAGAACTGAAGGATGTTTCTGGGTAGATGATGGTTTGGACTTTTGTGACATTGTGAATACTAACAATGCAGTTTTCAAGAAAATAATGGAAAACCTCATTACCATTACTTTTTGGTAGTAGTAAAAAAAAAACAGGCCTTAAACAGAATCCTTGTGGAACCCCTACTGTAATATTAAAGTGCAACTTATTTCCTTTAAATTGTATACAACCAAACTTTTAAGATCAAAATCCCTGCACTTTGTTATAGATAACTGACAAATAACAAAACTTTCTATAAATAAAGTTCATTTTCATTAATTAAAGAATAATGCAGTTTGCCTAAAAAATTCAAATGAAAAATAAAAATAAAAGTGCCATATACTTTACATATTTTATAAAAGCCTTATATTTTCTTGAGGCTTTTAATCTTCTTAAAGAGATGAAGGAATGAATGAAATCAGGTTTTGAGAATTTGATGAAGAAACTCACAATAAACTGCCTCTTTATGACAGAAAACTTGTTAATATTCTTGAGGCTAACAGTACTCTCTATCACATACAACACACATTTTATACACTCCTATAGCAGCAGAAGAATGGGATGCATACAAATGGCCTGTGTGAGAGATTTTTTTAAACTGAGAGAGAGTCTGCATCATGGAGCAATTCAAGGGTGATTAACGTAAAACGGCTTCAGTGTTACTGGACAGGAGTAAACTCAGTCTGAGCAAGAGGGAACATGCAGCTATAATTACCTTCTCTTTGGTCATTTATCAGATGGAACTAATAATCAGAGTTTGAGTGTTCTGCGAAGCTCTACATGAATATGTAGTGATGATCTGTTCATGTATACGGCAGGTGTATGCCTGTCTTTTTGAGCGTGCTTTTGGCTATAATGTGTTACAGTGTGTGTGTGTGTGTGTGTGTGTGTGTGTGTGTGTGTGTAAAAATGAATCAAAGCAGGGGTGATGATGAACAGTTTCTGTAGAATTCTGTCAAAGGTTAAGAGCTAGTTATTTTTAAGAATGACATGAATCTCGAAGAGACAGTGATTGCCTAAATGACCACTGTAATTACCAATTACTTCTTGAAGCAGAGAATATATTCACGGCATGTATCCAGCTAAATACAGACAGGCATTAGCCCATTTACGTACTAATGCACATAATTTAGATCCTGAAAAGGGCAGATGGGAACACAAGGGGAGATATAATAGATGTGGTCTAATATCATTCCAAAAAGAATATTTGATTCATGGGAGATGAATATTGGTTTGTGTCAGATTGTTTTTCCATAAACCATTGAAAATATATTATGTCTTTCTGCCAGTTGTTCTTGCTTTTTTCCCATCTCTCTCCTTTCCTGTTGTACTCTCTAACTATGCTGTGATTGTTGGTGAAAAGAAAACTTCTGCAGCCTGTTCTCTGCTTTTGCCTGTTAATGACAAAAAAGGCCTCGACCTGTTTCACACAACAAGTCTGGTATCTTCTTCTGTGGTGTGCACTTCTGAAGTTACATTTTCACCCTCAAATCAAGGGGCTTATATCATGGGAAATATTGTATTTTGTTCGTCGCCACACTTAAATTTCTGTCTGCAGTAACCAGAGACGGGGAAGCGCATGGTGAGGAGAGAAAAATAATGGCTGACAGGCCTGACTGGCGAAAGGATATTTGCTAAATTAGACATAAACTGCAATGCTCCACATCTACGTCAAGGAACTTGTAAAGCCTCATAAATAAGTAAAGGGAAATGACAGAGAGGGAGCATGCAAACAAAAGTGGTGCACAGAGTCTGCAAGTGTGAGCGGATACTGTTTGTGCAAAATGTTTTTGGGATTTGGGATAATGAGTTTTCGTTTTGCCGCTCTTCTCTGATCAACAACAACCTTTCCCTCCCCTGTTATACTACATTTTGCTCTTTTATTCCCCACTCATCTCTGGCTCTGTCATTCTGCAACTGTCAGTCTTATGGGTCCTTTTCTGGCAGGCTAATAGAGACACATATTTACTCACAGTGTAATCTTGCCTGTGTTCTATCTGATGAATACTTGGAGGAGAAGCTGATTATTATAGTTGGCGGTGTGGATCAAAGAGAAAAGTGCAGAGGGGCAAGTGTTTTGAATCCAAACTTTGAGCATAGGGCTTCACTCTTCCTCCTCCTCCTACCATTGCTCCCATCAACACATTTGCTCTTTTGCTGCAAAGTCATGTCCGTGCCGGCCGCGACCCTTTTGAAAGGGATTAGCTTATTCCATGTGGGGTGTTTTTTTCTTAGGCAAGTGTTGGCAGTACATGGAAATCAAATCCATAGGGGCCCCGGGATTCACACTGTAATGGTAGTAATAGCTATGGGGAAAACATTCCGGCTTTTCAGCCCTTTGAAAAGCTAGCCCCTCTCTCGCCAGTGTACTATCTCACAACCTTCATCCATACCCAATCACAGAATGTGTCAGGATTTAAAATGGGACAGGATATTTTTAAGTAGCAGAAACAAAGTGCGTTGACTGTTTATTTTTTACTTGCTGTCTGTCATCTCATGCCAAAGCTATTTAGCAGTACCATTGTCACTCCTCTCGTCGCCGTCGGCTCCATAGTTTCGCTTCTTACTTCTTTTTCTTTATCTTTTAACAATACCTGCATTTTATAGTTGCAGCACTTTTTAGTTGTATCTTTTATTTATCCCCTCATTTTTTGGCATCATCACTTTTGTTGGCAGTTGTCTTCAATAGTTAATGCCTGAATGGAAAAAAAGACTTGAAAACAAACACTTCCAAAAATAAAATGTTTTTTTTGTTACTTTGTTGGAGGTGAGGGTTTCTTTTTAAACACATGAATTAACACTGCACCCTATCAGAAATCTGACACCCGTTAAAGTACAACTCTACAGTTATTACACCTTAAAACAATTTCACTTGTAAAATCATTTATTTTGCTTTTCTGACGGAAGATTTGGTGGGTTAAAAAAAAAAAACTCAGTACGCACAAGCTTTAATTTTTTTGAATCACCCTTGGTCACAATTAACATCTTAATCAAACAAATTCATAAATTACATCTTTTCCAAGTTGAAGCGATTGAGTTAAGATGTACTACGAGCCATGATTTTAGTGTAATGTTCAGTCATTGAAGCTGTTTTGAATAATAATTTTGGTGCATTTATTCATCTCCAGTAAGAGTTAGAGCACTGTTTGTACTGCACAACTGCAAAATATTAACCCTGATATCCATGAGCACAGAAGTATGTGGTGTCTGTGAAGCCATGGCATTTGAATGACACATTGATGGCCACAACTTACATTTGGCAAGCCAAGAGTCCAGAAGATAGAACCAGTCTGCAAAAGACTGGGCCAAGAGCTTAGTGGGGAGTCCACAAACTGCTCAAAGCTGACATTTGTGCCTCCAGGAGGTACGCAAACATGCATAGACAGACAGTCAGATCCAGCTATCCTCCAGTAACACCCCCCCCCCCCCCCACACACACACACACAGACACACACCCCTCCAACCCCCCCACACACATCTTCATCTCTCCATCAATCTCATTTAATTGTTTTTCCATTGGAGGTGTTGTACATAAATAACTAACTGTACATTATTCCCACTCCTCTGTTCTCTCCAGCAGAAGTGCCATTTTGAGAGTACGCCGTGTCTCAGCTATCTGGGGGACGGTGGGGAAACTGCTGATGTGTTGTGGATCGCGCTTTCAGTATATCGCTGGAATTCATTTAATAGGCTTAGGTTCTTGTTAAATCACACGCGCTGATTGCTTTTATGTACTGCTCTAGTCTCTTTTCTATTTTGCACTAAATAAAGTGTTTAAAAGGGGGGTGAACATGGATGTGGAGAAGAACGCTGTACCTGAATGTTTTAATGGAATCACATTTTCTAAGGAAGCGCAAAAGGAATCGAGTCTATACTTGATAGCAATTCATCCACAAATATGTGTTCATATTCTTTATGAGTGGAGGACACGGATTAATGTAGGATTATGTCTTACTCTTGGTCCTGAAACTGACTGCTGTTACTTCAAATCCAATTTACCAACATCAGAAACAACTGCAGCTTGTCTACTACCAAGTAATAACTAAATATGATAGAAGACATTGCTTGAGTATATTGAGCAAGCAGAATATGTTAAGCCTTCTAATAGCCATCTGTTATTAAGGAGTAAGAAAATCCCTTCAGTTAAAGCATCAGACTGCCACAAAAAAAAAAAAATAAATAAATAAAATAATAATAATTTACTCATGTTCTAAGATGTGAAAACAAAAGCATGATAAAAGACCCACTGATGCTATGATATTAAATGTGGCAAGTTCAATATGAAAGGTTGAATTAATGATAATTTTAGTAAATTACATTAGTACAGGGACAGCTGAGAATGACATAGTTTCCCTCTATGTGGCACTGTGCTGCGGCTCCAGCTGGAGCAGTCCTTTAGGAAGAGGACCAGGCTGAGGAGTCGATTTGATGTATTGGACAAACTGCGTAATTTTCAGTGCATTAAACAAAGGGGCTCAGTAAGTTGTTTTTCTCAGGAGCTTGCAATATAAAAAGAGCATCTGTGAAATGGTTGATCCATTTCTTTCAGTGTTCCTACCCACCAAAAATGATTCACCAAAAAAACGGATAGTTTAAGTGATGAAATTAGGAGCTGGTTATTTTGGTCACATCACAACTATAGGACCTCAGAAACATTAGCTGTGAGTCTGATAGAAGTGACCCACCTGTGCATCTGCTCTTGGGGCCTACTGGCTCTTTGAGACTGATTATAAAGTGAAATTTGCTTGCTAGATTGACCAGCAGGTTGTTTACATTTAACAATCCCAAAGAAGCAAAACATTCATGCCTTACTGTAGTTTTTAGCATGTGCATATTTTGTGTCAGTGCTTTTTGAATATCACAATTGACAGTTTTAAGAGAAACATGGTTGTTTTATTAATCTGCAGACATTATTGTTCTGGTACTGCGTAACTAACCTATTCTGCCTTATAGAACAAAATGTAGGTTAGGTTATTTAAATACTCTTCTTCTTAAATACACAATATAAAATCAGTCATTTCTACTTTTTACTCAGTTACTTTAAACTGATGAAACTCCATTTCATATTAGGGTTAATCTGCAAAAACATTCCTCTCAACATTAGAAAGAAGAAAGTGTACCACTGGACAGAATAAGTTGGCTTTAAATGCACATAAAATGTGTGATAAAAGCAACACAAAAACAAAAAATATACTGAATGCTAAAAAAAGTAGATCTTAATTACTTTGAACAGTAAAAAGCGAACAATATAAGTTGGTTTAACATAGTCTAAAGAAGGTTGTTGCTGTAATTATATGCATGTTCAGACTCTATAATAATTTGACATTAGTTCCTTTCATACTCTTGTCCCTACTTATTTCTAACCTTATTTCTGCTGAGCAGTCGCACTGTTAACTGAGTGAAGTTGTTGCTCAATGTGTTTCAATTACTTTAAAGCCTTATAAACAGGACTGGCATATTCCATTCATGAGCCTTACATAATTTTATCCTCTCTGTGCTTTCTTTAGCAAAACAAATCCTATAAAATTGGGAAAAAAGAGAAGAATTTATTTAAATACAGCATTGTATTCATTTCACTCATGGCACTTTGTGTTGATAGCTCACTGAGCACATAAGAAGTGTGTGGTGCTAAAAATAATTGTTCTTTTCATGCTAAGAAAGGCCACATCAATTAAGTGTAAATACTCTCTTAGTTATCAGAGTGCAGCTCAGTGGTCTACTATCTGTGCTCTGTTCACCAGCTTTCTCCCTGCTGCATATGACAATACTGTGTTTGAGCCTTGTGATACACTTAAGATGAAAAATACTCACAATATGTGCTTATTTATAAGTCATTGTCTAATAATGGAATAGAAAAGAAGACGGCAATTATAAGAAGAAGAAAATATTCAGAGAAACTATTCATTTTCTACTTTTAAAAGGTCTTTGTTCATGCAGGCACGCGTTAAGCAATTACATGACAGTTAACAGTTGGTCTGTCTCTTGAAGATGGAGGCTGGCTCTTTGTTCCTCATGTTGCTCTGAAGCTTAAGGGTACATACTGTAGGCCTATTATTTCTTGTTGCCTGGGGATTTGATTTTGAAAGGAAGCAGTCATATTATGTTGACTATAAGCAGCTAAAACTCATCAGGGAATATGCAACTCTGTTTGAAACATCCACAAGTAGGACTCCTTCATTTAAGTGATTGTATTGCATTATCAAGCACTTGTCGTTAATCTGCATGTTGCCATTTTTATCTGCTAGATCGTTTTTAATCTTTAACTTCTATGTTAGCGGTGAGACTTTCCTTTATGTATTTTATAAAATGCATCAGTTCTCACATGTTTAATGTGTGTGCACCATGCCTAAACACAAAGACAACAGCAGCCTGAACTTAAGTTCCTGCACTGTGTAATTGAGTCTCAGCAGACATAACACCGAACAAGCAGAAGTCATACAACTCGTAATGCAGCAAATAAGCTCTCATCTAATTGTTAATGTTAGGTTGTACATCAGTCGGCGCGGTGATCTCAGGAGCAGGGACATCATCATTATTACCTGTATTAATGGAAGAAGAGAAGTAATAGTGTTTCATGATGGTGATGGCCTTTGACCCCACTTTTGTGTTGCTGCACGTAGCCTGATCAAGATGAGTGGGGAGAAGGTCAAGAGTGGGAGGAGGTGAATCTGAGAGGTAATTAGAGGACAGATCAGTATGGTTGTGCTATGGTTATTCAAGCTGTTTTTTCTAAAATATAGCTTATGCAATATATAAATATAGTCATGGGAGATCTGCTCAATTGTACATTACTAAAGATGAGCGAAATCCCATTACTTAAAATCTAAAACAATGACCTCAAAACTGCAGGCTCCAGTCTTCCGTTTGCCTTATGACTATTTTAGATTTTGTCGTTCATAATCATTTTTAATTGTATGTCTGTGAATACGGCAAGGCACTAGCGAATTTCCCATGTCTGGGATAAATAAAGTATTTCTATTCTATTCTATTCTATTCTATTCTATTCTATTCTATTCTATTCTAATTATGGATAGTGAAAGATAGAAGTCAGTGATCCCTTTCTTTGCAGTCAGATACAGTATGTGAAAATGAGGTGGAGTCAGTATTTCATGTGAAAGAAAGAAGGTCGGGGATTAGAAGGGAACAAGGCCTTGGTGTCATACTACATTTCTGTCCAACTATTCAGCCTTTAAGCGCATGACTGGTGTGCCAAGGCTGGCCTTATGTCACCGTGCCAGCAGCAACATCCCCTGGTAGACCGCAAAATGATGCATCTTCTTTGATACATTCTTAAGTACACGTCAGACACAGGCAGATATTAATCTGCCAGGCTGGCTGGCCAAACATCTGTCTCGAACACGAACTAACGTTCCCTCAAACTTTAGAACACCTTTCAACACAGCAACGCGTATGTTTGTGCATTTAGTTACCGATTCATAAAAATTCAAATTCTTGGAATAAAACGTAGCAAACACAAGCGCAACTCCGAACATGAAAACACATCAGATTTATTCTGCCTGCCTTGTTTACTGGTTCACGGAACACTGCATGCAAACAGAATGCAAATGCATTTGATTGAATCAGGTGATGTTGAGGTAATTGTATTTGGAGAAATGTCCAATTTCTTTTTTTTTTTTCATCATTATCAGTGGGGGGTTTTCTTTATGAAATCCATCTTAAACAAAAGCTATCATCACTCTCGAGCTTTGTGATCTTCTTTTGTCACATGCGGATGTGGATGCATCTTTAATTTCCTTTCAATTAAAAGTAAATATACGCTTTTATTTTTTCCCCCACTGTGAAATCCAAACAAGCGGAGTCAACATGAGCAGACAGGTGAGGAATATTCATTTCTATCTGCCAACCGTCTCTATATTTCTTTGTTGATGCAGATGATGGGATTCAACAGGCAAATCCGTGCCTGCATGCCTTCTATCACACACACTCGTGAGTTCGAAACAAAAAAAAAGCTCTTGTTCAGAGCTGGATGGAAGAGACAGAACAACAGCAACACAACACAAACTTACCTTCATCATCAAATGGCTGTTAATTCATATCTGTTGCAGCTGCAGTAGCTTTGATCAGAGCAAAATTGTCTGATCATAGCTTTTTTCTAATTTTCCAGTTGGTCATCCCAGGAGATATAACAATGTGACAGCAGTTTTGTGTATTGACAGTTTCTACTGTGAATTAGTTTAGAACCCATGTTACTTTCCATCAGTTTGTTGTATGACATGTCTCATAATTAGTCAGGTAGGTTGTTCACAACGGGCTACACTTTGTAAGGAATCACAAAAATCAGTTCTGTTTCAGGACTACATACAAGAATCCCTTGATTGGTCTCATATAACTGAGGGCTGAGTGGTGGGACAACCGACTGGATGCTCGTGGGACTGGTTGAGTAGGGGTGGGAAAAGGGGTGGGGGGATGGACTTCATTGAGCTTCATTGAGGTCCTCAGGTGGGCACCCTCATTCACTGTTGTTTCAATGATGGGTCCACAACACCTCCAGAGGGCTCATCAGCAGCACCTGACATCCCAGGTGTGCCACTGAGTTGCTTCTTCTGCTGCGCCTGACAGGGCTTTGATGGTTTGATGTCGCACTTGGCCTCGAATTCCCAAGTCCTTAAGTAGCCTGATGATTGCCCAAAAAGCCTCTGCAGCTGTCTTCCACTGGACAAACCTTGGCTTTCCATCCAAGTTGCTCAGCATCAGCTGCCAGCTTAGCATACTTAAATCTCTTGTATTCGAAAGCCTCTTTCACAGCACCTCCCAGGGAACAGTGAGCTCTATGTTGTAAGTCGGACCAGAGCATAAGGTCCGGTCTGAGATTCGCTGTGGCAATCTCAGATGGAAAGCAAAGCCTTTGGTTTAGATCTGTCACCTACCTCCAGTCACATGCTCCTTTGAGCTATTCGATGTTTGCTGTTAGGACTGTTGTTTGGACTTTGGCTGGTTTTGCATCTTCTCGGAAGAACTATTTTACGATGCAGGATGGAATGATGAAGGAGGCCGGTCATTGGTCTTCTTCCGCCTGGTCTCCAGAGTGGCTGCTAGACACTTTAGGACCTGGTTGTGCTGCCATAAGAAACGGCCATGTGACAAATTATCATAGAGGCAACCAGCTTACTGTATTTGAAATCTGAAGGAGATGGACAGAGGGGGCACATGGGGTCATGGGGTCAGCCTGGGAAGCAGCCCAAACTGAGGACACAAAAGCTTTATTCTGCATGGGAGCATGGTCTTAATGATACTCTCAAGACCCCTTTTAGTAACCTGCCTGATCTGGTCCATTTGCTGTCTATCCCTGAGTGTGGCTAGGACAAAAGACCAAGTCTCTTCAATGGCTTCTATGGTTTCTTTGCCATCGTAAACCATTGTTTTGATGGCCTCCTCTTAATGACTGAAATATCCTGTACTTGCATGGCTTTATTTCCATCCAGGCCAACTGGATGTTCTGTTGCAGTTTGTTGAACAGCCGCCTAGCATATGCCGTGGTTGTGATGAAGATGGGCATATCACCATGGCCCCATAGCCATGGTGACAGCAAGTTTGGAGCTGGAGTGAGATTTTTGGAGGAGAATTGCAGTGGGACATAATAAGAGTGACTGTTGAGAAATTGAGCTTAAAATGCCTTCATCTCAAACACATGCGGGTATTATTACCAAGGCATGAGTGGGTTGGGTATGTCTGTACATGCAAACCTGATTTGAGCAGTTGCAATCAATACTGGGGAAAGTCTGGCTGAAAACTTCAGATTTTTCAGAAATTACATTTGCCTGCTATTTGCATTATTTTCAATACTACACAAATTTGTAAAATAAATAAATAAATAAAAAAAACCCATAAGTATAAAAAGCTATGTGAAACAAATATTTGCTAATTGTTGCTAAAAAAGAAGCTAGCTATACTGTTGTACATAATGCTGTATTTAGTGTTACTTACTGACAAAAGAACTGACAAAAGAAAGATTATACTACAGCTTCTTTCAACGAGTACAGCATCTTTGGAGTTGATTCAATTTTATGGAGCTTAGCTAATGAGTAATCAAGACACCATGGATCATTTATTTTTTTCATTAAAAACATAGGGTTCCACAATGAAAAATATTGTGTGACTAGTGCTATATAAATGTGTAATACTAATACATAATCAAATAAATAAATGCTTTGTCTTTTATATGCAAAATGTTAAGTTCCTTATCATCAGTGTAAAGTGAATTATTGAATAAAACCATGAAATCCTTAGAATGACACAGTCTCTGACAAGCTGAGCCTATCTTTGAGAGCATCCGCAACTGAAGGTCTTTCTGAAGCTGAACCTGAATATATGTTGTGACCATTTTTCAGTTGATCACAGAAATTAATTTGCCTTGTCGCAACAGAAACCAAGGGTAGGACCACCATGACCCCAACTTTCTTTCTTGCCAATTCCAAAAAAACTGGACCATGTGTCTTTTCCTGCCCATGATTGCAAACCCCTCCCCCCACATGTTGGATCCACCCATCCATGATCTGCTTCATCTATCTTTCTTTAAAAAAAACAAAACAAAACTCTTTTTCCTCTTTTTCATGTTAAGTGGGGGGAGAAAACAACAACACTGCATTAAATTTTCACCTTTCACATGAGGAGGGTTGCTGGTTTACCTTAAGTAATACTGAGTCAAGGACTCGATTGAATTTCACTGATGTCATTACAAGGTCACATTTCAGTGTGTAATATGATATAAATTTCGTTATCTCTTTCTCCTCTCTCTCTATCTATCCCTGTGTGGAAGGGACTTTTGTTTATGCTTTTAAGCTAGCCTGGTTCTTTGTGCCCTCCACATGATGGATGATTCCATCCTTTACAAATGTTTTATTGCATCTGTCATTAGCCAAAGGTGGTGAAGGGATATTGTCAGAGTGTGTGTGTGTGTATATGTGTGTTTGTAGCTACACTGCACACATGCAACACGGATATCCGATGAAGCAGACTAAAGACTAAAGCAGACGTAAGTAAAGCCAGTAGTTTAAACAGGTACAGCTCATGTGCATTTTAAAAGGGAGACTTTAAAATAGATTCAGCAGACAAACACATGAAACCTGAAACTCAACCTGATCTGTGAGGCTACAAAATTAATTGTCACAGACAACAAGACCAAATTGAAATACAGTTATATTACCTGGGAAGAGACCTACTTACAAGCTGGCCAAATAAAGTATAAGAAATTAATGTAGAACAATAATTCCTTTCTTTAATGAAATTGTACTCGTGACTTTTTGGATAAGTTCTTTAAAGAGCATGTCACCATGGAGACCTCATTGTCAGTGTCACCTTACACAAGTCATTTTAAGTACAGTGATCAAAGTATTTGTACAATATTATAACCTGTCTACAATGTTGTGGTATTCTCGGATGTGTTTTGCTGATCATTACAAACACTGTAAACTGTGATGTCACAGGTCATTAGGTCAGACTGATACGACAGTGTGAGAATGCACTGAGGCACAATTCCACGGCTAATAACACCATTATAGGCCACGTTACTGAACTAATGGAAGCTGTTAAAGTTAGAGCAAAAGCTGCTGAGGCCTTGTTGCGTAAGTATTAATCCACTGTAAATGCTATTTTGTTCTGTTGCAGGATTTATTTTCACAAATCACATCACACCTATGGACCTTTGTCTTATGTCCATTTTGGGTTTAAAACAAAAGAATTAGATGGGAAAGGAAGTTATCGAAATCATTTGTTGTTTTTTCACTGCCAACTTTTTTCTGCCTGCTTTTCTCCCTCCCTACATTAATGGAGTTACAGTGTTACACAGGGACCGGGCTGCTGCGGTGCCGCTGTTTTGTTGTTTTGACCCTGCACCGTTTGAAGAATTTTCCCATAACACATCTTGCTATCCTCGATGTTTTTCAGGGGGACCTCATGCAAAATGAATAGGGGTGGCACATTTTATTGAAGTTTGATTTAAAGAATGGGTGGGGCAAAAGGGAGAAAGGAATAAAGGGAGGAGAGAAAGAGAAGGATCTTGTCATAAATTATTTTATTCATATCCAGCTCTGCAGATGTATGTGGGATCAGTAAATAATGCATTACCCCAGCGCATAATTAGGACAACAACTCTATTTTTTTCTTTCACTCATACAGTAGCTGTAGCGCCTCTTTAATGGACTTGGAAGCCACCCGATTGATCTGTGAAAAAGGCTTTCTAAATGGCCTTTAAGTACTGCTTTTGCTCTTTCACAGGACGCGTGAATGAATGTGTATGCAGCTTTCTTTCTTTTTTTAAATTTATGTTTAAATTTAAATGATACAGGTTATCATGTGCATTCTCATTATCATTTAGACACCAAATAAGCAAAGGTAATGTGTCCTAGAATGCGGGCGGCACGCTAGCAATGTTTGTCGCCGGCAATGTTCATGTACACTGGCACAGCAGATTCATTACAGCTGGATCGCTGCTGCGTTTGAGTCTAACTCACTGTGACAAAATGCAAAATGCTGTTAAAAGAAAAGCAGAGAAAAAAGACAGGAAAGAAGAAGTGGTTATTATTTAATATAAGTGTCTGAGTGTGTGTGTGTGTATGAGAGAGAGAGAAAGAGAGAGGGAGAGACCCGTCTTTCTTTAGCAGGAGATAACACCTTTTGCAAGAACTGCCTTGAAGCATTATCCCCCAGACAGGATACATGGCTAATCTTCAGCTTTGAGCCATTACGCTACATTTATCTGTGACCCCCTCTCTCTTTATATCATTACAGTTAAAGTCCATAAAAGTGTGTTTAGACAAAGATGAAGGCATTACCTGCTCAGAAACCCCAAGTGCTATTAGAAGCTTAGGCCGATGTGCAGTGGATATTAAATATCCTTTATCTTAAACTCTCTCTGTCTCACACAGCTCTCTGGGTAAGCTGATATCTCACCATACCCTCCCTTATATTGCCATAGGTGTAATAAATACATAGATATCAATGAGCCAAGTTTGTCCCAGTCTGAAATGATTAGAACCATGTCTCTGCCATGCAGTGGGAATAGAAGGAGATAATTTATTTATTTCTGCAGAAGGCTAACTAAAGGCAGCTCCAAAGTCAGGTATTGCAGAAGTGGGCATGCATAAAGCTCACACATTATCGTGTAATGTGCCAAATTGCAATCCAGAATAGAGTCTTTAAGCAAAAAATATTATCCTTGATTGACTACTGAAGGACATTTATATAACTTTGTAACACCAAACTTTCAAGTGTATTGTCATATTGTTTGAACTGGAAATGTTCACTGTTCAGGGTGTAGAAACTTGAGCCAGCAGTGTAACCCAGGAGCGACCGAAGCAGAATAAAAATAACAGTACTTCTCTTCACTTTGAGGGCACTGAGGTGGCTCATCTGCCTAAAAACCGTTTGTTGTTGAATTTGGTGTGGACCCCCATCCCTGCTGTATCTAAGTTTAAACAGATGGTGTAGAGAAAATAAAACCAGCCTGCACAGTGTATGTTAGAAAGTGTATCCATCTATCAACAGAGGGAAAAGAGAGAGGAACTTTCCAGCAGCTATTGTATGGTTTATTATATTCATGCCATAGCCTGACATGAACCTCTATATTTGCCTTTACACATCACAGCAGATCATAATCTCAAGGTCAAAGACTGAAGTGAAATGAAAGGCAGCAGCAGTCACATTAGATATATATATTATATATATTAGATATATATATATATATATATATAAAACGTAATAATAAGTCAACACAATGTCTGCTTGTGACTGTATATCTATCATTATTCATGCCATTTCCAATTATTTATTATCGATTATTTTATCTTTATGAATAAAACTAGACTTTTGTATCAAAATATCACATGGAACACATCATAACTGAATAAAATAAAAAAGTTAAAAGGTTAATTAAAAAAAAAAAAGGCTAAAGAGTGAAAGTGAGTATGAGATGCTGTACATACACTTAATTAAACTCATCATGTTTAATAGAATTGGGAAGAGATGATGAGTTTGACCTGCTCCTCATCCACATTATAATGAAATCCATGTGAGTATGGAGCAATGTACACAATAAAGCACTTTTTTTTTTAAATGATCATCACATGCTGTGTTGATAGAACCCTGAGAGGGCAGGCCAGGACACCCTTCCTGCCTGTGGCAGATGTGCACTCTTAAGTTAAAATGATCCTTTCCTGCCAGACATTGCATTTGTGCCACACATACAGTCATGTACATTGAAGCCCTAAATCTCCACATTCATATTATAGTAAAAGTGCAATGTTTGGAACGCTCGTAACAGCCATCAAGGACACATTCACAAAAGCAGTAAAAGCAGATGAGAGTTAGTCTATTTCCTGTTGGGTTCAATGGTATTTAAAATAGCCCACTAACATAGGTGTTTCCATTATTGTTTACAGAGTTTTTAAATGAGGTGAACCACAGAGAGATGTGATGATGTCGGTCTTGTAGGCATCATAAACAAAGCAGCTTCACATCTGAGCCAGAATCATTGCGTTCATTCTCTTATGTGGTGGATGTTCACCGAGCCAAATCACTTCACCATGATCTTCCTCCCACTCTCAGTGTAACGAAGTAGACCCACTTTCAGATTTTTCACTGTTTCTTTTTCTCCTACACCTTCCCACTTGGCACAGTGCAAGTCACTTTCACAACTTTCATTACCTCTCTGAGGGTTGGCTGAGCTAGCTGGCAGGGGAAATGGGTGTGGATCAGCTCACTATAACCCATCGTCCCCAGAGTGAGCAGGTCAATGAGATTAACCTATAGCTCCTTTTTTTTCCTTCATTACACACTTCAAATTACACCCACTTACAGACGAGAGAAAAGAGAGGAATCATATATAGGCAGATATCTATTTAAAATCTAATCCCTTTGGGTGACGTGCTCAGTCTTTCCATTTCTCTTATGTCTCTGCCTATTGCCTCCGGGCTCTGCTCTGCTGTACTCCCATTGAGAGGGTGCTATTACCTCACCCCTGTTCATATTAACTTTAGATTCATCTGCTCTAATACAGGAGACACTTACAATTATAACTCTGTCTTTTCTGTTGTTATTGCTCTGTTACACATTAGAGTCACAGCTTACTGCCCTTTCGCTGTGCAGCCAAGTACTCTACTAACTCTTTGTTTAAACTCTGTATACTTCTAGGAACTTAAGGCTTTTTTTTTTTTTTTTTAATAGTTCCAGATAACCCTATTTCCTGTTGTTTCACATGTTGTGGGCATCGATTTTTGGAACAAACACAAATGTTAAATTTTAATTTAACCCTTTTTAAAATTAAATGTCTGATCAAAACTGAGTGCTTGAAATAGTCTGTCACTTTTGTAGTCTTAAATTAATCTCTGTGTGAAGTATGCTTGTGAATTTTATGGCCTTTTTGTTCTTTGTAACAAAAGAACTTGTTTTCAGGACCGAACTGCTCACATTTCATGGTTTTGATTTTGTGGCTCAGCATAGGAATTATGTTCTTTGTGATGTTTCACCAATCCGTATATACCAGTCAGACAATAAGGTAAACACAGCATAACGTCTGGAAAAGATCACTTTGAAGTGCTAAAGTGTTCAAAGCTCTAGAGTTTGGCCACATCATCTATGTCAGAACATGCAGGTGTTCTGGTTAACCGAACCGACATTTGTCATCCATCAGTTGTTTGGAACCTGCCAGTATATTTTAAACACGCGAACACTGTTCAGATGGGAAAGAAAGGAAAACTCATTAAACAGAGCTATCATAGATATACTGAAATACAGTAAAACTGCTATCTGCTGTTTATCCTTGCAGATGCAGTGTTGTTGTGAAACTTTTGCATGAATCTACTGCTTTAACGGGGGGGGCAACCGAGACTCTCCAATCAACCTTAGGTACATGATTTTGCACAGAGAGAACATCCAACTCCACCAACTCCACTAGGATTCTGATTTAGAACTGATGATATTAATAAACTAAAATAACTAAAATATAATAAGCTAAAGTCACTCAACTTTTCTTTTGGCTATTAGCATGACACTGTCTCGAGTTAATACCTTTTTTTAGGTAGGTTTGTCTCATTGCCTTGTTGGCTCTTCTTATCTAATGATTTGAGCAGTATGTATAAAACACATAATAAATAAAACAAGCAATTCACTTCACTTTAACTCAATTCAGTTCCATTCAATTCAACTTTATTTATACAGTTTCTGTTACAATCAGGATACATGTAGATTATTTATACAGAAGATGCAGTCAGGCAGGTCAGTGTGCAACTGTTGGGGTTTGAGATACCTGTACATAAATGCAGAGAAAGACAGAGAGACAGCGATAAAGATAGAGAGAACTACAAAGGAAAAGGCATTAATGCCATCAAACACTGACCCACTAATGAGGAGAGGAGAGGAGAAGACATTCAACCAAGAACTAAAAAAGAAAAAGAGAATCTGTCATTTCTGTAGCCCTGCAGCCTTGGCCTATGGCAACATGACTAAGGTGGTGGCTAAAGGTTAGCAACCTGGTCTAATGATCTTAGCTATAATACAGAGTGTAGCTATAAAATTACTAAGCATAAACTGACTATAAATAGCAAAGTTTCAATCTTTATCTTAAAACTAGAGAGTGAGTCGACCTCCACTACCTGGACAGTGGCGCTGGCTCCACAGTAGCATCGCTAATAGATAAATGCTCGTCAACCAATTTTGACTTTAACAATCCTGGAAACCACCAGTTAACCAGCACTGTGAAGGTGAGGAGGTCTGTTGGGATGATCTGGTGCTATCAACTTCTCTATTTGTGATGGAGCTTGACCTTACAGGTCAAGAGAAGTATTTTACAGTTGGATCTGCAAGTAATAGAAGAATCAGCGTTCATTATTATCATCTAAATAAATTTGTTATCAAAGAGCCCATTTGGAGGTTATCAGCTGCAGGATAGTGTGATAGATAGAGCCTCACTGTGGTGGGTTTGACAGAGTATGCAGCAACCCTGGATCATGCAACTTCCTGGTTATGAATAGCCTCTGTAGAAAGGTCAATGCCATGACAACCTTGTGATGGATGTCACTGACGTCCAATTAAATTCTTCAAAAAAAGGGGTGCCCCGGGGGCTCTTGTGTGTCCTTATTATATATAGAACAACTAAATCAAAAGTGTAAGGGCCAGGTTCTGCCCTGCTTAATGCTGACCAGAACAACCACGAGCATCTCTTTATTCTGCAATTATTCATTCCTTTCAGTGAAGGGGTCAGTAATGGGTGGGGCATTAAATAACGGGTAGATGCTCATGATTGTTTGGAACGAAGCAGGAAAGGTCACAAATCACAAGCAAACAAAAACACATTCTTTTAATGCACCCGATGTTCTTCACCCACACTCTGGACAGATAACAACGGGAACATTACTGATCTTGCGTGTTTTCAGGAATGTAAATATTTGTTTCCAGGTTTTCTTCAAGCTTTCTCTGATATCTGTTACTTACTTGCACACTCCCCCCTCCACAAAACACACACACACACACACATACACAGCTGCGTAGAGGAAACTGTGACGAACACTTAACCCATAAACAAGAGAATGCACGCTTTCATTTGTGTATTATTTGGTCTTTGAAAGTTCTAGCACACACAAGTGAACTTGTGTACACATCCTCGCGTCAGCCATCCTTGGTTTCCTTCCTCCAGTCCCAAGATTAAAAGTCCACTCACTTTTTAAGCCTACCTTTGGTTGAACTTCTCCTTTTTCCCCATGTCTTGTGTATTCTCTCTGAAATTATAGATGGGATAATAATAATAATGTCATTTTGTACCAGAATCTTAGTCATTACCTGCAGTAAAGTGCTTCTAATTGATACCACCAGAGAGATAATGATTACAATGCCCTCCAGGAACATATTATTGCAATATTAACCTTTGTATATACTTTTATGCAGAAGACTCTTGCACATTAAGTGATCTCTAAATCTTACTTGTGCAGTCTAATGCCATTACAAAAGAATGGATACTCGGAGGTGTGCCCTTTTCCTGATTAAGTGTGTCCAGGGGTTTGCGGCCATTTCGAGGAGATAGATGACATGAAGGTGCAATTTGCAGTGTCTCTCTCTTTTTATACGGGTTAAAGATTTCCCTAAGATTTCTTTCTTTTGTGGGTTTCTCTGTGTAGTCTCACATTATGAATCACTGTACATTAACCATGTTGTGTCATATTTAGAATATTTGTGTTTGTGATTAGAGTGCATGCCAGTCATTTTTTTTTCCTCACATGTTGACCAGTACTGCACATCCGATGTCACACAAACTTTTGATCTCACTAAAAACAGAATGCATCCAAATCAAATACTATTTTCCTTGTCATGCCTTCAGTACAATTATTGACCCACACCGAGTCTCTGACACTCGCGCAGCACTTTTTTAAAGTCCTCAGTACTGAATGGTTTCAGACTGTTTGACCTGATGTTATTAAAAAGCAAAGTAATGTGTTGATTTGGATGATGAACAGATCACAGTGGACCTGAAGACTGTGTGTGTATGTGTATTTGTGCGTGCAAGTGAGTGTGTTTGTGTATCTGTGTGTGTGTGTGAGAGCGAGAGAGAGAGAGCAAGCACAATGGTGCATGTGTAACTCATGACACAGTCCAAAATGTCTTCTTAAGACCTGATGACACAGGACAGGAAATGAGGACATGTGAATCCTCTGGAGATCTCCTGACCTGGCCTCACTCCACTCGCTGCAGTAGCAGGCATTAGCCTCTGGTGGGCATTGTACAGAAAAGCAATCAGACTTGGATCACAATGATGCAGTCACTTATTATTGCTTCGATAAATGTGATGTGGTGTCTTTATTCATGTCAGAAATCAGTGAATGTATTTTTACACACAACAAGATACTTCTGCAAGGAATTTACACACTCCTGGCTTTGGAGATCATTTTTATCATGATCAGTTGTTGTGAGTAAAACGCCTTAGAAGAGACTGCCCTAGATAAATGTCATCATACACTTCAGTTCCATCACCCTAATTCCAAACATCTTTTTTGAACGATTGACAAACCCAGTCCATCTGTGATTAAATATAATTAAACTGAATGATGGAAACAAGAGAGGGAAGTTCATGCAAGAAACAGAAGGAGATGAATGTGTCAGCAAGGAATCTAACTTATATATACACACACATTTTTTTTAAATAAAAATTATCATGTCATCTCTGCATCGGTCTAAGTCTTTTGATGAAAACCAAGTGCCTGTCCCTGTCAACATGTTCATGCGATGGTATAATAGGCTACAACACACATTGTGACTCAGTAAACATTCATAAAACATGTCAAGACTGACAGTTTACGTGTAGTTTCTGTAAGACACACTGAAGGTGAAAAGGTGAAAGGTGCAAGGTGAAAGACACAAGAAATACAGTAGATATATATTTTGGAATCAATTAGGATATGTTATGTATTTTTTTAAATGTAAAGATTAATGCTAATAATTGTCTTTTATAGGAAAATCCACACAACATTGCATTGAAACATTGCTTCTATGGCAAATACATGGATGACCCTTTTCTTTAATAAGACTTCTCTTCAGACATGACGGTTTCTGTTTGAGATGAACACAAACAGCACAGTTGCTACATCTCAAAACATAAATTAAATCATACTATCAGAAACTAATTTACAGGCAGCAGCTTCACTGTGACACAACCTTGAAACAAAGTGTGGATCCTTGACCTGTACTGGACCCAGTCGGGTCCGGTGAGCTTTCGCCTGTACTGCGTGTCTTTCACAACTGACTGAGAATCCACTTTCTTTTCCAGTATCATCATACTGGGCTACTGTGCCAAGACTGTGACATGGTCAAGGGTACAACAGCTGTATTTATTGTGCCAGTGGCGGTGCCAGTAACGTTTGTCCAGCACTGTTTACTTGCTACTGCAGTATATGTCCTCACCAGCTTCACTCCTCTTCCTCTCAAACGAACAAATGCACCTGTTTCTTATTTCGAGGATGGTCTGGAAGGATAAATTTTTGTCCAGGAATTTGTCTTGTGTTCAGTATTCATCTCATAGCTGTAACACAAGGCCCACTTGTCCTTGAATGCTTTGTTACAAATAACCCACATAATTCCCACAGGCTCAAAGATAATTCACTGATAATTTAAGGGACTAGTACTGAGTAGCGTTTTCCCCAATACACACACACAAATCAGCACATTCCTTTCTTGATCCTTTATTGTTTCCCTGCTGCTCCTGAGCTGACACTAACCTAGTAAAGCATCTCTTTTGTTCGGGGTAATGGGAGACTGTTTTTGAAGTGTACACAGAGGTTAGTGGGACTTAGTCCTTTTGTGTTGTGGCAGCACCTTCCTCTTTATCTACCGTTTAACTTCTCTTTCCACTGTAGCACTGCTCCAACTGCTGATTTAAGGAAGTGCAACTGAATCAGGTCAAGGAGGTGCTGGCAATTGTCAGAAAGGTAAAAGGGGCCTTAAGCAGCAGCACTCTTGAACTTTTTTTTCAAAGTAAGATTAAATTTACTATGACAGTGACACCAGTTTTATACTAATAATCAGACTTTATATTGACATAGCAATAAATATTCTCTCTTAATGCAATTTTCTAAAAATCTACAATACGCTGAAGTGTTTTTATACTGGGTCACCATTAAAAGATTAATTTGTGGTAGTCTCCTTACCAGTGAGTCAGGATAATCCTACAGAGCATTAATGAAAAAAATATGACAAGGGCGACAGAAAAGGAAAAAGTAGACAAATAAGCAAAGAAAAATATTTGTAAAAGCACTGTAGAACATAGGGAAAGCGGAGTAGTCATGTGTGTCCGGCGGAGGTCACCACTGGTCTGCAGGTTCTAATGATATGCTAATAGGCACTGAGGAGGTCATTTGGAGCCATTAGCTAGTGCCTGTAGGTAGTTAACGGCCCACAGCATAACCCAGCCTCCTTAATGTTCCCTGTGAGGCCGTTAGCACTCCGTCACCAGCCAGCTAGATGCCTCGTTACTGCTATTAGAAACCAATTGATAGGTAATAGTAAAGTATGAATGCACACTATCCATGAAATATGGACTCTGACGAAAAGGTGACAGGACAGTAGTCTGCAAAAGTATTACAGGAGAGGCCCTAACCTAACCTAATGAAAACACGGAGCAGCACTGACCAACCACCAGGCTGCAGAGTTGACTCAAATCTGGGAATATAATGAGATTCCCTCACAGACGACAGTTTTATAATGTCACATCAGCTGATGCCCTGAGAAAATTAAGAATGAAATATTTTTGTGAGGTGGTGACTTTTATAGGAGCACTTGCAGTCCACAACCTGATAAACACACACACACACACACACACACACACACACACACACACACACACACACACACAGAGCAAGGAGGTTCCAGGTCAAATCCCTGAGGTCCAGGGGCATCATCTCCCCATGGCTATGTGGGTCCTCTCCAGGTACTCCAGGTTCAGTGGGGATAGACTGCTGAGGGTAATAATAATCATTTTGTTTTTTTTGTCATCATATTTTTTTTTTTTATTTTTCTAAATAACATCAGTTAAAAGTTTAACTGCAGATCTGGTGCACTCGATGGAGAACAATTTCTCAAAGATATATTGGTGCTGCAAACATGCTAACGTGCCTCCTCTCACTCCAACAGCCTAAACAACAGGAGTGCTAATGTACTGCTTGACTGCATCATGTTGTTAAAGGTTTTTTTGTTTTGTTTTGTTCTTTCTTTTCAGATTGATCATGAGTTAAATATGATGGACCATTACCTTGATCCATGTGTGCATTTTAGAAAATGTCATTTTTATCTGATGTCTATGCTCATGTAAATCCTGTGTAATTATGACACACTTCCCTTTTTCCATAGTCATGGATAAAGAAGAAATGAAATCAGTATCAAAACAAGGATATTGTAGATCTACTATGCAGAACATTGTCCTTAATCAATTAGAGTCAGATGTTTTCATTTAGATATATTTGTTTGCGCTCTGGGCAGATGTTGATTCATATGAATTAAATTAAAATCTCACTGATGATAGGTCAAAGCCAGTATCCTTCCTGCAACATCACATCCATCATCCCCAGACAAGTTTGATCTTCAGTTTATGCTCAAACATAGCAAATAAAGAAACGCAGCACTTCCTGAAGAATCCCACATTTGTCTGTGATGAAATCTCCAGGCTGGGGTGTAAATATTTGGCTGTGCTGTATTTGTGTGAGCGTTTCATTAACGATCAGAGCTGACAAACATGCACACTCATTGACCCCCATCATCATGGGGAAAGCCCGAGACAGAAGTGTGTATTTGTTGAAAATGTAAATGCCTCACATGAGGAATTGATGCCACCAACAGAGGAGACGGCTGCAATGGAAAACAAATCAGTTGTGGTAAATGTTTCCCATAGGCAGTCCTCCCTGCTCTTATTTAAGGCCCTGACAGAAGTTGATAATGTAATTGAGACAGATTCTAAAGTTTCATATTTTTTTTTAAGCTTATGGAGGGTTCAGTGCATCAGATTGTTTAAAATTGCACTCACTCCCTTTTCATTAAAGTGGAATAGACTGAAAACATTTGCTCATCAAAGGGTCACTACAAATTAGACTTAGAGAAACTCAATTTGAAGTAAGGAAAGAGATTTTTTTTTTTTTGCTACGGGATGTAGCCAAAGTCTCGGCTGTGTTCGCATTTGAATATAAACAGGACACAGTATCTGGCTTTTCAGATACGTTCAGTCTTCGTACCGTAACCACACTTGGCACTCACACCTACTCAGTGAGAGGCTATATCAGTTGAGAGCTGCCTTTAAAGAGTTACATGAAAACCTTGCTATCATGTTGCACCCACACTCGATCATATTATTGTGTCTGTTCAGTAATAGCTGAAATTAGCAGTGAAGCCTCTGGAGACGTGGAAGAACAGGCTGGCATGTTGCGGATTTGGGTCTAGTGAGGGGGGAGAAGAGAGGAAGTGGAGTCGGAGAGACATGGTTAGAGCAGTAGAGTAACATCTTAATCTATCTGAGAAGTGAACAGTGGCTGGTCTGTTTTGGAGCACGCTGCCTTGGATGACTCCCAAGCAGAGGGGCAAGGAGGAGAGCCATCTTCAGCTGCGCGTCACTAACATGGCAGTAATAAGGCAGTGATGACCCTCTCAGGACTGCCGGCCAACACTCCCTCTGTCTCCTGTCTTTTCAGCGCAAGCACACACACACACACACACACACACACACACAGTAAATATGCAATCAGCACCAAAATTCCCTCTTTGTGATGTATTGACTTCAATCCCTGCTGACCAAATCTCATTTGTGTTAAATAGAACATATGCTTAAAAGCACAGTCGAGTGGTTAGAATATGGGGCACTGTGTTTGTATCTGAACTAAAGGTACTCAGATGTGGAATATAACTTTATTTTATAAGGGTTTTTATAAAAGATAACTGTTTGGGAGCAGAATCTGACTGATGATAATAGTTTCCAAGCTTTCCTGCAGGAACGGCGCACCTGGTGAAGTATCACTGCTGGGCATCGCTCTCGTAGAACAAAAAGCTTCATCTCTGTGAGGCTTCATGTATGAATGCGTTTAAACCTGTAGTTAGAGGAAGAGTTGTAAACACAGCACAAACACAGTAGTCTAAAACACCCAAAGCCTGGAAATAAGGGCACATGTAGGTACTGAATACTTTAAATGTGAGACTGAAAATGTATATTCTGT
Source organism: Pao palembangensis (assembly GCA_015343265.1). Taxonomy (NCBI): domain Eukaryota; kingdom Metazoa; phylum Chordata; class Actinopteri; order Tetraodontiformes; family Tetraodontidae; genus Pao; species Pao palembangensis. The sequence goes on from CM027081.1 coordinate 1,923,075, forward strand.
TAGTTCATCTAAGGTGGGCCAGTACCCTATCAATAATATTTATTAATTTGTGTGATAATAAAATGAATTTATAACAGTCTTCTATGGCTCAATCCTCTTGTGGGTGTTTGAAATCATTTTACTCTACAAATTATTGCAGACACTGGCTCTGTGCTGCTTATACATGTTGAGCTATGAGAGAATGTGACCCTTGGTGCTGTATTGTTAGAAATTTGCATGCTTAAGTCCATATGGCAACTTCCTTTTGACCTGCTTTCCCATCCCCGATGCATTGTCAAGGCTGTCAGCCGATAAAGAATCACTTGACTTGCTATAACAAGTTCAAAAGAAGTTGATGATGCGCTGTTGATCCATGGAGAATCGGCAAAAGGGACACCCCTACTGCTTGCTGCTATCACTCCCATAGAGATAGCCATAGTATTGATGGGGAATGCTTATGCTAATTTCTTTAGAGGAGAAAAAAAATGTTTTGTTGTATTTTTTTTTTTTTTTGAAAATGCTCAAAAATGGGAAAGGAAAAGAAGAATTGCATAGGCTTCAAACTGAATTCCATATAACCATTTAAAGGAGCAGCATGAGAATCTGATTTTCATAGTGCATAATGAATGTGGAGTGTCTTTTAGGGGCCATGTGTTTTGTCTGGGAGGGGGAAGAAAGTAGATATTTAGGTTATCTGTTAAAAATGGTACCACAGAACATGTAAACTGGCTGGCCCTGGTGAATATATATATTTAAAGGAACATGGGCTGAAATGGCATAACAGTAAATCACTTACTCTGTTGGATGACGTAAAGAACAAATAAGAGCCAACAAATAAATTATTTAAATAAAATAATGTGAAATTGTGATTAATAGAATGACATAATTTCACAAATGTGATTGAGATGACGATTATTGCGGGAGGCAGTAAGGTGCAGAATGTTTTCACCCACAGATGGAGTGTCATGTGCTCTCTGTCACACTGACCGTTTACATGTCCCTCTCTCCGTCTCTCCGTCTCCTTCTCTCTCTCTCCTTCTCTCCCTCTCTCTCTCTTCCCCTCTCCCTCTCTCTCTTCCCCTCTCCCTCTCTCTGACACATGCAGCATGGCACAAGCGGCGTGGAGGGGTGAAGATGGCAAGGGCGGGTGGGAGGTGATGGCAGGGGCTACGTACATGGGGGCTATGAATATAACCCCCGAGTTATTCCATTGTGGGCCCATGTCCGGTTCTAGGGACATGTGATAGCATCTCAGTTAGTGGCATTAATGTGTCCCTCTGTTCGACATTTTGAATAATCGGAGCTCTCTGCCGTCATCCTGCCACTAGCTGTCAGCAGCACCGTCTGTCTGTCTGTCTTATCACACTCCTCTGCTCCATGCACTTACATTGCAGAAAACAAGCTGTCCGTGCAAAGGAGCACTTGATACTTTTTATTATTATTACCAAACCGTTCCCATAATTACCCCATAATCATTATATAATCCCATAACAAAGCCTCTATTGAAGCCCTGTCTTTTGTCAACGTTGGGACACTGAATTTATAATTGCATTATTCACTCTCTTTCACCCCCACCCCTTATAGAAGCATAATATATCAAAACCATCCTGCCAGGAAGGTTTTAGTTGCGCTTTAGCCCATTCGGGACGTCGCTTTTTCAGAAGTGAGCAGTTTTACGCGTCGCATATAAAAAAAGTTGCGCCAACTAAAAGTTCGAGTCGGTGGCAATTTAGTTAAAAAGTAGTAGTTGTGTGGAGTGGGCGTTTTTAAAATTCTGATAGTGTTGTGTGTGGAAATGCATTCATTCACAAATTAGTGGCTCGCCTTATCGATATAGATATAAAAAGCTTCTTTCCCTGCTGCGCTCCCAGTCTGTAACAATACATCGTCAATACATTAAATAGAGTAGAAAAAGAAAGCAAAAGCGAGTCCCCGAGGAGCCGTTTGCGTTTGTGTGCACGGGGATTGGCAACACATCGGGGCTTATTTACATTAAATACGCCACAAGGTTACAGTGCAGATGAGCGTCATTTTTATCACTCATTACTTCTCTTAAGCGGTGACTGACGGTCAGGACGCGCGAGAGGCGACGTTCGTTTATCCAGGAGTTTCTTTTAAAGACGGGAGGAAGAGAAAAGAGACTCTTCACTTTGAACGGTAAGAATTTTACTTTTCTGGAGTGATTTTGTGACCCAGGTCGTCTCTGCCGAGCAGATTTTCAACACGCGGTGCCTGGCTGTGAGGCAGGCTGAGTGGATGGGAATGCACAAGGGGCAGATTTTCCACCAGAGCAGCGTTTGTGGCCACTTCAAGGTCAAAAACAAACTAAAGTGCTCAGAATTGTCTTTCTTCCAGCTTGCCCCTAAGCCGGGGGTAAGGTTCCGATAGGGAGATGATTTCTTTAAACGAGGTTCTGTACACCGCCGGGCTCACCAGCTGATTTTTTTTTAACCCCGTTCAACGACGAATACCGCCAGACTGAGGTTGTAATCTAGTCACTCGGCTCCGCTTCCTACGGCGAATAGCTCTTTTAACGGTACAACGGATTTCACCTATCAGATAGGGGGAGTCCACGCTGAAAGATGAAGAAAACTGATGCAAGGAGATCGGCGTCAATGCAAACGTTTACTGTTCGCTGTAAGAAATAAACCGACAAGAGCGACAAGTACAAGCGCCGTGAATGTTCGTTTTAAACTCAGGATGCGCGACACAGGGCATGGGCACTGGACAGAAGTGGACAGTCCTTAACAGGTTCTGAGCGCACTTTCTGCACCTCCATCTTCCGACAAGAACATGATCCGGTCAAATCATATGGACATACCTCATTATTCAATAAGCATTATCTCCCAGAACGCGGCGTTTACACACAAGGAGTTAGCAGCGCATGGCCAAATTTGAAAGGTAAGAAAAGTGAGGAGCTTATTGGAACACATGTGATATTTTACTTTGAGTATGTTAGTCTCTGTAAATTTTGTGCATCGGGGTTGTTTGTGCGGGTGCATCACAGTGGGGCCCCTTGATATCTCCCCAATCGTGATTACAAAATAACACTGCAATTATCCGGAGCAAATGACGAAAAAAAAAAAAAAAAAACCAGTGACACAAATGCAGACGGGTTAAGATGTAGGCTGCAGTCACAACACCCCGTAGATGTGTGCGAATTTGCACTTTATTTTGTTAAAATTTACATTTTTTAAATCGCCGCTTCATGTTTAACAAGACTGTGGGTGCGTTCCTGCGCGCGGCTCTTTAAAATTGCGCATCGCTACTTCGCGGTGATCCAGCGTGGGACTTTTGGAAAACTCCTGCCGTGTATCCCGTTAAAGGTGCTCAGGAGAAAACTTTTCTACCGAGTGGGAGAGTGCGGGGAGCGGCTCAAGTTGAGCGGCGCGTATTACTACGATGTGTCAAAACTTGTGAGATGGAAGAAGAGCCGGTGAGACCTGCCATTTTGTGCAGCGATCGACCTCTCTTATGAATAAGCGTCTGTATTATGCTTTGAGGAGACGCTTTGAGGCAAGCGGGGTAAATGTCATTTGTGGAGACTTGGGGGGAAATTGACATTCTGGGGGCACAGATGTCCCTTTTGATGGGATATTATGTGACTTTTTCATTTTGAGAGAGGATGGGGAAAGTTGACGGGTCGGCAGAAGGCTGCACTAGGCGGATAGACATACGTTACAGTGGAAATCTAAAATGACGGAGCGTGTGACATGACAACAGCGCCGTTTAAATTCAGTATAAAGTGTTATTGTTGTAAATCCCAAACACCCAACTTGAGCGCATTTTATAGCGTACAAACTAAATAAACAAAAACAACAACAGAAAAATGTCACATTCCCCACGTGATCGAAGCGGTGTCCGAATCCATGCGTACATGACGGGAATTAAACAGAATAATTACATCATTTGTAGAACGGATGAAGCTCCATTTTAAAGCTGATGTCGCACTGTGCGTCTTGGTTAGGGAGGACCCTTTTCTTGGAAGTCGACTTGACCTCTGGGTGATCTGACCCGGGTTATTGCTTCCACCAGCTACCAGCTCTGTACAATGGCAGTGAAGACACATGTCGTCCTTCTTAAAATACTCTCCAATGTGTATCATGTTTTCTTCCCATTGTTTCTGAGTTGTCCTTAGCGTAAGAAAAAAAAATGTTGCCTCTTCCTCAGATTCATTGTTCAAGGAAAAAGGATAAGTAGATGTTCTGTGAGAGTTTAGATGCTGTCATTGTTTAATGGTATGCATAGGACGGATATTATGTCTGAAATAGTGTCTGGGCGTAGACCCTTTTTGTCAGCTCCTCACATTCCCTTGGAGATGAAATAGCAAATGGATAGCTGTCCCCGCTCCTCTGACAGCGCAGCCTTCCTCACAGACCTGCTTACCCCTGCGTGTGCCTCTCATGCTGTGCTGCAACAAGTTCAAATGTTGTCATTCTTTTCGGGTGAAAATATTATGGTTGCTGTATTTTCTGGGATGGGGAAAAAAGGCCTTGCAGTGTTAAGTGGCCCTTTTGAAAAATTTATGTAGTAAATATGGTGTCAAGGCCTCTGTGAAATATGATAAAAATTGATTTAAAATTAATCAAGCCCATTTTTCATATTCTTAGAACATGTTTTACTCTTTATTTAACTTACTAATAAATTTTCAACTTATGCGTCTGCGGCTCTCTGTTAAATAATTATTCCTCTAAAATATTCAACTATTATTTAACATAACAAAGCAAATAAGTAAATTAGCAACAGTTGAATTAATTTAGCATCAGAAAATTAATCATTAAACTTCATTGTTTATTAAAAAAAAAAAAAAAAAAAAAAAAAGAAATAAAATTCTCCGGTACACTGAGCCGGTCTGTTGTAGTTGTCGATCTTGTGCGAGTTAATCTGCGGTGTGTACCCCGTGTCAGTGATTCTGAGGGCTCTGCAGGCTGTGACAGTGGTGAGACACACCTTTGAGCCTAAAATGAGGGAGAAGGATGACTGATGAGCGCGTCTGTTGGGGGGGGGGGGGTGAAAGACGGAGAGGGAGAGAAAACATGGCATCGAGTAAGTCTTCTTTTCAGCACGCTGTCAGTCAGTCAATCAGTCAGTCAGCCAGCCAGCCAGACAGTCAGCTGCTCGGTTCACTGTGGAGTAGGTCCACTCGTCTGAAGCCGCTGCCTTGACAGTTCTAACGTGCTGTGAATTATTCGCAAGATGATCCGTACACAATCAGTTTGGTTCAATCAGTTTTAAAATAAGCCTCCCCCCCCAAAAAAAAAAAAAAATAACGTAAAGAAGGTGGCATCATATTGCTAATAAAACCACAGTGAAGCGGTCCCCCTAATTACATAACACAGTAAAATAAATGTAAAATCAATGGGACGACAGCACACTTGAAGTGAGTTGGTGATACGTGGATAAATGCGCATCTGCGAGCGGCCACAGTGTGAGCAGCGTTCTGACTGTGGCTCAGTGATCCCCTTTCATGTAATTATAAGACAGAGGGCTCCAGCTGTACACGCTGCCAGGCCAGAGCTTCCAGTCTTCTGGGACCAGGGTGGTGGTCGGCCGGCCAGATCAGACCAGCTCTGCTCATCAGCCAGACATTAATTGATATGTGCAGCCATTGTGAAAGAGCCACCTTCCTCCTCCTTCACCTATCGTTTTTGGATGCTGCCTGTATCATTTCTTCATTTCTGTTCTCCCCTCTACATGTGGGCCACAAGACAAAGTGTTCTTGTATTCCTCTGTGTGTGTGTGTGTGTGTGTGTGTGTGTGTGTGTGTGTGCGTGCCTCCCTTGGGGTGTTGGAGTGTGTCAAAAGGCCTGTAACACACAAGCGTTAGACTGGTTTGAGCCTTGTCACTCCATGACCTTGATCTTCAGCGTTCAGGCCAGAGATGGGATGATGCTTGTGAGTATAGGGGTAATATGACAAGCATGTGTTCATCCCCCCCACACACAGGTGCACACACACACACACACACACTGTACTTCTATCTTTGTGAGGACTTCAGTAGGCATAATGTATTAGCCAGCTTCCTACCCAAACCCTAACCATCCCAACTAACCTCCTCAGATGAACTCTGACCCTAAACTAAACCGTCTTAACTCTCAAACAGTGTTTTTCAGCTGTGAGGACCAGCCAGGATGTCCTCACCTCCCAAAAATGTCCTCACTTTGCTAGTACTTTGGCAGTAAGTAGCAAGTATAAGAACTCTCTCTCTCCCTCTTTGACTTTTACAAAGCAGATAGATTCTTTATTTTTTCCATTGTGGTGATGACAGATCAAATGTGGCATTAATAAGTATCATTAGTGTCACTGATATTTTGTCATTATTGGACTTTGTGTTGAATTTGTATTTTTTCTTGTTGTTGTTCACATCCCGTCCATGAACAATTGCTGTCCACCTTCCAACTGTTTATGTTCATTAGGTTTTTAATACATAAGTAATATAAGTTATGTCTGACTTATAATAATGACTAATGTTAAAAAAGAACCATGGAGTGTGGAGAATAGCTTTTATTTTAAAACTAAAATGAATAAGCATCAATTAAAATCTGGCTGTGTAAAAAATCAGCCTCACTGAATCACTGGAGAAAAGAGACTTTATGTTCTGTTGTCCTGTTTTGTCGAATTCTCACACTTGTGATTCAGAGTGAATATTTCACCCCCTGGTATGTTCTTTGCCCTGTGAGCTTGATAACGACATGAGGTGGGTGGGTTTTTCAAGGGTGGGTAGATGCATTTGGGGGGGGGGGTTTAATCACAGACGTCATTTAGATCTAAGAATAAAGGGTCCGAAGGCAGATGAGGCACTGACAGATAGGCTTGACTCAAGCTCAAGAGTTCTTTTCGTGCTGGGGTGCCATCACGAGGAGCGTCTGGCTGTCTGGACAGCATGGGGTGGGGGGTGGAGGGGGTGCAGGTTGGGGGAGGGGGGGGAGTGTTGAAGTCTGGAGGAAAGGGAAAACTGAAGTGATCATAGAATGAAAGGTGGCAGCTTGAGATGGACCCACCTCCAGGCAGAATACTAGAATATTGTATTCACAAAAAATCTACTGATGTAACTACTCCAGATATAGGAATTAACTTAACTTAATTAAAAGCTATAACTATACACTATAACTATACTTTCCTTTTACATTTAGAAGCAGTAAAAAGGAAAACTGTCTACTCTGATCCTTTCCGCCTCACCTATTCATCACATAACTTTAATATAATTCATTTAGACTCTTGAGGATGGTGAGTGTAAATCATGTTTCAAACATGATTACAATTAATTCTGTTGAAACTGGAAAAAATGAAAATATAGAAATATACAAAAAGTGAATGTAGTTAATTTAATTTCAGTAATTTAAGTAAACACATTTACAGGCACTAACTCATTTGTTCTAGTAATTCTATGAGAGACATCTCTTAAATACAGGAAAAACTTCTGAGGGCCTCCAAGAAATGTCTCCTTTGTTTGCCCTGGTTTCCTTGCTGAGCCCTCATGGTTTTATGGCATTATTATGTTTGGGTTTAGTTTGGCATTTTTGTCCTCAAAGTTCATTAGCATATTGGATTTAAGGATGCATCATGCAATGTCAGGACTGTTTTTCACTTTTGATGTGTCAAAAGCAGCACTGCGCCTATTTTCATGTGTCATTCAACAGACTACAACTAGCAGAATGGGCTACTTCACGTCAATCAGGAGTCCCTGAAGCAGAGGTGTTGCTGCTTAACATTCAGTCGCTCAGACTCTGGTAGAAAATATCTCCAGTGTTAGCGAGACAGGAGGAAGGTACTATGGGTCTGTGCACACTTCGCCTTTTTTATCTGCATCCACGTCATGTCTGCTCTTTAGCTGGTCTGTTCTCTCATATGTGACCTCTATAAACCGCCGGACCACCACTAATGAGCAATGTGGCATAAGATGAGAGAGGAAGATGTGGGGGCTGGAATGAGGATGCTGGAGAGAGAACTTCTGCACATTGAGTATGATCAAGGTTTTTCTGCAAAAAGGAATAGAGGTGTTGCTATTCTGTTTCACTGCGTAAATTTGGCCCTGGATGTAGTATATTGTGTCGAACGATTACGGTACACCATTATAGTGTATATTCAACTGCCTCTCCAGCTCCTGATTTGCATCATTGGATCTTTAATGAAACTTATATATATATATATATATATATAAATAAATCTTAATAATGGATGAAAAAAATGAAGGATAGGGATAAAAATTGTGGGCTGACCAATGCTGAACAACTTGACCAAGGCACTCACACATCAGCAACAATGCTACAAATAGGATGAAGTGACTGTAAGCTGTACATTCCCACTTCAGGTCTGGCGGAGTTAATACCTAATAAGCGGGATATTCTCCTAGCCGAGAAGTTTAATTCCTCTTCTGTAGGCACTCATTGCACCAACTTGTTACTCAGGAAGATGAAACAATAACTTTTATAAGTGGATTCTGTGCTTTCGGACCGCTGGAATTCCTCGTCTGAAATATTTTTGACAATGTCTATTCAGGTCTCCTGTTCTTTTTCCCTTTTCCACTTTTCAGGGGTTGTCTTGTGCTAACAGCTTTCTGTCGGTGACTGAAAAACACATTTTCATGTGATTTCTCCTTTTTTCCCCCTGCTTTTTTTAATGGAAAATTATCTATGTGATTGCCTTTAAGTTCTCTTCGCCCTGCCCTTGTTTGTGTCTGTGGCGGTGCAACCGTCTAGTATTTAATAGAGAAATTCTGACATGTACTGCTGTTTCGCCTCTTAGCCTTTAGGAGGTGACGGTTAAACTCTTCCCAGAGCCTCTTTCAAGCTCGATTGAGGACCCACAAATAATAATACTACGTTATTTGACCCATCTCCCTGAAAGTTTTCATTGCTTCATCTTGTTGTGAGATCAGATAAAATGAAAGAAAAGACATATTTTTTTAATCAGTGTGCCATAAGAAGACCCTTGTTTCTGCTAAGTGCTCCTCCTATTCAAAAGTGGGACAGTCATTTATTAGTAAGTGCTAATGTTAAAAAACAAGCAAATGCTGATGATGCACATTCAAGCAGTTGTGGCTGCACCACCAACTGCCTGCAAAGCGGTCGTGGCGGCGCGCGTGTGTGTATATGTGTGTGCCTGCATGCGCGAATGTGTGTATGAGAGAGAGAGAGTTGCACTTTACATCTGTGGGGTGATCATGTGTCAAAGCGGTTTACAGGCAGGTGGCCTGCAGGCAGCTCTACAGAGGTGGAAGAAAGGCAGAAAAGGTTCAATGCTTCTTTAGGGGCTACAATGATTGCTGAACTGAGCAATCCAACATCTGAGAAAGGATTCCTTCAAAAACTCATATCGCACCACTCGCTCATGGCTCACCTGCTTTTCTGCTGTCTCCTGTTTTCCTCAATCTTATCTCATCTTTTTCCCAATACTGTCACATATTTTATCATTTTAAATCTTTTCATTCTACAGTTTTTGCTGTTGAACTATTGCATAAACATTTTAAATTCAAAACTGAAGAGAAAAACATTGCTAAAAGACAAGATATTTTAAGGAATATTTTAAACCAAACAAGAATTTTTTAAACCAAATTTAACACAGTTAATAACAAAAACAAATTCCTACTTTTTCCAATAATGGGTTAACTGCAAACATGTTAGAGATGATGATCGTTATCTCAACACAAAAAGTAATGATAGTAGATTTAAATATTTAAAATTTACTCTAAAACTGACGACTTACTCTAAACTGACTATCCGCGTGACTGGAGTGAATCGCTTGTATTCAAAAGCTCTGTATGAGCCGTCTTCCAAACTCCGTACCTGGACTGCATTTGAGTGAAGGCCTATGGATTTGAAGCTCTTCTTTGCAATTGGTCAGACTTTAAAATACACAACCGGCAGTCGTTAAAAATGGTTTAAAGGCGGCTTGCAGTCACAAACTCCACAGAATAGAGATAAATACTCTGACAGGCAAGGCGATGACAGGACAAAGCGGAAAACACCTGACAGAAAGCAGCTGGTGAGCAGAAGGCAGAGACAGAGGAGGAATGATGTATAACAGTATCTGTAGGATTCCTTCTGAACAAGCTGCTGCCACTGATCCTGGGAGCCTGCTCTGATAAATTCGGTTTGATAAAAGTCACTGAAATGCCGACCTGTCTGCACACCTCTATTAAGCGCCGGTACATTTGTCACGCCAGTGGAAGTCAAACGAGGTTTTAATGTCATCAGGCTGAATTAAGACTCAATCAGAAAACCCTGAAAGGTTTAGGATTTTTTTTATTTCAAGTGACAAAAATAGTTATCCACCTTCATGGCTGCTGCTAAAGATTACTGGGCTGCAGCCAATTCAGAATCATTGCGTTTCATATTTGGCTACTGAATTTTGTGATTGTTGTTGCTCTAGCCTGGATACTCATTTTCTATCTGATGACTTTGAATGAGGTGTGTGTGTGTGTGTGTGTGTATATGTGTGTGTGTGTATGCACTGGGGGAGGTGGCGGTTAGCGTTGAACTCATATTAAGACTTTCTTATTTTTCTAATTCATGTTTTAATCAGAAATTAGATCTATGTTGCATTAATCATCACCCTTCCTTAATATAGCAGACAGAGAGGGAGCATTTAGAAAAGGCTCTGCATTTCAAAAACACACAACGTTCCCCCTGAGAAGCCCCTTAATACCACAGTACTGTTCTCCGTTTATGCAAAAGTAAATAAGTAAACCCAAAAGGCACAGCCATTCAGGCATTTTAAACACAGCCTTCTGTAATGCCTGAACGCGATGTGACCGCAAATCTGAGCATAGCTTTGCGTACACAGAGATGCTGCAGTGGGGAAGTTCTGTAAGCAACTCAAAAAAAAAATAAAAAAATCTATTTATTTATTTTAATCTAGTATGTGCTTAGTTAATTATTTGTGTCTATATTTAAGAGCAGAAGTCCTGTAAAAAACTAAATGATCTTCATTAAATACTCCTGATAGTCTCTCTCATCTCTCTCTCTTCTCTCTCTCTCTCTCTCTCTCTCTCTCTCTCTCTCTCTCTCTCTCTCTCACTCACACACACACACACACACACACAAGGAGGAGATGAGGAAGTGTTATAAATCAAAAACACCACCAAGCAATGTACAATGATAAAATATTAGGAATTTATTAAGCTGTCTTTTAACAGGATGTGGTCTCATTAAATGCGCTTAAAAAGTCAAATAAATGTGATTATTGTTCCATATCTAGCCTAACCCAACACCGATAATCAGACAAAGCAGTTGGTTTGTCTCTTTATAACTGTTTTAGCCTCAGAATGTGTTTTAGCCTCAGTAACAGGCCAAAGCACAAGAATTTAATGATACCCTGACTGTCTTTCACATCATGTAATGCTAAACTTTAAGTGTTCAGTAATCAAAGCTTGTGCAAAAGCTTTAAACATTGCCATACATCTGCTTTCCGTTATGATGCAGCATTGTTGCTGCTAATTAGCTATTTGCAGGTTATATTTTAGCAGGGAAATCATTCCTGGTAGCTTCTTCAGTTGCTTCTCTTTCTCTTTTCATACACACACATCACCTGATATTTTATTTAATTATGTAGAATACATACATGTATCTTTAGCTTGCTAGTGTCTTTACAAAAGCACTTCACCTGCCAAGAGATGTCAGTCTTTTATAAACTGCTTTAAAAGTGTTCAAGGTGGATGCTAATGACTGTTTATTTATTATTTATTGCGTTATTACCAAGATTGAATGTAAAAAGAGAGCACTCTAATGTGGGAGAATTCCCATGGCACCCAGCTCTTTCCTTTAATATTTTTAGTCACGAGATGAGCTCCCACCCCTGCTGAAAATGAAACCTTTAACTGATCTCATGCAATTTCCGACAGTCTGCTCAAATGCTTTTTTTATTTCCATTTACAAAGAAACCTTTTCATCACTTTCTGTCATTTCATGCCACTTCCACCTCATCCCCTTCCTACACCTTCAGTTATTCCTTGTCCTCATCATTATTTCAAACAAATATTCCTAATTTTATTGTTCTTGTGTTGCTCACATTACACCCAACAGGGATGGAGTTAAGTGGAAGTGCCACTGATCTTGTTAGCTTGTCTATTGGCTGTTTCTGTAAACACCGAATGTCAGATCTGCATGCAAGAATGTGTTTATGTGGAGTGCTTGATGATATTGATAGGCTGAAAGGGTGTCAGCATGTTCACCCTGTCACTAACTGTCCCAAAGACTGAAGGAGCTATTTTGTAGAAAATAATTTGCAGCCCTGGTTCAGTCTGTAAGCATTAAAAAAGACAAAGTTTACAAGCACTTTATAACACCAAATTAAATACATATTGTACTAAAAGTGGGGGAAAACTTAATATCATACTTAGAAATGTTCTAGTGAAAAACATGTTTTTAATCACCACTAAATATTCTGTTTTAAAAATGTTGCCCTAAGACTGAAAACACTACAGCAGTGGTTCACAAATTGTGTCTAAGAAAATATACATCTGATAATAAGTCACACTCACTTAATCAATACATAACATATAGAAATTATTAATCAACTTTCACAGCCCTCTGCAATTATCAGTGGACCCCATAAAATTGTTTCATGATCCACATGGGAGTGGGACCTCCCATGCTGTTTAACACTGCCTCTTACTGATGACTTTTTTCCCTGCAGTGTCACTTTTCAGCAGTGTCATCATGTCTGGAACACTCAATGCACAAAATAATACCAGAAAAAGGTGATTTGTGTTACACTAGAAAGTTACATTAGATTTAGTTTGAGACTTCATACACTTGACACTTCCTGTGACTCCACTGAGCAAAAACAGGAAGTCCACCCTGCCTGCCCACTAACATCACAGTTTCTGCACGATCTCTCTCTCTCTCTCTCTCTCTCTCTCTCACTCACTTGCACCTCCCTCTGTCTCAGCCCTTGTGGACTCCTCTGTCTGATTGCCGATCAGCCCCCAAGGGCTCTGAGGTGCTCTTGCTAGATCTCTGTGATTAGAGTTAAATAGCCTCCCCTCAGCTTGCTGCAGACCTGAGTTGCTTTGCAGTGTGGAAGCAAGGTGGACCAAAGAGCAATAGGTGAAGTGAAAATACCGAGAGGAGACCCACTGTCGGTGACAGTGAAGAAAGAAGCGTAGAAACTTGGCTGCCTGCTTCTGCCTGTTAGACTGTGGTCACTTGCTGTCACTAACACCTGTTTGTGTGTGTGTGTGTGTGTGTGTGTGTGTGTGTGTGTGCGCATGTGTGTGTTTTTTTAGAGCCTGGTGGAAGTCAGTCGCCTACTCAACACCCCTTTTTTATCCAATTTCTGTGGCTGCAGGCGGCCGGTCGCCGTGCTTTTGTTGCAGGAGGTAATCTGTGAAATGATCTTAATTATGGATGTTTGGCCTGTTTCCCCCACCACTTCTTCCTCCTCCTCCTCCTCCTCCTCCTCCCTCTTTCTCTCTACATTCTTTCTCACTGTCTTTCTTTCCATGCATGCTTTTAATCTAACAGCGTAGTTAGCTCATCGGGTGTGGGCAGCATGTTCTCTTCTGCTTGCACTTGCTGTGAGGCTTGAAGGAGGTGGAGAACTTAGAGAATGGAGAGACTGAGGAAGAATGGGAAAGGTGCACAGTTGCAAAGTTTGCAACTGACAGGTTTGTAAAGAAAATTATACCCTAGCTTATTTTCCAACCATTTGGGGTTTTTTGATAGAGATCTTTTAAAGTCTTAGTTTGGGGGTAAATTGGTCAAAATAATTAGAAGATCACCATGACCAATTAGTTTAGGTTCATTATTCCACACAAAGTTGACCATATTATTTTAGCAATGCAGTCTAAATGCCTTACATTTCCTTATATTTTTTAAATGAATTAAAACACAGAAAGCCAATTTAATAGATGTATATTATAAACAAAATTTATTTGCCCTATGTAGGTCAACCTGGGATAGAAGTGAACATTACTATTAAAATAAAATTACTGCGGGATTTAATTGTTAAGGGAAAACATATTTCTATGTACAGTTAGTTTAAAATTAAGAATGTGGCAATCATATTTAAATGTTATAAATGGAGCAAATTCTATAAGCATGCTCCTTAATTGCATATGTTCAGTTATTACCAAGAACCATCTGAAATAGTTTCTCAGACACTTCTTTCCTTCTGTCTTTTAGGAATCAGAAAACATGTTACATACTTTTGTATTCACTGTGATTAACAGCTAAATCCTTTTATGGGCAGGAAGAAGAAGCTTTTGTCTACAAGAGAAAAAAAGAAATTTAAATTTTTTTTTTATACCGGTGACAGCTCTTATGATGGATTTAGATGCAGGGAAGGAGTAGTTAAGGGGGAGACTAGGGGAGAGTGGGGGACTTAGATGGGATCCATTACATATAAACAGGCTCTGCATTGATGAGATGATCCGACGAGGATTAGGCCTACAATCTTGATGGACACTGAAAAGGTGACCACACAGGGAGGGGCATGAATCTGTGTTTGTGTGTATGTGTGTGTGTGTGTGTGTGTGTGCATGCGTGCGTGCCTGTGCACACGCATGTGCGCGTCCGGTGCATGCAGGCATTTGTGTTTCGTAAAAGCCATTCCCCATCTCCTCCCTTTCAGTGCTGCCTCCGCTGCTCTGGGAGCCATTTCCAGGTCACAGCGGGGCCAAAGGGCACCAGCTGGGGCATGAATGCCAATCAAGCAGATTTACATCCCTTCAACTCAATCGGGTTCTTCATGTGTTATACCTCTCAATTGCTTTTGGATTAACTGTATTTTCTTTAAATGTTTCAAAGAGCTTGATGGATTTTCTGGAATTTAAGGGAAGACTGAAGGATTCAACAGGCTTATTTTGTTACAGTAAAGATTAAAAGTACCAAAGCAGTCAAACAGAGCCCAGCTAGATGGAAGATCATATAAATAAATGCTGTTTTCACTAAACAATCTTTATTTTTTGTGTTACAGTGAGGATACCAAGTCCTCCAGAGTCAAAGGGAGGGGCCGGGGTAAATGATGTGACAGGATAAGTCAGCACTGAATAGCTGCCATTTGAAGTCATTTCAGGATGCTTAAGAGGAAACAGAAATGAAGATACTTGGATTTGAGTTTCTATTTGTGTGTCACTCTTTGCACTTGCTTGTTCCTCCACATTATTCCCAATTTCCTCGTGTCCTTATATTATTAAAGGTTGCCTCCATGCTTAAGTAAGGCAAAGCAGATGGCCCTTTTCATAAATCATGCTTATAAGATGATTACAGGCGTTGCCACCCACCATTTTATTCTTCACTTACGGTACAGTAGAGCTCACTGTTTTCCCTGAGACCTTTTAATCTGACCGGATTTTACAAAAAGCACACTAGATCCTAAACTCATTATTTTCATGACCAGCAAAACAAAACAAATAAATCAATTTTAAAAAAGAGTGTTGTGGATAACATTGTGCTAAAAGTCTGGAAAAGATAAGATTCCTGGAGACTCATTCACCGGAACACTGACAGACATGGTCTTGTTACGTTCGTGAGTTTATGAGGTCTGCTTGAAAGTTGTTCTCAACAGGATGTTAAAAATATATATAGCACAGAGCGAGTGAGAAATCGGAGGAGAAAAGTAGAAGGAAGGGTGTGCGTTTGCACTGTTCCTTGATGTATGCACCATGTCAGGCAGTCATTGTCTCCTGGGCAAAGAATGATAGTTCAAATACCTAGCATCTCTCCCCTGGTGCTTCAAATGCTTGGCTTTGACGTTTTTATAATCCATCTGTCATCTTTGCGCGGGGAGGGCACGTGTTCTGTACCGCTCAATTACCAAATTCTCTTTTTGCCAGTTACAATGAGACAGGAAGCACATAATATGGGCGACCCTGAAAAAGAGAGAGATGGGCAGGGGGCTTATAGAAAGAGAGAAAGAAAAAGAGGGAGGAATTGCTTGAAATCCTGTGTTCCTGCTTTCTCACGCACTTGATTGTGTCCCTTCGCTGCCTCTCATAACAAGAGAACAAAGCCTGTTTGTTGTGGGTGGAATGCTTAAAATGTTTCCTACTGTTACAATTATGAAGCATTTGATTGAATGTGTATTGTTTCAAGGGTTTGGTGATTTTGATCATTTCTTAAGTGTCTAATATTATTATTCTGCCTCCCCACCAGCAATAATAACTTACTAGCAATAGTCAACTAATGGAATACCATTTGATATAAACATTTATTTTGTTATAAAAGTCTTCCGTGAGTAGTGTTCAACAAAGAAAAATCTGTTTCTTGATTGCATTTTTTTATTAGAACGTTGAAAGACGTGTTCCGACAGGGTTTAGTCAGTTACCGGATGGAAAATCTAATGAAGTTTGCTACAGTTCTTAATGTAAAAATCATCTTTAATTGGGGAGTACTTTAATGTACGACACTTAAAAGCTGTGCTGAGGCGACCAGAAAACTTCAGATAAGCGTCTGAAAAGAATAATAACAACAACAGCAGCATTTGCAAATTACTGCTCTGAAACATGTTTCATTTACATACACCACAGGCCCCTTTTAAGGCTCTACCTTTTAATTCTTTTTCATATTTAACACTCGTTGCAAAAGAATAAAAGCCTCAGATCTCTGTTTCTCTACCCATGTTTACACTGAAAAATTCAAACCCCTTACCTCCCCCAGCCGCCATGCAAAAGCATCCTCTCTGGGAGAAAGATGAAAAGATTGTTATGAGAAACTCAAAAAGAAACTTGACTTTCTTTGGTTCTTCTAATATTGTGCCTTAATTGTTTCATACACGTTATATATTTTCATTTTAGCAGGAGGGTGGTGGTGGTGGTGGTGGTGCTGTGGGGTGGGAGAAGATGAAGAACACGTCGGCGTCTTTCTTCCTGAAGGAAAGGCAGCAGAACCCATCTGGTTGGGTGAAATGCGTCTGGCCCTCTCGCACTCATCGCTGAAATAATACTCCCTCTAATGACTCCCGCATATTCTGAAATCTCCTTTTTGAAATTGGTCTTGGCAGATTATTTGCAGGTACTTGAGTTGCATCTGTTTGCAATTTTGCAAACGTGGAAGACTTTAATACCGGGCAGGGGTTCGGATGGTGGAGAAAAGTCTATTTTAATGCCTGGGATAAGAATAGCTGACAGTGTGAACAGGGCTAGGAAGCAGCCTGTGCTTCAACCGAAATGTCACCATCTCTTAATTCGATGTGGTCTATACATTTCCACTCATTACGAGACGCTTGATCATGATCTGCTTTAACATGTTGATGTGAAATTTGTAGATCTGAAATAAGTGAATCTTCACTGGATCGTTCAGCAGCCAGGTGTAATACATTTGTTTTGTTTCAGTTGTCCAGGTCTTTTATGACTTTGGCCACTACGATAGTATAATACAGAAACTTTACAGTATATTTTGTTATGACATTCCGTGAGGCCTCAGGCTTTTTCAACCTCTCAGCTCACGTAAACTCACATTTCCAGTGTAAGAATTTAACATGCAATTTCATGGTCATTGCCAGTGTCATCTCCCCTCCGCTGCAGATTAGTCTCATTAATTTTAGACCATAGATAATGCGTCTGCGGGAGTTTGTCAGGTGTTTGTATTGTCCCGTAAAAAGTGCAGTGATCAGTCTGAGCTTAACCAAAGCTGAAATGATTGTGACTTCAGTCATTATTTCTAGCATGTGGTGAGCAGCTGACCAGCTTAAGCCCTTTTTTCAGCCTCCCTCCCCCTTTTAAAACTGCAATAAGGTGCCCTATTGTCCTATGGCAGGATATACCTCAGGGGCCACAACCGAGCCCACCCGGCTAACTGTAATTGCATAGGTGGTTACAATTACATTAATTACATATTTCATCAGGGCTGTTTATCTAGGCTGCAAATGAAGAAGCCAATCTTTAAACTCCGTCTTTTGTTTTGCATTTCTTACCCCCTTTCCTTGTGTGTGTGGTTGTTTTATTAGGAGCGAGGGGAGGGGAGGTGCCAGAGGAGGAATTACACTGAAAGTGTATGCCTTGCAACTTTTCCCCTCCCTGTTGGAAATGTTTATTTGAACAGTAAGCTCATGATTTGAATATTTGTAATCCATGCTTAAATTTACAGGCCAGATGAACTTTTTGGCACAGAATGGCAACCATAAGTAGGATTTTGAGAAAAGCTTTACAAAATTTTAAGCCATGTGCAAGGCTTATATAATTTAGAAAGGGAGGGGTGTGCACAAATAAAACAGGCACTGCCTTATTTACTTTACATGCTTGGACAAATAAACAAAAAAAAGCATCATATGGCACTTGACATACAGTATATATCACCATGTCCTTCTGTCCATCCTGTTGGAAAGGAATCTAAAGTTTTCAAGCTGTTTCCTGTGAATTCCTCAAGGAGGAACATGTTTCCCCAGTTGCGTATTTGCTGTAAATGAGCCTTCTTCAGTGTGATGGGCAGGCGAGTCACCTGTATTGTAAGAGGTGAGTGGCTGAGTGAAGTTTGAACACAGAATACATAGATTGTGTGTGCATGTTTGTCTAAGGGAGAGAGAGAGAGAGAAAAGGAGAGAGTTTAGAGCTGGTGGAGGTCAGTTGCCTACTCAATACCCCTTTTTTATCCACTTTGTGTAACTGCAGGCAGCCAGTCACCATGCTTTTGAATGCGTGTTTGCCTTGTGTCCACTTTTCAGGGGTTAAGTAGAACCAAATTAGTAGTTTGGGAGACCTAAGATCAGCAACGGCTTTCTGTGTGACTACTTCTTGGTAAATGTCAAGTTGATTTAGGTGCTCTTCTACTCACTGTCCGTCTCTGAGTACTCGTCCTCCAATCATCGCTCGGAGCTGTGGGTCTCTAAAAAAAAAAAAAAAAGAATATTAAATCTGTGCCAAACTTCTTGGTTACAGTCTGAAATATGAAGCTTGTGAAGCCCAAACATCCTGTAAAGTAAAATCAGTAAACTGTTCTTCTCTCACATCTGCTGTCAGTGTGGTACAGAGAACCAGTCGGATGTTTTTTCTTTGTTTCTTTCAGTTGGATCAGCTTAATTTACCATTAGCTGTAAACAACTGATGAATGAATGATACTGCTTTATTTGCTGTTACATAGATTAGATGGTTTTTGTATCATGACTTGTCACAAAAGTCTCTGGTTAAATTGTCTTTTTTTTTTTTTAATCTTTATAGAGGGTATATTTGAACTCATGCCAATGTAGCTAGTGTGTGTGTGTGTGTGTGTGTGTGTGTGTGTGTGTGTGCGAGGCGACTGCTAGAGCTGAATCATGGCTCAGCCGCTGCCCCTCATAGCACTTGGCAGTTAGTGGTGTGAAAAAGTCTTCTCTTTGAGGGCATTATATAGATTAATGTGCTGTGCCTGAGGCAGAGACACACACCTCACAAGGGAGGGATGACCATGTGTATGAGTCTGTGTGTGCATGTGTGTGTGTGTTAGTGTGGCTGTGTGTGCACACTGGATGTGTGTAGACTATGTGAAGGTAGTGTGAGTAAGCTGTGAGTGTAAGTAAATGAGAAAGAGAGAGAAGAAAAAAGGGAGAGCACAACAGAAAGGTTTGGGTGATACTTAAATGTGCATTTTTATACAGTTTCATTACTTATAATTATTTGTATAGTATTATAGTTATTCTTTATAATCAATCCTGAAAAATACTGTTTTTTATCATGAAGGTTTTTTCACACATCTGTGATCTCCCGCACGGGTCTGATTAGATTTCAGCTTGATCCCACCATGGTTTTGCTGGACCTGCTCTCTGTCTGACCTCCCTCCTACTGTGGTTTGCTAATTCTGTTAGGTCACTATGAAAACTATAACATAAAAACTTTAAATAAAATAAATAAGAAAATAAATGCAGATGAAAAAGTGCAATGTTTCAACAGAACTTAAAGTAAAAAAAGATGTATTCCTGTGATTACACATACGACATTTTTTCTCCTTTTTTCCCCACTTAACGGTGTTCTTGGGGAACCTGATTGAGAGTTTTGGAATTTTAGTATCTATTCTGTTTGAGGGTTGTGTACATTTCTTCATTTTTCTTTGATCAATTTTTCTGTGTGTAAATTCTGACTGAAGATTTTAAACGAAGTTTTATCAGGGATTTGATGTCAACATGTCTGTGTGTGACAGAGTAAACATGCACCGACACTATTGTGCTCTTCTCTCCGGTCAAACAACCTACTTTTGCGTGGCAGTGCATCGAGTCGTGTAGGTGTGCATATGCAGAAAGCTAGCTGGAAAGGCCTCCTCATAGCTGTCAGCTTTTATTATATGCTGAGGTGTCATGTTTGTTAGGGAGCTGAGTGCAGATGGCAGAGTGGAAGAAATGGATCACTAATTTTAACAATGATTAATGAACAGAGATGGAAAATGAATTATGTTGGACTATTGAAGGCAAGGAATATTTCTCCTGAAAATGTTAACTTCGGCTGCCAGGCAATCAGCTCTGGTAGTGTACTTAGGAGGAATGTGTGTATATGTGAGCACATTTATGTTTGTGTGTACACTGCAGTGCAGAACACACACACTCACACACACACAGACACACACACACCCACACATCTTTTGTAGAATCAACACTTCACTGCTTTTTCCTATTACTTTACTGTTCGCCTGCTGAAACACTGATGGCTTCAAACACACTGTTTTCCCCACATTGTGTGTATTACACAACCAGTTAAGTTACACACTCTTTAATAAGGTAAACACAGGAAAGGTTAGACTGTCTTCAAATGTTAACTGTTTCCATCGCTTTGCTGTCTGCTTTCATATCAAATCATAGATGGAGCAGATTTGATCGTCAGCAGCTTTCTGCTGTGGTATTTCACTCTGGAAGAACGGCTCCATATCTGCCTCTGAAGCTATTTTTAAGGAATGATGTGTTTCATTTTGATCCGGAAAAACAGTACAATTTACAATTTTTGTACACAGTACAAAAAATTCCACTAATAAATGTATTGATTAACTGATGGACACCTCTTCAATCACTACTGTCATCACATCCTGCAACTTATACAAGATGGTAAAAATCAGTGCATGTCCCACGCCAATATTCCAATATTCTATGGCAGTTAAAATGGCAGACTTGACAGTTCTCATTGCATATAATTTAAGCAGAGTTCCTCATCTCTTCCCATTGCTTTCTTTCCTTACCAAAGGGAACGTGTCTTCATCTTCATCTTCCTGCTCCACCACACCCAGTCACCCTGCCTGCCTTCATTTGTGTCTTTTTTGAGGCTCGTCTGGTAGGCAGTTTGTGAAACATGGATTAATAGGTATATGTGAACTAGTTTGAATTTAAGTCTAATGGGAAATATGTTAATGGGAAAAGGTAAGAACTTCTCGGGCGTTCATGTGCAAGTGTACATCTGTGTTTGGGAGCGAGAGAGAGAGAGAGAAAGAGGGAGAGCGGAGGAAAGCTCAGGTTACAGCAGCATATGCTAAGCATTCAGAAAACATACACAGTGCCTTTGGTGAACAAGGTACTCGGTATGCCCTTGGGATCCAATTTAGATTGTGACTTAAGGCGATGTCGTGGCTTTGTGTGTGGCTGAGCATGTCTGGAAGTGTGTGTTCTCTGCATCTGAGCTTTTTTTCTTGATGCTCCATTGAAACAGTATAGTGGTGGGTCTGGGTGGCCCTCCTGCACCCCTCCACATCTGTGTCCCCACTCTCTGTCTCTCTCCAGCAGCACGCCCCTCACTGCTGCGTCTGAGCCTGCTTCTGCAGGCCTGGCCAGCGCTCCAAATCCCATCACGACAGTTTGTCGTACCCATCCTCAACTATTCGAGGTGTTTCAGACACGAAACCAGCACCTTTGCTGATTAGTGATATTCTCCTAAAACATTTAAAAGGGAACAACTGAAAAACAGAAAAAAGAGATCAACCCAAGTTAACAAGAGGGTGGTGCTTAGGTAACTCTGGCAGTGGGAAAAAAAATCAAAAATATGAAATAGCTGCATATATTTTGTTATTCAGAATCACTAATCACCACAATTATCTGCTGATTGTCAACCAAAAGCAGAAGTGTTGATCTAAAGACTGAAAAACACTCAGTTATTGATTTGATATTTTTGGATGTATATTTTTCCATTACACCTTAAATAAATAAATAAAATGTGTTGCATTTGCAATAAACATGGTTGTATTCTAGATTTTGCAGCATTTGGGAGAGGGCTGCTGTGGATGTGGTTTGACAGTCTTGATTTTGGAATAACTTGGATTAAGAGCATCATAATCCAAAACATCCAAAAGTGTTCCGTCAGCAAATCTATAAGAATGTTTTTAAGAAATGACTAGATTACAAATTAATTTAAAAAAGAAAAAATCCAATTAACAGCTGGGTCAATATCTACCTTGTAATTTCTGCTGGAATGCTTCATGGATTGGTCTTCATGGATCCTAAAGATTTTTTTTTTTTTTTTTTTTAAATCATGGGGTGAACGGAAAAATTTCCACAAAAACAGTAAAGTGTGTAATTGTAGAAACAACTCACTGGTTGTGGAAGTACTAATGTCAAGGAACACTGAACAAAAATAGTCAAATGGTGCATTAAATACCCCTCCTTGATGTTGAAAGCAGGTAGAGCTGTGGTAGACCCTGTGGAACTTTCAGGGGATTCGAAAAAATGTTTTAAATGTCAACAATTTGAGAGGTAAAACAAAAGTCATTTAATTATTTAATTTCGAGTGGAAATTGATAAAGTCAATCATCAACGGATGAAGTGTAACTTCCTTCATCTTCATTAAATATGGCAGCTTGTTCACAGTTGTTGTTCTAAAGCATTCCTAAAGCATTCCTAAATCAGGGATCAGAATTCCAAGCCAGCTGTCTGTCGGTGTCTCTTTGTCTCAGGTCAAATGCCACCCACAACATTATTATTTTATTTAAAGGGCAAAGGCCTTCCTCTCCTTCACGTGCTTTCTTCAGTGTTTCTGTGCTGTTAAGCAGCTGGGCTTCATGGTTGGGTCAGATGACGTCCACTGCTGTGCTGCGTAGGCTCCTCACAGATTTCTCCTTACAAGAGCAAAGCTTCCAGTTTTTTTTAATGTTTTTTTTTCTCTGTGTTTTACTTCACCTGAAAAACCTTGTGCCTTTTAGAATTTGTATTCATTTGAGTCCCTTATTGTGAGCTTAAAAAAAATAAGAAGAAAATAAAGGGTTGATGTAAACAAGTAATTCCAGTTCATATATTCATTAACTGTGAGACGTGCAAATGACATCATAGCTTCACAGGAAGTCTGGAGATGAACAAAGATATTTGGGGCTGACAGACGCTCTTTTAATGGGTATTCCTCTTCTGTCAGTTTGGTAAACTTATCATGCTTCAAATGTGGCTCTGTATGAATTTCCTGGTGTGTGTGCTTTGTTTGCAGGCTGTCGCCGTAGCAGCTCCTGTAGAACTGTCCCAGCATCCGGTGTTTGTTGGAGCAGCGGGCGTCACACAGGTACGATCACGCCAGTTGATCACTGGAAAGCAGGAGGATATTAAAGGTGTCTGTCACACTTACGTGGGTACACACACCTTTTGTTTTCTTGCGAGAGCTTTCTTTCCCTGAGGAAAGTCGGTTGAGCGTGCACCTGTTCTCAGACATTCACTATGAAATAATGAACTATCAGTAAGAATTATCCAACTAGGCAAATACAGCAACAAATGGCGGTTCCAATGGAGGAATGGTAGTAAAAATAGGTTTCACCACAATGACATTGGTAAAAGTAGATTTTAATATTATTCTACCCATGTATCTCTGATGTATTAAGAAAAATTACTGCACATCAGGTAAGCTCTTAAAAAATGGTATCATCATCAGTAATAGGTTTTAATCCAGTCTACCATCAACAACGTGTTGCTATGGTTTATATAAACCTTTACATTTAGGCCTACATCCTCACCCTGCTCACTCAGTTTACTTAAGATCTATTAATGTGTTTTTTCCATTAAATCTTAAAGCTCTATTAGTAGCATGAATCTGAGGCAAGAATGTAGCCACAAATTGTAGCCAAATCACTAAAAACACATAAGTTTGTTTTTTTAGCATCGATGGAAAAATTGCTTTCACACCTTGATAATTAATACCTGCTCTGTGGAAAACAGCCACCGATGGTTCATTAACTCGTGTTAAAACATTTCAGAGCAAAAGTAATGCTGCAAAAAGCAACAATGGAGCCAAATATTACAGATTTAAGAGAAGTTGTTGGCTGTGGTGAACTTTCTGCCACTATCTACAGCTATAGGTGATCATCAGTTGCATCATAGGGATATTTATTATATTATTGAGCACAAAAGTGTTAAACCAAGACTTCATGGCTAAAATCAATGGAATCACAGATCAATAAATATCATTTGGAGAAACCCAAGGATTCCAAATGTGCATTTATGGTAGCAGCTGAGAGTTGTTTTCACCTCTGGTGTTAGCATGTTGTTGCTGTCTGTTGTTGATGTCACACATCGACAACCATACAGAAGCGTCGAACCAATACCACTGCTGCTGCTGAGGCTGCTGCCAAATTCTATCCCGATAATCTTTAGCTTTAAACATTTTGAAGTAATTACATTTGGGAGCTCTGAAAGTGCTTCGACCGCGGTATGTCAGCAGAAAATGTGACAGAGACGGCCGAATGAATGTCCCAACTTGTAACTCCAACCTCGAACTGTGATGATCAGCAGGAGATGTTGATTAAATAACAGCCGTGGCCTGCTTACCTTCACATCTTCTTCTTTTTTGGGAACAGTAGAAATCCAGACTTTAAAACACTAAAATATGTTTATGTATTAATCTGTATAATTTCATAACCTTACCATAAACCCCATGACTGGTTTTATGAAGAGCGATATCGCTAATAACTTTAAAATTTAGTTCTTATTGTCAGAATTGCCATGCAGTTGATAATTAAACTGTTTTCTCAGTCTTATCTGCTGTGAAAGCTCAGTAAAAAATGTTAGTCGTTTTATAACCTGACATGAAATTGCAGATCTTCTTTCACATGTTGTGGGTGATTCAGATCACCTGGTGCCATTTTTTTCTGAACAAAACCACAATACACTTTACCTGTCAAGAAGCAGGACGTGTCAGCGTCTCTCCGAATATCTCAAGTAGACAGTCAGAGAAGGGAGGTGACGGGGAAACAGGTGCACGCCATGACTGGTGGAGCTGGAGGAGCGTGGCCACGCCACCGCTGCTGCTGATGAGCTGTTATAATCTGTGAATACCGAATGGGGTGCTGAGCGATGGAAGGTCATGTGACGTATAAATGAGCGATGAAGGTCTTGAGCTCACCTGGCTGTCTGTAGTCTGTCATCATCATCATCATCATCATCATCATCATCATCATCATCATTGCTGTTGTTGTTTACTGCACTTTTTACCTTCTTTCATTTCATTTTTAACCATCAATGCAATATATACATGATTCTCACACACAAATTTCTCAGAAATTTGATAAGAAAATACTTTCACATCTTGATTCATACTACATTTGGAAAATAATGGTGTGAAAATGAGACCGCATTGTAACGTTAGAGAATTTTCTGCAGATGCAACACACAGATGTTGTCATCACATCAGCTTCCTGCCTACATACCATAATGATCACACAGTTGTACATCTGGTTTAAAAGATCGTGCACTGCCAGCGAGCTTTATTAATCAAACACGTTGAGTCATGTCATTTTGGCATGTGTCCTATCAGAGGTACATGCCACAGATTTCCCTCATATTGGAAGCGGTGCTAACACATGCTCCAATTCTCACACTCTTTTTCACACAAAGCACCTACACACGCACACGAACAACTTATATAGAACAGAAACACACCATCTAGACAGACAAAAAGAAAAACTTACTTTTAAAGAAAAAAGGAAGACTCATTCAGCTGTGTATCTTTCATATCCAGTCAGTTACCATTTATATACATTTAGTGATAGTACAGTTCATTATATGTATCATGTACTTAGACCAATCATGTATAGATTTTCATTTTCATTCTTTTGCATTCTGAACAGCCGCTTCTGTTTTAAATCAGTGAACTGTACTATACATTTAGTGATAGTACAGTTCGTTATATGTATCATGTACTTAGATCAATCATGTATAGATTTTCATTTTCATTCTTTTGCATTCTGCTTCTGTTTTAAATCAGATCAAAGTCAGCATACATAAATTGATATCATTCAGTTTTTTAAACACATTTTTCCCCACAAATCTTTACCTGACTATCTGAAAATCCTTTCATGTCATTGAACTTGATTAGTTTTGAAACAGGTGACGCTCAGATGTGAACTCTTTGTGTCATGTACAGTGTTAATAGCCTCAGAATTCCTAAACATTGGCTCCAGCTTGGCTTCCTTCTCCAGGAAACCGACAATTAAGAAATGTGTATGTTGTTAAAATAGAAAAAAAAAGAGAGAAAAAACAAAACAAATTTTAAAAAACATGGTGAGTACAGCAATTTGTATAGGTACATTTTAGTAATGTGTCTGCTAAAAACAGCAGTTTACATTTTAGAGCTGAAAAAGAACAGCATAAGGTGCAGAAGTGGAAGGTGGAGAAGGTCAGTTTTCCCACAGTTTCCCTTTTTAGTGTTGTTGGGTTAAGATTGTCACTGCTGTGTTGTACTCCACCCCGCTGGTATAAATAAGACATGATTGGCATCACAGCAGAAGCGAAATCCTCTCTCTCTCTGTTTATCTCTGTCTCTCACTCTGACAGCCTTCATTTGCTGGAGGAGTGGCAGACTTAGTGGGAGTTAATGATTATAATTATTTAGCTTTTTTATTTAATTTTTTTTTTTTAAATTGTGGGATAATTATTTAAGAGGTTCATGTAGTCATTGTTGTAATCAGTAAAGAGAGATTACAGAAAATCCGCATGCCAACAGATGGCACTTGGCTGTTGTTGTTGCTTCATATTAAACCCAGCGCAGCACACTTGGTACCAGGCAACGAAGAGTGAGGGCATGATCAGACAGAGGCCCACTAATAAAACTATCTATCTTGTAATTTAACAATTTTTTGATGATTTGGCTTGCCAGTAGAACAGGGCATGATGGGCGGTAGTGAATTTTCAAAAACAAACAAACCAAAAAGTTTGACCGAAAAGATCCAACCAACCGTGTAACTTTATCTATGACCAGCATGGTGCACAGCCTCGGTCATTCACGCAACCCAATTCCCAAAGAGGGCTCATGCTCGTTACTGCTGCTCCTCTGAGAACGTGGTCTGCTCCAGCTCCTGGACGTTCAGCTGCTGCCACTTTTTTATGCTCACATTTGCAAGTGTATGTGTTATTTAAGCCCTGTTTAAGTTGTTTGATTACAGAAATTGGGATGTTCAAAAGTTCGAAATATAAAAGATGAAACAATTTGATTTGTTCTCCAGTGTTGTGGTGCAGGAGGAGCACCACAGCCGCTGGCCTACATTCCTCGCTAATTGTATAATTGGAAAAGCTCGCCAAATGAGCAGACCACCCCCACCACTATCCAGCTCACCCCTACTTACTTAACACCCCTTTGCTAACCCCCACACACACACACAGCCTTTAAAGCAAATCACAAATGAGTATTTTGGGAGTAATGATGATTTTTAAAAAAACCTTCATTATTAATTGCAAATGTAAGTCTGTAAGTCAAGACTGCTCATATCATGCTACAGATTTGGTTAAAAAAAACCTTGGGAGGGAAATCTGGGCTGTTGTTCCATAAATAATTCCATGACAAGTAGAGATGACCTACCTGTGTGCTGTGTTATATATGTTATATATGTTATTACTAGACCTCATGGTCAAATTGGCTTTCCTGATTTATAGCTGCTGCCACGTCCCATCCATTTCCATGGCTACTGATGGAGGGTTGGGTGTGGGTATAATTTCTGAGGTCGACACTGGTGTCTAACAGGATTGTGGGGTGCCATTAAAACGAAGCTGTTAATTAATGCTATTGATCGGTAAAAAATAGTGGCAAATGTTATTTGCATACAGCCAGAATGATCAATGCATTAACCGATTTTTTTTCCCACCCAGCCCCCCAAAAATCTGATTTCCTGAGTTTTCAAAGTGAAAGAAAGAGAGTTCAGACTAATGTGGATCGATCAGACCTCTCAGACAAGAATACAAAACATTTTATTAGCTGGTGAAGGGTGAAACAGCAGCAGAGAAGACACGCTTAAGTTTAGTTATATCTCGTTTTTCCACACGTGTGAAATCAGCAGTGTTGTCATCTTTCTTCTCATCTCACCGGCTGCTAAAATGTAATTAATTAATATTTCTTCAGGGCTCTTTTGTTTTCTAAAACGTGAATCTAACAACAGGATATAGAAAAAAAGAGATGTTACAAAAGCAAGATCTTTTTTTTAAACCCTCCCTGCCTTCCTCTCCCTCCCTGTTAAGAGCAGCTTATTATAGTGTATTGATTTATAAAGCTTCAAATGTGATCCTTCAAGTCCAAGTCAAGTAAAAAATATGGACGAGAAAAAGAAGAAGAAAAGGCATCTGGAGATGGATAAAGAAAGAGAGAACGTCCCCAACATGAGGAAGTGACAGCAAGGCATTTTCAGAGCTGCACTAGAACACAAAAGGGTAATTGTTTTAGCCCAGATGTTGCTTTCGCACAACAAGCAGGATACAATGTTCCTACTGAGCTGATGAGCCCAATCAGTGAAATGATTAAAAATTGATTTTGTCCCTGTAATTACAGTATGTAAACTACTTAGCCGGGATTGCAAAGGAAGTGATTTTCTAATTACGTATATACTCTGGTGTCTAATGATTGGTTTTTTGAAGTAATGAAGAGAGGGTCCTAACGACTCCACTGTGTTCTGTTGTTGAAGGGAGAAAACTAGAGAAGAGGAGTGCGG
The DNA here is from genome assembly GCA_015343265.1 of Pao palembangensis. Classification (NCBI taxonomy): domain Eukaryota; kingdom Metazoa; phylum Chordata; class Actinopteri; order Tetraodontiformes; family Tetraodontidae; genus Pao; species Pao palembangensis. The sequence goes on from CM027081.1 coordinate 1,951,823, forward strand.
GAGGGGGAGGTGGGGCGGGGGGAGGGCATCGTTAGGGCAAGACAGCAGGCTCGGATACAAAAGGGGAATGAAAATTGAATTTTTGCCATCCACTGCTAGCACGCTAACACGAGGGCCTTGTGTTCTTTTGCATGGGATCTGGAAAGCTAAATGGAGGCTGTGACTTCTCATGAGGGTCACCAGGCCCTAACCACACCAGCAATCTGTTAACCCTGTTGGGGTGCGGGGGCTGTATTACACATTCATGGGAAAGTGTCTGAATGGTCACACTGAACATAGACAAAAGTGGATTAAACCAGCTTTTGTGCTTCTTTTGAAAAGGCCCATCACTTTATGGAAATTAAATATTCTTGGTGTTGAATTTTAACCTTTGTGGCTACGGTGATCTTTTTCTTGTATAATATATGAAATTTATCAAGATATAATCAAATATTTTTAAAATCTTAAATATAGTGCTGAACCCTTTAGCTCATTAATTATGCAGATTGAGTTGGTGTCCTGTAGCAGGCACCTGATGGAGCTTCACTTCTTCTGTGTGACCCCAGTGTTTAGTAATAATGTATAAATAATAATGTAATAATAATGTAATAAATAAAAAAATCTAAAACACACATGGGTCAGAATAAAATATGCAAACTAAACATATTCGGAGTGTTTTAATGTTAATATGCAACTGATTTAAGGCTGTAAGTGTTATTCCACATTGTCATCATAGTTATTAAATCATGATAATAATAAGTATTTCAGCACCGCTTTACATGATCAGTGACATAATATTTTAATATTGTCTGTACAAAGCCTCCTCACAACCAGGCTTTTAGCCGCTATAGCTCAGTCTTCTCTTTAACACATCTCACCACAACATTAATTAACACTAGCAGCCCTAATGCATCATGTATGCAGTTAGTTTAATTTAGGCAACGCAAATAATAAATAAAAGAAAAAGCCATAAGTTAGCATCAGGAGGCATGTGATGTCAAGCACACAACGGTCTCCTGAGACCCACCAATAAGACAGAAGCCTGTGGAGGAAAGATGTGTATGAGGCAGAAAGCCATGAGCAAATGTCGAAATCAAACTGAATTGAATTGGGAATAGCACTTCTCTTCAAATGTGTTTTTAGTTCAACTCGTTTCAGAAATCTCGCTTCACGTATAAATAATTTAGGAAGCTGGGTAAATACTCTGAGAGGAAGGTCACTGTCAGACTGGTGCAGAAGTCACCAGTTGTTAATTCCACTGGTTTGTGTAACAGAAACCTTTCTTTTCCACAAACCCAGAGGACATCAAATTTTTAACTTGTGACTTGGGTCATAAATAAGAGTCAGGCATCAAGTCTGAGACACTTTGTTATTGTGGGGAGACATGGAGAAAAGCAAGAGGTCGTGTTGTTGGACAGGGCCTGTAGAGATAAACTTACAGGGTCGCAGAGCACATAAAACACACATAAATCATACCACACAAAATGAGTCACCACCTCAACCACGGCTGCGCTTTCCCTTCACCACTTCACACATCCAGCATATTCCTTTACCCATGTCTTCTTCTCAGGATTCAATATTTAATTAGGACTTTGCTCACTTATTTTTTTTTTTTAAAGAAAGAAATAAAAGGACCTGAGTTAAGACTCTGATTATTGGGAGGGAAAGATCTGTGGGTTTCCGTTCCCTGGGAACATTAATAAGTGACAGAAAGCCAGATTAAGAAAGCTGGGATGCAGCTCGAAAGAAAAACGACAAAGCTTTGAAACGCTGCCAGTATCACCAACTGCACTCTTCTGACACAGCTGATTGTAAGAGAAGCCGATAGTGCAGACGGCGTAGGCCTTTAATAATTCATTTAGTAAGGCTATGATCTATCATTTTGTACCTTTTGACATGCGATATTGAAATTTAATATTGCATCAATACAAATGATATATTGCCAGTCGTCAGAAGAAAGGATGTGGACTGCAAAAAGAGTTCTGCAAATGTCTTTTCACTCCTCGCTCTCTTTTCTTTCTGAAGCTTTATTGTACTCTAGTGGAACGGCATAAGAGAAATGTCTGTCTTTTTTTTTTCTCCTCTTGACTCCCAGCTTTGATATGTGTGTTTTAAAAAATGACTTAAAATGCTCCGGGAGAAAGTCTCCGGCTCCTACTGGAGCCAAGACAAGCTTGGATTAAAAAAAAAAAAAAAGGGTGTTGGTGGGGAGACGGAACATGACAGCAGTGGCTGAGGGAGATGTCACATATTGTCAAGGTCTTTGACATGACTCTTTAGTGCTGTGGAATCCCACAGGCGATATTCGGGCTGTGAGCTCAACGTTAGGTGCCGAGAAGCGTCTGCTGTTGTGGTGTCAGTGTAGCCTGGTTCCCAGACTGCTGCTGAACGTAGCCTGCTGAGATACACACGCACGGATGGAAGCGCTGGCGGATGCCAGGCTGTAGTAGACTATATGAGTCAGTGGATTTTAATCCAAAACCTGCCAATATGATAATAATCAACTGCCAATTAATGGTATCAATAAGAACCAATGTCACACATTTTCTAAAATTAACACGTGATTATTATTTTTGTCTGTGCGTGCGTGTGCGTCAACCATGTCTTCTAGGAGTGACCTTTAGCTTTGTTGAGCACATGTAGGAAGGCTGCCATGTTTGTAGGTGTCTGAGTATATTAACAGCGGGGAAGGAAGCCACAGTGAGAGAGGACGGCTGTTGGGAGGCGCGTTGGTTTACACAGGGATGTGGCGTGCCTCCTGCCCTCAGCCTTATGTCAAGGATTTATTATTTTATGTGCCAAAGGTCCTAAAACGATGTGTTCAGGACCTTTGTGCCTCTTCTAAAAGAGCTTGCGATTCAACAGCTTCTTTCAGGATGTTGCAAAGAGAACTTTTTAATATCGCCATATTAGGACATTGAATTAAACTGTGATTTACAAGACAACTAAGTAATTCATGTTTGTGAATTTACAATAAATATATTTAAAGAGTTATTTTCTTTTTTGATACTTGGAATTTAACAATAATTAAAATTAAACATTAAATTGAAACGTTGATATGCCATGAAGTATGCTTATACTTCACTTCTAGTGTTAAGTGATGTTTATTTTATCATTTTTCTCTTGGCACAGACTGGTTGGTTGGTTGGTTGGCTGGTTGGTCAGTTGGTTTGGTAGTTGTTGCCATCCTCCAGTCTTTGTAACAGACTCTCGCCCCTCCATCATTCCTCTGCTCCTGGAGCCTTGGGTGTGTTTGGCAGGGCAACACCTCAGTGGGTGTCTCATTGTGGCCAGGTGACCTTTGTCTGTCTTTCTTTTACTCCTCACACCTCACCCAGGGAAAAAGGGAAGGAGCTTCATGCCTGGCACTTGCCACTGGCTTAGGTTACCTTATGTTGTGCCAAATATGGTTGAGCGCTCCAAAATGTTTCATATACCATCGTTAGTAGATACTGAATTAGATGCCGGAGAGAGGTGGATGTGGTGGTTTGAACTCCTTTTTGGTTGTTGTAAATTTGGTTAAATTTCAGCCAACTAGATAAAGCAAATAAAAGTGAATAGAGGAGGTGGAAATGAAATATCCAAGTTCTGCCTCCACTGAGGCCAGATTGAGTTCAGGTGGCTGGAAAGTGGCTCACCCAGGGCTAGTTGTCAGTGAAGGATCTGCTGTCTTCTCATCTTTGTGCGCTGCAGGTCTAACTGGTGAACATCGGCTGTGTTGTTTTGATGGATGTGTGTGCTCCCCCCGTGTTGCAGGGGGACAGGCCGTTGACATGCTTCATATTTCAAAGCAAGGTCTGAGGAAGAAATGAAGATTGATTCAGAAAAATGGCAGCACAACGCGATGCTCATTTGATACATATTTTATCATTTGCACATATGTGACACCTTTGTGCGCGCCTGTACGTTGATAGTTATATACATATGCATGGGCGGGATCTAAGGTGCCACACACAACAGTCCATGTGTTTGTGTGGTTTCCTCTGTTATTAGAGCCATGTGATATAATTGCATTTGATCTCCAAATAAACAGGGAATCAGTCCATCTCCTTGGTGAAGATGGCAGATGTGATGGACGAGCACATTAGCGGCGAGGACAACATTAGATTTGCTCAAAATTATTGATCTTTTGTTTGCGAGCCAAGTCGGCGATAAATAACAGTGCATGGGAGATGTGACTCATTATCACGGTGCCAAAAGCCCGACAGACCTCTGTCAAAACACCCCCCACTCTTCCTCCTTCCTTTTATTTCCATCGCTACAAACCAAACCAATTTATTCTGTTTTAATCCTTTTCTGTCACTTCCCTTAAATTCTAATCCTGCACTGATAACCCTGTTTTATTATATATTACACTTGTGCAGGCGTGAGGACACTCACACATATATACACGCAAATGCATGTAAACACTGCATTGAGTGGCTCTCTTAGTGTTTTTATTCCTTTTTACCTTCTTAGTGGGGGAAAAAATCCTTTTATCACACAATGGGTAATTTATATCCATTACCAGCGTTTTCAATCCTTTTCAGCACGGCTGTCACTGCCTTTGGCACACTTGTGATTAATGTGATCTAATAATAGTCTGCCATTATATTTCCTTTAGTAAAACATGTACCAACATCCTATTCTGCTCCACAAAATTCATTGCCCCTTAAAATATTTCCCCCTTTCTGTTTGAAAGACAAGATTGCTGTTTTTTCTCCCCTCTTCTCCATCTCATTGCCTCCCAGGAGGTGATTATTTGTGGGGGTGGGACATGAGAATGATGAGAGATGACATGATTTGAAGTGGTTTGTATGGATGCACTTGTGTGTTCAATAGTGTCTGCAGGTCAGTTCTAGTGTGTGGGTTGGTACATGTATGTTTCTGAGGATGTCATTTTGTTCCAGAGAAGAAATATTTTTATAATGTGCTCCTACAAATTAGGCAAATAAAGCCACCATTTCTCATTTTATCAGTCAGTTAAGGTGTATACACCTTAGCAAATGGATGGACAAAGGATTGTATGCTTTTAGTTTATAGTGAAATTTGATGGCTAGCAAAAGTAAATGTAAGTAATCTTTTTTTTATTTTATTTAATATAAGTTGTACATACAGTTTTTCATAATTGAAATAAATGAATGCAAATGTATTTAGATGTTAGAATATATGATATTTTATGAAGTTAAGAATGATGTGTTTTGAGTTTTTTGTTAGTAATTTGTAGTTTCTTCTTTTGAGTATTTTGATTAATACTGAAAAACATGTATTAATATCAATTTTAGGACTGAAAATATTTAGTAATAATAATATTAGTGATACAGTAAGTATTGTATAATAGTCGAGTCGTGTGTGTAGTTGGGTTGTATGTGTGTGTGTGTGTCTGTGTGTATACTTGTGCTTGCTACACACTGAGTACCAAAATCTGTTTGAGGGTTAAGACTTTGTTTTAAGGTTGGGGTTTGATGTTGATGTTAGGGTTAGACTAAGGGGGTTAGTTGGGATGGTTAGGGGTTAGTGTAGGGGGCAGGGTAATCCATTATGCCGATGAACGTCCTCACAAAGATAGTACAAGGAACTGTTTGTGTGTGTGTGTGTGTGTGTGTGTGTGTGTGTGTGTGTGTGTGTGTGTGTGTGTGTGTCTGTCTGTGTATGTTCCTGGGAAGGTGGTCCAGTAATTTGGGCTCTGGTCCCTTCCAGCCGGACAGCCTGAGCCAGTCTGCCACGTTTGGGGCACGTTTTAGACAGGGTGGTGCCAAGGCTTAAAATCTCTCTCGCTCTCTCGCTCTCACACACACATGCACACACACACACACACAAACACACACACACACACACACACACACACACACACACACTCCCGGGCGCACACTCACACATTTCTGGCTTCTGCCCACAAAGTGGGTTAACCCTTACTGGGTTCTCAGACTTGTATCCAGGATGAACAGGTGGTCCCACAAAACATGGGCATCAATTTCCTCATGACTTATTTGTTTGTGTGTGTGTGTGTGTGTGTGTGTGTGTGTGTGTGTGTGTGTGTTCTTGTACTTGCTACATACTAAGTATAAAAATCTACATTCTACTAGGAAAATGAGGACATTTTTGGTAAGTGAGGACTGGTTTGCTGGTCCTTCCAACTTCAAAGACCTGTTTGAGGGTTCAGACTTTAAGGTTGGGGTTAAAATTGGATTTAGATTAAGGTTAGGTATGTCTATGAAAGTCCTCATAAAAATAGAAGTACAAAGGTGTGTGTGCACTGTGTGAGGCTGACTTCACATCATGACTATTTTCATGGAGAAAAGGGCACTTTATTTGTGTGCAATCATTTTGGTGTCTACCTCACCTCAGCGTCTGACCACAGCAAACCCAGCTATGTTGTTTTGCCTATTTTTTCTTTTGAATCCATCCATCCATTAAAGATAACTTGTATTGAGCCACATCTTATTTGCTTCAATCCACCTCCCCCTCCTGTCTCAAGTGATCCTTTCCCAGCAGAGAAAATCGAAGGTAAACCACTTCTTAGGCAAAAATATTGCACTCCACTTTGGGTGTTTAAAATATAACCCTGTGATGATGGACATTTCATCTGAAAAAGCATGTCATGTTATATGTTTAGAACCTGATCATTGCGATATGTTTTTTTTTAATATCCTCCTCCCAGTTCCAGACGTGTGTGAAAAAGACATTTTTTTAAAATGTTAGTAAAGTGAAAGAAATTACAGAAAAGAAAGAGAGAAGAATGCCACTGTAGAGATAAACATACACAGAGGCGAGAGAACGAGCGGCCTCTGAGTCAGCGTGTTTTAGTAAAGTCTGATTAAATGAGGTTGGAAACCGGTTGGGGTAGTAAATAACTGAGGTGTCAGAATGTTGCTTAATGACCTGGCTATTTGGTGCATGAAATATGTAGCTGCAGTTCTAAGCATAAATGGTAGGTTTTCCTTTATTTTTTTGTCTCATTATTGCTGTACTGTGCAGGAAACATTCAAATCTTAATACAGTGTGTTACAGTTTGAGTGTAAAGCCAATATATATATATATATATATATATATATATATTTTTTTTTTTTTTTTTTTTTAATTTATTTTTTTTTTTTAAATTTGTTTTTTTTTGTTTTGTTTTGTTTTTTTTTGTTTTGTAGGGGAAAACCTTCTTCTGGAGTGGACTCTTGATGAAGAGGAAGTGGTATTAGTGATGCTTAACTTACTGTCTCCCTCTCTCTTTTTCTCGCAGGACTCACTGATCAGCATCAACCAGAAACGGAGCGGAGGCTGAATCTGGCTTAACAGGGCTAGACCCACTGTCACACCGTCAAAGAAACTACCCCCAACTCTTATTTGAGGTGACTAAGGGTTTCCCTGGGAGAGGAAGCGAGGGAGGGTGGTTAGCAATAAAGGGGTGGTAGGAAGGAGGGAAATAAAACTGTGGCCCCATTTTGTTTATATGGTATTTTAGGTAGGATGTATGGCTGGATATAAGGCAGGGAGGACAGAAGATGGCAAATAGTGCAAAATGATGAAGAGGATGATCGCATACTCAGAGACACATCCCTTACCAGTTTGTCTGGGACATCCGTTGTATGTGCATGATGGCATATGAACAGATAATTCCTATTTAATCCCATCAGTTATCCGTCATAGCACAGCTGCACTGTTTAGATCTACGTTCAAGCTAGCTGCTCCTTTCACATTATTTACTGTCCAGACCAGCCCGAAAGCATGCCCTTATTTACAAAACATATGGGTGTATTTTGTATGCATTTGTATGCGTCTGTGTGTGTTCTTGTATTTGCTACATACTGAGTATCAAAATCCACATTCTACAAGCAAAGTGAAAACATTTTTGCTGGTCCTCACAGCTTCAAATACCTGTTTGTGGGTTAAGACTTGGTTTTAAGATTGGGGTTAGAATTGGGTTTAGGTTAGAGTTTAGGTAAGGGTTAGGGGGTTAGTGTGATGGTTGGAGTGTATCTATAGTCTAAAGTCCTCACAAAGATAGAGGTACAAGGGTGTGTGTGTGTGTGTGTGTGCGTGTGCATGTGCAGCTGACTTGACCTGCATTTGAGGGGTTCATAGTGTCAAAATGCGTATGAAGGTGTGAGGAGCAGTGTGAAAAACCTCTTCAGAACTGTGCATCTGATAAGCAGAGGTAAAAAAAAACAAACCCTGCAGGCCTGTGAGATCCCATCCAGAAGAACTAGCGTGCTCCAAGGATGCCAGGTTAGTTCACCCAGCAGCTATTTCTTGTCCAGATGTGGAATTGTTTTAGCGAGCATATTAGGAATATCTAACTGTAGTGTAGATGAACCCGTTGCATTTATCCCTTTTTGTAGCACACATAGTGAACACAATTTTTTGGGATTAATTACTGTTTTAGTACCTGAGCAGAGAGTCATCGTCATCATTCTTTTACCAGCTTTTGACATACATGTGTGTATGTGTGTGTGGCAATTGTGTGCTATAAATTGTGATATTATATTAAAAAAAAAAGACCCTGAATAATTTAGCAGTTACATTATGTGTGATGTCATTCTGTAGAATCTTACTGCATCAATATAATAAAATCCATGTGTGGGAAAGTTCAGACGATTTTTTTAGGGCATCTGTGAAGAGTAAGCGATGGCAACCAGCCGACTCCTAGCTCCCACTTGTATACCAGCAGTTTCATGTGAGCCCTGTGTGGCGCATTCCTTCAAACTAATGCCACAGTGAAGCAAAACAAAGAGGCTGTATTTTTTATTCATGTGTCAAAAGTGTGGTGAAGGGAGGGAGCAGGGCATATCACTCTATCTGCTGCTTGATATAATTCCATCCTCACAGATCAATTCTCCCATAGAAAGGGAGATGGGAAAGGAGCAGGCACAAGGTGAAGTGAGGGAGGAGAAGGAGCCAAAATGGTGGTATTGATTTGTCAAAGAAATACCACCAGTGTTGTGTGTTTTGCTTAAATGTCTACATAAACCTGAGCTGTTAGGCCTATGCTGATATTTGGCCAGATAGAAAATGTTTGTAGATTTTCCACTTAGTTGCACATAAGCTTACCTTTAACATCTTTTGGAAAAAGGTAAATGGGCCACGACCTGAATTATGGCTTCTAAACAACCCAATCATCTGCCACGACTTAAATGCGTTACTATTAGTCATTTAGGCCAAATTTTGAACCCTGTCACTTATCCTGTATCAATGTCAGTGGGGTTGACTTTCCAATGATGAAAAAACACAACACGGTGACTGAAATATTAAAGCATTAAACATTCAGAAAGGACGAAAATGAAGGCAGGATTTAAAGAAATCTACTAATGGTGACTTACAATTAAAACAAACAAACAAACAAACAAACACAACCAGATAGATAAATACCATAATTTTATACCAATTAACTTAAACAAATATTGATAAATACATAAAAATCATGTTGAAATACTTTTATCTGCACCATTTCCAGGATACATAGTCACACAACATAATAATCAATTCTTTCCCTGAAGTGTGTTAAGCTGTACATCTGCAGCAGCTTAAGTCCATCACATTCCTCAGCTGTGAATAAGTACAACAACCTTGGCAAGTGTGAAAAGAAAAACACGAGGAGTTTATATCTGAACACAATGTGTTAGGAATATAACCTAAATTAAGACCACCCACACAAATTTAGCTGATCATGATGAAAAGCTCATATCCAGAAAAGACAAAGGCAGCAACACTGTAGTTAATAGGTTCAAGGGATATGACTGCAATCTAACTGTGTTTATCTCTAGTCAGTAACTTGTCATGAGTATGGAGCAATGTAGAAAAAGACTCTGCCACTAAATTCCTGGCACAAGGACAAGGTGTGTGTGTGTGTGATGACGGTGGGTGGATTTGAAATTAAAGAGCAGTTAAAGAAAACTGGAGAAAAGAGCAGAGAGTGTGCACAGACCCATAAAAGGGATAGTTTAACCATTGATCGAGAGCAGTGGTGGAAATGGCAGCTGTAAATCAATTTTATCTTGGAACAGCTAAAGAGTGTTTTCTAATGAGGTTAATGCCACATAATGGCTAAATTCCTCTGCTTAAAAGATGCCCTCAAGGTGGTGGCACGAGATAGATGTTGCCAGAGAAAGCTGAACACCTCTCCATTCAGCACCAAGTTGAGGGATGCTTTCTTCTTTTAGGCAGACAGTATCTGAAGTGATGTTAAACCTTTATTCATTAGAGGGTTTCAGGGGCTTATTTTATCATCCACTGCACCTTTGTGGAGACAGCTCGCCTCACTGATATTCAGATACATCTGTGGTTGAGACAAGGCATTTAGTAAATTATTTAATCTATGTTGTCCATTTCCACCATAATCACGTTTTCAGAAGACTTTATCAGTCAAAGTGGGATAACTGTGGCAGAATAATGCTGATGACAATTCGGTGTTCAGCAGCAGATGGACTAGAATGTAAGAATAGGCAACTACTGATACTGAAAGACAAACAGATTTGGTGCTAACAGATTATGAATAAGAATTACCATTGGCAGATAACGTTAGTTTACGGTTAAGTAATATTTACCATTAATGCTTTGAGAGAAGATAGGAGATGAATAGAAGACAGTCGGAGGTGGTGTGCAAATAAAAAAAAAAGAAAAATTTCTCCAGACATTTACACTTATGTTACATTAAAATGTGTATTGTCCAGTGTAGATTAGCATGTTAGATCTAGCTGTGGCTAAAATACTTTTACGGCTCAATTTTTACTTAGTTTGCGTTAACTAAGTAAGAATTGCAAAGTAGCTGCATTAGCCTCTTTCCTAGACACATCAATAGAATCTATCTGACGGAAATATACATCTTTGGTGGTCAAATCCAGCTGATTCTATTGGAATCTCTTTCCACATTGATTTAAGATATTCTAAAATATTTCCATATGGGCATCAGCAAGAGGATAGTCTCTCATTTCTTGACTTAATGACATTTCTGTCATGGAAATATTTTAAAACATGCATCTGGGGATTGTATCTGTACAAATTATGAACAGAATTTATGGCAAATAACATTCCTGCAACACTCTATATATAAAAATGATGAACCAAGATTAATCACAAACCATCTTGTACTGGCTCAGCAAACTTCTCTGCCCTCCAGCACCTTTTCTCGTGTAAAGAACTGGTATATATATATATATATATATATATATATATATATATATATATATATAAAATGCTCACTGGAAACCATGTTGTTTTCCTTGAATCAAACAAGACCTCTCCAGCTCTCCAGCACACTGGGAACGTCCCAAGGAGGCCGATGAGTATCATTCCCCTGTTGGAGCACAGCCCAGTGTTAAACGCTGCCCCTCTGCCCCTTTCTTAAAAAAAAAGTCAGTCTACCCAGATTGGCACTCTGAAGGAATTATCCCCAACTTCTAGGACAGGCCTGAACCATCCAGAGCTATGAGGAACGTGTCCACCTGCAGTGAGCTGATGTGCAATTAGTAAAATGTATAAATGACCTCAGTGATAATTGTATATTTCTCTGTCATGCGGGGTTCTCTTGTGCTGCCACAAGAAATTACTTCAAAATCCTGAAATAATTGTACTAGCTCAACAAAATAAAATTCATTAGTAGTTTGCTAGTGCATTAATACTAGAGGTAAATAAGGCAGTATTATTGTGGAATGTTATGTATAGTTGAAAACACCACATAAAAGGATTTAGTTTCAGTACATTTGATATTAGTTAAGTCAGTAGAGCAGCCATGCTTAACTTACTTTAATTTTGTCAGTGACTGACCTAAAAGGAAACAAATTCCAACAAATAATTCCTCCTACTCATGTAAATGATGGTAGTGTAAAGGGGGATGTGAGACAGGAGTGTCAAATTCAAATCAAATTCAAATATACTTTATTTGTCCCCAGGAGGCAATTTAAAAAGAGCATAATTGTTTTTAATTTTGAGTTTTATCTGTTTAGTTTTTGCAGTCTGTTACATGTGCTGCCTTATAAGCTACTTTCTTACTAAAAAATACACATAGACACAAGTTTCAATGTGGATGCTGGATTGAAAGGAAAATTTATCTAGGCGTAGGCTCAGTTACATTAACGTGTTTAGTCAAGTCTTGCCTCCTGAATAAGCTCTGATATAGAACATTGTTCAACTTTAAGTGATCTGTGTAGGGATTTCCAAAGCATCCAGTATATAAAAACTAATCACAAGTTAGCTAGCTAGCAATATTACATTACATAAATTACATTAGATAGTAATGGAAGCATAAGGAATCCTCTTTGTCTTCAGTGAGAGTGATCTGAAGCGTCTAAGCTGTAAACGACACTCCACCAGAAAGTTGTTGACGGAAAGCAGCATGTAATGAGCCAGGGTCTATTAGTGATGTGAAGAAACTCTAGATGCAGTGCTTTTTTGTAGAGGCTTGGAGGACGATGTCAGACAGGCTTTTACATTTTTAAAATGAAATAATGTTATAATAATAATAATAATAATAATAATAATAATAATAATAATAATAAGTAGAACCAGCATTGAGCATCAAACTTGAAAAAAGTTCATCTGCACAGACCTTCTGCATTGATCACAGGGGCCCTAAAGCTATTATCATGATCTAATTAGATTTAAGAGTCTGTGTCATGGCCTGGTGCAAGGCTGCCTTGTCCCCAATTCTACACTTTCATAGCACCCTCATATAAAAATAGCACAGTTGTTCTACACACACAAATGTAGTGACTCTCTTCTTTTTTTAATAATATGGCTATAATATGGCTTCATGTGCAGTTAATGATGAACACGTTTAGAAATACAAAACTATGCAGACAATAAAGATGATTCTGCGTTCTGATTTAAGTACTAAGCATCTGTGCATATACATGTCTTAGTAATAAGGCACTTAAGGATACATTATAAATCATGAACACAGAGAGTCAATTGAAATGGAAATTTTATTTAAAAAATACGTTTTAAAAAATCTTATCATCTTCAAGATGCAAATGTAAAAAAATATTTATATTGTTTACACTCATTTAGATCTAAATTGCAAAACATCATATTTTAAAAATGACCCACTTTTTTTTTACGCTCTCAGAAGAATAAGAGAAAAAACATGAAGCCAATGTCGTAATAAAAAGGTTTTCAAAGCATGTCTATTAATCCTGTTGCTCTGCTCATTGGTGCCTGGAGCCCCACGCAGACAACCAGGGTACAAAATACCAGCATACAGGTGTAATGGCATGACCCCACACACAAACATGCACAGGGTGTCCATACAGTGGGAATACTATGAGGTCTCATGGCCTCTTTTTCAGTGTTGTACAATCCTGGCAACCACTACAGCTTTATTATTACAGGAACAATTCTTCAGCCCACATGCAAGGGAAGACAAATGTAAAAAGGTGTTAAGAGGACTCCCTCCCTCTCCGTCAGTGGTGGTAAGAGAGAAAAGCATACTCCATTCGAATCTGTTCATGGTTCCTGAAGGACCACTCTTACCAGACGAGGGCCTTTTCTCTCCCCTCGTACCCCCTCTTTTGATTGATATGTGAAATCCGTCTCTGCGCTACTCTAAAGGCAGACCCTGTGTGTGTCTGAAAGGTGCTCATTGTTAAGTTGGGCACCACTTTGTCAGGAAACAATCCTGTTCCCAAGGAAGCCGAGAAGGTCTTAAAAAAGATACAGGCTCTTATTGTGTACATTGGGGAACTTTAATTTTGTGTGTGAGGTCATTTTAATCCTGATGAATTTTTATAGTAGCGGTTGCAGTTCAATGGCGAGTTGCACTAATGCTCCAAAGAAGGAGCAAAATAAAAGAAGAATGGCAAAAAATTAAAAAACCCACCCACAGTCCTGCTGAAGAATCCTGAACTGAATGTCTCACCAAGTGGAAGGAGGAAGGCGGCTTTTCTTTATGGACACATTGGGATGTATTTAAGTTCTACAAAGGCAGTTCTATCAATAGGAGCTTGATTTCTGTTACAAGGTTTGAGGATGTGTGGTTGAGGGATACATTTGCAACAGGATAAGGTTTGTGTAAGCTAATCTCTTAGCCTTAAGAAAGCCAGTGCAAGAGAATTACCCAAGAAAGGCAACACAATAATGGCAACACAGCAGTTTAATCGGCATGTAGGATTCTTACAACTTTTTTTTATCGCAATTTCTTCCGTAAACATTCCCGGGAAAGGTTTCTTGATGTGTTTTTCTGATAATAGAGATACTCTCTGATGTCATCTTTCTGCAATCTAATGGTCCTGTTTGAGCTTCACTTTATCTTTCCATCCGAGCTGCACGGCTGTTTTGTTGTTGGTTTATCCTTTGGCCTTGTATTTATCCACACTAAATATGAGTTTAATCGGTGGGTGAGTGGCAAAGTGAACACTGAGATTTGTTTTTTGTTTCTGTTTTTTTTTTGTTTTATTATTATTATTATTTAAATTCGATTAAAGCTCAAACACACAACACATTAAATTTTATATATATTTTTTTTCCCTAATGGTGCAGTATTGCAGAAAAGTTGCTGTGTCTAAATAGAAACTCGATTTTGTTCGAGAAATGGCAGGGTGAGACCAAACAGCACGATTCATAATGGTTATTTATGTACCATGTCGCTGTAACTCAGCAGGGGGGCAGAAGCATGGTCTTTATTAAGTACATGTCTTTCTGCTTAGCTTCTCCTCAGCAGTGCTTGCTGCCTGTCTCCCTCTGTCTCCCTAATAAATATGTCTAACATGAATCCAGATACATCATCACAGCGTTTTTGATCATTCTCAAACTAACGAGTGAAGGAATCTGTCATCAGGACCAAGATTTCGGATGCATTCAAGTGTTGAAGTTTCACTTTTGTTTAAAAGTCATAGAGTTTGGATTGGCTCTTGTTTGGTGTTAGACCCCATATTGCATCTAAATTATAGGAGCTATTAAATGTACGCAAGCAACACACATCAACTGTTCTAACTGCGCTTCGCTCGTTCTGCCCTCCTCCTCCTCTTCCCTCTGTTCTGTGATGAGGAGATCCAAGTGTGCGATGGTGCACTACTAAAGACACCTGCTCCAGTGATGTGGCCAGGCACATTTCCTGTACACTTGTGAGTGTGTCTGCACTTATTCATTCATCAGTTTTTAGGCTGAAGCCGGGACCAAATCTCATCCAAATTGTTCCAAAGATAATTTGTCCATTTCTGGCCCAAATCAGGTATAATGGGCTTTTTAATTCAGTGCCCAGCAACAAGGTGACACAATATACTTGGCACCAGAAGATGTATGGAATTCAAGCCACGATTTGAAATGTTTCTAAGGTAAAAAGTCACACATGTCATGTTGGCATTTATTTTTTTTTTCTGTTTTTCCATGAAAGAGGCCTCTTCTGGCATTGACGATGGAAAGAAAATGCCAGAAGAGGCCACTTTCAAATTTTTCCCATAAATTTGGGTGAAATTTTGTAGAAAAATACAGCCAGGAGTTTCACAGCTAAACGGTATTTATGTAGTTTACCCCAACCTCTAAATGTTTATATGACTGAATGGCCTGCATAACCTTCTAACATTGAAACAATTCAGTCATTTCCAAAAACATGGATTACAAGAACAAGAACAAGAACAAGAACAAGAGCTACTTGTCGAATAATGACTTTCACTTTCATTTCTGTCTTCAATATTAATTCTTATACCAGTTACCAGAATTTGGTGTCATGAAATCTGGACATGATTTGTTTTGTCTTTCTGCTGTTTAGTTTTGGCTTTTCCACCTTTTCCATTTATATGCTAAAAAAAGTCAGAAATCTGAATCTCTGTGCTTGAACCTGTTTTATGGTGTGACCGCTAACTGTCACAAATGTCTTCTTCCAGGTTATAAATGGACACAGCATATAGAGTTGAATGCTGTAAGGAACAGAATATATTCTGTTACACTTATCTCTGTCTTGGTGTTGACTTGAAATGGTCCCTTCATAAACTCCCTGCCCTGCACCCCCACCAAAACCCAGACCAACATAAGAAAATCTCATTCACTTTGTATGTAGGTCACATTACAGTGATGTCTAGCTATTGGACATGGGCTTAGATAACTGTTTGTTGAGTATTAAATGCTTTCGCTGCCTCAGCAGCCTCTGCCGCTGGTATTTCTCACACAGCTGTGCGACTGAAAGGAGGCAGCACTCCAGCAAAAATCATGTCACATACATAGACACACTTTCACTGCTCTTTGTGTTTGTTCAAAAAGTTTTGTCTCCACAAAAAAAAAAATTACTTTTCTAAAATTAAAGTGGCTTGCATGTGGTTGATAATGGGTTTTTAAAGGAGAGTTGACCAGCATCTGGAAAGGAGCACCTTGTAGGTTTGAATTAAAAGTAAACCCATTGACCTGAGGTGCTAATTCAAGCAGATGAATCTTTGCTTTTCTTTCCTCTTATCCCTGTTTGCTTTTGTGTGACCTTGCACACCAGCCTCAGTGTGGTGTGTTCACATAGCTCAGGCTTAGATAGGCCTAGCTATAGTTAGTACTTTCCACGGAAAAATGCCCCTCCATATCTGACCTTCTTATGTGAACTGTAGCTCCAATTGAAAATGGCAAGATGGAGAAATTTCACCCTACTTTTATAACAGCGGGGCTCAGGCAAGGAGCAGAGAGAAGAGCTCACTTAAAAAAGAAAGGTGTTGGGCAATGGGGGCATCTTGCTGCCATGCATATTCCAAAGATGCAAGAATTGTGTGTCTGAATATGTGTGTCCCCTCCCTTTGTCCTCTCTATGAAATGAGCCCAGATGGTGATTGATTTTTCAAGTGCTGACATCCCTGCTTGAGACCCACCCTTCCTTAACACACACACACACACACATACACACACACACACACACACACACACACACACACACGCACAGCCCTTTTTGTGCTGAACAAGTGAGGCACACTAACATCTCGGTGCCATAGTCATCTTTGTCACTGCCAGCAACCACCATCGATTGACAAAGGTATGCATGCAAACAGACACACACACACATGCACAAGTATGCGCGCACACACACAAACAAACACACAAAATGAAGAGAATAAAAATTTAATTAATATTAAGGTAAATCAAGATGGCCAAACCTTTGTTTCTAATCCAAAAGGAGTCTTTTTTTTTTTTTTTTTTTTTTTTTTTTTTAGCAAGACAAAAAACCAAACATATTTGGTAAGACACTCCTGGTTGAACCACACAGGCACTGACTGGGCATTATCATCAGCATTTTATGATCAACACATTGTTAATTAATAGTTAAAACCAATTTTAAAAGAACATAAAATACCACATATTATCCTAAAAAAGTGTATGAAGGTTTCTGTACAATAAAGATGGATGAAAAGATGTAGAACAATGCAAAAAGAAGAGTAAAATGACAGAGCTGTACGCCACAGCAGCCCCATTGAGTTAAAGTGGCTGTGTGGCTAAATGATGTCATTGGCTAACTAGGCGTTCTCAGGCCATTGCCTCTGTTTGCGTGACTAAATACATACAATTAAGGCCCAGGCACTTCTCAATCTCTGTGAACTCATTGTTATCCCCGGGTTCAAGTGCACTGATAATGGGGGCCAGAGGAAAACAGGCGTTGCAGTGTGAGAGACAGAGAGCTGGTGGGTAAAATAGACATCTCATTATTAGTGGCATTCTCTTTCACCCCAACAGTGCCGCTGAAGCTTTGCTCACTCATCTGTTCCCTTTTGCTGCCTGTTTTCTTTTCTCCTGTGGCTTTTCCTTTTCTCATTTTTTATTACCTTTATCCTACTCTTTTACAAACATTTTTACTCCCATGTCCTCCATCAGCGTCTCACCGCTCTCATTTCTTTGTTATTTTAAAATGCTTTGTGTAATTGTTTGCACCAATAGAGTAGGTCATTTTCACATGGAGTGTGTGAGCACCACACACAAAGTTTCCCAGTCTAAAAACTTTCTTTCACCACCTCTAAATGCATCTTTCTCCAGTTTGGCTACTGTGAAAGTGGTGGACAGGTGCTGGGCAGGCAGACACATATGGACTTTTAAGAATTGCCACTTATGTCTGCATTTGACAAGTAAATATGTCTTAAATATGTTTGCAATTTTCTTTTCTAAATCCAAAAAAAGACACTGCATCTTTCCTGAACTAGATATGAATCTGCACATGATTATGCAAATGTGTTCCAAAACTTATTTTGCAGCCAAACAGGAGAGTAATTTAGGCTCCTTACTAACAGCACTGAGCAGCTGCACGTTTGAACCATATAGCCACTCCGGACCACTGGCAAAAAAAAAACAAGGCTTAAATATCTGAGATAAGAGTCTATCATGCACTGATGATCCAAAACACAACCAGGGAGCTAAAATAATGCTATCACGTTTCCAATAAAATTGCCTGCCCATTCATCAGTGGGCCCGAGCCTTCAATCACATGAAAAATTAAACTTAGCACATCACATTTATATTTAACCATTCATCAGTTTGATCAGTTTAACATGACAGAAACTAACTTTGCCCATATTTATTTCAAGGAGAATATCAAATAAAATTTGAATATTCAAATTCTTACAAAAATTATTTCAAAGGAATTCTTTTTGAGCAGTACTGCAACCACTTTAGCGTCAGTACCTTTGAACTTTTATTAAGGTATTATTACTTGTGAAATATTATATAGTCTGTCCACCCTTGATACACTGACACTATAGATGGAAGCAGCTGCATCAAGAATGTGACTCAGTCTCTTGTGTTTTTTAATCAAGATTATTTACTATGGCAGCACATGTATTTCGCCTGCTAGTGTAGGAATTTTGATTTAAGTTAAATTTTCAATTAGTGCTGGGTGGTGTTGTGTAGGTAGTAAACACAGCACCAACTCATCTCATCTAGACATAACCTCTATCCCCCTACAGTCCTGCTCTGTATAACTTGACACCTGTTAAATGAACAGTTTGTGCTGATTTTAAATGTGAGCTATATCTTCATTTCACCCCACCATTATTATATTTGACTTGAGTTTCTGCCTCTGTTGGCTGCAATCCCTTTTGAAACTGAAGAATTGGAATGGAAGGAATACATGATCTATAAACTATAAAATTATTCATAAATGAGATAACTTACTGAATGTGGCCCCGGTAAAGGCCCCGACCGGTCATATCAAGCCCCCCTCCCAGGGACACACACATAGAGCAGGTTCAGTACGATTGTTTAAAGTGAGCCGTCCCCAATGGCCTCGAGCCTTGACAGTGATGCCCTGAAGTCTTGGAGAAAACTGTGTAACTGGAGAATGATTGCTTCTGTCTGTCTTGAGTAACTGGATCACCAAACTGTCCTCCCTCCCTACAAGGCATACACACACAAGGCACACACATGCACGCAAACACACACACACACACACACACACACACACACACACACACACACACATATACTGTAGCTCACAAACTCAGTGTGATAAATATGTGCATACAGACGTCCAAAAAGATCTAGATATTCTTTCAGATTTACAGATAGATACAACTGAATGAACAGGAATTGAGTCTCAGTCACACAGAAAGTACACAAAGTGTGTATGTCCACAGGTGTGTTCTTTTCTACTGAGTAGCTATAGAAGTAAATGGATTTAGGGACACACCAACATGTGTAAGGTCTTCTGGGATCTTATGGCTCATCGCTCTAAGCTTAGTGTTTTCTGCTCGCTTACTGTTGGATGGATCTACTGAGGAGAGCATTCTTCCCACTTTTGGAATCAAGAGAATTTAATAAGAATATTTGTGCAGTGTTTAAATGGAGACAGAATAACATCTTTAGCTGGAGGGTGCTGAAAAATTTCATGTCCATTCTGACATCATGTTTCCATCTATATTGATTGGAACTAGACAAGTGAAGAACTAGTTGACTTGTGAATAATTGATGATTTTTAGTTTTACTACTGAAAAAAACTTCAGGTCAGGAGTGCTTTAAAGGTGACTTCCTTCTCTTAAGCTTATATAACATTCCTATCATTCATGGAAGCTGGAACCTCCGTGTGAAATACTTAATTGACTGAAGATTGCTCTTTAACCTTGGGGTTACAGCACACTCACACACACACACACACACACACACACACACACACACACACAGTATGTGTTGACCTGTTAAAGTCTTAAGGGAAAAAAGGAGTGTGCTTTATAAAACTCAGCAGACAGGTCAGAGGTTAGCAGTGTTGTAACAGTCTGAGGTTTTGTCAGTCAAGGCGAAGATGCCATGGCAACGGTACTATGCAAGCATCCACACAGATTCATGCACATACATGCATACACATACACACATACCCATTAAACATGCTGGGTTGAATCAGATGTGGCCCACATAAATTTTGTGTGGGTTCACGTGGATTTATTGAACCACTTTCTCAGTTTCAGTTTAAACGAGTGGTAACAGCCCCAGAGCCATCCTCTGAAGCGTTCTGCCAAACTGGGCCGCCGATGATCATTGGTGCCTTCAGTTTGCTGCCCGACAGTGAAGTGTGTCTGCACTGCAGGTCAACCAAACTGTGGTCTCACCATACGGTCGCTGAGATAAGACCTGGGACATTCAAGGTTAAAACATCACAGTCAAGAGGAATTTAAACGTATGCTGAATCCAGGCTTTCCTTTGCTCTAAATGATGTTGCAACTCTGCTAACACAGTTGTGTTTACTTAAAAAATACATTTTGAGGCAGAGGGACCATAAGATGGACAGGTAATATGAAGAATTAAATGAGAAAACAAAAGGTAATGTCTTGTCCTAAATAAAGGAAGGACGTTGTGAAAGAGGACTTGATGTTTGCTGGTTTGAAGGTAGAGTTGGAGACAGTTGATTCGCTGTGGATAAACAGCTAAAGGTAGAATAGTTTGTTCTAAAGTTCATTTATAATCTATAATTTTAGACATCCAGATTTATGATGACAGAATGCACTATGAATATTTATTTAAGTGGGATACTTGTAGGAACCGAGTACTGCCTGCCGTCCGCTCCACAGTACAGGCTTATGAATGATTAAGCTACAGTGGCAACAAGGACAGATCGCATTACAGACGCCATTTTGTTCATTCCCCCTGCAATCTTTCACATCTTCTCCTGTGGTTTACACGGTTTAATCCAAGCTAAGGGATGTTGCTGGGTGTTTTCAGGATTGTAGGATTGGCAAACTCCAAGTCAATGTCACAAATTGTTATTAGATGCAGGTCTGTTTGCTGTGCATTTTGGACAGGAAGGTAACGTGATTGGCTTTGTTCAGTCTTCCTGGCAGCCGGCAGCAGCTGACATCTGTTCCCTCCTAACCAGTCAGACTCATCTCCATCAGGGAACACACACACACACACACACACACACACACACACCTATACACACGCAGAGTAACACAGAACAGATATGTGCACATCCTGATTCACACGGTCACACAAACACATCCAAATTTGCTGGTGAGGGGGAAATAAAATCACACACATACTCAGGACCTACACACTCACTTTCATACTCATGGGCTAATTTCATATTAATGGAGAGTTCACTGTTTAAGGGGTTCAGGGTAGCAAATACATAAATTCATATATGGATGTATGGATTAGAATGTATTGCTATTGCACAATACTCAAAAATTCTATAATAAGAACTTTTTGTTGTTTATAAATTCAAGTTGATTATGGTAATTTTGCAAATCACTGCTGATTTATATTTATAATATTGGGGATTGAGTGTCTGCAAAGAGTCCTGCGTGTCTATCTTAAACATGAGGAATCTCTAAGCTGAGTGGCACAAACGCCTGTCAGGTAGATGAATTAACCTTTCTTCAGCAAATAACCATCTACAGCACTGGCTGCTGTATAAAAGGTGGCTTTCCCCTTTGAGAGGAAAGAATAAAAAAAATAAAAAAAAAAAAGAAGCTGGTCGTGTAGAGGGAAAAAAAGACAGAGGCCTGTGCGTGTTGATTGGGATACTGTTTGAAATCACCTCTCCCACTCTGGGGTCCCAGGAAATGATCGTGACACATCCAAATATGATGTTTTTGTTGCAATTACCAGGAAAATCTGATTAATTTTTTGCAACCCATGAGTGGTGGTTGTGTCTTCTTGATGGTGTGTGTGTGGGTGTGTGTAAGACATGTGCATATGGGAGCATGGACACTTGTTCATGTGTAAAGGTTTGTCTGTGAGTAGGCATTTTTGAAGGTGGTCCGGCCCACACCAGACCTCATGAACTAGCCTTGTGATGAAGCTTCTGTGACGCATTGCCGCTCGAGCTCTTGGGTCTTTTTTTTACATGTGCACAGGAAAACAGGCGAACAAATACACAATTATGCACATCTCACACCACAAGACCCATCACTACAGCACAGTATGCCTGAGTGGTCACCTCTTCATTTGATACTTCCTACTTTCAGAATATGGATGGTGGTTAAATCCTTACTTTACTTAGAGGTTAGGGTTAAGGGTTCACAAATTCATCAGTGAAGCCTAAAAAAAAGGTATTTCACTTAAAAGAAAAAAATAGAGAAATATTTGTGGTAGCTGTGGTTGGGAAAAGGCTGCAGAGTCATGTTAAACTACAAATTCATCAGCTTTGGATGACTAAATTGCATTTGTTACCAGCTTTTCTCAGAGAAATGTTTCTATGGACAGACCTGGCCCATCTTTTCATTTCCTGCCTGTCTTTCTTACAAGAGATTTGGCATCAACATTCTGTTGGCTTTGGTTTGATTTTTTAAAGTTTCAAAGCTTTCGAAATCCACAAAGTTCTTGAACATTAACCGTAAGTAAATTAGGATTTGGATTTGGAGATCAGCATACTCTCTCAGAAGACAACAGGCAGTGTTTGTTACCTAAGGATGGATAAAGAAACGGACGAAAACATCAGGAAGACTCAGCAGACCTTTTATTTTCTATGTGCTGGTCTTTTATTTCACATCCACCATCCGAATAAACTCAACACAAACAAAGAAAAGCCTTATCTTTCCTGTGGCCATGTTTTCAACAGGGTGTGTGTCTCGTACACATGCATGTATCTAAGTGTTATGTTTACACTATAGTGTTTCTTACCTCCAGCCAAAGGTCAGAATTCTCAATATCTCCTGGGTTATGTTTCATAAGAACAGGATTGCCATAGAAAAGTCTACGGATTTTGGGGAGGTCTTTGTGTGGCTTCATCTCATACTCAGTGTCAGTTTGCCATATATTTTGAAATAAAGCAATCGTGTATCATCAATAAAGAGTTTAGTCAAGCTGAAAGAGAAAACCCACGCATGCAGACTCCGCACAGAAAGGACACAGCCGAGATTCGAACCCCGAACCTTCTTACCGTGAGGCAACAGTGCTAACCACTGCACCGCCCCTGTATTATGTAGTGAGCTTCAATTTTTAGATGGTCTGTAAGGGTAGTTGGTATTTGGCCAGAGCTATTTCATTCCTATTTATAAAAGAATTGGTGCAAAAGGTCAGGATGATGCTGTGCTAATGATGGAAAGCAAGAGTGGTGTAGATACAAAAGATGTGGTTGGCCCAAAGGGGCGTTACCATTGCTATTGTTATTTAGCCTCCAGTGATTTTTTTGAAAAACATATTAAGAACTTAAGAAGGCGACAGCAGCGATTGGCCCTGTCCCTTCACAGCAAGAAGCTCTGTTCCTTCACAGCAAGAAGGTTCAGGGTTCAAATCCACTCTGGACCAGGGTCTTTTCTGTGTGGAGTTTGCATACACTTGGGTGTGAATGGTTGTCTGTCTTTGTGAGCTGGCCCAGCAATGAGCTGGTGACTCTAAGGTTTACCACACCTCTGGCCCAAAGGCAGCCGGGATAGGCTCCTTGAGATTGAAAAATGGTGTACGCTTATGTGGCACATGTTTTTATATAACTTCACTATGGTCTGTGTGTTTACGTGTGTGTTATAAAGCTTCATAGCCTTATCTAGAGAGTCTTGCTGGGCTTCCAAAGCTGTGTCCTGCTTCACTCACCTGTCAAAGATCAACTTTAGATTTTTCAACTTCAGCTTAATACATTTAATCATCTGATTTTTGTTTCTGCATGAAGTTATTAAACTTTGGAACACAAGCCAGCTGCTAGAAATTGGCCTTATAAATTGACAAGATTTGTATGTTGTAAATATAGGATGGTTTAAGTTGTTTTCTTTTTTATGCATAATAGTGTGATTTTTTTTTTTTTTTTTTTAAATTCACGTGTACCAAATTAGGAAGAAACGAGTTACAGATGCTGTTTAGTTGTTCCATCTATTACACTTGAAATCGTGGCTGTGGCTTTTTCAGTTTGATGCATTGGTTTTAAACCCCACTTTGCAGACAGTATGTTTTTGCTATGTCTGATTGTTTTGACCGAGCCTCTGTGGTCAGTCTTCTCCCCCCACCCCCCCCCCCCCCCACACACACACACACACACACACAAACTGTCAATAAATCCATAAATGCTGAATGTTTTTAATTCAGCTTCCCCAAGAGCTAACGTTAAAATGTGCTTTACTGGACAATCTATTATGATATCATGAGTGCAGATGCTGCAGATGATCACAACTGAAAAAATATTCATTTAAAAAAATCGCAATGTCTTCACACACTACCAAAAAGAATCCCACCAGCAGAGCAAGTACACTCATTTGGACTTGAATGTCTGTTCCTATGCTGTAAATCACACTGCGATTGTACACTTGGCTGTGGAAAAGGCCTCAGGTTTGTACACAACTTCACTCTGATCCGTTGATGTCTGTGTGTTTATATATGTGCAAGGCTACACAGCTTGATCTATTTTAAAAAGAGTCTTGTTGTAATCAAAAATAATAACTGCTCAAACCGTAAATGCTTCCAAAACTGCCTCCCACCCAATTCCCTTGAAGTATGAAATAATATTCTGTGTGTGGCCCCAGATGAATGCTGAGAACGCAAACATTTCACAATAAAGTTGTTTAAATAAAGACCTTGGCATAGATGGCTGGGAGATAGAGGACATGCTGCGTTAATTACAAGCGCCCGTTAAAATAAACCACCGGCATAAAATATGACTCTCCCTCTTCTCTCATTCTCTAGGACTCAAACCTATAAAATGTCAGTGAGGTGTGTACCTCAGATGTGCTGTTTGGAGACCAAACACAATAGCAGCCCTTCTGATCGGAGATTGGAAAACAAGGAAAAGGGGGGAAGGGGGGGCATGAACCGTCAAAAACACAACATGGGTCTACAGTCAACAAAGAAAGCAGTGTTTACTCTGCGTTTAAAGACTCAGGAATTCCTCATCACACCCCCGCCTTACCATTGCGTGGCGTTAACTGAAAGGGAAAATAGCCCAGTTAAGCACTCAGTTTATTATTCTTCAAACTCTTGTCTGAAAACTAATATGCTTTAAAGTCACAGTAAATGTTCTGCTGTTCTCCCATCTGTATCTGTTCCAGCCTGTCCCTGAGCAAGCACTACATGTGTATGTGTGTAAGTGAGTAAAGTTACTCTGCGAACACAGAGGCAGAGAGATGGATTATTTTTCCTGAAGAATGGAGTTAAGTTTCTGCTCTGTGCTGCTGGGTGGCCCACTCCTCTTTAGCCATGTTACCATAAGAATGGCTGGTTGGGTGGGTGGGGGGGTGTTCCTGGGAGGGTTGGGGTCATTGGGTAGCTGGTTTAAATTATTCTGTGCCTCTACTGCTGCATAGCAGGAGCTGTTGTTATCCACTTAGAACATCAGATGATTTGTTCTTTCTCCCTTTCTATTTGTTGCCTGTCTTGACCTGGTGGGCCACTTTATTCAGGACCCTTTGCACAAGTGTTACATTGCGATGCTTTTCCTCATGAGGGTGAAGCTCCTACACCCTCCTGTTATGTGCTTGGCTAGGGCTTTTAAAAGTATATGCTACAAATTGCATTAAAAGTCATTCAACAGAATTAAATGGTCTGTTATGAAATCTGAAAGTTAAGTGCTAATATGTCCTTTTTAGCTTTACAATACATGTACATACACAAAAGCATACACTTATATGTACAATTATGTGGCTGTTAATTTACATTCAATATAATGTATACATTTGGAAGATATAATATATCCATTTCTGATAAGGATAAAAAAAATATTGTTTTCAGATCAGAAATGTTCAGAGTTTAAGCTTTGTGTAGTTATCTAAATATCGCCATTTCAGTAAAATTGTGCTTCTGTAAGGAATATCACAAGAGTCTAAATATCAAATGTTAACTCGGGCTACCGTCCAGGCTCAGTGACGAGAACTGTGACGCTTGTAGGCCCAGATGAGGAATGCAGCTATGAGCAGATATTTGTATACATTCAGCCTGGCCCTTGGAAAGTGGAGGTGGTGGTTGAGCGCAGCTTAAAGACATCTGGATGCGATGAAATGCCATTTGTCTAAACAATCAAGAGCCTAACCAAAACCACCCAATGTGTGCTGTGCTTTTAGTACATACTTGTGCAATGTGCTTCTACAGAAAACTTTATTGGCAAATATTTCATTGCAACAGCCTCATGAGGTCATGAAACTAGACAGTTTTTCTTCCACTCCAGCATTCTGCTGTAAACACAGAGCACTGGCGAAGGCTGTGTACTTGAGCATGGATGTCATGTGATGTGATGTTCATTTTGAGGTTGTGGAGGTAAGAGATGTAAAGAAATGATTTTAATACAGTGGAAACCTCTTATAATAATCATATCTGCCTGTCCTCAAATTCATACCAAGCTTTTAATGCAATTTTTTCTCGCTTCTGCTGCAACTTCATTATTTGCTGTTAGCTTGAAAATAAAGTTTAGGATTCTTAGAAAATGTTCACCCTACACTTGCCCTCTTTTTTATGCCATAATTTGTGCTGTGCTCACATCACAATCGTTGCTGTCTTGTCAGCATTTCTGTCAGAATAATTCTGTCCTGAACTTTTTGAGCCACATAAGAGCCTGTGAGTGGTTTATACTGTACATACATTGGATGTTCATTGTTGCAGGTGAAAATGTCATGGAACACTGGAATTCAAGAGACTTTAAAATGAATGTGACTGTCTGGACATGCAATATCAACATGACAGGATGAATTTCTCTGCAGGCCAA
Organism: Pao palembangensis; assembly: GCA_015343265.1. Taxonomy (NCBI): domain Eukaryota; kingdom Metazoa; phylum Chordata; class Actinopteri; order Tetraodontiformes; family Tetraodontidae; genus Pao; species Pao palembangensis. The sequence continues at coordinate 1,978,770 of CM027081.1, forward strand.
TGACAGAAACAAAAAGAAAAATGGTTGTACAGAGATTTCAGGCTCATCTGTCAGAAGAAATGCCACACCTATAAATTTTCTCACTAATTCCATTAAAACAAATGGTCTGGGCAGTCATGGCAGTGAGTGTTCTGTGTGTGTGTGGTGGTGCTGCTGGAAGTGAAGGGGGCAGGCAGACATGACTAGGATAATAAGCGTCATGGAATCTAATCAGATTTCTAAGAGGAATTGATTGTTGTGAGGCAGCCAGTGCAGGAGTGGGGTTGACAATAAGCTGAAATTTAAGTGTTAATTTTTATGCTAATCCTCTGGCATCTCTGTATGATGCAATTTGGTCCAGCAGCCTCTTGACTTTGCGGCGCAGATATGAAATTGTCCTGTGCACAGAGAAAATGTCAGCTTGCCAGACCCTGAAAGCTTGTAATTTATTAGGTATGTTTCTATTAGTATGTGTCACAGTTGTTTGGAAGCCACATGCGCAGACAGGCGGCAAAAGCACCTTGTTTTTCCCCCAACTTGCCCAATCCTTCTTTCTCCATCTTTCACACACACACACACACACACGCACACACACACGTGTGTGCGTGTTCTTAAGATGGTTTCGGCTCAGTGGCTGCTACACTGGGACTTTAATGTATTATCATATATCGGGTGGTCCTTGCCCCCTGGACAAAAGGCTATTTAATACAATTTAATGACATTCCCAAGATTGGGGGGTGGGAGGTGGAGGGGGATGGAGAAGATAAAGAAATGACAATAAAAGAGAGAGAAATAGGAAGAGAAAAATAAAAAAGAGAATTCAAACTGAAATAATGAGATAAATATTCTTCCTTAAAATTTAACAAATTTATTGACTCGTGTATAGTATGTACATCTATATTTTTCTGTCTATATCTACAAAATGCATAATCCCCCCACCTATTATTATACAAAATCAAAAGACTATTGAGGACTTTCAGAAAATAAACCAGAGACAAACAGAGTCAAAGTATCTGATACACACTGTTACAAATAACACAATGCTGATTTTGCATTATTGGGCATCTCCCTGTCTTAAGGTTTAAACGATGCTAAAACGCTGCTGCTCACTGTTCATATGTTGAGTGGTACTAGAAAACCAGTGAAGACAGTTCATAGTGGGCCCAGAAAAGACACTGAAAGGTTTGGATGCAATTCACATATAGGTCAATTAAATGCAACAACATCTGCTCTCTCCCCCCATTTGCATATGGTATTCATATGTTAATGATGTCCCTTGTTTTTTTTCCTCGTGCGTATGTGCATGTGTGTTTGTGTGTTGTTTGTTTCTCTCTTGTGTATTTTTTCCCCTGTACTTCCTCCCCTCCTCCCATTCTCTTTGTATCGTCAAACAAAAAGATGCAGAAAATTTGGATTCATACTTCCTCATTTTGAGACGGAAAAATACAGATACACCCATCCTATTTTTACTTCTTCTTGCTCGGCGATTAAAGGGGAGGTTAGACGAGTGCCACAGTTGTTCCAGTACCATGCCCCTGATTTCGACATGTAGCGCCTTTAACAGTAGAGAAGGCGAGACCGTCTCTCTTCCCCAAGCAGCTTAATGCCTTATAAATCAATGATGACACAGATGGACTTGCGATAATCTATTTAGAATGCCTCACAGCAAATATTGTTTTGCAGATGATTAGACAGACAGTTTTTTTTTCCCCTGACCCCTAAACCTAGTCTTCTGCTTATCAAAACTCTGATTTATTGTGTTAATTTTGTATTTTCATGTTTTCTTTAAAATAAATTTGACAACAATTAAGACACACAAAATGGCTGAAATCAGATTGTGAAAATGCAGTGGTTCTTTAACACGTGTGTGTGTGTGTGTGTTGGGGGGTTGGGTTGGCATGGGCAGATTGCAAAAGGCATGAAGAGGTACCGGTGTCTGTGCCAAGGCCATAATGATAAGGCATGCTCTTTAAAGCAGGGGGAGACGACCTTTTGCAGAATTGTATCTCCGGGGCATTCTGTTTGTATGTGTGTGTGTGTGTGTGTGTGTGTGTGTGTGAGTGTGAGAGAGACAGAGAGAGGGCGAGACACGAGGGGGTTAATGGCAATCTAGGGTCTCTGCCCCTTTTCATGGTCGATGGGTCTCAATTTAGCATGTGAGGGTAGACCAGGAGGAGGGAGGGAAAAGAGCAGAAGAGGAGTGCAAAAAATGAAGTGGAGGTTGTCAGACGTGGCAGCTGCTCAGAGGCCCTGATAAATATAAGCCCTTATTGATCGGTTGAAAATGAAAGATCCCCGAGTGGCATGCAGTATTTAGCTTCTTGTCTGCCTTGCGTCAGCGGTGGCCTTGCCCTGAAGGGATAGATTTTCAGCTGTGCCTCCGGGCACGACAGAGCGTTTGGCTTTGATTTCATCTTTAACCTTTTTCGGCTGCATTCCCTTGACCTCTGTAGCATTGCTCACTGAATTTGTTAGATTTTCATCTTGGCATTGACCCCTCCCATACTTCATCTGTGTCCTCCTTTTCACTCATAACTGTCATCTTGCTGCGCTGTATACCTCATTTATCTTCCTCCCTGCCGCTTCAGCTCTTTATTTCATTCCCATATCCTCTTTTAACCTCCCTTCTTGTCTCTCCTTCCAGGTTGCCGTTCCAGTAAGAAGTGATCAGTCAGAAGCGACAACGAGCAGCCGCTTGATCCAAACAGAAGGGTTGCACTCCAGTATGCAGTTGGAGTGTTAAAGGTAAATTCAATACACACTCTGGACCCACCCACAGTGGTGGTTATCTCTGTGGGACTGACATAATGATCAGGAGCACCAGCTTTCTGATTGAGATTAATTTATCATTTACCATCATACGCTAACATGGTTGGGCCCTAGGTAATTTTACAATTTCTAAACTGGAACTTGTTTTTTAGTCTTTTGATTATAGGTTGACTGTTTCTAGCTACTTTAAAATCACCCAGTTCCTCATCATTTGATGATTATAGATAAATGGTATACAACCCCAGCTAACCTGTTCTGTCAGATGTTAAATTCAGTCAAGGCCACTTTCAGAGTTGTTTCAGAGTTGAAAGCTCTTGTTTCATTGTCTTTCAGACAGCATAAAGACATAATACAGGCAAAACAGGTCCGTTGCCTGTGTGAACAAGCCTAAAACGATGGTCCTAACTACTGCTTATAGGTGACAAACAAAAATACTGTGCGGCTGGGCATCAATGTGGTTTACAGCAAAATCCTGCTAACCAGTGTTACTATTGCTCAATTTTTATTAAAATGATAGCAAAAAGGAGCATTCTCAGGATAAAAGACTACAATAACATAACATAAAGACATTACAAATGTTACTCTCCAGAAGATGGTGTTATGTACTGTTGGAAGAATAGCTAGCCAGGTAGCAGTCTACTGATAGTTTTGAGGGAGTAGTGAAGAACTGGGCCAGATGAAGACACCATGGCTATAGTTTTGTTCCTATAGCAGAAAAAAAATATATGATACTGCAAAAATTGTTGGCCACTCAGCTCTACTCTTCTCAAAATTAAATCAATTGCTGGGTTTCCAATCACTCTCTTAATTTTTTTATCCTGTCACACTGTAACTATAAAAGAACGAGATCACACAATATACACAAGCTCTCACACACTCCAACTGTTTGTAATTCACTCACCATTTAGTCTTATTCCCCAAGGCACTCTGTCTTAAACCAAAACACACACACACACACATGCGCGCGCCCATGCACATAGCTACAGTACACTGCAGCTATGTGAGCACGCAGAACTTGTAACAATCTGGATTGTGATAATCTATGATAATCATCCACCACATGCCACCTAAAAAAGCGCACATGGGTAACATTCAACAACCACTCTGGCACGTTGCTTCACTGCATCCCTCTGCTGCTCTTCCCAATGTCACTATACCTCCAGTGTCAATGTCACCACTCTCCTTATTTCTCTTTTATGTATGAGGAGGATTGTGCTATAACACATTGCAGGGGGACAAAAGAAAGAAATCTTGAACAATTTATGCTTGGCATTAGTGTAATTGAATCCCACTCATATATCAATGTAAGAAATTTGTGAAGTGCAGGTGATATAAATGCAAGGTGGGCATCCATGAAAAAAACAGACCTGTCCCTCCCTTTTAACTTGTCTTTCTGAACATTGTCTCCTTTTTTTTTAATTTGCTCCCCCTCTCCCCTCCTTAAGCTAGATGGATGATAAATTCCCAGCCAGAGAGCCAGCAACAGCTGTTGGCAGACAGGCCTGATATGAGAATAGCAGCATAGGATGAGCAGACATTAAAAATTAATATGCTATTTAGCCTAGGTGTATTTTAGGTATTTGACATTTTCATGTCCGGGACAGACTAAATTTATTCATAGTACAGAAAAAAAAGAAAAATAAGAAGAGGTGACTGTAAGGGGGTGGCAGTGAGAGGAATGTGAGAGATACAGAAAAGGGTTGTTTAGAACACTGAGTGACTGTCACACTGGTTTATAGTCACTAATGTTCACCTTGTCCCCAAATATAGCGATGACCATTTGGAAATGTTGCTGGTACAGTAATGTTCTCAGTGTTTCCCTGAGCAACATACTGCTGTATTTTTAATGTTTTCTGATCAGTAAGTACTTCCTCACACCTGGTAGGTGTGGTGGTTGATGGTAGACTTGTCTACGATCTGCAATGCTCATGGTTAAAAATGGCAGAGCCACCATATACATGTACTTCTATGGAAATTGTTACTGTTCTGGAAAGATATATTTTACCAGTAATGGCAGAGAGCGTTGTGAAACAAAAATAGAAATTGAAAATGTAAAGAGTTATAAGCTTTTTAAATATTCTCTAGAGTTGCACGTTAAAGAGAAAATAAATATAAACTGTAGATGTAAAGAGGTTCCACTGTACCAATTTCAGAAATGTCTTGGTTTTGGTTATAAATTGCATTATCTTTCCAGTGGAGCAATATTTAAAAAAGATTTCTGCTGCCACTGAGCATCTGTCCCAGCCAAACACGAGACCCAATGAGGTCACGACAGCAAAAGTGCAAATTCCATGTGGAGTCATGTAACAACATCCCTCTCGCTTCATCACTCCCTCTCCCAATCTTCCTCTTCCATCCTCATCGGTGATTAAAAGCTAATGCTCCTTCCCTACATCTCTCTATCCCTCCTCATCCTTTCCTTGCTAATCGTTGTGAAATCTTAGACATGGCCTGGATTTGTCTTCCAGGAGGAAAAAAGAGGGGCTTCAAATGGATTGATGTGGGGGATAGTTTTCATCAACTGCAACATTTATAAATCTCTTTTGCCATTTAAATGGCACTCAGTCTGTAACAGACCTTCCTATCAAATGAATGTAACTGTATGTGTTACATTCAAATCTGTGGTTTGTTCAAGAAGGTAATTTATATATATATATATATATATATATACACACACACACACACACACACTGGAGCCAAATAAGAACTATTTATATATTTTCTTTTCGTCACTGAGAAGCACACTACAGTATGTACAGTGTTATTACCTTGGGGAACATTTAGCAGCTCTGTGTTTAACACCACATAACCTTTCGCTACATCAGGAGCTGCAACAGAGAAAAACCTGGGAAGTAGAAATCGTAGACAGCCTGTGTTAAGTGAGCATTCGACTGATCACCACAATAAAGAGAGAGGGGAAAGAGAGAGAGAAGTCGAGAGAGACAGAGCGAGAGAGCGAATGTGACAAGCCTGCTTTATTTAAAGCTAACGGATGATCAGTGATTCTTAAGGGAAGGAAATTTTCTTGCGATATCTCTCACTACAAAGTAAATAGAAATCAAAGGCCTTCATGCTCCGAGACAGAAGCGCTATGTGAAAGAAACTATCTTAACAACCTCCTTTATTTCTGCTGTTTCTTCCATCTGTATTCCCCATTGATTTCACGTAACTAGTGTTAAATGAAACTATTTAAAAGGCAATGAATCCACTTGACTCATTCTCTGTGAGCAGGAAGACTTGTGATTGACTAAAATACAATGGTAAAATACAGCTTTGAGTATCCTTAACTGTATTAACTTTTATAATTCATTTACAAATGTAAAATTAAGGCATATCTATAATGTACAATATCCACACCAAACATACTCATCCATATATCATGGACTTTGCTTTGGGCACTGGTGCACAGTCATGTTGGAAGATGAGGGGACCATCCACAAACTGTTGCTACAATTTTGAAAACATACCATTGTCCAAAATGTCTTGGCATGCTGAAGCATTAAGTGTTCCTAAGGGTCAAGCCCAACCCCTAAAACCCGTAATCCCCCCTCCACCAAAGTACACTTGGTGATGCAGTTAGGCACCATTCTCCTGGCACCCCACAAGCTTAGAGTCATCAATTGCTTTTCCAGGCAAAGAAGCATCATACATCACTCCAGATGTATCACATTGCCATTCCTAAGTCCCAGAGTTGAGTGGCAAAGTGCTTTACACCACTACTTCTGAAGTGTTACATTGCACTTGGTGACATATCACCTAGATACGCAGTTCAGCCATGGAAGCCTATTCCATGAAGCTCTCTACACCCTGTTCCAGAGCTAATCTGCAGGCCACGTGATGTTTGGAGGTGTGCAGCTATTGACCTAGCAGAACGTTTGTGATTTCTTTGCACAATGTGCCTTGACCTGCTCTGCGGCATGCTCTTTAAAGCAGGGGGAGCCAAACCCCCGAACATGGCTGTTACAACTTTGTCATAACATCCCAAATGGAATTATGTGGCAATATGTCACAGCACCAGACAATTTTTTTTTTAATCATTATGTCGGGGCTGGAGTTTATACACCTGTGAAACGGAACCATGAATATGATTGGAAGACCTGAACTCAATTGAAGTGATGTCCAAATACTTTTGGCAATATAGCCTATTTCATATGAAGGAGTTCACATGAGAACTTTGACTGTCTGTTCAGTGACAGCGTGATGCCATCAGGCTAAGCTAGTGAAAAAAGATCCATCACATTTTGTAAAGCAAACCCAACAAGACCAATCTAAAAATTCATCATAGATTTTTTGACCTCATGTTATCAAGGCTGCACCATGATTCTTCTGCCATTCCAAAGGCTGAGCTGCCACTTCCTCATGGATGATGGATAGAAATAAATGAATGGTCAAGGAAAATTGGGGAAAAGAACAAAAGGTACATCTTTCTATAAACCCTCTAAGGGCTTAATGCGCTAATAAAGTAACTTCCACCATATTAGAGAGAAGAGACTCCAACCCATCATATCCTTTGCCTCCTTTTACTCCTTTGTGGGATTGCTCACTTGCCTCGGCAAGCTTCCTGAATTAAACTGTTGGCTTCCTGTTCTTTTATATGCATGGCCACATCTGGGGCGCCTGCTCGCAGGGCCCCACTGCTTAATAACAATCACCTTGCCTTTCACTCGGCCCTGATTGTTTCTAATTTGCCCTGACAGATAGTAGCTGACAAGCCGCCCGCGTCTCCCTCCCTGCGTGACCCAGGCTCACTCAGCACACTTATAAGGCCTGTCATTTTCAATATTTGATTTTCACTTTGTAAAAAGTTATGTGTTTTAGAGCTGCCATAACCACAGTCACCATTGCACCCCAACCCAGCACTCCCCAATCTTATGATGAAATCAGTATTTAACTGAAACCATGCTGAATGCCGCATCCCCACCCACGCTCAGCCCTTTCTTTCTCTTAAAGCCTCCATCTCTCCATCTTCCCATCCTGTCTCAGTCTTTTTTATTTTGCCATTTCCACCTTTCTTTCTCTCTCTTCCATTCGTTCTTGTCTTATGAAGCCAGTGCATGTGTGTGAATGTAGCAGCAGGATTGTAGACTCATATGTTAACCACTCTTTATCCCACAGTGAGCCACCTTTGCAGTCACATTCATTCAGGCGTATACAGTACAAAGCCACTCGGCACACAACAGAGCCATGCATATTGACAAATAACCGCCGTGCACATCCGGCCATCAAACAGGCAGCTCACAAGCTCCCAGCATTATTTGCTTTTCATTGATTCCCTTTAAAGGTATATGGAGCCATGTAAAATGCACATCAGGTAGGCTGATCATTAAATGAAAGGATGGATTCATCGACAGCTTGACGGATGACATTTTGCCAGGCAATCCATAAAGGCCTTCAATAAAAACACAATTTAGAGCTTAAAACAAAGGAGGGAAGAAAAGAAAAAAGAAAGATACAGAAGGACAGAAATGATTAGTAGATGGATTCTCAGATGATAGCCAAAATAAAAAAAACTTCTTCAAATTGTGCATTGATTTGATCTTGCAGATATGCAATGAAATGCATGCATGGTTCTTCTGTCAGTTTTGGGCATTACTTATTTAGATAACTTTTATTTTCCAACCTGGACCACAAATGGCTGCAAATAGGTGATGCTAGCGGTCCTGTGCCTGCTTACATGCAAAAATGACCGGGCTTGTATATTTGTGCTTCCTTCACAGACTTTTGATTGAAGTATTAAGTGCTTTTTGTTACACCCAGGCAGATTTTTGATACCTCACCAACTGCAAACCTAAATTTGTTTCTACCATTGTAAGTTTTTTTTTTTTTTTTTTTTTTTTTTTTTTAAGGTATCCTTGTGTAAAACCAAAAATCTATCAACAGTAAAAAGTGCCATAAAAACAAAGAAATGGTGGAATGTAATTGGCTCATTTGCCAAGACCTCGGGAGGCTGGAACAGCTTGTATTTCTCACCTGATCAATAACTGGTCAATGCTTAGAGAAAGGAACATAGTCAAGGAGCCATATAGGGCTGTTGTATTGACCATGTTTTTTTGTATCCAGTTTCAATATTCATATCTGTCATACAAATCCTGCAACATTAATTTAGTTCTGAGATGTACAAGATGGAAATGAGGATATTTTGTACATCTCAGAAAACATCACCTGATCACTAGATCTCCACCATGCTGCAAAAACTTCAGTTTTTATTTGTACTCATTGTTGTGTGAACCCAAACATTAATAACTCTCCTACATCCCAACCCGCCCTCACCCCCACCCACCAAGACTATTTTGGGACCTCAAGGTGCCCAGGGCGTACCCACTGCCATTCTCCATCTTCACTCAATGACAAAAACACAACTAATTGGAGTACCAATGCATGTTTTCACTAAAGGCACAATTTAATTACATTTGAGCTGGGAATGAGTATTTTGGGAATGTCTGCATGTTCATTCAAACAAATTGAGCGAATGAAAAGCAATATTTGTTTTGCTTTGATTAGCAAACAGGCAGGGTAATTTGTTAAAGAGAAAGAATGGGGCAGAAAATATTTAACCCCCAGCTGTCCAGTGGTGGACCACGCTCCCACACACACGCATTTATACGTTGACACACTCCCTCTTCCTCCCTAAACATTTGTGCCCTTTCCAACCTAAACATTAATGAACTCTAGCTCTTGGCTTTGACATCTAATTTCTTGCTGTATTTTTACTGTTCCTCCCCTACTTTTTTTTTTTTTTGGCATTTTCACATCTTTCTGTCTGATCTCAAGTCTCTGTCCTGTGGTTCTCCTGTTCATAAATCCTTTATTAACTCAGTGAATAATGTAAAGTGTATTGTTTTCTCTAAGGTTGTATTAATAAACATGAATGAATTTATTTGTCTTCACCAAGGCATGATTAATGCACATTAATGCATGGATATTGCTCATTCTGCCCTGCATCACCAAGCACATATCAGCCCCCCAAAACACACCGACGCACACGCACACGCACACGCACACGCACACAGTGTGTCCCACCAAAAAAGAGGAAAAAAAGTCAACCTATCATGATTAAATATTTATGGCATATTGTTAATGGTTTTGTAAAGAAAATAGCAAGTTATTAATCCTCTGATTAACAGCTGATTAACCTTTTTTATTAAACACGTGATCCGTGCATCATCAACTCTGGATATGTCGAGTGACTGCACGGCAAAATAATTATTTTTATGTCTGTTCTAATTGCAAAATTCGCATGACTGAACCATGCATGTGTGTGTGTGTGTGTGTGTGTGTGTGTGTTTGAGTCCATGAATCTACTCACCAACTTGTTCAAACAACATCAGATGTATGTAGCTCCAGATTACAATGAAGGGTAAAGCAAAGGAAGAAAATAAAACACACAAACATAACCAGAGCATTCTTTCACATCGAGGGAGAACAAGACTAGTGACTAAAATTAGCAGCAGATCTTTTTAAAACAATGGGGTTTAATTCACATATCCGTTTATTCTGCAGTCACTGGCATGGGCTGGGAAAGTGAAGTGAAAACATGGCTGAGGGACAAAACATTCTTCTCCTTCTTGCCTCTGCTCATCTCAAAGCTATTGTTTGTGTATTTTTAGTTCTTGCCAACCGAAAGACAATTATGTAGTATTTTCTAATATAATGGAACTGAATTCTATTCAATTTAAATTTCTACTTCAAATCCACCAGTTTCACAAGTATTCCAGTATCCTCTATCTAAAATTAAATAGACCTGATCTTACTGTTCTATATCATCAACTAACTACTTTTCTTTTTATTTGTATTCAACTGTGTTATTTATTCTAACCATTATATTGCATTATAACCTGCAATTTCTTTTTTAATAACTGTACAATAATATGAATATATATTTTTCTTCCCTGGGTAGTTCAATCCCTGAGACTGGATTAGTTTTATCTTTAGTTTAGGCCAGAGTATCCATCCTTCAGCAGCAGGCTACTGCTGAGGCTCCATATTCAGCATATTACTCATTTTAACTTAATTAACTTAAACTAATTTTTTTGCTTTTCTCTCATCTTCTAAAAACCTTTTATTCATATGAACACAAATCAAATCATCTGTTATATATTATATTTACCATTTACTGCCATATATTTTTTATCTCATTTATCTGTTTTTTTTTTGTTTTTGATTCAATTCTATTGGTAGTATTTTTTGTTCTCTAGTTTTTATCTTTTAAATCTTGACTCCTTATTAGTCACATTCTCTGGTGGTCACTTTATCTTTTTTCTGTTTATTTCATACCAACTTTCTGCTCATTGTCAAATATCCTTTGTCGTACATCTTCATGCCACCCTTCTAATCATCTGAACATGCAATATAAAGTTTGGCTGAGTTTTCAAAAATTGCTTTTTTATTTATTTTTTTGCAATTTACTGTAAATGGTGTGTGTGTATGTGTTCACTCACACACTGTGTTCACTCATGAACAATCTGAATATTGTGTGACATTTGGTAATTGGAAGGTATTTGCAGTATACAGATGGACTTTACAGTCATTTAAAAAGAAAAACTATTTTCCAATCGCTATTTTATTAGAAATCTTCAGTCCCATTGTTCCTGAAACACACACACGTAACTGCAGGTACATGAGCATTAAGCCTCTTAGAACTCCTTGTCTCACATTGTGCAGCGCAGACCTAGTACTGTGTCTGGGAGAGGTTTAGGCATGGTGTGGGCCCTCCTTAATTACTGAGGGGACTGCTAAGAAGATGCGACAGAGCTTTTCACTGCAGTGTTGGGTCAGTGGCGGCCTGTGGGATTAGCTTTATGCACTAATGTCAATCAAGAAAAAAGTCAGAAACATTCTGAACAAATTTTAATAACTTTAGTACAAAACTATTAAATATGTATTTGATGTAATATTCAATGGTTCCAGGCATGCAAGATCCCTTTACCCATCCCTACAACTTACAATTATCCTCTACTCCAACCTTTAAAGCTGATTTTCACATTAATATGTAGAAAGGTGCAATAAGCAATAAATACTACAATCCGTTAGGGCCAGCTATTATGATTTGTCTGAATTGTGCTCTTTGACTGGATAAAAATGGGTTTTTGGTGATGGCAGACAAGACCAAGAACAATATAGTTAGTGTGGTGAGTCCTTTCATTCCAATTGTTGTAAATCCAGTTGCTTTTACTGAGTCATTCTCCATTTACAATAATGACAAATAATTCATCAAAAAAAAAAAATCATCTGTCTTATCACCTTGAAATGTTTTTGAAATCAAGGCCAAACTTTCTCTTGTTGTTCTCTCCATATCCTCCTTCTCCTTATTTTCTTTTATCTTCTCCATTTGCCTGGAGGTGTGAAGAGCTTCCTCTCCACAGTATGCAGCAAGCAGCAACAGAGCAGGATGGAAAGTAATGGGTTGTTGAAGGGGGGAGTTGGGTGGCTGAGCAGACACTGTGACAACCCACCTGTCAGCAGGTACTCAGCATAATTGGTAAACGACGGCCGCGGGATAGTAGCAGGGCCCCCTCTTTTCTCTGTCTTTTGCTGTGTTCATTGTTTGACAAGCGCTTGAAGTCACCAGGCAGTTGTTCCTCCTTTATTTCATTCTGCAAAACTCTGAGGCCAAGCAAGAGAGAGGAAAAATGAGGGTAGATGATGACAACATGTTAAATATTAGTCATTCACTGGAGGTGATTAGCTAAGTAGCTGATGGCTCCACCTGCACATTTCATTCCCAGCTGTGAATCTATCAATGTGTTCTCACTGTAGCAGACTCTCCATGCCAATCCCAGACATCAGGCTCTGTTTGCTCTCTGATGAAACAAATTCATCTTCATCACGTTCTCTCGTGGCTCTCAAACTCACTTTACTGTATAGTCAATTAAACCCTTAGGGGCCACTCTGTGCGGAAAAGGATATATAATGCTTTGACATTTGAGTGAGTCCACATTAGGCCCACCCAGAGAGCATTCTGCTTTGAGCTGGATGAGGAAGAGTCATAGCTAAGCCTAGAGGTAGACGAAAGCCAGTCAGTGGGATTGGGTCTCTTCTAAGCTAGTTAGCTCATTGGATTCAGTTACTTATGCTGATGTAATAGGGCAATTGTAAGCTGATACTGAAGTCTCTCTGTGACCCCTATACAGGCTCCTATTCTCGTACCAGGCTACCTAATATGTACTTAAGCATACTGTAACAATATCCTAATAAATAACTAAAATGATGTAAAGATAGAGGAGTGTATTAGTGTTGAGGCATTTTACATTTCCAGAATGTTGTGCTTGGCTCAGTATTTTGATTCTCCAGTGTAAATCTGAGATCGTCTTCTTTGTTGGCTGGATTCTTTTTCCTCTGGACACACGTATAGTCATGGGGAGAACTGGGGTCAGTGGTGTAACAATGTGCAAAGAAGGCCTCATCACAAGCCTGCTGCTCCGTTGCACAGTCTATTGTGAATGTGTGTTTGAGGGCACGCATGTCTTCCAGGCTTGTAGTTGATTTTGCATCTGGATGGCATGAATAGTCTTGACAGATCCAATGTCTGTTTAAGGCTGAACAACACCCTTTCCATTGTTAGAACTCATCTGACACTCACTTCAAGGTCTGGTTTTTGTACACTAGTTGTTTCATGGCACTTTTTGTTCATTTTAATTTACAACGTGATGTCTCTGATTTCCTTTTGAAAGGAAAATACAAATATTTAATAATTTTTTTGAGAATACTAATGATGTGATGCCTCCTTTGTGTTGTTGTTTTATAGCGACTCACAAGATGTTTGTGTGTGTGTGTGTGTGTGTGCTTGTACTTGCTTACTTAGTACCAAAATAGTCATTCTCCTATTAAAGTGAGGACGTTTTTGGGAAGTGAGGACATTTTGATTGGTCCTCACAACTTCAAAGGCCTGTTTGAGGCTTAAGACATGGTTTTAAGGTTGGGGTTAGAATTAGGGTTCATGAAAGGTTTAGAGGTCAGTTGGGATGGTTAGGGCAAAGGGGTGAATAATACATTATGCCTATAAAAGTCCTCACAAAGATAGAAGGACAATGGTGTGTGTGTGTGTGTGTGTGTGTGTGTGTGTGTGTGCGCGTGTATTAATTCTGTTTGGTATTCCCAGACTTCAATATGTGGAACAAAAATGCCTTGCTGTTATTGTCTTGTGCTGCTCTATAGGGGTTAGCTGGCACTGCATATGAACAGATGTGTTTCAGATCATTGTTGTTATTTACCAATGATAGGCTACAGCTCAAGAAAATGTCCCCCCATTCTGATTTATTCATCTGGACAGTGGATTTATGCAGAGATGGTGAAAACCTGGTTCTTTTCTGCACAGAAAGGCAGGCAGATTCATTATTCATGAAGCTAATGCATTGTTTCTGTTGCTTTATATCTCTTTTTTGTTCTTGCATCCCACTTTCCCCCCCTCCGCTGCCTTCCACTGGATGTTGCTCTGAATTTTCTCAGGCAAAGGTTGTATTTATTAAAATGAGAAGTTTGAGGGATGGAGCACCATCTCTGTGTATTTATTCACATGTATGCGTAAACTGATCTAAATCGCTCTTTGAGCCACAGAATGGTGCTTTAAATGTTAAATGGGGGTTGAAGTCTGCCTGAACTAATTTGTAGGGCTTTACACTGTTTTGACATTTAAATGTGATAAGAATAGCAAACTGTACTGCCGACCTATTTTGAAGACGCTTTCGGAATACATTCACATCATCTGTGGCCTATAATTAATAAAAAAAGACAGGCCTCCCTCGCTCCAGATTTGATTATAATACAACCTTATAAACACACCAGGGATAGATGAGAGGGGACAAAGAGGGGAGGGAAGAAAGGAGAAAATAACAGGAATAAAAACAAGAGAAATGATGGGGGCAGGAATTAAGAGGGAGGTGGATTGCGAACACCTGGTCTTTGAGGCAGATTGCGTTGGCTGGCTGCTGTGCTATCACATTACTCTGATCTCGCATCTCTTGTTTGTCGGAGAATTGAGAGAGAAACGGGGGGTGGAGGGTAGTGTCGTGGAGAGGCGGGTTTGGGGTCTGTAAAATCAGCATGCAAATAACACCACATTGTTAACTTAATCAGATACAGTGGAGGAAATATGGAGAAGCATAGGAGGTGTGCGGTGTAAATGAGAGGACACTGGGGGACAACCGAGAAGGTTGCTGAGGACCTGGGGTGAAAGGAGATGGCAGAGAGCATGCAGGGTGTACCCACCACAGGAGCAATATTCTGGGGCTGCCCTAGAGAATATGCCTTATGTGTGTGTGGGTGGGTGTCACAGCCCTGCATTTATTTGTCTGTGGTAATTTAGCAAGATGAAAGATAGTTCAACTCTTAATGTTGTAAATGTTACATAGTTCTGTCATAAAAAATGGAAATCTCAACACCAAGTTATCTGGAGCAAGTACAGCCGACAACAGTTGCACGCCATTTAAGTACACATCAGTCGTCCCTAAAGGCCACAGCTGTTTAAACACATTATAGGCCAGCATCAGACCATATTTATATATTCATATTTATATACATTATATTTAAGTCAGTTTTTACTGTACAGAAGGTATTCAATTTATTTGTGGAAAGGATGAGTATGTTTTAGCAGTTTGTCTGTGTGTGTGTCTGCAAAAATATGCATGCATGTTTAGAGGAAATATGAGGTGGTACAGTGGCTACAATGTATGTGTACACAGCTTTTCTGCTTTTGGGAGTTTGGGGTGTTTCTTTCTTTTTTCAGCTAAAACAAAAGTCTAAGGCTAATTAGCAGCACTCATTACAAGAAGTGAGTCAGGTAATTATTTTACATCACGCCGCCGATAATTGAATGATTTTTCAATGTCTGAATGTCTGTTTGAAAGAATCTCTTTTTCCTCGTTCCACTCCTACACCATTTCCACCCTTCACTCGTTTACTTTTTCTTTGTCTTTGAGCGAGATAAGAGTGAGGCTAGATACAGGTACCGCTGCCATATGGTCTTGAATGAAAAAGCTCTTCTGTCGAAGCAAATGGGATTTTTAAATATTGAAACTGCTGCATGTCTTTTTAATATGACCGTGTTAAATCTCTCTTTATTCCATCACTTTGATAAACTCCCTCAGCCTCTCTGCCTCTCTTCCCTGTCACTTTCTGCATCACTCTCTATTTTTCTTAATCTGGAGAGTTTAAAGAGAACTTCAGCATATTGTGATGCAGTTCAACTTATGCATCTTTGTTCTTTTAAGCAGCACACTTCCTGTTTAAGAAAGCAAACAAATCTTATCAAAGCCATCGGCTTAGCCTTGAGTTGAAAAAAAGTGATTCTTAGCATATGCTTCAATATCTGTTAGTGGTTTTGAACTGGTTTCATTTTCACACACTTTTTGTGCAACTGTTTTTTGAGAAAAAAAATCAGTTCACAATGTTATTGTTTTCTGAATTTTAGAAACAGAGGTAAAGTGGTATTTACAGTAATATAAATTGGAGAGAGAGAGAGAGAGGGAGGGAGAGAACATTATCTACTTTAAGGCCAGGGTGTATTTATTATTCACTAATTGTGGAAGAGGAAGTGCTTTGGAGGGGCTGTGCTCTCTCTGGAGAGGGTGGAGGGCCTCAGGGACATAAAGAGCATATTTGTCTATCAGGCTTTATCAGAAAAACACTGCGGCAACTGCTCTTAAGATCAGAGACGTGGTTTGGGAGGAGGTGGATGAAAACATTTTATGGGAGGAAATAAAGAGAGGAAGAGACATGCCAGGGAGCAGATTTGGCTTCAATGCCAACGTTTCAGTAGAAAGCAACCGTGATTAAAGCAGGAAGGAGAAGTTGGGTGAAACCTCACAGGAGATTTTTTTTTTTTTTTTACTGTCTCACTCTTTCTTTCTGAACTGGACAACAAACATGCTGTTAAACATGCTTACAGACACGCATATGATCAGGCTGTTCTATTGTGTGCAGCAGCACAACTTTACTTTGTACATCCTGTCTTAACAACATTGACGGTGGTTCTGTAAAGGGTGCTTTTTTTTCTTTTTTACCACAGGTGCAATTAATGCAGTAGTCAGATGTGGAGAAATTTACAGTAACTGAACGTACAAATAACACAACCTTTCAGTCCAGTTGACACAGAGAATTTTGGATAAATAACACAAAGTCAACTAGCAGCAGCAGGCTCACGTTCCTGAAGATAAAATCTACTGTTATAATGATCAAACCTGTGCTATGGATGGATGGATGGATGGATGGATGGATGGATGGATGGATGCGACATGTCACCATCGAGGTGGGGCCATACTGTTCTGTTCCCTCATAAAGCCCACATGTGTGATCCTGATCTATAACAGACATGAAAAAAATAATATACACATAAAGGAAGTTTATGATTATTAAGGTTGTACATGGCAACCACATTTCAGGCATTGGAATATCCACAATCATGCAAATCATGCATTGGCATTTTGACTCTGTAATGGCCTTTGACATCACCAGTGCTAAATAGAAACAAACACCCGCTAAAAAAAGAAATAAATAGCTGATCAAATCAGACCAAAAGGGACATTTCTTGATTTAAAGCTAATAAAAACACACACACACAAACACACCGACTTCCTTCTTCTTCTTGTGACCTTAATGTTAAGGAACTAAAAATAAATATTTATTTATACTTGTGCTACCTTAATTATTGTTAATAATAGTATTTGCTAATATGCAAAAAAAATACACCAATATGTGTGTGTCTGTGAGTGCGTGCATGTGCTCATGTGCGCGTGTGGAACTCAGAGCATGCGCTGGCTATGTCCCAGGATTTGGTGTATCTTTCTACACCAAATCTTCAGCTTGATGCTGTCAGCCCCGGCCAACCCAGCATTTCTCTCATTCTTTCTTTCTTTCTCCTCTGCCCTGTCTGACCTTCAGCATTGTCACTGACTTATCTTTGCCTACAGAAGATGCAGTATTCACACTCATTAAAATACGTTGCTACACACACACATAGATGTGCTTGCAGGGTGAGTGGGGGACAAGTTCATTATGGGAGTGGATATTTTTACTAAAAAAAAAAAATGACCTCTATGGTGGTACAGTGTATGGACAATAACCTGGACATGCAGGGACACACACATACACACACACACACACACACACACACATACACACACACACACACACACACACACACACACACACACACCCTTGTACTTCTAACTTTGTGAGGACTTTCATGGGCATAATGTACATAATGTACATAATGTATTAGCCAGCACCTTAAACTACCCGTAAGCATCCCAACTAACCCCCTGACCCTAACCCTGACCCTAATCCTAACCTAAACCCAATTCTAACTCCAACCTTAAAACCAACTCTTAACCCTCAAACAGGCCTTGAAACAACCAAAATGTCTTCACTTTACAAAAATGTTCTCACTTTGCTCGTAGAAGGAGTATTTTGGTTGTCAGTATATAGTAAGTACAAGCACACACATACACAGACACACACACACACACACACACAGTGTGTAGTCAGTATGGAAGTCAGAGAAAGACCCTTCTTCTCTTAATTAGCTATGTAACAATTAAAGACTCTTCTTAGTAAATTAAACCTTTGTCTTCCTTCCCTCCCTAGTTTGGTTTCAGCACCTGTCACAACAGCCCCTCCCTTTACCACCACCTCTCATGCCGCCACACTCAGTACCGTTACCTACACACCCCCAACCCCCACCCAACCCCGTAGTCATTATGCAAAACTCCAACAGGATGTGCTCAGCATGAGCAGAAGAAAACAGCAATTATTTCTGATATTGTGTTATTTAGACTGGATTGATATTCAACTATATTTTCACTCTTTGCCTCACCTGCTGCCATTGCCTGAGTAAGATAGAGCATAACTTTGTGTGAATCACAGCCTTGAATGTCACTTTGTGAGAGGCACAATGACATCGCTGGCCTATAGTATGACCTATAGAGTTTTAAACACTGTGTGTGTTTGCAGCTTTGATATGCAGCATAGAGAGGGAGCAGTGATGTAATCTATGAAAGATACACTGTGGTCATTGTCTTTCTGACCTCTCTCCTCCTGCAGTCTAACCATGCGTGAACACTCTACAGGCCCATGTTTGTTGTCTGACACATACCCACACACACATTCATATGCATGGTATTGTGTCCTGGTTTTCTGTCTGATTTGATAAGAAGAAGAGTTTAGTCACCAGACACTGAGCAGAACATACTTAGCTGGTCCAATATGGAGCACACTGCATGTGCAAAAAGGAATTGAGGGTGGTTTGTACTTAGTTTTTCAAAAGAGAAAAATTAAGAGTCATACTTGATGGATAAAGGGAAGTGTCCACCATCAGCATTCTGTCATCACAGAATGCTGTCTAAGTCTGTCTAAGTCCATCAAAGTCGAGATGGAAATGCTGAAATTTCAGCTTTTACAGAGTGTGTAGTAGCTACAGGAATTGTACAGATTTTCTTTTTTTTTTTTTAATAATCAAATTTATGTTTCTGTAAAAAGATGTTTAGCAATCAAAAGTCATTTAATGCAGCCAGTTTTCTGCATTCTTAGTATTTGTCGTGTATTTTGCTTTTTGTCCTCATCAATTGTCTTCAACCAGAGGCTGCTTAACAAATGTTTGGCACGTTAATCCAGCACTCATTGCTGTGTTTTATTCGCTGCTGTGGGGCTCCACCATCGCTGCTGTGACCACTATAATAGTGCACTCAGGAGGGGAGGGATGCTATTGCAGATGTACACACACACACACACACACACACACACACACAGACACACACACGGACACACAGGGACAGAGACATCTGCAGGTCACCATCATCATTGTGGGAATAATACCAGGGATGGTTATCATAAAGGGAAGCTTTGAGCTCCCCGGCCGTCTTGGGAAGATGATTTGGCTGGCCCCGAACAATGAACTGTGGGAATCTGCTTGTCCTGCATTGATCTTCCTCCCATGGCATCCCCTGCAAGGCTGTCAGAGCGACGGACAGATAAAAAGATCCACAACATTTTTCTTTCTCCCTCATGGTGCCTTTCTTTTCTCTCTGTCAGGAAGGCTCCCACTGATCAGCAGGGATGATCTGAAAGTTGAACTACCTGTTGACAGGACCTCTTAAACAACCCTCAATGACATATTGTACTGAGGAAAGTGGGAGAAGCCCCTGTTCATTCATATTTTTCACTGATCTATTGAATCAGTGCTCTCCTCAAAACCCTCCTTCAGCACTTTTTCCAAGAGTGAAAGCAGATGGCTTATATTTCATGTAGGATATTGGTTTTGACTCCAGCTCTGAAATAATCAAGAACATTTTTTTTGTTCTTTTACTATCTGTGTTTGCCTGCAAAATAAATAAACTATATCTACTTGACAGCATTTATTATAAAGAAAACTAAATGAGATGTGATCTTGGTGATGGTTGCAAGCCTGCCTGTTGTATGATTTAAGACAGCCCGATCCACCTCCAAAGCTCCACATCGCTTTGACAGTGTGGTTATGAGTTTCGATCAAGAGGCTCTAGGCATGGGATAGTGCAAGGATAGGATCTGGCAGCCTCTCTGTGACTGTCTTCATGTGCAGTTCAGAGTGTTTTTGCCTCATTACAGAAAGTAATAATGTGGTGAATTCAAAGAGAGAGAGAAAGAAAGAGGGAAAACAAAGCTAATTTTTATTGGATTAATTAGATGCCTTACAAAGACCACCTGCAAAAAAGAAAGAAAACAAAAGCTAGAAGCAAACTCATATCTGGTCTGTTCAAACTGTCGAAGCACTAACTCTGACTAAACCAACTTTACCCAGAGGTAATCGATCTTTGAAATGATGAGGGGGGTCTGTTTGTACTTTGAAAACATACCCACAGCTTTTGAATGGATCTTGTTGTCCCTGCTGCTTGGGTAATCACAAAATATTTAGCATTCAACTCTCAGCGCCTGTAACATATGGTAAATACCCACGTTGTCCCTTCGACATCAGATTGCTGTTGTATGCCCCACACCCCACGTCTCATTAATGATTTGGGAGAAATATGATGGAATTTAGCACAATATGAATAATGATTGATTTGTTTAATGCAATGAATTTGTTCGTTAGGACTTAATGAGGTATTGCTTTGTGATTAGTCAGTTGGTTTTATGTCAATACACATCAAAATAACAAAGTAAAGTTCAAGTAATGGCTTTTCGATCCTTTCACTTCTGTCCTTCCTGTCTGAAACAGTGAAAGGAAGAAAAATATCCAGACAGTAAATTTAAGAAAGCCATTTGCAAGTTTGAAATTCTAAGTTTATGTTAATATGAATTTATATAACAGCAGATAGGGATTCCTAATAATCCAACTTTCTTTTATACACTTCAGTAATTTATATGGTCACAATTCGAAAAAAAAAAACATCAAATCCCTTTAGCATTTATGTTGCATAGAGGTATTGATAAGACAGAAATGAAGCCAGCACGTTCAAATGCTGACTGAAATACTGCTCTATTGTGTTACAGATACCACTAATAATTAAGCTGAGGCTTGAAGAGGAAAAAAGACCAGGGGAGAAAATGCATTTGGAGAAATGAAGCAAAATCACTTTCTGCGTGTACAGACATGCAGAGGAGTGAGCGTGTTTATGTGTGCACGTGGTGCTTTGCTCAATATTAAACCAATCGCACTATAAAGACAAACAGCTGAACGGTTGTGAGAATATGTTAAAGGAAGTTGGTGTGGTTTTAGAGGTATCAGCAGAGCCAATAGATTTAATGAGGCAGCATTGCTGCATATGCCAAAAAATGATTATACAGGTTAGAAAAACGGCCAGAACGCTGTCAGTAACACCACAGAGTGGATGTCTGTTGCATACTGGAGTCTATGGCACAACATGATAAAGACAGTGGAACGTAGAGACAAAGTGTCAAGAAATATTTCCTTAATTCACCCGGTAAGAACACAAACCTTTGTTCTGCACATTTGTTATGGATACTTTGCAAAAAAACTTAACCCTTACATTAATGTAATATCAAAATCGGACATTATATTAATGGACATTCTGCCTGCTTATTCTGTAAAGTTGAATTTTGTGTCTTTTAAAAATACATGAGCATACTGAGTTACTGTCTGTAGTGAAATGTGTTGTATTATGTGTGTGGGTGTGTGCACGTGAGCATGTGTGTGCGTGTGTCTGCTTGTCTTTAGATTTGGCTGTATTCTAAATGCATGTGTGTTGATATGAGCAGAGGGGGGATGTCATATAAGAAATGTCCTTTTTAATCAGGGGAAAAAATATAAAATGACTCGGGAGCAAGGCGAGCATATTAATGTGCCTCATTTGCATACACTCGTCAGCCAGGATACGTTTATAAAAAACACAAACTGAATTCGTCAGTTCATTTCACATTATTCTATTGTCTATCTGCCTTTGTTATATGTTAAAGATAAAGGCAGAAATCAAATTGAAGAAAAGGGCAAGCTGCTATCTCCCCAAATGAGCAACAGCTCATCAGCCTAGTTTAAATCACAGATTTCGATTCCAAAAGGCAGCTGCCTCTGTAAAAAGGGGTCCATTCAAATAATGTCTCCTCCAATATAAGCATGCCTTGTGATGGAAAATGGAGTGTCACATAAATACAATTTAAAATCAAATCTATTTAAAGGAGACTATCAAAGAGTTATTGTTACTAACAATTCAGACACATTTTTTCTACACAAAAAACTATAAGCATACAATATGTGCATTTGACAATCAACTATAATAATTTCTAACAGTATTCGGTTTGTAAGATGCGTTCTTACTTAGGTGCATGCAGCAAACAACAACATGGTCAGACTGTGAATAGACAATGGCAGTTACACAAAGCCTGCAGAACATTGCAGGCCCATTGTATTCTCGATTAATTTGATAAAATTACCTATAATACATGGTGGTTAAAAAAACATAACAAAACAAAATGAAAAACAAACAAACAAAAAAAAAAACAAAGAAAATACAAATGGCAACCATAAGGGCCACATTGCAAAGTGAAAAATGGTAACAGTGTGGCCAAGATAAGAATCCACCATCAGCAGTGAGTTGGAGGGGCCAGCGGCTAAAAGAACAGGGTCCTCTTATGTCTACTAAACTCCTACTGAAGCAAGTTAAACCATTCCAGTGATTGAGGAAACAAATGCGCTATTCACAGTCTGAAGCTTTTTAGAAACACACTGTAGGTGGAGCAAGCAACAAAGACAGTGTGACAGGGCCAATGAAACTATTCATGCACAAAAACATGTACTGAACATGTGTGCACATATTTAATGCGGATGTGCCCACTGCTGCCCAGACTGGGCCTACGTAGTTTAAAATGAACCCAGTTTCTCTTAAATGTCAGCTTATCTCTATGAATGGGTCTTTGGATGATTAAAATCATGTATTTTAAAACTTTGCCACTGTTACTAGGCAGCATACTAATCAGCTTAATGAGATATTATACAATATTTTGTTGACCAAAGCAGAACTGTGCTTATTGTTTCTGAGGGTTTGACCCATTCCAGCAGTAAAAGGAACTATGCAGATAGATGTTTAGACCTCCATCTAGAAAGCAGATGGATCTGCATTAAAACCAGTGTTACACCATTTTTTTATTTTTATTTTTTTTTGTTTTTTGGTGTGTTTTTATTTACTGATGTTACACATATGAATACAAAGACAGTGACATACAATTGGAAAAAATCATAATGTGCATCACAAGCCCTATACAGCCATCAAAAGCCATCAATCTGTTAAAAATATGTTACCTGCTGCTTAGGAAATTAGACTATACTCTTAAATAGCATAAGTTTATCTTAAATTGCATTAGTAAGAATTTCAATAAACACTTAAAAAAACAAAAAAAAAAAACAAAAAAAACTTTTGTGACATAGAAGACACAGAACTGGGTGAAGAGGACAGTAAGAGCAAAGTGATTTACATCAAATGTAGCGCCACTCTCTAATACAATGTTATGCCAAGACAAGTGTTGTGTCAACAAGATAAGAATGTTGTGTTTACTGGAATAACCCCTTGGTTTTAAGTGCTATTGTTAATATCGTAATTGCAGTATTGTTGTGGCTTCCGAACAATGCCGTCACTGCGTTTCATTAAGGCGTGTAATTGGTGGAATTCTGATAGAACGGGCACAAGTAGCTTAATTATACAGTGCTCACTATGTTTACAGAGTAATTATTTCACTCAAAATGTTGTTGTATTAAAAAAAAGTTCTGAGTAGTCACCGCATTTCTCCAGACCTTTGCTTAAGTGTTTCATTGATCAAAGACAATGCAATTTACATGTGTCCGTGGTGTTGGTATCATACATTGGACCTTTTTGCAGGTAATTTTTCATGGCTAACAAAAATGTATATCATTTCTAACATGTATTCTTTCTCTGTCTGGCTTTACAGAATGGAGGACTCCAGTTTGTGTCTTGGTGTGTCGTCTGCAGTGCCTACTGCGGATGCCCATCTGAGCAGTGCAGTGTTAAACGGCCGCTATCCGATCAGTCAAAAGCTTCATCAGCTTACAGCCCAGCTAGGACATGCTTTTCCTGAACTACATCGCCCACAACAGATTCCTGAAGAGAAAGCAGCCACACCTTTGGATGAGAAGAGCCACCATGCTGCCCTTGCCAGTCAGTCTATTAGCAGTCAGATGGCCCTCTTAGCTAACCCCCTCAACCGGGATCTTGATGCAGGTGCATTAAGTGGTTTGAATGGCCGTGTTGATCTGCAGCAGTTTCTAAATGGCCAGAATTTAGGTATCATGTCCAAGATGAATGATATTGAAGATGATGCCCGCAAGAATAGAAAATATCCGTGTCCGTTGTGTGGTAAGCGTTTCCGTTTTAACAGCATCCTGTCATTGCACATGCGCACGCATACAGGTGAAAAGCCCTTCAAATGCCCATACTGTGACCATCGTGCAGCTCAAAAAGGCAACCTGAAGATTCACCTTCGTACCCATAAGTTGGGTAGTCTGGGTAAGGGACGTGGTCGTGTCAGAGAAGAGAACAGACTCCTACATGAGCTCGAAGAGAGGGCTATCCTGAGGGACAAACAGATGAGAGGAAGTGGAACTCTGCAGACAGCTCAAACACCCCATTTAGGCCTCAACAGCAACTCCAACACCCATCATCCACAACTAGGCTCTGCCTGTGGCATCCTCCCCCCTTCTGGCCATGTCACTCCAGACACAATTTCCCAGCCTTCTTCTTCACCTAAACCAACCGGCACCCAAGATGAACAGTCTCTGAACCAAACTTCAGGATTCCGTTGCACTTTCTGCAAAGGGAAGTTTAAGAAGCGAGAAGAGCTGGACCGCCACATACGTATACTTCACAAGCCCTACAAATGTACTCTGTGTGAGTTTGCTGCTTCCCAGGAAGAGGAGCTAATTAGTCACGTGGAGAAGGCCCACATCACAGCAGAGACCACAACAGGCCAAGGTACTGCAGGATTTGGTGATGTGCAGATGGCCAGTGAATTTCGCTGTGATGTGTGTGGCCAGGTGTTCAGCCAAGCTTGGTTCCTTAAAGGCCATATGCGTAAGCACAAAGATTCCTTCGAACACTGCTGCCAGATTTGCGGCCGTCGCTTTAAGGAACCCTGGTTTCTCAAGAACCATATGAAGGTGCATCTAAACAAGCTGGCCATCAAAAGCAAACCACAACAGCCCACTGAACAAGACATGGCTGCAGTCAATAGCATGAGTAATCTGGCTCAAGAAGCTCATGCCAACCTTTACTCTCGCTACATCTCCAGTCTCCAGGGAGGATTTCTTTCTCCAGACAAGCAGAGTCTGACTGAGCAGCACCAAATGCTGGCTAAAGCAGGGATAGCCATGAAGGAAAAAGAAATGTTAGGAAAGCTTCTGGGACCAATGGCTGGAAGCATGAGCCATGGGCTGGGTGAGAATGACAAACGATCACTCCTGGGCTGTCTCAGTCTCTTGCCACCACTCAAGTCAAGCTGCATGGAGCGCCTTCAGGCAGCTGCAAAAGTAGCTGAGATGGACTCCCTTAATAGCTACCAGGCCTGGCAGATAATGGCACGAGGTATGGCTATGGACAGGGCCTTCATGCCAAAAGATCAACAGCAGCATCCTCTATCTACAGGTCAGGAAGATGATATGGGTGGTGTTGGTTCTTTGGCTTCCCTCTCGAAGGAAAAGCAAGAGTATTCTATGATTGCTTCAAGTGATAGCGCCAAGCAGAAGCAATTTGCAGAGGCCTTGCAGGGATCCAAGGCTGTTAGTGGGACAATATTGTCCTTGAAGGAGGATGGCAGAGGCTTTGAAGGTCACCGTGATGTGATGTCACACCACAGTGGTGCTGAGGCTCCTGGAGCTATAGCTGGCTTGGGAAGCCCAAACCTTGACTACAACATCTCTGGCATGAAGGAGAAGCCTTCAGAATGCCCTGACTGTGGACGCATCTTCAAAACCTACCATCAGATGATTGTCCACTCCCGAATCCATGGCAAAGATAGGAGAAGCATTGAAGAAGCATTCCAGCAACAAGGTTTGGATGAACGCCGGGGATCTGCCAGTGATCCCGAGTCCCAGTCCATCAGTCGTTCCACTACTCCTGGTTCATCCAACGTGACAGAAGAGAGCGGAGCTGGAGGGGGACACTCCCAGACAGGAAGTGTGCAGGATGACAGCCCACATCCCTCCTCACCATCTTCAGGTAAGAACAAACAAATAAAAATTATTGACAAAAGTGTTTTGTCCTATAATTTATGTTCATATTTTACCAATAGATAAACTGAGTCAAAAACATTATAACATACATTTAAATACATTTGTTTTTTTAACTGAAGTTAGTCATTCTACACATAATTTAAGTGGTATATCATTTGAAATTTTTAGCCCAGACAAAGCAAGTATTGCCCTTTGTGATTGCTATGTAGTTGCTACGATTGGAATCAAATACATCTAAAAACACAATCCGAAATGTCTCATCTCAGTGGAGTGTGAGTAAAGACACTGAGCACAGGGCTCCACTCAATTTATCCATAGCAATTAATACATGTCTTTAATGAAAATGCCAAATAGAAGCTTACTCCTCCCCTGCCTGTACCAACAGGCCGGTCAGGGCTAGATAAGTGTATGTTTATTGGGATTAAGGGAGGCTCATTGCTAATGATTACACAAGTTTTTAAAGGTAACTTTTGCTTGCTCCTCAGGGCACTACACTGACGTTAAGAAGCACATGCTGTAATTAGGTCACGAGTATGCGATAATCAGTCAATTTAAGCTAAACAAGGCGCTAATTAAAGATATACATATAAAGCAGGTCAAAAAATGGTGAACTTCATTTGCAAAAATGAGGATGTGCTTTTAAGTCTTTTGAGAAAATATATAAATAAATAGAAATATAAATCAAAGTGGCTTAGCTTAAGGCTGTAAGCAACTTAATTCCACCAGTGGAGATGAAATTGTTTATTTATTCACAGAGGCATGAAGTCCTTATCATGCCCGTGTAGTGTGATGGGTTTGAACATGGGACAGGCTATGTTTATTTTAATCTAAGAAATAATAACAGACAACCCCCACCTCAATTAGGAATTAATGAAAATGAGAGTGAGATAAAAACCTATTTTCTGTATAGAGACTATTAAACATAACACTTTCTCAACAGGGTGGGGGTGTTGCAGATGTAATTATCTTCTGAATTTTAATGCTGGAAGTTTCTCTCTCTCACTCTCTCTCACTCTCTCTCTCTCTCTCTCAAGACTCAAGGACTTTCAATCTGATGGGTTTAGTGTGTGGTGTTCAACAGTTCTCTTGTGCTTGGTGTATAAAAACAGGGGAAGGAAATGGATTAAAATAGTAACTGATGGATAAATCCATCAGTAACTGGCAGAAACAAGGACATTTTAAAGATGTATAAGGTTTAAAAGGTCACTGTCGTCCAAGACAACATGTAAAAGATAAAGTTTGCAAATAAATGTGATTATAGGTGACCTTGAGCTAAGAAAATAATCTACTGGTTTTCAAACAGCGTTGCATTTACTCCTTGTGTTATTGTTTGTTTGTCCATGTGGTTTGCACACAGGTGTGTCACACTAAGTTTATAACTTATCTCAGTAAGTTACTGTTTCTCTGTTTGCATTATTGAAGCTGCCACTGTCATATCATCATGGCTATCATCACAATGTAGATGAAGAGCAACTGCAGAAGCGCATGTGGAAAATAGTTGTATGAAATAAAACAATCATTAAAATTAGATGTGGGAAAGAAACAGACTTGACACAAAAAATTGAATATGCTGTTTTTTTGCCTCTTCTCACAACTTGCACACATTTGGTGCGCAGGGACTCTAGAATTAGAAACTTTGATGTGTGATGAGGAAAAAAAATGTGTGTGTGTGAGTCTCATATGGAGAAAGGTGTCATGCATGCAAGACTATTGTGTGTAACTGAATGAACTGTATATACCTAAGTGTGGGCATGTCACGGTATTCTGTTTTGAACAGGATGTGGCCACTTTAAAATTCTTTTTTTTTCTTAATATTTCAAGATGTGTGTGTGTGTGTGTGTGTGTGTGTGTGTGTGTGTGCATATGTGTAAAGGTGAACCTGCAAGCATTTCCTTCCACCACTGAGGCAATTGTGTGGTAAAGTAGAGTTACAGTAAGCAAAACTAACATCTCAGCTGCGAAAGAAGTTGGCGTTTGTGTGTTTGTCTTCTTTGATAGCACTTGTTTCACATCATTAGTTGAAAGAGGTAGAAATGAAGAGGAGAAAGATGTCCTTATAAAAACACAGTGTATACTTACTGCAGCAGGGGGTAATTTTCCTCTTTAATCATCCTCTTTGTTTCTTTTCTTGGGTTGAGGAATATAAGGAATGTTGGGCAACAGGTAGATGCAATGTGACAATCTGGTAAGATCTTGTGGTTTAATGCTTTTTCACATCAGTAACCAACCGATGAAGATCCTTATTTTGCCAGATACTGTCTTCCATTCTTCTTCTGTAACGTAGCTTAAGTGTGTGTAAGTGTATAAAAATAGGATTTTGATCCAAGCAAAGGCCTAAAGCAGCAGAAGTCTTCTTTACATGAACATTTACAACCTTCCCAACATGCTTAAACCCCACTCCCACCTCTTGGCTGCTGTTCTTTAAGATTGTGCTGTCTTTCTCTGTTTTGCGCTCCTTCATGACTACATTTATTTTTTTTAAGAGGATGACCATTTTAACATGGCAAGGATTAGCCTGCATATCCCTGGTCTTTAGAACGGCTCAAACAGGCAGTAAATGCTCGCTCCATACAAATTAAATTGGATTTGCCAACTTGACGCCTTAGGTTATAAAGCGTGGATATTCATCTAATTGCAACGATGCAATGAGGGAGTAATTACATATGTGGACAAACTGTTACAATATAATTACTGTGTCATTAACAGGAATAAAGTAGAGCTGAGCAAGATCCTACTACGAATATGCATGCTGACAAATCTGATATAGACAGCAAATTTTAGTCAATATCAATATCGATAATAGGAATGTATAGATAATAGCAGTCTGTGGATTGTACATTAAATTTATGGATGGAGCCTCTGACTATGTTGCTTACGAGATTAAATTCCCACATTGTAGTATAAAGTTAGTTTTTTTTTTAATTATTCTGAAGACATCTTGTTCTGATTGCAGAGATCTAAAGATGTTTTGAATTCATTATTTTCAATTTTAATAATAATTTGTACTGCATTTTTTAATTGCAGTGAAGTTCGTCCTTAATATCTTAATTACGTTCTTATTATTAATTGTTATCACAATATATTTACCTCAACTGTATAGCTAAATAGTTATTTTTTTTTTTTATATCCCAAATATCCTATAGCTGGCCCAGCCCATGAAATTAACCAATTTTCAGTTGGTTTAGTTTAGTTTGCAAATTAAATGCCAGAGTAACACAGAGCACAAGACTGTCACATTAACTGATGGAATCAAATATAAATAATTAAATAAATTATCACTCATCCTGGATTGTGTCTTTTTACACATATATTAAGCTTTTACTGTATTAACCTTGCGAGATAAATAACACTTTTTTCTGTTTTTCTCACTATCTTACGCAGCAACACATTTAGCATATGCGCCAAAATAAATGGGTGTGAAATATGCATTAAAAATAATGAATTATGCCTTCTATTTTTTCCATTTCCCATCTCTGCATAAATTACTTTTTCTTTGTAATTGACATCCATCCTCTTTCACTACCCCCCACCCCCACTATTCTTCTCTTCTCTATAATCAGAGAACACAGTGGTTATGAAAACCTGAGCCCCCCCAATGGAAGGAGTCTGTCATATCTGTATTTTTTATGTGTCACCAAACTTAAATAGACAGTCATTGTGCTACAGGCACATTCATTCCCTAAGCGGTATTTTTGTACAGTAGGTCAGGACTCTGGTGTCTGCTAAATGATAAAAGTTCTATTCAAACACACTAATTGTCAGTGTGCCATGCTGATTGACATGTCTCGGATAAATGCAGACTTAGTATTTTTGTACACGCTTGCACAATAAAAAGGCCAATTTATTTCTCTGTTCTTTTTTCCTTCTTTCCTCTTCCTCTTATTTCCTAGTTCATTTGATTTCAGCTGTCCTTTCTTCCAGACTCTTTCTCTCCCGACCAGTCTCTCAGACTCAATTTGTAAATATTACACATAGTGGGAATTAGCCGTGTCTTTTTAGATATTTTAAAATTCCAATTTTGTTCCAAAGAGTGTGTTTGATCAAGGGGAGGACTGCGAGCCTCAGTTTGCTCCTCAGTATTCCTGGGTGGCTATCAGTGGCTAGCCTTGTCCTTATGAAACATTTATCAGCCTGTTTTATGTCTTAATGATCGTGTTAGGATTCCCTGCTTTGTTATGAAGCCAGGACAGGGGGAGGGAAGAAAAAAAGAAAAATGGACTGTTGAGACAGTAAAGGAGAGATTATGAAAAAAGGCATGGACAACCAAAAAGACTGAGTGGAGTGAGAAAGAGGCAGAGATGACAGGACGTCACATTCTTCAGTAAACAGCATCACATTATGCCATCCGCTCTTTCCAGCTCTACATCTTTGCCAAAACATAGCTTTCTATTACACACACACACACACACACACACACGCTCATTCTTTTTATGTTTTTGTAATTAAAACATAATATTTATCTTTCTATAACAGAAGGCTGCCTCACTCTGTCAGGTAGTTGTTTGCATATTAATATTCTTAATACATCAACAAGCTATCTTCTTCAGTGTCAGTTCTAAAACTGAGTTAGAATAGAGAAAGAGAAGGTAACTCAGAAATGTAGCTCTGCAACTGCAAAATAAACTGGTTGAAGCAGAAAAGAGGGAGAGAAAAAGGTGACAAAAACAGAGATATAAATCAGCATCGCAGTCACAACTTGAGCAGGATGCTCACAAAAATGCCTCAAACCCAAAAGCAGTTGTTTCTACTTGAGCAAACCGGTTAACACATTCTCAGCAGGTTGTCAGGTTGCTCTTCTTTTGATTTTTTAAATGTGTGTCTTTAACAGAGGATCAGGGGGATGGTGGGATGGTCAAACAGTTGAGTGAGGGGGGATGCCAAGCTCTTTTTTTCTATTCTGTGACAGCTGTTTGATTCCATCAACGTGGGATTCTTGTGAAATGAGGCAGGGCTGTTGGTCAGGGAATGCAAATGGATGCACTGGGACCATAAGGCATCAAACCTGGCTGCACCAAGGAAGGGCTCCTCACACAAATAACTTTTCTTCATGTTAACGCCCATTGCTGTAGAAAAAACACATACTATTTTACTCAAATTGTTAATTAGCCCGTTATGCCATGACTGAGTAATCTCTTGCCTGCCTGTTTTTATACTTTCTCTTGTCTTCCTCACTCTTCTGTCTTTTTTCTCTCTCCCACCCAGTCATTCTTTTGCTTTATTTCTGTCCCTCCACCCATCTCAATCTCATCCTGTTAACCCCACTGACAGGTCAACTAAAAAACCTTTTGTTTATACATCATATTGCTGAAAGTGACATTAAAATGGGAAGGTTTTTTTTCTTTTCTTTTTTTAAATTGTGCATCACAAAAGGGGCAGTCCAGAGAAAGGAGAGAAAGCAAGGGAAACAAAAAGGGTGGAAAGTGAGGGAGGGATTAAATCCAGGGATTAAGATCTCTCATCTTTTTTTACACTCTCCCCCTGCCACATTCCAATTGTTCTTAAAATATTTGGCAATGTCAATTAGTAAGTGAGCAGAGCTAGCTGATGAACACAATTTTCCAGGCGACTGAGCACCCTATTGTTGTGGAGCGACCAGCAGATTTCTGAGGTCATTATCATTCCCTGTTAGCCGTGCCCAGCTGCTCTCCTCTCCACTCCAGCCAAACTCTCCTCTCCTCTCTTTTTCTAAACTGAATACACTAATTCTGGCTTAGCAGTAGGCAGCAACAGGGTGAATAGAGGTAATGAAGGTGGAGATGGATAGTATATATTTCCCTGTGAGGGACTTAAAAAAAAAGTCACTAACATAAATGTTTGCATCAATAATAATAGTTTTTAGTGCTGGAATAATGTTTTTTGCTTTACAAGGTGTGTTTCTAACAGATTTTTTAGATTCCCTTATACATCTGTTTCGTAGTATTTCTGTAGAAGAAGGAGGCATCACATCATTTCCTGTAGCAAGTGAGGGGCGGAGCTTGTCACTCAAATCTCTGCAGTGTCGTCACTCACTGCCAGGTGTGCCAATAGGTGGCTAAACTGACACAGTTGTTTTTTTCCTCCTATGGTACAAAAAAAAAAAAAACAAAAAAAAAAAACAAATGCAGTTTTATTTCAGTTCATATTTAATGGTTATATGCAATTATACATTATCCTGCTTAATCTGCTTATAAAGATATTTTTGTGTCAGATCAGAAAATGCTATTTAATTTAAGCATAAAAACAGTTAATTTAACAGTAAAATGAACAAGTTGAAAAATATACATGAATATTTTTAATATGCAAATTGTTAAAATTAAGGACGTGATTTCTTAAAGAGTAAATCGAAAAGCATGATGGGGCACAAAGGTGAGCAAACAGAGCATAGAGCATGAAGTAGAAGAGCTGTGAAGGATGAGAGAAAAGCAGGTGATGATTATTTGTTGCAGTTTAGACCTGCAGTTTGAAAGATTTGAAAGTGAAGAGGATTAAGAGTTTCATAAAGGAAGTGAGGATGAAGCCTTGAGGAAAGAAATATAATTTGTTTTGGGAAAAAAAGGGGGTGGGGAGAGAGAAGGAGCTACCTGGAGAACAACACACTTTCTATAAAAGTGTTTTTTTTAAACATGACTTTCACAGTTTATACAAATTATTTATATGTTACTGAAGTAAGCAACATATTTTGTTCAAAAGATTTATAGAACGCTTTATTATATTTACATTTGTTCTGACAAAAGACCAATGGACATGTCTTACATAAACACTATACGTAATTATCATACATTATTATATCACTATTACATATTCTAGCATTGTTGTATGTCACATGATGATCATATTAAATCTTCTAAGCTGTACAGAGATAGTGAACGTGGTGCAAGTGAGAATAAACACTAGAAAAGAAAACGTTAATACACATTTTGTAAGATGTAATGTAAATTCAAATGTAATGTGAAAATCAAAGTAAAAGTCTGATTTACTTTTCAGTCATAGCTATGCTACAACTAGAAGCTAATATGTTCCATGAGGCCTTTTCACTCTTGCTCTTCCCATTTCTCTGCTCTCCTCCACTTCTGCACCACCTCTCCCCACACTGCTCCCTCTTCAATTGCTTAATTTACACAGAAATGAGGAAGTTTTATCCCTGCCATTTTTCCAATGCAAAATATAACATCTTACTCAGGACATGTGAAGACAGAAATCAGAAAAGAAGGCAGGAAGAAAATGTGCATGACTCCTTTTTGGATGATGAAAGAAAATTTATGTTTCTTATTGCTGTTAGTAATAGGTGTATTTAAAACCAAGACCCTGTGTGTGTTACTGTGTGTGTAAGAGAGAGGGAGAGAAGGAAGAGGAAGACGGCAAGAGAGAAAAGTGAAAAAGGGTGAGCGGCATCAAAGCGCTGCTCTCAGCTGCAGCTGCCAAGCTTCCTTGTCCCCAGTTAGCAGCCATCCAGCTGTCAGGCTGTGCGAAGAGGAAGAGAGGGGGGAAATCTCTCACCAGCCATATGGTCTCCAGTTCTGTCAGAGACACTCCGCGCTCTGTGGGCAAATGGCAAACTCATATATCTAATCAACACTCTTAATATCCAGACCTGAGACTGAGTATGTTTTCAGAAACTTGCCTTTCCACAGCATGACATAACAGGGAGTACAGAATCTGCATAGACTGCAATCTGATGAGGGATTGTGTGTAAGCTTTAATGAACATTGCATGCACGTGACAAAGTAACTTTTAATTTTGTGTTAATGACAAAAATACAGTTATTGAATTAACAGAAAAAATATTCATTGACATAGTTGAAAATTTTATTATCTAATCAGGAAAGAATACTTCAGCTCATGCAAAGAGTCAGATGTAGAAGAAACCTACATCTAATATGCATCTACATTTACCAATAAGTAAAGTTTTAATACAATGTGTAATAATAAATCATTTGTAATCAGTTACTCTTAAATCTGTTCAGAATAACACAAAGTGCAGAATTATTCACCAGTTTGGTACATTTATTTTGTGATATTCTCCTGATTTCAGCTCACATTTTGCCCAATTACACAAGAGAAACAAATTCTCCAGAGACATCCCTGTCTCTGCTCTTTTGTGGCAAGTAAAAAAAAAAAAAAAAAAAAAAGACACGACATAAATATGGACCTTAGCGTCTCCCCGTCTTTTAGCTGAGCAGAGGCTGTCAGCTGCAGCTCCAGAGAGCATGGGCTTGAACATTGCTTTGTGCTGTATCTGTTAGCAGGATGCTACACCTGCTCACAGGCCTCTGTCCTCAGTCTCTCTGCTGCCTTATTGCAACGCAAGTCACACTAAAAGGCGGAGATGTTTGTCTGTATTACAGCAAGATTGCTGTAGAAAGAAGACACAACCCGCCCCACTACCTCCTCACCAACTTCTCATCGGTACTGATCCGAAATCCCTTTTCTGCTCAGCACACAGCTACGACTGTAGGAATGGAGCATGTTGCCTGAGCAGAGGATGTAAGTGCATTAACTGGTATATATGAGATATCAAGTCAGATGCAAACACAGCTTTGAGCTGAGGTATAAGGGGAAAAAAAGGAAGTTATTCGAGTCCCACAAATCTTTTCTCAACCCAACAACCTGAAGCAGAGGCCATTAAAACCACAGAGATAGCCTCGATGGATAGAGTGGCAGTAATAGTTTGGAGGGACAGTAACTTTAATGGCCCCACTGGGTTTTTAATGAGTGCTGTGCCCCAAACAAAATGAGCTAATTAGTGTTATCATCCATATATCAGACCCTGCATACACCCATGTGTTCTCAGGCACACACACTTGGCTGCACGCATTTGCAGGAACCTCAAATGATCCAGAGATTTTTAGTTGTAAAGTCTGCTTGTTTTTACAAGTCACTCCTTCCAGGAATGTTGTAATCACGACAATTAACAAGAATGCAACAATCGCTTTGATTGTGCATGATTTTGCAATTTCACTCAACTGCCCAGCTTTGAAGTTAATTTGTAGTTTGCAGTAGGTTTTTACAAATCTGACTTACATAAAATATCTAAAAAAAGAAAAAAAAAAAAAAACACACACAGAAGTTATGTTCTGTTTCAGTCACATTATCACAGTACTGCCACAAATCCCAACTACACACTGTGAGAGACACGTGAAAGTGGGCTACAATTATGTGTTCACAAACTGTTTGCGACGAGTAATCTTTATTTTGCATATCAATTATTTTGCATATCATCTGATTGAGTTTGTGCTCCGCAGGTTTTTTCTGTTTTATGTCAACACCAACATTTTAATTTCAAGCAGAGCAGATTTTCTTTAAAGTATTTTAGAACTGTTTTAGGAGAGTTTTGATGAACAGTAAAAGACAACAAAACAACCCACAACAACCTTCATTTTTTCTATTTAATAACTTTTTTTTTCAATATGTATCACATAAAGATATATTTCTAGTTGTAAAACAACAACAAATAACACAACATGTTGAATGGAAAGACAAGTTACCGTACAACAAGTACATGGGAGTTTGAGGTTGATTATAAGAAATTATGCAGCATCACACTCTATACACAAACGGAAACACACGCACACAAACACACACATTATTAAGACCACAAGGCCGTGCGCCCTGTTAGTAAGTGTACTGATTCTGTCTCTGCTGGTTTAAAAGGAGGATAACTCTGCCATGAACCAGCATGTGGAAAAAAGGGGCTTAAGCCAATATCCTGGCATTTGGACTCAAGCTGTTGTTACCTGAGTATAAGCCTCATGTTTGTCACGCCACTGCCTCTGGTTGACCACACCGCCCCGCCAGCCCCACACTTTATTTCTCTTGCACTAAGCCTATTATAAAATCAATAAACAATTGAGTTTTTTCCCCCAGTCCTTTTAAATCTTTTTCTCCTTTATATATCCTTTGGGATGAAGGGGAGGCATGGAGGTTGTGTGGACAGTTCAAGAGCAATAAGAAAAAAAAAGAAAAAAAAAGGCAAAAATAAAGAGTTAAATGACCGTTTATTTGAATTTTAAAGCAACTGACATCCATTTTCAATGTGAGTGTGTAGACCTTTATTTTCTAAGAGA
The DNA here is from genome assembly GCA_015343265.1 of Pao palembangensis. Classification (NCBI taxonomy): domain Eukaryota; kingdom Metazoa; phylum Chordata; class Actinopteri; order Tetraodontiformes; family Tetraodontidae; genus Pao; species Pao palembangensis. The sequence continues at coordinate 2,015,222 of CM027081.1, forward strand.
GGCCTGGTTGGCAATGTGAGTGGATGGAATTTTGTAATTCAGAAACCGATATTTTGACCCAATACAGGAAGAGGAGATTTATTCATTTCAATTTGATTTTGATCTAGATTTGTTACACTGTTTCATATAAGTCCTGTTGTTTCAGGGAGTTCGTGGAGTGATTGAGGGATTTTTGATTGTCAAATTATCAAAATGTAATAACTTCAGAGTTGATAAAATCAACAATCACACACACACACACACACACACACACACACACACACACACACACACATATCCTGGTACTTCTGTGTTTCATAAACTTTAGCCTAAACCCAGTTCTTGACCCCAACCTTAAAACCCTTAAACAGTCCTTTGAAGGTGAGGACCAGCTGAAATGTCTTCACTTCCCAAAAATGTCCTGACTTTGTTAGGAGAATGAGTATTTTGGTACTGAGTATGTACAAGTACAAGAACACACACACACACACACACACACACAAACACACACTGACAGCTGATTTTCAAATTAGGTATCAAAGAGAAAAACGTGTAAACAGATTTTAATTCCCTTTGACAATCTAAACTCATATTTCAAACTCAGTGGTGGGGAAAGGAAAATACAGCCTCCCTTTTCTTTCAACAGTCACAGAGAAGGTAGGAATCAGAATATCTGCTACAAAGCTCTCTCCACCTCTCTCTTCCTACCTTGTTTCTCAACTTCTCACTTTGTTTACTCCTGGAGATTTCTTGGAGTGCAGATACGGTAATTACCAGTGATCAAAACCAGCTCAGGTTTTTCTGCTGATGCTTTTGATGTAGGCATGACATGGTGTGTCGCCACATCATCAGTAAAATGGAAAGCAAGCAATTTGTGGGAAATATGCTTTTGCCACACATGCTTTAGTAGATCCTTTTGTTGACAGGTTCCAGAATATTTCAGATATGATCATGTTGGAAACGGCTGCAGATGATGAAATTACACCAGTACTTCATTAAGTTTTATTTATTTATCAAACTGGCGCCTCTACAGGGTGCATATTGTATAACATACCATACATCAAAAGTGCCGCCTAAGCAAGCTTAGTTATATTTTCTAGCAGCTGGGGGCCAGGTCCATGTGTCCCAGACTGTCGCTAATGCTTCATTCTTTTGTTAAATTGTTCTTTTTTTCAAAGTCTGTAAAAACACAAATTCAACAAATGTTTTTTTTTTAAAATGTTTATCTTTTCTATAATTGGAGCAGGCCTTGAAACAAAAGTTTTGAACAAACCCAGTCTTTTTCACATTGAACTGTGTCTCAACCATATTTTAAAGCGTGTTCCTCTTTACCAGCAGTCCTGAACTCTTACATCATGCCTGCTGTATGCGCTAGCTGAGCATTTGACAGCGACAGATTTCAGCTAGCTGTTGATTGCATCATCTTGGACTTTATTTTTCTCACGAGCCTCCATCTTGGCTGACCCTGTTTTCAGCATGTCCACTATTGGCTGACCCACTGCTTGACCAAGTTTTATCGGCCAGGCTTTGACTGGATAACTCCAAAGATCTCTAGAAACATTAAGATGGCCACAGAGAGTTTACTGGAGTTGTGGACAGTTGCCGCAAACTGTTTGGACTTTCTCTGCACGTCTTTCGGCCGCCTGAAACAGGGCTTGTGCTACGTACAAGGGTATATCGATGTTGGATGAGCATTTGGCTGGCTTGTTGCTATTCCCAGAGTCTGTCCTCCACAAAGACCCTGTGTGGGCCGTCGGTGGTGACTATGCTTCAGGCAGCATGGTGTGGCCATGTGTGTCACATCCCCTTTGTCATCTCAACAGACGGAGGGTTGCTTGATGGCTATCGTCCCGTCACATTTGGATGATACTGCGTTGCCTTAGAGTCTGACAGTGACTTGCCTTATTGACAGTTAGCTCTCTTATCCACCTGGTTCAAAGGGTCTGTGTGCTGGAGATTGGCAGGCATTTAATTTTGTCACTTCCACTGCTGTCAGCCTGTTTAGCTTCTGTTTCTCTTTGCGCTCCTATGACATGTTTAATGTACAACCATTTTCACATTGTGAATTGAATATATTTCTGTGCGTGCAGATACTGCAGAACTTCAGTCCCTACTTGCAGGCATGTTGTCATTGTATCATACTTCTATTTACCAGGAGAACTGAAGGAAAAGAAATGCACTCTGTGAGAATCACTGCTCCCTTGTCTTACTACCCATGTTTTACTTTTTCTTACCCGTATTTCCACTGGGAGGAACACTGACCTCATTTGTGAGGACAATAACCCCCTTGACTTTGGGGATTAAGACATGAAACCTTTGTGGATTAATTAGGTTCAGAGCTGAATTCATTTTGTCACCAAGGAAGGCAACGAGAGAAAGAGGAAAGGGGAGGATATGGGTTGTAGGCTCCATTATGAATTTGCTGTTTGCCTAGATAGATATAAAACAAATATGGGACTGATCACAAATCCCCAGACAGAATAGAACTGCATTGGTTCAGTGGGCATTAGCATGGGAAGTAAGTGTAACTCTAACTGTTAAATCAGAGCAAGCATTATACAGTCTTATACATCAGTGCTGACTTCAAACCGGGATTTTGCAAGCATGGGGAGAATGTTAGCCTGCTGAGCTTAAGTCTTTGGCAAGGTTGCACATGCAAATATGGTTTGCCGGACTATCTTCAATCCACAATGGGCTGCAGAATGAATCTGTGCATTCACACTTCTCGATCTACTCTTAAGCTTGTCACACATATTGTAGCAAGTAACAGTCCTGACAATGCCGCAGGAATCACATTATCTCAGTTGTCTTGGTAACAAAGCAAAGTGTTTGTTTTCCAAGATGCAGTGCAATTGCAATTTAGACGGTTTACACCTATTGGGCTTTATTTATTTATTTATTTATATTTTTCACTCAAGAGCATATGTTGTTTGAATGTATCTTTAGCTAGAAAAAACAGGCTGTTAGTAAGATGTTTTGTTTACAAAATAACAAAGGTGTTTTCTTCACCAAAGGCACAACAGAAGATGTGTTAACGCCTGTTTCATGTCGTCGTGTGCTTGCTGTAAATAAAACCAACTGTCGTCTTATTAGAGTAACACCTTTTGAATGCGACAGCCCCAGGTATAGCTCCCTTATGCACCAAGTGCTAACCATGTGCTTGATGGGATGCTTTCATCAGTTTAATTTATAACTTTTCTAAACATTCTAAAAAACCATTTTTTCCTCTTGTATCTGATGATTTATATATATATATATATATGAAATTATTTTTTACTATTGTGTTTTTTTTTTTTTATCTGCCCCTAGGGTAGCACTGCCTGATGGCCCAAACATAAAGCATATGTTTGTGCTGATGTGATAAGGATATTTCCGTGAATATCTTTTCATTATTTTCCTAAAGGTGGCTTGCAAGCCAAAATTTTCCATGGCAGATCTGGAGTAATTTTCAAAAAGGTTCTTCAGTTGAGACTTGCAATCTACCATCTTTTAAACCGTTGGCCTCCAAAGAGCTTGGAGAAGTTAGTTATGTTTCTCCCGGGGACACAGGTTTATTCCGGACTGCCTTAGAAAGAGACTAACATTTGTCCCTAGTGGTCCTCTGCATTCTTTCTATCCTCTGTCTTAAGACATGGGGCTAAGTCGGAGCTAAGCATACAATCACCTTCTTAGGGGGGGTGCGGATCGGCCAAATGCCACCTCTCCTGGCAGAGTTTGCAGGTAGTGTGTAATCGTGCTGGCGCAGTACTCCGAGGACCAAAATCAGGTATTTTGCTATTAGACACAGAGCTAAGGAGTGGATTTTCAGGAACGGTAAAATGGATGTGGAAAGCTGTTTTGGACAATCCGCTGTCCTTTTCACTTCTGCTGTCTACATCGTTTGTCCTTTTTTCTCCTATTCTGATCTTTGAGCCCAGCCCCCTCCCTTTGCATTTCTACCTTTCTTGCTGGTACTTGACATAGAAGGATTTTGTTTTCTCTGGCATCCTCCCTTTTTGATCTTCTGAAGAAGAGGACAAAAAAAAAGGAAGAAGGATTGAAAGTTTGTGGAGGAAAGTTTTTGGAGGACATTTCTGGATTATGTTCACAAGGCACAAGCTGCTCACAGTGTGAACATGGCACGTTGTCAATGAGATCTATTTCCATGACGATTATTTTTATACTCCAACAATCAGGGAGCCGACAGCACATTACCACAGGAAAAAAAAATCTTTCTTCCAATTTGATACATCCAACACCAAACATTTTAGCTGTCCATAATAACAAAGCCACAAGAGAGGAGATAATGAGAAGATATCTTCTTCTCTTGGTGATGAAAACTAACATTCTAGTGTAACTAAGTGTCCCGTTGAGTTGTCAAGTGGAAGTGCACGTCTTGTGATCGCATGCTCTCCGCTGCTCAGTGTTGCGGTAAATCCTGCATCTGATGGCTTTCTGAAATCCAGCATGTTGAACAGGTGAGATGCTGCTGCAAGTGAAATTTTTGACATGGGAGTCAGCACCGTGTCATGTATTGCCATCTGCATGCCTTCAAAACTGTATGGTTTGTTTAAAAAGACTCAAACTGCTTCTCTAAACTGTATGTCCACTGGAAAAAAAGAACATTTGTTGTCTATCAATATGGCAAGTAAGAAACTGATTGGGAATTCACTGCCATGTTCAGTGTCACTGTTTGACTTGGTGCTTGGCAGCCTCAAACAGGGCGCAGATTGAGAGACTGTCGCAGGGAGAAGGGAATATCTTGCCTCCATAATGTGCCATCCACGCTGCCTTGGTGCCTCATTCTTGAGTCTCTAAACAGGAAAGAAACAAACCATCACTGTCACGTCCTGCTTTATATGAATGATTCGAGTCTGACGTGTCAGTGTATTTATGCACATGGTTCCTGTACCTCATGTCTTGTGTGCTCAGTGGGCTGTTGGAGGGCTTTTCTGCAAGACAGAAGGGCTTGGCTTCAGAGTGGGGTAAGAGCCAACCATCTTGATGATTTTTTTCAGGGAGCATCACCATCTCTGTTGAAGTGCCAAGTGTGCACCAAGGCCATGCCATTCAATGTAGAGAGCAAGTGATTGGGCCACGCCATCTCCCACTTCCTCCAGAGTCCCTGTAAGGAAGATAAATGCAGTTGCCATGTTAAAGACAAACACTGTGATATCTGTGTGCAATAGAATTGTAATTCAATGAAGCAATAATGAATGCAGTGAAATAGTTGTCTTGTGAAACATTTTGTGAACTCGATTAGTGCTAAACCATTTATTTGTGAAGTCTGTTATTGCGAGCATAAATTGTGATGTCAGCACAGTTTACCTAATTTTATTTATGTATTCCCCAGGTCAGTGTTGTTTCAAAAATGAATGTGAGATTTCTGTTTTATTGCCATAATGAGAGGATTTAGTTTTTAACCATATAGTTACTGTCTGTGCTATATTAAGTAATCCATTCAGTTTAGTGTTTCCAGTCAAATAAAATCAGTTATAGATTAAATGCATGCAAATGAATTGCTGTGCTCAAATTCTCCATTATGATACAGAATCATATTTTAAGATATCACAAATAAGGAGCTGTGTTCTTCAAAGATGTTAGTGGTGAAGCAAGTCTCATTTCACCTCCTGTTTTATTCTCGTCACCTTCCCTCTCTCCGAGGTTTAAATTAACGCCACATAACACCGATCAATGAATCCCTGCTAATCGTGTTAGACATTTTGTTTTAAAATACCAGCACCCAGCTGGTGGCTCCGAGCACTCATCTGTTTTTCTATCTTTCTCATCTCTCTTCCTCTGTTGCTCATTTTATACCTCTGTCCATCCCTCCCTTCTTTTCTTTCCCCCTTCGTTTCTGTCTCTTCTCAGTGTGTTTGCTTTACTGGGTGGAGGGAGGGGAAAATCTGGCCCAAGTCCTTGGGATCACATATCTGACCATTTTTCAAACCCAAATGAAGCATGTTTAAAACAAAAAATCCCTATTTTGCTTTAAAGGTCAGACATTAGTGCTAGTAAAAATTGATCTGTGGATTTATGAATTTAGCCCTGTTGTTGAGGCACCTTTGTAATGGAAGATTCAGTGGGGAAGCTTAACATTGCATTGTTTTGCTTTGACAACGCAGCCACAAGAGCCTGTGCAGCTGTTCCCCATGCTCACAATGGCAGATTAATTAACACAATCATGTGGTGCTGGCTCTGGCTCAACAGCCAGGTCTGCACGGAGATAGATAGGTAAATCCTATACATGCATTTCCAGGCTACCACTGAATACTCTTATGATGCCACACCCTAAATAGATTGATTTGACTGACTGGTCAGCTGTATTCATTTAAAATTAAGGGTGAATAAGGGGATCTTTTACTAATTGGACTGATCCTGACATTGTAGGCTCTGTGCATTTTTTTAGGCAGCTGGGATAATTAAAGTGCATATGTGGTGTATTTATGTGTGTGTGTGTGTGTGTGCGCGCGCTCAGGGTGTTTCTCATGTATATGGGTTATTGACACCCTGTTACCATAAATGACAAATGTGAGCATCAGCACATATACAGTATGTTTTTGTCCGCACGTATACTGAACGCACATGTGTGTTCCCTCTGCCTATCTTCAGCCAGGCTGGAAAGTTGGTGCCATTAGACAGAGCGCTCTAATTAAAATTCTCCTGACTGACCTGTCTCACTTACATACTTAGTTCCCTGACATTTTAAACTGTCTATTATGCTGCATGGCTTTCAGGTACAATGTTGTGTAAATGGCAAGTCAAAAAATTATGTATCTTTTACATACTGTCATCCATCAGGCACGGAAAGGAGGTGTCAGTTGACGGATTGGACTGAGTGTTGAAATTATTACCGGACTCTGTGATCTTTTCAAATTGATCATATCACCTCATGTCCTTGCTGTCAGTTTATCAGCACCGGTCATTCTTTCTCCCTCCTAAATCATCTTTTCTTGTCATTTCCTTCATTACATTTACTTATGTATGTATATATATATATATATATTATTATTATTATTATTATTATTATTATTATTATTATTATTACACTTAGTGACACACATCTGCCCTCCATGTTTCGCATGAACTTGACCGTAGTTTATCAATATTTTACCCTTGGTGCATCCCCTGTGTAGATATAATGATCACTTAACAGTCAAGAGTAAGGCAAGGAGGAAATTAGGGCGTCGGCGGAGGAGAGGACAACAACACTGAACCAATTATGTTCCTTTCAGCCCAAGCATTCTCACGTTAATGAAATCCCTTATCATAAGGGGAAGAGGAAGGTGGGGAGGGGAGGACAGGTGCACAAAATGTACATCGTACATTTATCTTAAAATGAAGAGAACAGCCTGCAAGAATAATATAGAGATAAAGTCCAGGCAACAAGTGCGTCTATTTTTCCAAGTCATTTGTCCTGTGTTTTGTGAGAGCAGAGACTGAAAAAGGGAGAAAGACAGATGAGTTTGTGAGAAGGAGGGGGGGCCACTGTGTATCACACGTTAGCATCTTCTGAAAGGACAAAAAGGAAGACACGCCCCATGTAACATTTGCAGTATTTACCTTTCTGCAAAATGTCTGCCCTTTACTTTCATGAATGAGATCAGTCACAGCTGAAGAGAGTCTGATGACACATAAATAATTAGCACAGACTGTTTTCTATGGCTAGTTAAGAATTTGGACCAGTAAGCCACTAGGCAAGTTTATTTACTTATTATCTATGTTTTGAGATATTTTGTTGATATTATAAAGTAGTTAAAATGCAAGAAAATATTTCCAAGGTCAGTGAAATTAATTAAATACTCTCCCACATTCTTCTTTAAAATACAAGTACTGTTCAAAAGACTAAAATATTGAGCATAAACTCACAGTCGGAATATAACACACAGATTATTTCAAAGTAATAAAAGCAACAATAGATGTGCTTGATTCTAGAGAACTATCCAGTCAACAGAAAGCATCATTGAAATGCCTCCTTGGACTTTATTTACCTAATTTTATTTATATTTTTATTATGTATATTTTATTTATTAAGTTTGTATTTAATCTTTACAACAATTTTTGAAATTATCGAGGGTGGTTCGGTGAAATTCAAAGGAAACTAAACGTGTGAAGGAAATAACAGGAAAATTGATACAATTCCACTCATTCACTAAAATCGCTAAAATATCAAGTGTTTTTTTTGTGGAAGTGTTCAGTGTTTTTGTCAAGAATTAATCTCTGAAGGTGATTTAAAACACATTTTAAGCATCTGTTCATTAAAGCAGTTGAATTTTTCATAATGTCCTTTGTGTGATTAAGATACTGACTCTGATACACTTTTAGGAAGACCATCCTTAAATGAATAAATGTCCTGGTCCTTATTAGCCAGTCCTATTAGTTTTGTTGGATCATAATGACACTAACATCTGCTTTGGGCTGCAGTGTTTGGGCTTCGTTCTGTCTCTCCTGTAAAAGAAGGCTATCTGATTGGAAACAGATCTGGGGCACCGGGGGGCTCGCCCCAGCTCGTTGAATTTAATGACCCATTTCCTCTGCTGACTCGTGCCGCAAGCAGTTAAACGACACTTAAGGCGCCCAGAGGTTTCCTATCATGGGACCAAAGGGTGGGGGAAGTCCTGAAGATACTAGCTGCAGAGACAGTGTGAGTAATAGAGAGTGACATACCCCTGCTACCAAGCAGCAAATCAAAGCCCATTCCCCCAGCAGGAAGTTAACTTTTACCCACCATACTGTCAAGTCAGAATCCCAGTGCATTCCAGGATTTTAGGGTAGAACAGCTATGCTTTTGACACCACAAGTTAAAACAGCAGTTATACTTACTGCATCACTGTGCTGTGTGGGAAAGACATTGTTGATCTTTGGACACATCCCACCCTCGTAAACATTTATCTTCTGATTTTGCATGAAAATGCTTGTTTACTTCTGATAGTAGGGATTAATAATGAATAAAATAATTGGCATTGTTTAGAGTGACATTCTGCAAATTAGCCTAAAATTACTTTTTTATAGGAATCTGGCCAGCACCAATCAGCACTGAGGAAATACAAAGACACAGTGTCTAACGGGAGGAAAAGATGTGAGCATCACTTGGCTTCATCTCCCAGTAAATGAAACTCCAAATATGTTCTTCTTCTTTTTTCTTAGCTTTGTAAATTAAAAAAAAAAAAAAAACGAGATAAGGTATATTGTGCTAAAAGCACAAACACACACACAAACATGATGTAGATAAACACATGATATATGCTGTTAATATGAGCCCCTTTTGTTTGCACTGGTGTTCTATTTATAACGATAAGCCCACTTGACCTTCCTCACAAGCTCTGTGAAAGCACTTGAGACCCAGCAGAGGGGCAAAACAACTAAAACAGCCATCAAACTTCCACCACTAAAAACTTGAGCAGTCTCTGACTTATCAAGTTCATGATCAATTATTAATATCCACAATCCTCTGCCTTGATGTGGCTGCATGGTTATAGAAAGCAGGCAATTATTTGCTACTCTCTTATTCGGGGTTTGGCCTCGGCTAGCCTCTTTGTCTCCATGTGTTGAGCTCCCCTATAAATATATAACAGATACTTCTTCTTAGCACATCACAAGTTCTTATTAGGCCCTCTTATGCAGATATCCAGATTCAGATTAATTTGTAATTAGTCTTGAGTTGTTGAGCCTCTAAAAGATAAAGGATTCTAACTCCCATTCTATTCGCCCCAAACACTGATGATCACTTATAAAGAACAAACGGTCTTGTGGTTGATAAAAATAGCTTAAACTTGGACTTATTTATTGGGCGACAAATGCCAGACACATATGTTGGGGAAGACTTGGACAATGCTGAAGCAGAGAATAAATGAGTTTGACCATAATAAAACTTGTCATTGTGTCTTTCTCTTTCTTAACAATTCATCAAAGACCTGGCATTGGCACCAGTAGTGTATAGGCAAATTAAAAGCAAAAAAAAAAAAACAGAATTAAAGATCTCTTCCTTACTTTCTTCAATGTGAGTTGTTTAGAGTGAAAAGAAAATAAATCAATAAACCTTTAAATCAATGAATAGTGTAAGAATATAATAGGGCTTCCTTCTGTTAATTCTTCCTTTGAATTGTGGACCTTTCTTCCAGCTATCATCAGATCACTGGCCTTTTCCTCGAAAATAATACTCTCTTTCTGTCTCTCTCCTCTCTCTCTCTTTGGCTCACACACATACCTGTAGGATGCTTGCAGCAACAATATAAATCTTTTTAGATCATTTTCTGAGACACTGGACATAGAAGGGGAAAACTTGACACGTCCTTGGTTTCTGGATTTACTACCTGAAAAGGCTGTTAGAGACGCAGTAGTTTTACACACATTACCACACACACATTGTATGCATGGCGTCAGGCAGATTTACCCACTTCAGTACCCCCTCCTTAGTGGCCTTGTTAAAAGTAGTCATCACCCCTTGTGGTAATATATATCTTAAAGTGCACATTTATGTTCCTCAGCTATTGATCCCGGCACATTCCTCACACGATAATTACTCCAGCTTAATATGCACTCTTAATGAGGCTTAATTGATTCATTTTCATTGATGGAGAATAACGCCACTAATGGCTTCAGTGTGCAGAGCATTGATGCCACAGTACAGTATAGACGGCAACTAGTGCCAGGTGGATAGAGGGTGGGATCGGGCGCTGGTACTGTAGATGAGTTTGATGATTGGCCTATTGTGCTTGCTGTTGATTTAGCATGCAGGGGAATGAATAGGAAATCAATGAAAGCATTACTCTGTGTTAAAGCGGAATGGCAATAGGATGTCATTGTCATTTTAAGGCAACAGTCTACATATACAGTGTCCACAGAGGACCAGTTGGATCTGGTCCTGTCTTCTGTTTGCTTTCCCATATATATATTTATATTCTTTAACTCTTTTTCCTTTCCTTTCCAGCCTTTCCTCCATTTGCCCCCTTTCTACTATGTGAATATAAATCACACAATCTCATCCTTTAATCAAACAGTTAAATTGATCCGTCCCCCTGGTTGGTTTACTTTATTTTTATTTACTTTATTTTATGTGTCATTCCACTTTTTTCTGCACTCTTCCCATTTTTCATATATTGCATTTTCAGAATTCAGGGTGGAGCCTGGAATTTCTCACTTATTTTCTTTATATATTACTTATATCTGTCTTTGCATTTGGCTTTATATTATCTTTCATTATCATTTGATTGCATTTATCTATCCATAGAAAGCAGCATTAGACGAGTAAAAGGGACAGCGACCTAGTCATCCTTCACTAATGGTAACCACACCACTTCCTGCCAAAGCAGACTGAGAGGGGATATGATGAATATACACCCTGATTATTACAACATTGCACAAACACACACACCCACACACACACATGCTTGCAAGTATGTGTGTATGCAAACACACAAACCCATTAGTAACTGCTCTCCATGTCTTAAAGACACCCACCTCTGTCCCCATCTGCCTTTTGTGCTCTCATGCATACATACAGACAGGGGTGGACCTCACACACACCAGCACACACTCACACACATACTACCTCAAGCATCATCTACAGCCTCTCAACAGGGCTATGATCACCCTGCTAGAATGATAAAGTTAGTGAGACATCAGTGCTCCCTCAGACGTGTGTATGTGTGTGTAATTGAGTGTTTGTGTGAGTGTGTGTATGTATGTGTATGTGTGTGTTTCTTTTTCCAATGCTCTTTGAAGCCTGAAAAAGAACTGAAGTGGGGGGAACAAAGGTGGGCCAGTGCCAGGGAGAAACTTATGGCACCATTCCTCTTCCTCTGGGCAGAGGCATAGCCTTTACTGAGGGAGAGAGCCACCTTCTGTCAGTCTGAAAGGGGAGAGGAGGAGAGAAAGGCAATGTGGAAAGAAATTAGGGTGGGAATATTAACATTAAAGCATCCCAAACTGGCTCTGGTTGTTGAGCGTGACCCTGTCAACCTGTCTTTTAAGAAATAAAATTATTATGACACAATTCGACAGAAATCAGCACCTGTTCATTCTAAAGCAAGAAAAATGACTATTTTCCTCCTCACCCTCTCACTCACTCTCTTCTACTTCCCCTCCCTTGCAACTCCACTTTTAGTGCAGACGTTCACTAATAAATATAAATGTTTGTGATTAGCATCTCTGCAGCACAGGTGCATGTTTGTTGCAAGGGAAGGCTTGTTCATTAATTTTCAGCCATGAAAAGTGCAGTGCGCCATGAACGCAGAGTCCAAATCGTGCACACTGATAAATGAATGCACAGATTGTTAATGTACCATTGTAGGCTGGTGTCTCCACCAGCTTTGGATGGAATAAAAAGTGGAGCCTGCTGCCAAGAGCAGGGCTACAAGTGCACACAAACACACACACACACACACACACACACACACACACATACAGGCCTGACCGGTGTAGTTAGTCGCTATTAAGGGGTCTATTTTTAACTGAATAGGGCTTTTTTTTTTATTTTAAATCTTTGCACATATAACCAAGGATTATATAGATTAGATAAACAAAGCACACCCTGGTGTGAGGCCTCTGGCTCATGCTGTCTAATTAGTTTTGGTTAAAATGGTATCTGCTTTGTACTGATGGCATCGGGAACCTCATGTCCTGCTATATGGGTGTGTTGGCACACTTAAATATGTGGAATGGGTCACGCGTTTACCATTTATTTGATTTATTATTAGGAACCCTGCATTAAATTAGACAAAATGAATAGGAGAATGCCAGGCCTTTCACTGTGGTTTGACATAGTTGCTCTGATGCTGACACAACATGTTTGCATGACAAGATTCAGCACTTACTCTATATTTTAATTAGATGTGCGTAGTAAATGTAGACCTGATCCTCAATATGTGTTTTTGGAGATACAGTTGCCACCGCAGCTATTCACGAGCAGCAGGAAAGACTGAGGACGTGTACACAAAGAGGAAAATAAATAAAATTGTGCTGAAATTGGGTTGTTTTTGTTGGAGCTGTGAAAATGTTTTAATAAGGGACTGCAGAGCACCTGCCTTAAAAATGTCGTTTCAACATCTCCCGAATGCCATTTTGCTTAATTGACTTGGAAATGGCCCAAATGTATTGCTGAATGCGATCTAATTAATATTAATAATAAATGCCATTATTAACATCAAAGAACATCTGGTGCCCCTGTTTACCCCACCACCTTATATGTAACACAGTCTGCCGCTGTTTTCATCTCACATGCCTAGCATGGGTAAACAATCCATGTTGCCTTTATTTCTATTTTTCTGTGTTCTTGCAGTGGATTTGGACTTTGGTGTTGTTTCTGTTGCTCGACAGGGTCACCAGTAAAACAATAACTGGGATGAGGATTCAGTGTAACATTTAGAGCGCAGTCCCCCATCCTCCTATTTTCAGCTTATTCTTCTTAGTCTAGACCTGGTTGTTGCAACTCCTAAGAGACTTCTCCGATCCCATGTGTACTGCTTTATATAAAAAGGAAGAAAAAAAAAAAACACACATCTGCACAATAAAAGAGCATTGCATTAGGATAGCTTCAATGGCTATAAATCACAGAATGCATAACTTTGATCTAAAATTTCATTAAGTAGTCCTTGTCAGGTAGTAAAAGGAGGAAGATAATGCAGTGGTGTTTAATGGTAATTGGTGTTTAGTTAATAAATTCTGCGAGTTTAGATTACGCTTTAGCAGTGGCTGGAATGCTAGCATCAGCACTGTAACTAAACCTCAAATTGATTAACTCGCATAAACCAGACTCTCACAAAGATGGCAGTGGTCCAAATAAAAAAGGGGGGTCGTTTGGTGATGTGCGCGTGTGTGTGTGTTGTGAGTGACAGAGACAGGGAGAGAGAGAGAAAGGAAAAGAGAGAGAGAGAAAAAGAGAGACAGGCCGGATGGTGTTGTGTTGCTCTGGTGTAAGGAAATCAAGTCCCCCTGGGCGCATTTTTAAAAGCCTAATGCCTTTCAAATGATGTCACCACATTTTACTCTTTCCCTCCCACACTTGCTCTTGCCCAATCTCTCTTAATATCTCTCCCCTTTTCACCCCCACTCCCCCTTTCCTAAAAGAAAAAAAATAATACCCAACCCTCCTCTGCCTCCTCTTACCCCAAACAAACAGCACACACACTTATTTGGCTACAGGGAAAGGCCAGCAGTTACATGACACTATAGTCACATGACACATTACAATAATGGCCAACGAAGAGGAAAACATCTTATGTTTTTATGACTTTATGACTGATGTGCTATCCTCCCCCCCTTGTTGTATTTCCTGAAAGTGATACGATGCTAATCAAACGCACAGAACATTTAGACATTAGACAGTATGATTGAAAGAGCACTATTAAGGAACTGGCATCATATATACACACAATCGATTCCTTTTGCAATTTATTCTCTGCTGCTGTTGATGATTTTTTCTTTTTTTTATCCTTTAAACTGGGTGTGGTTGTTATGAACGTTCAGAAAGTGTACCCAGTCCCCTGGGTGCCTACACGAGCACATGCACAGACACAAAAATCCTTATCAATTTATTTATTTGTCAGTCCGTTATAGAGGCCATCCTGGTGGCATATCCCCATGGTGGTGATGCATCAGTTGATTCATTGCAAGAGCCTGGTGATGTGTGTTTGTCAGAGAATTTTAGTCTCTCTCTCTCTCTCTCTCTCTCTCTCTCTCACACACACACACACACACACACACACACACACACATCCACCACACAGTTGTACTTTCACACTCTGTTTCTCAAAGGGGAGTGTGAGTACAGCAGGCAGCAGGCAGAGTGACTGATACTCAGCCTGCCTCCCAGATGGCCTGCTCAACTCTGCTCCAATCTGATCTCGGAGCCTTTGTTCTGGCATGTTCCATTACGCCGCTGTGACACCAGTAAAGGCAGAGGGGAAAGTAGCTGGTCTCAGATCAGATCTAGCTGAATTATACATGTAACCCCCTCCCACCCCCAATACTCCTGTACCAGTGCAATAACAGTTATGAGGTGAGAGAGGACTTTTAGAAACAATAAAGCTGTTTGAGGGGAGAAGATGTCATGATGGCTGCACTGTTTTAATTAAAAGGTACTCTACCAACACTTGTGAATTAATTTTTATGTGAGTTATATTCTTTTGTGGGCTAATACCAGAAAATTAAAATATGTCTCATGGAGCACCAGCAGCAGCATTTGACATTAGACTACGATCTATTAACAAAAATGTCAAATGATACTCCTGTTTTTCAAAATAATAGGGACATTTAGTAAAAATGTAATTCATCCCTGTACATTGTTGTGGTATTACATTGTGCCACATTACATCACATCTATAATCAATACAACTTTACACATGTCACCAAAAAATATATATATTTTTTTGTCTGTATATTATTTATTTTTTAAAAAAAGGCCTAAAGCTGATAAAAGACACATTGTAAAATACCAAGAATGATGCTACGAAAGGCAGTTTTCTAATTTAAAAGGCCTAGTTGTCGTCTTTTTTCTCACAAAAAATTCCCTTCGACCTGCAGTATTGAGTCTTTATGGGATTTGTGAGTAACTATCACAATAATCCTCTTAAGAATCTACTTTGTGTGAAAAAACGTAAAAACTGGAAAAGTAGAGAATGAAAAAAGGATAGTTATAGTGTCAACAGTAGTCTTTCTCCCCATCACACACCCCAGCTGTAAATGGTGATGCCTAATATACAGGGTGACCTTCAAAATGTCATAAATGTATTGTGCAATAAAATGTCAATATTTGTGGTTATATGGAGCAGGATGACTTTTACAGTAATTGGAACAGCTGCATTAAATGCTTTGGATCAGTCAACTGATTAAAGACAGACATGGTGGACACCCAGTCAGTGACGTGCATCGTTAGTCTGCTGCATGCTTAATAGGTCTCTGTGTGTTTGTTGAGCTCGTGGAAGTGTTTTTTTTTTTTTTTTTCTTTCCTTTTGTCTACAGTGTGTCTTTGTATGCATGTGTGCACGTGTTTGAGTCTGCATGTGTGTCTGGGGTGCCCACCTATTATTGAAGTGCTGTTTTATTCCAGGAGGGCAAACTCGCCCTCTCTGTAGTGTGTCTTCCTCTTACAGGAGCGCCGTTAACCCTGACACACAAGGTTATGTGTATGTCTTTGTGTGTGTGTGTTTGTGCTCTGGTGTTTGTCCTGCTTCTAATCTGTGTTTTGGATTTTTTCATTTTAACCCCATCTGGGTTGGGCAGGTGGGCCACTGTCTGTTACATGATCAGGGGAAACTTTGCCAAAAAGGGATCTGTACAGTAGACCACACAAAATATGTTTATGAGGAGGCAGCTATGGTGACAGTATGGTGCAGTACTGAACCAAGCTCTGAGGGAGTTGTACTCACTTTTATTTATTTAATTGCTATCTGGACATAGGAATACAAATGAATAAGTTGGGATTAATGAGTTCATGCTAATATCATGCAGACATCTTTATATTTGTGTTTTATGTCAACATTCTGTTTAAAATAAAATAACTAAACCAATACATAATTTTCTTAAAAAAACAGGGGTTTAGGCTAACTATGACATCAATACATTTAAGGGAACTTTACCTTCCCCCAGATCACGTCAGCTTAGTGCACACATAAAAATGATTGCCTTGATACTTAAAATAGTATTTCATAGATATTTTTGACCCAGTGTAAAATTAGTTTTTCCCAGGTTCTTTCTCCCACCTTGAACTAAAGCACAAAGTTGCTAAGCCTGAATAGTGTGTTTAGTATATTTGTTCCATCACAGACTGAATATTTAGGTTGCCTTTAGTTTCATTTGGGATAAACAGCCTTCAGCCTGATAGCAGCAGCATTTGTTGAATGGAGCTGTGTGTTTCGTGTCAGCATGGAAGCAGACTTGCTGACTTTGGTCTTTCCATTCTCTAAACCTTATTTGACTAGAAAATTGGGGGGTGAGGGGCTGAATGGTTTGGGTTAGCAGGGTTTGAGGACAGAAAAGATTAGACTACTGTTAAAAATGTTCCTCATTGTATGTCGTGGGTTTGCCTAAGCGGGTTTCTTGATTTTGATTCTCTTTCCTTTATTTGGAGCTTTTCTCCCGTTTCGTCCCACAAATGCCAAATCACATGTTCGATTTGAAAATAAATAACATTTTTTTAAACTTATTTTGTATAACCTGTAAGCAAAGATAAGATATTTATTTTTACCAGCTGAGACCAATATCAGAAACATTTATCACATTCTGCATAGAAATCTTAATAACTTCCTTCAGAATGCTTTTTTATTTGCATTTATTGTAGTTTTAATAATAAATGTAACAATGCATAAAGTCACTGTTTTAAAGCTTTTAACCATGTGTGTTTTTCTGTAGATCAAAGTGTAATTGTTATCTACAATAAATTATTTTATTTGTGATAATATTATATGTTTACAATTCACCGTACGAGTATTACACCTCAAAATATGTATGCATTGGTGGTCATGTGTTTTTATACTTTTTCTGAGTGGGGGCCGTAGTCTTGTGTCCAAACACTGATGATGGTATAATGTCACACCGATCATAGACACGGGGATTCAGGGCTGTATTTCAGTTTCTTAAACCACAGAGGAGTTGCTCATCATCATTTTCTCCACCAGATGAAAGAAAAAAAGCTGTTAAAAATGCATAACAAAAGCAGAAAAAACAAGACAGGGGATTCTTTTTTTTTTTTTTCTTTTTTTGTTGTTTCTATATAAATTTTTACTGATGTGAAATCCAGAAAAATCCATGCTGACAGTTCTTCAAAGTGTGGGCTGATGCTGAACTTCCTGCGCAGTGATGTCCATCAAATGGTATTGGAACTAGTGCAGATATTTTTAATTCAACAGCTACAAGATAACAAAACGTATCAAACAGCTGTTGTATGTTTTTGTTTCTTTTGAAGTTTCTTTTTTTTTTCTTTCCTCAACTTAAGTCTGTTGCTTGGGTCTTTAAATATTACACTCCTGATTGTCAACACATCACAGGCTCTTAACCACTCGAACAACAAGGCCAGCATGTACAATCCAACAGTGACACCCTTCACCTCAGATTATGCTGCTGTCAACACATTCCCAGGTTGTCGTCAGTCATTTTAGATTCTCATTCAGGGGGGTGATGGTGTTGATAACAGACTGCTCTTTCACTAGACTATGCATCATCATTTTTGTGGCATGCGGAGGAAGCAGCAGAGGGTGGGGTCAAAACCGTTATCACCCTATCATATCTCTGACAGGTACCTGTCACAATCAGGTCACAGAAAGAGATGTGAGGAGATGCGTAGTTGCTGACATAGCCAAATCTGTCTTTCTGTTTATTCATTCTGTCTTATTTTGCATTGTTAATTTTTTTCCCCACTGCAATCCAGCATTATGCTTAATGGGAGTGATAATATTATGAAGGATTGGGGGGGAAAGAACAGGAGGAAAAAAGAGAGGCATGGTGGTATTTCAGGGTATTTGGATGTATTAGTTGGGGGTTGGTGGGGTGGGGTGGGGGGGCGATATCTCAGGACTGTGGTGTTTCTAAAGAAAAGCTTATTAATTGTCAGCGTTCTGTCAGAGAAGGAAACAGCCCCTGAACCCCTTTGATGCATTTGACTTTGTGTGGCATTCACCCATTAGAGTAAGGGGGAAATGAGGGACAATCAGAGACAGTGTGTGTGTGTGTGTGTGTGTGTGTGTGTGTGTGTGTGTGTGGGTGTGAGCGTGAGTGTGAGTGTGTGTCTGTGTGTATTGTATGGGTTAAAAATGAAGCTCAACATATTTTCCGTTTGTCATTTTCTCCTTTTGCATTCTCCAGATCTCGGAGAAGATGTGGCGAAGGTGTCAGGGACCATTCCTCCATCTTTGCCCCAACATCGTGAGCGCAACCTGGGATCATCACCCAAGGACTGCCCCTACTGTGGCAAATCCTTTCGCACCTCTCATCACCTCAAGGTCCACCTGCGGATACACACAGGTCAGTACGTCCGCCAGTGTCACTTTAGCAATAGACAGATTTGCAATTAAACATTTATTGAATTTCATCTAAAATTTATTTAAACTGCTTGTAGTGACATTCCTTCTGGGGTTAGCCTGACATCTTGGTTAATGAGTATTGACCGAAACAGATTTTGCACTCTGCTTTGATGTAATGATATGATGTAAATTTGTTCATTCCATATCCAAATTCATAATTTCTTCTACATTTATTTACTCAGTGTGAATTTATTTCACTGTCAGATTAAAAAAAAAAAGTACTTTATAAGAACAAACAGGACCTACTGTACTTTTAGAACAATAGAAGAACCCACATTGACATTATACAATACACAGGTACAGTTGTCAAATCACACAATCACAATGTTCTGAAAATAAGCATAGGAAGACTGTGATCCATGTTCTGTAGTTCTTACCTCAGTCCTATTCCTGTTTGGAATGTAATCACTATTAGATGCATGTATGTCAGATCGCGTGTATAAGTATGCATTTCCAAACAATGTGTCATTGTGTCTTAAGGCCATTATTATGATTCTTCATACTCATCATTTCATTGAGCTCCAATTAACACAGCAAGGGTTCAGAGTCCTCCCATGACATCACCCAGAGGGCAATTTCACACTTGCTAACTCTCAATAACTTTCAATGCTAAACAATGCTGGCCTGTCCACAGATCAGGGATATGCGTGAGAGAGAGATGTTTTAGTTTCCTGTCAGGCAGTCTAACCCCCATACCTCTCATGAACTAGGGCTCCTGTGACAGCCTGCTTGTCCTCTTGTTGGGTTAAAGATGTAGTCAGAGTAATGATGTGAAGCGTGGACAGTGACCAGCATTCCAACACTCTGTGAGGTAAACATACCCCACCAGCTTCAATTAGGTCCATCACAAAAAGGATGTTTGGTTCTAGCTGGGCTGTTGGGTGTTGAAACAGTAACTGTGTAAGGCCTCACAGGGAGAGATATTCAAACTTTTGACTGCAGAGAAAGCCATTAATCGCGAAACTCAAACACAATTTTGGCATTTGTATTTTAACATTGTTGATTAAAAAAAAGCATGTGAAACAGTAAATGGATACAGAGATGCTTTCACCTCTGACCACTCAAAGTGCTTTATGTAAGTCTTATTTCACAGTTACTTACAGATAAAAGAGACTCTTTATATATTCATATGAGGATATTTACACTTACAAAAGTGACAGATGGTTTGTGTATATAATTTAATGTAATCACACTTTGTCATTAGGGTAAAAATTCTGCCCATTAAATTTGAAATATACTATAGTTATTGTAAAACCTTAATCGTTACCCTGTAGCAGCTCATATATACACCATATTGCCAAAAGTATTTGCTCACCTGCCTTGACCTGTATATGAACTCAAGTGACATCCCATTCCTAATCCATAGGGTGCAATATGACGTCGTTCCACCCTTTGCAGCTATAACAGCTTCAACTCTTCTGGGAAGGCTGTCCACAAGGTTTAGGAGTATGTTTATGGGAATTTTTGACCATTCTTCCAGAAGCGCATTTGTGAGGTCACACACTGATGTTGGACGAGAAGGCCTGGCTCTCAGTCTCTGCTCTAATTCATCCCAAAGGTGTTCTGTCAGGTTGAGGTCAGGACTCTGTGCAGGCCAGACAAGTTCATCCACACCAGACTCTGTCATCCATGTCTTTATGGATCTTGCTTTGTGGACTGGTGCACAGTCATGTTGGAAGAGGAAGGGGCCAGCTCCAAACTGTTCCCACAACGTTGGGAGCATGGAATTATCCAAAATGTCTTGGTATGCTGAAGCATTGAGAGTTCCTTTCACTGGAACTAAGGGGCCAAGCCCATCTCCTGAAAAACAACCCCACACCATAATCCCCCCTCCACCAAACTTTACACTTGCCACAATGCAGTCTGACAAGTATCGTTCTCCTGGCAACCACCAAACCCAGACTCGTCCATCAGATTGCCAGATGGAGAAGCACAATTCGTCACTCCAGAGAACGCGTCTCCACTGCTCTAGAGTTCAGGGGCGCTGTGCTTTACACCACTGCATCCGACGCTCTGCATTGCATTTGCTGATGTATGGCTTGGATGCAGCTGCTCGGCCATGAAAACCCATTCCATGAAGCTCTCTGCACACTGTTCTTGAGCTAATCTGAAGGCCACATGAAGTTTGGAGGTCTGTAGCGATTGACTCTGCAGAAAGTTGGCGACCTCTTTGCACTATTTGCTTCAGCATCCGCTGACCCCGCTCTGTCAGTTTACGTGGCCTACCACTTCGTGGCTGAGTTGCTGTCGTTCCCAAACACTTCCACGTTCTTATAATACAGCTGACAGTTGACTGTGGAATATTTAGGAGCGAAGAAATTTCACGACTGGATTTGTTGCACAGGTGGCATCCTATCACAGTTCCACGCTGGAATTCACTGAGCTCCTGAGAGCGACCCATTCTTTCACAAATGTTTGTAAAAACAGTCTGCATGCCTAGGTGCTTGATTTTATACACCTGTGGCCATGGAAGTGTTTGAAACACCTGATTCCGGTTATTTGGATGGGTGAGCGAATACTTTTGGCAATATAGTGTATGTATGTGTCTTTATACATATTTAGACCATGTGCATGTTAACCATATTCTAATAATGTGTATCTTTAAATAATTATATGACTTAATTAAACAGTAGATGTGGGCTGGAAATGGTTTCTGATGCAGAATCAGTGAACTGGTGAGTTGAGGTGAGGTGAGTTATGCCTTTTTCACAGTAGGGATACCCATGAGGGCTATATATTGTCGAACATGAGGCAGAGACCTTAACCCAGGTTTGGCATTCAATCACGCTGGAAAACACACACTTAAGTAAGCTCTTCTCATCCCTTCTATAAAGTATGTTTTAGATTTACCCATTCATATGTCAAAAATACAGTAAAAGAAAACCCTTAATCTTGAGCACTTTACACCTCGAAGCATAAGTGGGAAAGGTTAGTCAAGATGTTGTATTAAGAAAAGGGATGTTTCTCTGGCTGTGGGCTTATCACAGCACAGCTTCAGTGCATACTTTTGCATTTAATGCATCCCCAACATGTAGCCTTTAAATCATTCCCATAACCTAATCACACCAGCTCCACAGTGACATCTTGATTGCACACACTGCAAAAGTTCACAAGATGACTTTTGCAGTGGCTAAAGATCCTCTCTATGCTTTAGTGACAGTGCACAGAAATTCACAGATGACAACCACAGTCACTCCTCATCCTAATGCAATGTGAATGGCACAATGGAGTTTCTGCCGAGGCGGCATTGTGCAATGCGACACTAAGATTAATGAGCAGCTAACAGCAGCTTGAAAGGAATGAAGTGACTTTAAATTTCTCTAAAAGTTAAAGAGCTAATGTTACAGTATTAATTTCCTTTTGAACAGTGAGTGGGAAAATATCCATTAGCAAAATTAACCACAGTTTTCTAGGTAGCTAACATTGTGCGACTGTGGTGCTGCAGTGTGGGGCCACAGCTAATGAACACACTGCAGAGGGTGATATTTCATTATACAAATTAATGCTCACATTTTAATGGGAAAGTCACATAATGAATCTAGGCTTCAGTGACAGCAATTAGAGGCCCAGATTGTCCCCTTCTGGACAAGGCACTATTTAGCAGTAAGCAGCTGTGTGTAAAAAATAAAAAAGGTCCTTGTGCTTGACAATCACCACACATAACTTCAGGCAGAGCTGCATCGCCAATAAGAGTCCCTGCTCACCTTTAAATGAAGAAACAAAAGGCAGAGGCAAGAGAACGAAGAGAGATAAACCTGGCCATGTCACTTAACCTTAACCTAACCTTGTAATCACGCTTAATCAAAAGAGACCTGTGATCATCCTCCCCATTTCTCAAATGAGAATTCACCTCTTAATGCATTTTTCTCCCTTTTACACTATTTCATATTGCTATCATGGTATCATCAGTACGATCACCCTGCTACATTTAACGTCTGCCATTTGCCTCACGCCTTGCATATTATTTCGGCTCTTGTTGAAGTGCTAATCCCAATAACATTAGCTGTAATTCACCACTATAACCTGTTATTTAAAGGATAAGACAAGAAGATAAGAAATTATTTTTCTTTTCATTGTCAACAAATCCGATGAAAAGGCCAAAAACCCAAAGGAGCTGATTGTACTGCCAAGCAGTCCGAGCCTGATATATCTCATTCCTGTACACACAGAGCTCCATTGTTCCTTAAAGAAAATTAAAAGCACATCGACGAGACACAGCGTGGCACTGGGTGCCACACTAATTCATTACAGTGGCCACAGTGTTTGTAATATATTTAGAGTTAATCCTGCTTCAAATCCAGTGAGTACAAAATCACTGTGTAACATTTTGAAGTAACATTTTGTACCAGCTATATATTTGTAACCTGTTGTGAACTGTTAACCTGGACAACCCAAAAGTAGCTTTAGCTATGTAAACGTAAATGTAAATGTCAGACTTTTCTATCCTCATCTGAGTCTCTCACACATGCAACATCATTTTGTTTTCCATCTGTCTGACCAAGTGGAAATTCATTTCTCAGTATGTCAAAGCTTTAAATCTATTTTAATTGCCCGTCTGCGTACATGGTTTGGGGTATTTATATAGTTGTTTCTATGGCACTGCTACAGTTCACACAAGCAAGATGAATCCAGTTACAGGCAACATGAAATGCAAACATACTGTGGAGACACAGATCTCTGCAAAAGCCAGGTAAAGGTTTAAGTTTCTTATTTGTAGGCACGAGCATCTGTTTTTGTTTTTTTTTTTTTTTATTTTATACAAAACTAAAACAGTGTAGTTTTACTGGGGTTGTCACCAAACAATGCCTAAAAAATGAAATAACGGACAACAACATAAAGTTTACTATTCCATTTTAAACCTCCAAATAGTAATTTTCTGCATTTGTGGCAGCAGCGATCTGTCATGTGGCAGGGAGGTTGTGCTGTTTGCACTGATATCAATTAAAAGTGGATTAACGGGTACATAATGACCTTTAGCAGTAAATTGTGTGTAATGTTGCAAGGCAGGGTACAGTATATTCCCCAGATGTCACACCAGACTCCTGACGTATGATGGCGCAGATGTCTTAGCCAGTCCAAATGGCCCTCTAAGACACAAAAACTAACATACACACAGGCTTAGGACTACACGCATGCATAAACATATGTTTTCATACTTTCCAAATGGTGTCTACATATATAGGTACAATTTGATTCAGGAAATGTATACTTATCTTCTCTGTTTCCCCAGTGTTTAAATGCTAGGTTTTAACAAAAAATGCTGCATTCTTCACTTTAACTTAAACATCAAATGACTTTGTCAAACATATACATTCTGCCTTTCATCCTCATATTAGATATAGAGATGGTACATTATTCTATGTCTCCCTCATTCTTAACATTAACAACCTCTTCTAAGGGAAGAGGAGGAGGAAAAAGATCAGATCAGTCTAATTTCTGTCTAATTTGGCTCCTAGAATATCATTTTGTCCAGTTAGAGGAATTGAGAATGATCATTTGCATCAGGGACGTTTCCTTATTAAATCAGCACTGAGCCTCTGTTCGGCAGCTCACAGGAGAAGCACTTATTGGGTTAAAAGCTCATCTTGTATGGTTTATTTTAAATATACTCTATGCCTCATAGCCACTTGACTGTAAGAGAAAAGATTTCAAATCACTGTCTTTCTATGTATAGTGACGACTAACTGTCTGTGTGAACTACCTCCCCCTCTTTGTCTCACATAATTTAAGGAGAAACAAAGAATGTCTCTCCTCTCCCTAAACACATGCACCTTCAATTTTCTTTTGTATACCCTCCTGTGTGTTTCTTTCCTGTATCAATATTGTATTGAGTTGGTGTTTGTTGCCCTGTATTTGAGAACTCTGCAGTAGGTCTGCAGATCGCAGAGTCTTTTTCTGGAATGGTGCCCTCTAAATAATGATAAATTACTTGAGCAGTATGCCATTTGCTAATTATATCCATGATTTACTACACAGCCCGACTTAAATCATTCAAACCAGCCTTGCGTAACAATGCCTTTTTTCTTTTATGAAATGTTTTCCATGTGTGTAATCTAAACATTTTGTGGCCCTATATGCACAGTATATATATATACAAAATAGGAAGAGATAGAGACAAATCTGCAGCCACAAAAAACAACTTCATCTCTCCTTTCATATTTCATATTCCAGCAATCTGCCTCTCTTTTCACTCAGTCACAGTTAACCCCTGAAAAGAAATTCTATCCTGGGAACTTTTTATGTATATGTTTGAAAAGAAATCAAGCTTAGCATTTTCCTTCCGCTCCGTTCATTGTTTAATGAATCCAAATCTGGCTCAGACTCCAAGCCTATTATAATTGCTTGCAGGATGTGTTCTATTTCAACCTAAGTATCATTCCAATGGAAGATCCACTTCAGGAATAATTTAGAATAATGCTGGTGTTAGGAATAGTCATGAATATGAATGTGAAACATAAATAAATGTATGTAAATGTTACACGACAGATTCACCCCTCTTTTACCATTAAATACATTGCTTTGATTAGTTTGTCCTGCAGTGAATCATATTGCTCTTAGTCTTCACTGCAACAAGCATGTGGTTCACATATGTTGTCTGCACATATTTGCCTCCTCAAGTTTCGTTCTTTTTTTTTTTTTTTTGTTAAACTTCTATGTCCGTATGGTATTGCATATATTTTGCTTTCAGTTTCCCACATTGGAAATATATTGTGCTGTGGGTGATATTGGCTTCTAAAGATAAACTGCAATGTCCAAAAAACTGTGTTCACATTGACAGGGGACAGGGTAGACAAGCAAGGCCCGAAGACAGCTGTGATCATCCACTGCAAGAACACACACTAAACTAACATGTCCACATAAAGATACACTGAAACACACATCAGCAAATATGCCACACCCTCAGCCTCGGCTCGTACACTTACAAACAGAGATAGCATCAGGCCAATTTTTTTGTCAGTTTAAATATTATCTCTTGTGCTGGACTGAAAGCACCATATGGTAAAATGATGGTGTTGATGTAAGTGATGGCTCACTTCGGCTGGATCGAGCTGCATCGACCCATATTCACATGCCTTCTGCGTGCGCACGCGCACACAAATCCTGGTACCTTTAACTTTGCGAGAACTTAGGCTAACATAGGCTTAATAAAGTATATTATCCAGCCCCTTACCCTAACTGTTCCAACTAATCCCTGTCCTCAAACAGTCCGTTGATGTTGTGAGAACCAGACGAAATGTCGCAAGTACAAGAAGATACACACACACAAAAAAAACACATACATACATATACACAAACGTGCATACGCCCAGTAGAACATAGCTAATGTCTGTGAAAAAGCAAGACTAGGAATTGCTGGTGAATGCAGTATCCTCCCAATTATTCAATTATCTCCCTTGGTTAGGATTTAGAATGTGCATATGTTTTGATGCCAGGATATTAGGGAATTGCAACTATCATCTGTGTTAGTTAATGGAGTGCATATCAATTTTATGAACTCTACTCAGTTAACCTCATTTTCTTTGTTCAGGGAGGTTACATGACCCTTGGGTCCACATTCCCCGCTCTAATAAATAGATTTTGATATCCAGTCAATCTAATAATCAGGTTAATTATTCACACTTTCCCTGTCTTTTCTGTTTCTTTGTCTCTTTTTTGGTCTCTCAGGAGAGAAACCCTACCGGTGCCCTCATTGTGACTATGCTGGCACCCAGTCTGCCAGTCTGAAATACCACCTGGAACGCCACCATCGCGAGCGTCAAAATGGCTCCACCTCTTCTGGCCATACCCCTGCTTCTGACCACAAAGAGGATCATGGAAAGATTGCTCCAGGTGGCATTTTTGCCCGGCCGGATGTCCTCCGTAGTGTTTTTAAGAGCATGCCTCCAAACATAGACTTCAGGGGAGCTCCATTGCTTCCACCTCAGTGGGCTTCCACTGCCATGTTATCGCCACATGATCAGGAGCGTGGAGACCGACGTTTTGACTCTGCAGCTTCAGCTGAGAGCATGAAAACTCCCGAAGGCTCATCCTCATTGGTCTCAACAGCTACAGACAGTTTCTCGGATCTAAGTAGGGCTTACCAAAGCATGATGGGAAATGGCGTCCACTTTCAAGGTTCTCTTCAGGCCTTCATGGACAGCTTTGTCCTCAGCTCTATGAAGAAAGATTTGAGGGACAGCCAGAGTGTAGGTCAGCTTCCAGCCCATGGCTATCATGACAATGGTGAGCCCAAAGCAAAGCGGGCAGTCACAGCTGATCAAGAAAGAGAGGATAAGACAGAGGTCAAAAAGAACAAAGGGCCTGGTAAACCTAGGTCCCAGTATGAACCACTTGATCTGTCAGTGTCGGTGCGGCCTGAGTCTGCATCTGGATCTCTTCCTGGTTCTTCAGTCACCATCCATGATAATGTGGCATGGCATGGATGCCTTTTCTGTTCCTTTTCCACCGCTTCAGTGGAGCTCATGGCACTACACCTCCAGGCCAACCACCTGGGTAAGGCCCCAACACAGAGATCTGACACAGGCAACCAGCCTCTCGGAGAGGCTTCTTACACTACCTCCATGATTCACTCATCCAACACCAAGAATACAGGTGTGGTCCTGGACAAAGATGGAGACAGAGATGGAGAGAAATCAAAGGAAGGGTGGAAAAACCACATGGAGCCACCATATAACCCCTTCAAGAGTGAATTTTACCAGAGGTTTGGTGGTTTATATGATGGATCTCCAACCGCTAACCAGATTGTTCAACGGTACACAGTTTCAGATGAAAAGGGAATCAATCTTCCTAACCAGACCTTTGGAGAAACAGCTGGAGATGAGCACCTTGGAGACAGGGGCTCCTGCGGTGATGCAGAAGATGACCAGGTTGGATCAGATGATGAAGTTGTGAAGACTGGGCTACACAGTGAAAATGAATCCCCCTCTGCTACCCCCAAAAGACACTTGAATCAATCTGATGAAGAGGACGAAGAGGTGGGAATTGATGACGATGAGAATAAAAAAGATGACCATGGGCAAACTGAGACTAATAAAGAAGAAATTACTGTTTCAGAACACTTCCAGAACCACCCCAGTCAAATCCAAGATGACTGCTCTGTGAGTCTAAGAAGTGGATTTGGTCTGACAGCCACTTCCACCACCATGAAATCCATTTCTTTGGTTCCTCAATCGAAAAACCAGGCTGTGCTACTGGAGAAACAGTGGCAGAAGGGTTTGGGCCTCCTCCCTCATGGAGGTCCTCCAGGACTGTTGAAGGCTGAGCCACATAACCACCTAGAGCAGCAGATGAACATGTTGTCTGTCCTGCGAGGCTATAGCAATGACAACCTACCTACTTTCAATGGCCTAGGAGGTGGAACAGCCACAGGGGCCACAAAGAGGCCAGAAGAATCTGGTGAGTGTTTAACCCCTGGTGCAGAGCAATGCTGTAAAATACAATAATACACTCCCAAACAGCAACAATAGCCTAAAACTGCACGTATTAATGTGAAAATGACATATGTGAAACACAAGTTCATTTTTGCCAGCCGAGCAAAGAAATAAACACTAGACACACAAGATAAACACATATATTTCCTCACACCCACAAAGGAATTCTAGACACTCACTAACGCTTTTGAGATTGGCTCGGAAGTGATTTCAGGCTTATTTCAAGCAAGTTTAGAAGCTATTATCCTGGTGACTAGCAACAGATTAAT
Source organism: Pao palembangensis (assembly GCA_015343265.1). Classification (NCBI taxonomy): domain Eukaryota; kingdom Metazoa; phylum Chordata; class Actinopteri; order Tetraodontiformes; family Tetraodontidae; genus Pao; species Pao palembangensis. The sequence goes on from CM027081.1 coordinate 2,043,896, forward strand.
CTTTATTACGTGTTCATTTTACTGGGATTGTGGTGCAACCCTCTGGCTCCCCAGCATGGAGAGAATAACCCTGCATGAGTCAGAGCAGGACCTCAGCTCCTTGTGCCACCTCCTGCACATGTCTCCTAACTATCTTAGCTCTATGACCCTGTGAAAAATGAACTGTCAACTTTTATGATTCTGCTAGGGTTACTGCAGAACCTTGAGAATAAAAAAGGGACCATTCATATATATATATATATATGTATATGGGCATGGGCAGTTCCTTGTGCAACTAAGTATTTGACGTTCATTGATAAGAAATTTACTGTGGAGGAAAAGTTTTATTTTTTTTGACATGCAGTTACTTTGTCCTACTCTGAGAGCCATTATTTTTAGAGTTGTACTTTTACTGTATTTCCTGGAAATCAACATTGAGTAGTGACATACTTAGGAAGTAAAAGTGGAAAGATCAGCCTTGATGTGTTGTGTTAGGTAAAAATAGACATTAGATCGAGACACTAATCATCGGAATCATCATTTAGTCTTGAGCATGTTAACTATTTTCTTATGTAAATTCAATTGTTGGAAGAATTATTATGGCCATGTTTGTGATGAGACACACCACTAAATTTTGCCATACATATTTTACTAAAACAAATTTTCTCCAGCTTTCTGTTTTCATAATTGGTAAAAATTTTGCTTTGTTCACCTCATGTACTTATATGCCTAAACATAATAACTTCTACAACCAATGGATGTCCACTAATGTCAATAGTTAAGATGAAACTCAATTAAACAAATTTGCAAAACCCTGTCTTTTTCATAAGTCTATATAATAGCATACCTAGCTGCAATTCCACACCTATTGTAACTTAAATGATAGGAAATATCATCACAAGTTGTCTTTGTGATGAGCTGACTGGTGCATTTGTGCCTCTGCAGAGAAAGGCAGCAAGTTCAGAGGATTCTTAACACTATAATAAAGTTTTCAGCTCCAGGTTTTATCCCTGTTAATGAAAGTGTCTCAAAACTACACTAGTGTATGTAGATAAACCTGTGAAATTGACTACTGCAACTACAGATGTTTTTTTTTTTTTTTTTAATTTTCTGCTGGACTACATTTGTATGACAATGAGAATTACACATTTTTGTTAAAATTACACCTTTGCTGTTTTACAGCGTATGTCCTCTTGTAAACCCCTTGTATTTGGTGGTGCTGGGGGTGTGTGACATCCACAGACTGAAGAGCAGCAACCACACATTCCACTGTTATATTGTGGGTGGAAAAGGGTGGGGGTAGCAAAGACATCCAGAAAACTCAATTCAGACCTAACAAAATGTGATTATCTGGAGTGGGTTTGCATTAGGTTTGTATGCAAATAGAGCATAAATCATTAATATCGAAATTTTCCCCTGAATCTGTGTGAGCTGTTGTAGGGCACGCTCTGCACTTTTGGAGTGGCCATCTCTTCATTAGTATGCCCACAGGAGTTGGAAAAGGGCTAGAAAGTGCATGAATCTACTTGCACTCTGACATAGTCTACACACACGTTCGCACTTTGTAGAATTAGACCACACCTCTTTAAACTGGCCCAGGAATTTGATTTATCAATAAACGTCATTAACAGCAACACTGGGCCTGAGGTCTCTGTAATCAGACAAGGTATCCTGTTACTGTGGTACAGCCTGCTATGTAAAGATTGATATGAACCTGCACTGTTCGCTGCAGATGTGTTTAACACAATCAATACTTGGCTGCAGTGGAGACCTATCTATAGCCATGCATTATCAAACATGAAGTATTACATTATTCAAGCAATGCTGTACACGCTGTGACTGCTTGCAAACATTGCTCACATCTTATTATTTACATTACCTTATCACCCCATTCAATTGATAAATTAAATGTGGATCCAGACTTTAGAAGGTTAAGATTGACTAGCTAGGAAGGACGTGTTGATGTGAACATTCAGAATATTAAAGGTCTGTGTTTGTGTTTGTGTGTGTGTGTGTGTGTGTGTGTGTGTGTGTGGGGGGGGGGGGGGGGCAGAGTTCACAGTTGAGCACCTCTCGCAATTTGAGACGGGCTTCATAAACAGGAAGAAACATGGAAAATAGGAGGGAGAGAGGCGAGAGGAAGGCGTATATCCTCACATCAGTTAGAGGCAGCACTTCGAAGCACTATGATGTTGGGTTCTGCAGTTCACCACTATAGTTTCATGTAAAAATAAAAAAACTGTAATATGAAAATTAAAACAAATACTGCTTTATTCAGAGGAATCAACTCTCAGTACCTCTAAGCAAAAAGCAGTAAAACTGTCTCAGTGAGTCTCCTGAACTATAGTTTAAAGTGGCCTCTGTTTAATAGCATTTATTGCTTTTTAAAAACATCAGTTGTTACTATATTGCTCACTGCTTTGCAGGTATACACAGTCATCTTTGCCCCTTTGATTTCAGCAGTTTGAAACAAATCACTGAGCTAACTTTCAGATGAAGGACTTGACATAATTTCTAGAAACTTGTGCTTAACTTTCAGTGAAAAAAAAAAAAAACAAAGGACAGTATATCCTTTGAGGACAGTCAAATATCTGATAAAATTTGTAGCACACATTGGCTTATTACCTCAGAACGCCTTCATTGAAGCACTTTCTTTTAATTCATCATTGCAAAATTAAAACAAGGAAAACATGCAGGAAATGTACAGACCACACACATACGTACAAAAGTGCCTCAACACACCTATTTGTACATTTGTTAAAGACAAAGTAAATCTGTAGTTTAAAGGGCTTTGTAAGTCTCTCTCCCTTTGTGTGTGTGTGTGTGCGTGCATTACAATCAAAGCGCTGATTGTAATTAAAGACATATGGTGGGTTTGGTGGGCTCACTGTGAGGCGCAGATGTAGAGGATCACAGTTGGTATTATCCGTGTAATTTTGACTTTCTCTGATTTAAGTGGAAAAAAGGTAGACATCAATGTAAATACTCATACCCACTCACCCATACAGGCCCGATGCCTAATGCACATGGCTCTGGTACTACGTCAAATATACTGGGCTGGTATGTACATATTGCCAAATATAAGTTAATGTAAAGGTCTCTTTCTTTAGCCAAATTTAATCAGATTCAGATCTGCATAAACATTTGAGAAATGATGCAATTTGAATTGAGTTTCTAGTATATTATTTAACTCCTTTTATTTGTAAATAAGACCCAAATCACAATATTTTGAATAATTGCTGGGAAATCTGGAAATAATTGTTCTTAAATTTATAATATACAATATAATCAATACTGTCATCTATGAAACACATTTTCATAATTATTATCAATGTATTTGCAGCAAATAAATATAGACTCGATCCACATTTCTACATGTATGATTGTGTAAAGATGTGTAAACTCATTTCACACACTGAATTCACATAAACCTACATTCACTGAAATCTTGCTATAATTGAAAACCTGGCAAATCCCAGTGATACAGTACTCATCATGTGGTGTGTTATCCTTAAATGAGTTCTTTGTTTTTAGGAAACATGCACACACCTGAAACAGAAGCATTTACGTATTTCCATACACTTATATACAAGTATATTACAAGTAACAGGAAAATCTGATATTTTCATATGAGTTAAAGGATGTTTTGCTCTCTCTGTCTGGAATGTTGCTTTTGAACTCTAAAACTGTGGGCCAAATTGCATCACACCTGATTTTTTGATGTTTTAGATTTGATCCAGCAGCACAGATTGTCAATAATGTATATAATCTTTGACATTTTAAGAGTTGATACTGAAGTGATTTAAATTGGTTACCATTTTCTGCTAAAGACAGACTTAGTAATATATGTGACCACAATGATGTTTTTGTACTTAAGGGAAAAATACCTCAAATGAGCTTTTAGTGCATAAAGTCATTAAATTAGTAAACTGACTGCATAATTTTGAATTGTCAAATAACATTTTCTATTAGAATTGTGTATTTAACAATACCAAACTCTAATGATAAAAGTGAGAGGCAATTTTTTTGTGTTATTGTATTGCTCATAGAGGACTGAGTTAGTTTACTTTTCACCAGAAGTCCTCATATAGTTTTAAACAGGAATTTCCTTGAAGAAATTATGAAATGTCTTTTTTTTTTTTTTTTTTTTTTTTTAAATTCTTCCCTTCGTGAGGATGAAATTCATTGCATTGATAGAATTCACAGGCGTGAACTAAACTACTTGGTTAAAAAGTTTGTCGATGCAAAATTCATCACGGGCTCTTGTTTAAACTATTAAAACTTTAACCAGAGTTTGGCTGGTACCGACAGCAAGCACATGTAACCCGGCCTGTGGTGCTTGTCTGCAGACCAAAGCAAGTCCAGTAACTCTTCCTTTTCTCTCCTCTGCATTTCACTTTCCCACACTCCAGGATCCTCCCTTCTCTTTATCTCTTTCTTTCACTTCTTGCTGCTGGAGGGCATGGGTGATTAAGCCATCTGGAGACCTGTCTGTCTCTCTTTTTGCTGAGAAGAAGACGACTGTTGGTGAAATGCTTCCCCAGACTCTTATTGTGTGCCTCAGTCGTATGGAGATGACAGCTCTGACAGCTGCAGGGGCGAGGTGCGATTTCACATGCACCACAATATTACCAGCTTGACTCGTGCAGAGGTGAATTATCGCCTTGTCGCCCAAAAGTGCAAATAGTGTACTTTTCAAGGAGCAATTAAGTATAATAGCTCTTGTCAAGCCCTACGGATGGTACCTGTTGCTGTTGCCTTTTTTCTTTTCAACTGGTGTGACTCCAAATATATTTTGACCTCACTAATTTGCCAGATATTAACTGCGGGGCTTGCCATTTTAAATAGTGTTTTTTTTTCCCCCCCTCTCTCTTTCTCTCTCAATAACAGTATTGTCTCTAATACTAACTGTGATATTGGCCATCACATTTCTTGGAAGTACAGTACAGTGAATGGAGGGCAGTATCAAGTTGCCCCTGAAGAGGAAGCAGACAAGAATGCTTGATGGTTGCAAAGTTACATGATAATTATTCTATTCATTATTTCAGAAAGAGGATCAAGAACACAATGTGAGAGGAGGGAGGTTATTAGGAGCTGGAGATCACATTCATATAATATACTGTATATGTGTATGTGTAAAGGAAGTGCTTTTATGTACATATACAGGTCTGCATACATTACCCCGTGTACACCCATTTCCAGCCATAGTGGCTGCAATACATTCAATATTGCAAAACATGAAAGACTGGGTTATAAATTGGCCTTCCAACCTGATATATCTGACATGATCTCTGCTTCCCATCTCGTTAGTTTGCTGTTTGTTTCTCCTGTAGACTTTGTTCAATTTGAGTTGCTCCTCTTAAGAATGCAACGTTCTCTTCCCCAGGCGCCCCAGAGATGTGAGAAGGACGCCTCAGAGGAGTTGTTCTTAAAAAGCTCCTCATCCTCTGAGGCAGAGACTTAGAGAGACAACCGAGTCGGGGGGGGGGTGGGGGGCGGGTAGAGAGAGAGAGAGAAACTACCGCTAGGCAGACACACAGATGCGTAATAACTGCACTTACACAGCTAGTCGACACATAATGAGACAATGCAGCAGCAACTTCAAGGAAAACACAGATATATAAAAAACAACAGAGACTAAGTCAGACGGAGAGGAAACAGGGTAGATGGGGGGGTAAAAAAGAAGAAACTATGTCAACTTTTATTTCCTCTGCTATTCCACATCAATGGAGGCACGCAGTGATACTAATAAAAACAAAAAATAAACACAGGTAGAAACACATAGGCAGCAAGTTGGCGTCTTTGAAAAGCTCTGAGGCAATTAAAGACAAATAACTTGCACTTTTTCCCGTAGTGAAGGATGATCCCATCCACTCACTGAAAACATGTTTGATTTAAACATCAAAAAAAGCACAGAGAATTAAATAAATAAGACTGGAATAAACAAAAGCTATGCGAGAATAGAACAAATAAAAAGAGATAGAGAGATGACAAACCGCGGGGGGAATAAGAAAGAGAAGAGCGAGCGCTGAGACAAATAAGCCAGCCACATTATAACATTAGCAGTTAGAAAATACATTTAATTCCTCGGCAGAGATGGATATAAACTGCATTGTTGCATTGCAAATCCCAGCGACCGGATTTAAACTGCTGCATTGTTTTATTAGGGAAATATGTGGGTGGAGGAAGAGTGCTTGTTCTAATTACAGTGATTTAATCAGGATTAGAGAGGTTACCTGGATGAAGCTAAGGGGCACCTATACCAAGGGCAATGTGCTTTTATATGGACATGCAGAACACTGTTTGACAGAGAGCACCTTTATCACAGCTCACAGACGATGACTTCAATGTCTTAAACAATGACTTTCTCTGCTCTTTGCGCAAGTCAACACTAACTATTGTTCTGCCTTTTCTGTCTGTGTCGGTAACCCCTCGCCCGCTTATTCCTCTTGTCTGCTTAAACGGCAGGCAGAGAGAATCCATTTTAATCTGATTAATAACTTGGTTGATCACATAACCCAATTTTCATCTAGTGCCTCCTTTGTCTGGTCAGCTACAATCAGACTGACCTTTGGAGTCGCTTCATTGATGACAAAGCAGAAATTTGCTCTCAAATAATAAAAGGAAAAAAGCATACATTTCTGAAATGTTTGAGTTTCCACCATCATTTTAAAGATATCATGAAAGGCCAGACCTGAAGAATAAAGATTTGTATGACAAATCTGTGTATGTGTGTGTGTGTGTGTGTGTGTGTGTGTTGGAGGAGTTTTACAAGTGGGATTTGAGTTTCCTCAGTTTCTGCGATGGGAACAACCTTTCTCTTGCATTCACAGTAATATGAATCATCCTTTTAAAACAGATATGGTTACATATTAATTTTGAAAGGTACAGTAACTCGCTCAGTGATAATCTGCTCTCTAACACTGAAGTTCTTTGTTCCCTGGTCGAGCTAATAACTGGCCCCTGATCCCCATCTCTTACTGGTTGCGGAAGAACACTGTATTTTTTTATTATCCCCTCACCCCCCACCAAAAAAGTATCTTTGATTATTCTGTTATATGAGCTTCATTTTGTCATTTCAATTTCATTCAGTGTGTTTAGCGCTGAGAGATTTGTATTCAGGATTGGCAATTATGATTAGAATGCCACAAAGTAAAGCCTTGTGAGTATTGCAATGACAAGTGAAAGAGAGAAAAATACCCTTCCTTCCTCTCTCTCGTCTTTTTTCTCTCTTCCTTGCTCTTTCTCTCTCTCTCACACACACACAGGAAATATGAATCAAATATTCATGAAGTAGGCTGAGGTTCTCGTACACCCATATGCTTCCTCATTCAAGCAGCTTGCAGTGGACAGAGGCATCCATCCAGCTTGTGTGACACAGCCGAGTGTGACAGAGAGCATGACAACACCCCTCTGCTGCCGCTGCTGTTGCCTATCACTGCTGCCATCTCTATAATCACCAAATAGGTCATAGCAAACATGCACCCCTCTCACTTTTTTTATTGCCCCCTTTTTTGTCCAGATTGACCTACGATGCATCCTGCAACTTCCTCTTTTGCTTAATAATTTGTTACAAAAAAGAGAGATGAGTCCTCCTCGAGCTGTGATTCACTGGCCAGGAATCCTTGTAAAATCAGGCCACCATGCATTTGCCAGTTTCCAGAAATTGTAAGAACTTTATGGTTTATAGTTTTTTTTATTATCCCTCTGCAGAAAGGAGTTCTGAGAGGGGAGGGTCTGGGGATGGGGTGGATTAAAACTGGAGGGATTAGCACCATACTTTAAGATAAATCTTTTTTAATGTGAAACCTCATCCTTGCTCATTCTGGGGTAACCACTCTTATTAACTGCTTTTCTATCACTCCCTTTTGTGCAGCCTATTTCATTCTCTTTTTCTTTCGACTGCCGAGCAACTTTAAGCACAAGCTTTTGGATGCAGCCGCACACCGCTAACTCTGCCAGTTACACAAACAACGTCCCCTTTTTAAGCTTTTAAACACAGAACAATGGCAAAGCACTTAGCTGTGCACATAATTCTTTTGTACAAGGGAGGAATAGAGAAAAAAGGCAAGAAAACAGCAAAGAAAAGAGATAAGCAGAGCTTGGTTCTGCTGCCCCTCCATCACTCCATCTCTATTCTTTTTTTTTTAAATCTTTCTTTCCATCTCTAAATCCACGCTGAACAGGATGTGTCGTGGGGGCTAAACTGACTAAACTGACAAACATATTCTCAGTCTCCAGACTCTAATTGACTAAACACGCGCTGGTCACACTTTTAAGAAGCATTCTATAATGGATTTTCATGTTTGTGCCTCTCTTAACTGGCAATGAGAATGGATGGCATAAATGTTGTCTTTATTACTGAAAACAACAGCTCCCTCGCTTTCTGTCTTCTATCTTTTGTTCTCGCACCGTAAAAGATGATTTCAGCGCAACGGTCGGCATTCATTGCAAGGTCAACGCTGCCTGACAGATGACAAACGATCTCAAGATGGCCACATCATCTGTCCTGTAGTTGGTGGGTGCAAAAAAGAGATGAAGGCTTCTATTTTTCTTTCCTGCCATTTGTTTAATTTCATTATCGCATTAGGATGTTTAGTGTGGGGGCAGAGGAACAAAAAAAACAACCACCTGATTATCTGTGGCAACTGCTGAAAAGTGCTTCCAGGCCAAAAGCATACGCAGGAGGTGGGAGGGGGGACGAAAACGGGAGAAAATCAGTGCTTATCATGTTTCTGTATCAAGGAGCAGACTTGGCACAAGACAGGGATTCAGTATTATGGACAAGCTGCTCATCAGATGGGAGCTGTGGCCCACCCTCCCCTCTATCTATGTCTGTCTCGTCCTGCATTCATCCCATCCTTTGCCACCGCTTGAGTTTGCCTCCTATCCAAGATGCGTCTTATTTTCCCTGACTGGACAGCTACACGAGTAAATGCCCAAATAGAGCTTGGCATCCTCACGAGGACAGAACACAACTTTTCATTTAAATTATTCAATTGATTTTCCCACTGTTTATTGTCACTTCGTTCTTTTCTTCCCTTCATCTTTTTGTTTGTTTTTCCAGGCTCATTATCTGCAGCATAGAACACAGGATAAAATCATGCACACACATTAGCTAAACTCCATCTCCGCCAGTGACGGCCACTTTTGACAAAACACTAAGTGCATTTCTTAATTATCTGCCTTCTCTCTAATGCCGTTGTCATCTCACACACAATCCCTCTCCTCACTCTCTGATGTTGTTACTATGTTCTCATTTGGACGCTGGCTCTCTGCAGGTAGTCATCCCCCTGCTACACGTCAACCACTGCAGTCACCCTCCTCCATTTCCCCTTTTCTGTCTCTTATGTAGATGTTCGCAGATACACACACACACACACACACATAACCTAAAGCTGAAAGTGTGGCTGACAAGTTCTGTGTGTATGAACAAACTGTAGAGCAGATAGAAGAAGACGAGGATATGACGAAGAGCGCTGGAACAGGAGTAGTAAGGGGGGGGGCTCTTTTTTTCACCATCATGTCATCAACTATGCCTTCATGATCATCATCAACCGCCCTCGACTCCTTATCCTACCTTCTTTCATCTTCTGAGGAAGTAAAGCTTGTTAATTAGGAAAAACAAATATTCAGCAACTTTGGCAGAATTGAGGTGCAACTTTACTTTAAACATGATGTTTTTGTTAGTCTTTGCTTTGTGGGGTGAAATAATACTGAAGCTCACACTCAATAGTCATCAACCGCGCTGCGGTTCAGGTTTTTGTGTGTGTTTGTGTTTTGGTGTGTGTGTTTTGGTGTGTGTGTGCGCACGCGTGTGTGTGTGTGTGTGTGTGTGTGTGTGTGTGGTTTTTTTGAAGCCTCATTTTGAATTTAATATTTTGTAAAATGTATTTTTTTTTTGGGATTTCACTTGCTCTGCTCAACTTTGCTCCATAATCTACATGGTTTTATTTTTGTTTTGATTGTATTGATTTTATGTATCCCTGGTTATGATATAAGATCTTTCTTATATTTCTTAACTTTAAAATATAAGTTTAAAATCATTTAAGTTCACAAAAAGTTTTTATTTAATGGCATTGTGGTCCCTCAGTAAAGAGTCACTCTAATTTCTATTCTGTCTTTCTTTCTTTCTTTCTTTCTTGAGGGTGTAGATTTAAATGCAGGGTTTTGCAGTATTGGATCTTACACCTACAGAAAGTGGTGCAGTCTAACAAGGCATGGATGGCCAAAAGTAATGATCATATACAAATATCAATATGAAAAAGAGTGTGCGCTAAAGAAGATGCATTGCTATTGATGTTTGAATAACTGCAGTGTCAGAGAGATGGAGAGAGGGGAAAGAACGAGAAACATATTTTCTCACTGTGCCATGTGTGTGCGTGTATGTTTGTGTGTGTGTGTGTTTGTGTGTGTGTGTGTGTGGGGGGTGGGGGGGTGGATTGCAGGGCACAATCAAACACATCTCAGCCAGTAAAGTCAAGGATGAGATAAAAGCTCTGCCCGTCTGTCTGCTGGATGGACAAACTACAAACAAATAATGAGACTTTGCTCTGAGCTATATGCTGCACTGCCACTCAGGAGAAAAGAAGACAAAAGGTAAAAAAATGGGATTGTTGACATGACAAACTCCCAATGATATAAAAAATAAATAAATAACAATAAATATCCCTAGTGTAAGTGTTTTTCCCCTCCACTACTGTGTGCTCCTTTTAATTCACCACTCCTTTTAATGTGTCCATGCAAACGCAGCTCTATTTGCATTTCAAATATTCATATTTGAAGAGGGTGGTTTAAATGCCAAGACGCGAATTGATGACAATCACCTCGGCTCAAAGCATCAGTGAAGCCCTCGCCTTTGGCTGCTGACATTAAAACTAAACCGATGGCTGCGACACAAGCACAATACAAATATACATTTATCTACCAAGCCTGCCTTCGTCCTAGATCAACCTTTGTCTCACTTCTACGTCTGTCTCGCCGTCTCATTATTTTAATATCACTTTACATTTGAATATCAGTTTGTGGATTGGTGGGGCAACAGTGTGCAGGCTGACTCTGACGAACTAAAATAGGAGAATAATCAGTGGGGTTCAGAATTGAATTACCAGCAAACAGTCAGGGTGCACAAATTCTTTCTCTCTTTCTCTTTCTCTCTCTCTCTCTCACACACACACACACACACACACACACACACACACAACAAAGCCCCTTTATCCCTTTTCCATATTCATTCTTTAATTTACTGTAAATTCATTGCTGTCAGTCAGGCACACGGGAAAATGGGGAAAACACTGTAGATCACAGCTTAAGGAAACAGCTGCTGCAACATTTACAGCAAAGACCACTCTAAAATATTAAAAATGTGTCACCAGCAGCACTCGGCCTCTGCATCTGCAACCATCTGCTTTCTATTAAAACATTACACCCAAAAATACAGCCTGCACGCTTTCTATTTCCAGTGCTGTTTCCCCAGATAACCTTGATCTGTGAGGAAGCAACAGCGGTATCATTGTAAGTCAAAAAATCAAAGTTGAAATAAAGCTTCAGTGGCTGTGGGTGATCTATTTTCAAGCAGCTGAGAAGGGTTGCTAAGAGATCTGTAGCAAGGGAGACAATGGAGGTCAAAAGTCTGTGGCGCTCCTGTCGTCTGTCCAGCAGTAAATTAAAAAAAAAAGGATTAAAAATTTCAAGTATGTTCCTGACCAATGTTTTTTTATTTTTGTTTTTGTTCTGCAGAGAAAACAGAAGGGATTTATGTAGCCCAAACAGAACCTGTTTTTCCTCAACATTCCTGTGTAAAATGATCTTGAATAGTTACATTTATACAGAATAGTCACTTTTTTTCTTTACTGGATATTAAAAGAGAGATGTCCAAAATCCCAAAACAATGTTTGTTACTTTGCCTTAAGGTTAGGAATGTTTAATAACCAGGGATTACTTACCACATGGATCTATTTCACTGACAGCTAAAAGACTAAAATGCAAAGTTTACGATGATATGCTCGGGTTACTTGTGGCTGTGGAGGCGGACGGTGACTCAGACTGTTTGGGGCGATGACATCTGTCCTGCTGAAACAGACGGACAGTAGAAAACAGAAAAAGATGATTGTTGGAGCTTCTGAACACAGCAAGTTATTATGTTACAACTGGAGAGAAAGAAAGGTGGGAGGAGAGACTTCTGAGTTGAGTGAAGGGTAAACAATTACAACACGATGACTCACTTTTTTTGGAGTCCAGCTAAAAGAAGATCAACTCTCCCCACTTAATATGTAATTTTTTTTGTCTCTGGAGGACTGTGTGTTGCTGTGCTCCACTGAGGTGGTCCTCCAAGGTAACAGTAACTGCAGGAGGAAGAAGTCAGGTGGGTGGCACGATTACCGTTTGCAACTTGTCTGGAGAACTTTTAACAAAAGCACACACTGAGCAAACAACTGATCAAGTCAAACAAGTTGCTGTTTGTGAGGGAGACTACATCAGATCAAGAGGGACAACTTTGATGTTTCCATCAAGTTGTTTGTGCAAATGTAGCTGTCCATTTCGGGGCTGATCACCTCATGTTTCATTTGCAGCCCCTCTCTCCTTCTGGCCGTCTCCGTTGTTCTCTCTTGTGATGTCACTATCTTGGTGTGAATCATTAGGATATCAGTGTTCAGCCTCTGACAGAAAGCACATGATTAACAAGCTCTCTTGTTTTTCCTCTCCTCTTTATCCTCCTTCCTTTTTTCTCAAATGAGGACTCCCGCTGCTCCCAATGACACCCCCCCAACACATCATCCCTCTCTTTCCTCTCCCTTTCCTTCTCTGCTGTCTCCTGCCGTGGATAGCAGGGAGTCACAGGTGTGTGACAATAATTACACGTACATTCAGAAAAAAAATAATGTTGTTTCCTCCATTTAATATGTTTTGCAGTAAAATAGGCAGAGAGATAGAGAGGGGAGGAGAGCTCAAATCTTATCGGGTCCCCCAACCTCTAACTTAATCATATGGCTCTTAAGAGCAGCCTGCCACCAGCTGGGGCTCCGTAATATGCATGCAATGTGTGTGTAAAATGATACGCTTTAATTTTGAGCCCACTTTGAGCAGCAACAAAATCTGTTTATATGGGAGACATTTTAAAAAAGAGAGGGATAGATGGAGGGGAACAGGGGATTGGGTTAACTCTTGCTCTTCAGGCTGACAAAAGCCATCTGTCTGATGTCATCTAGTATCACTGTTCTCTATAATGTGCAAAGACTGGAAACAAATGGTGGAAATGTTGTTTTGAATAGAGTGGTTAAAATGTGGTTAACTAACGACTATTTTAAATCCAAACCTGCTATGTGAACTAGAAAAATAGTGCTTGATGCACATGTGGCAGTTAAATTTAGTGAACGAGGTAACAGGAGTTTTTGATGATATGATGACTTTTTGAATAGGCTTAAGCATTTTTTGTCATCTGTTAACCTTGATCATGTGTCATTGTTTCTGAAAACAGCAAACACACAGAAGTTGGTGTGACTGGAAAAAGTTACAGCTGTTCTTTAATTCTGCGTTAGTTATAATGGCAAGCAGATGGTGATTCACGGTTTTGACAACCGTTATGTGTAAGCTTATTGGGAAATCAATTCACTTCTGACTCTATTTACTAGGGGTTTTTTCCACCAGAAGAAGCAGGTACATTTAGTAGTTTTAAGAAATTCTAAATTAGCAAAAAAAAAAAAAAAAAATCCCTGTGAGTCTACATTTCCATCACTGTCTGATGCCAAATCATAGTGAGAGAAGCTCAGAGAAAACATACAGAAAAGAAACTGAGTGGAGCTCCTTTAGTTATAATGCTTTTCCTTATTACAGTTAAATAATTTGTGCATGTTCAGCTCAGGAAGCCATATTACTGTTTCTCACTTTAAGTTGCCATTTTCATGGAAGGTTGAGGGTTCACCTCAACAAGAAAAGGTTACAATAAGAACACTTAATACTAGTAATAATAATAATAATAATAATAATAATAATAATAATATTTTCCAGGTGAATGGTCAACGACACAGCTTGAGCATGCAAACCTGCAATATCACCAAAGGATGTATATGAGCATGAGTCTTTCAAGGACAAGTGAAAGGGGAGAAATAGAAGAAATGGAATCAAGGGCTATGTATAAACTTCAAAAAGGCTGTGCTGCCACCAGCTTTGAAAACTCTACAGATGCTTTTGTTCCCCACTCACCCCCCCCCGCCCCTTACTTTTTTTTTGCCTGGTGTCTTTGGTGATCCAATGTGAAAGGAGCGGGGGCTATCAAAGCCATTGCTGTCTGTTACAGACTTCAAAACCTGGGGCCCTCGTCCATCCGTCAGCCCCAATCATCATATCTGCGAGGCCCCTGCGGAAACCTCTTACACTGGAGGAAAAATATTTGATCTCTTCTCTTTTGCAAGGATCAACAGTCACACAAATGATAGGTGGGAGAGAGGAAAAGGAAGTAGGAGGACTGGAGGAGGGTGGTGGTGGGCATGGGGAAGTGAGGAAGAGCATCAAAGAGATAAAACAAAGGCGGCACTTGACCTCGTAATGCGAATCCCCACTTCAGTTCTGAACACTGTTCCATTCATATTTCAATGCACAACTAATATTTACCAACTCTGAGAATATTTCCAGTTAAAATGACTAAACTACTAAATCTTATTTGATTTAATTTGATGAAACCTACATTGCATGTTTTAGATTCAAGAGCATGAACATAATTATATGCAGTGCATAATTTTCTTTGAATTTTATCTGACCCAATTAAGGAATGTGATAGATTTTTGTCTTTTGTTTTGTGATAATTTTATTTTTTTTAATGAACAAAATTTCACCTTTTTATGTGGCTTATGATAGAACAATATTACAGTTCTTTGCAGAAAAATTATTATAAGAAATTAATTTATAATCATAAAAAGTTTTTTTAATGTTTCATAAGAAGAGTAGTATATTTTTATGTAGGATTTGTGGGTAGGTGTTTTATCTTTTATTGATTAATACGTCAACAGAACTCAGCAAAGACACATATATATTCCTCCGACTGTCATATGGCAGTTATTTACAATGAAAGTGTATTTGTGTGTGTGTGTGTGTGTGTGTGTGTGTGTGTGTGTGTATGTGTGTATGTGCATACGTTCTTGTATTATTAATACCAAAATACTCATTCTACTAACAATGAGAGGACTTTTTGGGAAACGAAGACATTTTGGCTGGTCCTCACAACTACAAAGGGTTAACTTGGTTTTAAGTTTGGGGTTAGAATTGGGTTTATGTTAGTGTTAGGTTAAGTGCTGGGGTCAGGGGATTAGTTGAGATGGTTTGGGTAGGGTCAGGGCCTGGGTAATACATTATGAAAGTCTCCACAAAGATAGAAGTACAAAAGTGTGTGTGTGTGTGTAATGGGACACACACACGTGTGTGTCTGTCCAGGAGGTGGCTGGTATACTTGGCTCTTAAATCCTGTATGTGAGATCAGACTACATAATTACCTATCACATTAAGCTCTTTATGTCGACCAGACTTGGGCCCCTCTCTCTTACTGTCTGTCTGTCGAACACACATGCACATACTCACACACACACGTGCACACACAAACACACACAGAGCAGCAGCAGTGGAGCAGCTGGTAGCATTATTGACACTCAGTGTGCCTGGGGGGGTGGGGGGTGAAGAGAAAATCAAATGGGGTAGAAGACGAAGATGTGATTGGAAGGACTCTATGTTAGCGATGAACTTCAAAGCATTTTGTGTTTAATTGACCCACATGCACACAGAACATATTGCAACTCCAAAAACACATATACACATGCACGCACACACACGTGCACATGTACTCACATGTCCAAACTAACAGTCCCCTTGGAAAACATTTATCCAGACAGACTGCTATCAGTGATACAGGCATGTCACTCATCACTCCACTGCATCTAACAGAAGAATCAGCAGGATGCCATGTCAGGCTTCAAGTAACATACATGCACACACACCAGACTGCACATGCTGAGCTGCAAGTTTAAGGTTCACGAGGTTGAATGTTTCCACAGCTAATCAGTGTATGTCCTTTGTCTAAGTACAGACCATGTTGTATCGGAAGATTGTGGACAGGACTAATCTGGTCTGTGTGTGTGTGTGAGAGAGAGCGAGAGAGAGAGAGAGACAGACAGACAGACAGAAAGAGAATGTAAATCTACCTGTTTGTCTCTTATTGTCTGTTCAGCAACAGATTCACAGGTTGATTTAACACACATATAGTTTACACAATACACAGGTAGCTTTTTTGTGATTTTTCTCATTTATATTATTCTCTAGATTTATACAATTGTTTGTGCTCATCATGTTTTTTTCCAAGTCCATAAATTTATGATGTACTACTAAAATCCCTAAAACTCTTCAAAATTAATTTAAAACATGCATGGAAAATCATAACATCTTATTGTTAATGTGCAGGACTATTACTATGTATGAAAATTCAAAAGTATCTTGATAACAACATTTTATCATGTTATGATTAAAAAAAAGACCATGATTCATGACAATTTACTGGCTGGTAGTGGATAAAGATCTGCAGATCTGTGCAGGAATACTATGCCACTCTCATCTTTGAACAACAAAAAATATTTTCTGCTTCAGTTATACAACGGTGTGTGTGTGTGTGTGTGTGTCTGTGTGTCTGTGTGTCTGTGTGTGTGTATGTGTGTGTGTGCGTGCGTGTGCGTGTGTGGTGGCAACAGATGTCCAGTCACTGCTGAGCTGACACTTCACATTCGACATGTGTTAAGTGACAGTGATGGACAGCAGGTAGTCCTTTTAATAATTCAATATATTTTAATCATCTCACTCTCCCTCTCTCTCAAACACACACACACACACACACACACACACACACACACACACACACACGTGCACGAACACACAGACTATATCTGTCCCTCTGTCAGGAGCCACAACTGTGTTGACAATTATGTTTATATGTATCTTGGAAATATGAAAATATTTTTTAACTTATTTTCAATAAGAACCGTTGATGAATTAAATTCTTGAAATGGGTGTGATTTCTTTATGCTCACGTTGCAAAGACATATAAATCATACATACTGCAAATCAAACAACAATCCTCACCTCTGCATTCTACATCTTTTCTACATGTAAACACTAATGGAAGGTTGAAATGAGGCAGCTCCAGCCACCCAGTCAGTCAGCCAGTCAGTCAGCCAGCCAGTCAGTCAGTCAGTCAGCCAGCCAGAGACATAGACATTTCCCCAACACCAGGATGCGGGTAAGTGAGCCTCAACTGACCAGAAATGATTTGCCTCTGTCTGTTAGACACGTAATGGAGTCATTTAACTAGTCAAATTAGGAGGCTGCGAGATGCCGCATGCTTCATTACTGGGTTCCAATGGGCACCACTCTACATTTACGTCACAAACGATTTCAAGACAAATTAATGTTTTCCTTGTCTCGTAAAGCAATACAGATAAACACATGTATGTGTACATCTCTGTGCACTCGTAGATCTCATACCAAAATGCAGTACAAAAACACAGGTTGCGCGCGCTCATGTCCCAGGGCGTCAGCAAGCGCACACAGTGACAGATCAGCACCATCTAGGGGTTAGACTCAGGCATTGTCCTTGTCCCACGTCAATATAAAGGCTCTTTCTGTTTGAACAGTATGGAAAAATGCTCTTTCACTGGTTGCTTAAAGTAATTTGTTTAAGAGAAAACAGTCATTTGCAGCCACAAAGGTGAGACACATGGATCACAGTGGGGGGTTAACCTTTCTTCAACAATTGTGACACAGTAAAGTGTGGTAAAGTGAGACAGATGAAAAGAAATCCTGGAGGAAGCAGAAATGTGGTGTTAAAAAAAATTTCAGCATTAGAGATGCAGATATTTTTCAGTGTTGACGTTATGAGTGACAGGTATTTAGCCTAACTTGATCAAGTACTCCCTTTCCTGACCCCTAAATCAGAACCAGGTGATGATGGAAATAGGAAGTAGAATAAATCCACTTGGGAGAGATCAAGCAGTGAGTGTGTGTGTGTTTGTGTAGGGGGGTGGTATACATTTAGATCTGCTTCTTGTTGACTGGGAGGTCTGACAACTGGGATTATTGATGAGAAACAGAGACCTGTTACAACACAGACCATTGGGATATGAAGTCCCCCTTCTCACTTGTGCAGCTGGAATTCAGCCAGCAACTTTTCTCACCTTCAGACTCAAGTTGCAGTTAATGGTCAGAATTGAAGAGTGTTCAGTCTCACTGTGGTTGCTTTTTCCAGACTGCCCACAGCTGCTTGTATTTATGTTATCATAGACTACAGCTGCATTGTTTGAAGTTGAGTGACAGCCAGTGATATTTATGCTTATGCATGAGTGTGTATTTAGATTTCTTTGTTTTTCTGAAGAGGCACACTAGCATGCTATGGTGTAATTGCACTACACACATACCTAACACACACACTTGCACACACACACTTGCACACACACTTGCACACATACATACACACACAATGCAACTCTCCTGCTCTCTCTCTCTCACTATCTCTCTCTCACTCTCTTCTTTGTTTCCGTCCCCTGTCCGTCTTCACAGTATTTCAGAATTCTTTGCTGTCCCTCTGTGATAACAGTGAGCTCGGTCACAAGGATGCATCAGTTTCATGCACAGACAGAGATACATGTTGTGTACTAAAGTTGAACTTCTGGTCATCTTCAGCAGAATCTACTGATATACAGTGACCGACAGGGACAAATTCACTGCAAAAAAGTAAACACACTGCAAATGGCCAAACGCTGTAAACACAGGAATGATGCAAAAGCAAAAACACATAAAACAAATGTAGAAAAAAATGCAAGAGAAAAATATTGCAAACACAGAAACTAAGCAGGAGCAAAAACTTACAAACCCACAAAACAAAAGCAAAAGAAAAAATCTGTAAATACGAAAACACACAGAACCCCTACACAACTGCAAGAGAGAAATGCGGCTAATTCACTCCACAACGGAAGTACACCATGCCACTAGGGGGAGCCGACAGTCTTGAAAAACAAGCGGGATACCCAGAAAGTTAAAGTTAGTTAACTCTTGGAGAGGAGAACAAAAATGTGTCCCTAATGTCTTTTTTAAATTTTTTGGCTGCAATCTTTTACAGTATTATAGTCGTTATTTCGCTACGAACCTTGATTTGACGCATTTCTCTCGCAGTTGTTTTGGGCTTTTGGGTGTTTTCGTATTTGCAGCATTTTTCTTTTGCATTGTGGGTTTGGAAGTTTTTGCTCCTGCTTAATTATTTACACACAGTGTATCACTGTCTTTGTGGAAATCAATGTGTTATTCCAAATCAAATTTATTTAGAGCCCAAAATCACAGTTTCCACCTCAGAGGGCTTTACAATCGACACCGTTGTGAACCCCTCTGAGATCCCTTTCCTTGGGACGGACAATAAAAGATGTGCAATAGATGCCACATATAGAGAGAACATCAGGAATATATCTATGTTTAAATTACAGATATAAGGACTTTGTATATGTTTCTGTGGAAAGTATAACTAACAAAAGAAATGTAGTCTATGGTGCATCTGCATATGTCCTCATATGAACATCTGGGCAAGTCGAGTTTCTGGAATATTACAACATCCAGAAACAGACAATCACTTTTGCAACTTTTTGCCCTCTAATCTCTCTTCCTCCTCCTTCCATCTGCCCATTAGACACAGGGACCTCAGAATGTGTCTCAATCACCAACTCACCTCGTAATCTGCACCGTTCGGACACTTGTACACAGGCATACATGCACACACACACACACACACAAACACACACACACACAATTCAACACTGAACTAGTGAAGTCTTACTACAGATTCCTTGTTATCTTATTATTACCCTCTGTTTGTGGAGGTAACACTTTGTTGTTGCATGTTTTTGCACAACAACTCCATAGCTAATTATAGCTTTCCACTTGAGTGCTGCCACAGAGACACAGACTCCTGTGTTAACTTCCCTGGAACTGAGGTTTTCAGACCCTGCATGTGCCTTTTTGCCTTTTTTTCAATTGTGGAATCTTAATTTTTGTATTACTTGGAAACATTGAATAGTCTACTGTTAACCAATACTGCTCTAAATATGGTAACTATAAAGTTGGAAGCATTGAATAGTCTACTGTTAACCAATACTCCTCTAAATATGGTCGCTATAAAGTAATGAGTAGTGAGTAAGTGAGGGAGGGAGTGGTATGTAAATATGGAAAATGGTGCAAAGAGGTCTGGAAAGAAAAAGATTTTAGATTTTAGAATTTAGATTGATTTTTGGATTTAAATAACTGAAGTTCTGTTTGTTGTCAGATCAGATTCTGTATTTGAACATTAGTTTACTTTGAAGCCTTTGTCTTACTTTTTTTTATATAGCTTAAATATATAAAAAATTTTGTTAAACGGAAGTACAGTTGAAACTTGTTAATCTAATGGACAATATGTTTATATTAATAAAATTGGTTTGCTCCTGAAAAGGAAATAAATGCTGAAAGATATTCATGCAGATTCTTTAATAGATACTGTACTGTAAGTCAAGCTGTTTAGTTTAGTGTAGTTTAGTTTGTGTACAACTGTGAATAATCTGTTGGTGTGAATAATCTGTTGACCTTTTGATAACCTGTTGATTCCATTGTGAATTATCATATGAGGAGCGTTTGCAGTCAGTGCAGTATAGAAATATAGTGTGCTTTGTTAAATCCCAGGACTTCATTTTCACCTGTTTTTTGTGCCATAAAGCAATTTGGAGTAAAATAAAAAACCGTGATGTAAATTGCAATGAAAACTGCCATTCTTCACGGTCATTTGTTTGTTGTAATTACACTGTTTCAAATGAAGGCAGTGGTGAGATATTGATGTTACAATACTTCACGTAGTAGTTTCACCATCACAGGTTTGCTGTTTATTAAAATTAAGACTTCGAACTAGGACATCAACCAAAGCAACTTTAAAGCTCCCCTTTTTTTGTAGGCGTAGTAACAATTAAATACATGGTTGAATCCAAGTACTGATGGAGTCCTGGCTCAGCTGCCTGCTCTGTGCAGAAGGCAACTCGGCAGGATGTTAACCGGCTCAGCATTCTGGGATAGCAGCCCAGGGGTCCCGGATGACCTCAAGAGTTAAAAGCAAACAGCGGGAGAGATAGACGAAGACAGGGAGGAAGCATGGAAACAGACAAAGAGACATTAGAAGGAGAGACGTAAGTATGTGGACGAAGGTCTGGAAATGGTGAAAACTTGTTTATAGAGAGAGATGTAAAAGATAAAGGAACTAGAAAGACAACATAAAAGCAAAAAGTTAAAGCATCTGGTTTATAAAGTAAAGCAGATAAGGACATATAGAACCGTCACTGCTCTGAACAGCCACATTCAGAAGTGTTAAACCGACAAGTACATAATATCACAACAGAATCTTTTATATTCTATTGCATTTGGTGGGGTGCTCTCTGAACATGATCAAGCACTGACAAAAACTCCTCTTTTTGCCTTTTTTTTAATCTTTACTCCCTCATTTACACTGTGATTGAATGAATAAAGAACCTTTAGCAATTCCTGCATTGTGCACCATACTGCACCACTAAATTATAATATAAATTATAAAGATAATTATTCATTGTATATTCTTTGCCTTGTATTAACAAAAATGAGAACTAATCAATACTTATAACAATTTATATTTTACTTTAACTATTGAGGATTATGATGAGGTCTAAACTTCAACTGTATTTTATTTATATGGCGTCTGTTACAATCCAAATTGTTGCTCGGAGCTTTACAGAAACCCAGGACCTGGCCCGTAACAAGCAACAGTGGCAAGGAAAAACTCCCCTTTAACAGGTAAAAATCTTGAGTGGGACCAGGCTCCTATGGGGGCGTCAGGCTGATGGCCGGCTGGGTAACGAAGGAGGAGAAGAGGGGAAGAACAGGCTATCTGTAGTCAATATGGCACATATTTTGCTTCACATTTTATACAAGTTGCTCTTTGTTGCATTGACCATTTTTATTTTTTATTTATTTTTGTGGAGTTTATCGGATCATTTCATGAATTTTGCACAAAAGGGGAAATTCTGAGGGTTCTGGACATGGCCTTGGTGTCTGATATCCATAGTGTAACACTAAACAAAAGTAAGCCTGTGTATGTTTGCGTGTGGGTGTGTGTACGTGCATGCTTTATAAGAATCAAGATTGTCATTCCTCAGGTGGGCATGTCAGATCTGTAATTCCTCATCCTGGCTGCTCCACCTGCTTTCCCACAGTCTTCTCCTTGGCCGATAATGACGGTAAGAAGGTAATGGTGTAAATGAAAGGTGCCTCCCCATGCCCCTCTCTCTCCCAGTCTATCTTTCTCTCTCTCTCTTTTTCTGGGGGAAAAAGGGTCTTATTATACCGGAGTCTCAGTATGACTCTGTCTCACCACTGTGCAATCACTGTTTTCAGCAGTACTGTCAGCATGGGGTAAATGGAGAGAGAGAGTGGGCGAGACAGGTACAGAGTATAAATGGGAGAATATGTCTCCAGTGGCAGTGTTCAACACCAGTTATGTAGAAGTTCTTTTTTAGTTTGAAGTGCAAGACACTTTTGTTGAATATGTCTTTGTGGGGAACTTCTTTTTACTCCTTTCCTCCTCTTTTAAGGCTTGAACAGAGAGCATAATTTATTTAAGGCATGCTTTCACATGACACACACTGGAACACACAAGCACACACTTAAGTCAAGAGATATCTTCTTATTGGGGAATCTTTCAATAAATCAATGTGACTTTAAACACATTCCCCAGGCGACGCGGCTGACCTGATAAGAAGTGAACTAATCTCTTTTGAGGCTGCCGGGGAGAGCTTTGAACCAAATCTACTGTGCATCTATCACCAAGGTTATTTGTCAATGGCTGCTAATCCCAGGTAAATTTCCCTGGTTTTATATCAGAGGTTCTCATGCCTGAAGTTTCTCGGCCTTGGGAAAATTCGAGAGCAGGCTTAAAGAAAGTAGGGGAACAAAAGAAATGTTATGGATTTTAGGAGCAAAACAATGAAAGAGGAAGAGAAAAGAAGCAGAGAAAGGAGAGAGAAAGTGAGAGAGACAGAGAGAGAGAGAGAGAGAGAGAGAATGTGTATAAATCATATTTTACGTAAAAATTCAGGACTGGATTCCAAAGCATGGATCTTTACAAAACAGTTCTTTATTGTTATGCTCTGGTGTAACATTAGTTACATTAGTAACATTAGTTACACCTTATGCTGATGAACAGCTAATGAAGTCAGTGTCTCGTATGTTTCGTCATTACTTTGGGATTTTAGATACCGTTGAGTTGTGTTTACTCATTATGCAGTTTATTTTGAAGTAAAGTGGCGAAGACGTTCATTTTCTACACTAAAAGCTCCAGTTCAGGAAAAATGGATGTCTATTCTTTTTTGATAAATACAAGGATATCTGAAGAGATGCACTGTGTGAAGCTTCCATGTTCATGGTGTGTGTGAGCTCTTCCCTCATTGGAAAGGATCATTCTCAAAAATGAAACAAGACCTAAATAAATTCTGTTCTTTACACTTTAGTCTATCTGCAGGTTCTGCTCAATGTAGTTGCCTTCTCAGACATGCTGTATTCCCTCCTACAAATGAATGGATGGTTTGTGGGTGTTCTGAGGGCCTATTGACTGATCCAGGACCATATCCCTTAAATGCTGGTTAGCACAAGGTGGATGGCCCAGTGAGGCCATGGACTCCTGAAAGAGACAAGGGCGGTTTCCTCATGCACCACTTGTAATACCAGAGTTGTAATAGACCAATATTAATACAGCATTGGGTATTAGAGGGTGGAAGTACTGTCATTGTGAAAAAGCCCAGAGTGGCCCTGCTGCCGAGAGTGGTCAGGCATCTGCTCTAGCTTGTAGAAAGTGGATTCTGCCACCTCAACCTCTTTTTCTTTGTCCAAGGCAAGCTTTTGTCTCCCCTCCTTTTTAACTGCTGTACAGCGTCTCTGGATTTCCACACTCAAATGAAAAAGCTCTTCACGTGTTCTCCACTTTGCACTCTGCACTCAAAGTTTATCTGTGATGTCTTTGATAACTTGTGGTTGGGGCATGAGGAGAAAGAGAAAGTACAGGTTTGGCCAAACTGTTGTCTTCACCACCATGTTTAAAATAGCAAGCATCAGAAGACAGAATTGAGGAGCGGAATTTGGAATTTTTTTTAAAAGTCTTTATTTCCCCTATTTTTTACCCCATGTGTGCAAAACATCATGGAAAACGTCTTGCCATATCTGTCATCTGTCATGCTGTCTGATGAACAGTTTTGATCTCTCACTCTCTGTTTATAGCCATTGTCAAGCCAAGAGAGTCATAGCCGTAAGTGCTTACACCATTGCATAAATAGTTTGACGTGTGGCTCTGTAACAAAGTTGTAGGAGTAAATACCGGACCAAACAACCCCTCAAAATTGCAATTAAGCTGCACGTCTGCATTATGAAATGTTTGGAGCAGTATGATTTCTACTCGGCCTTTATGACATTTTTGAATCTTGATACCAAAAATGTGCGTTCCCTGTTTCACAAAGACTTGCAGATTGTCAGAGATCAAAGTGTAGGTCCGTTACTGCCACACACACACACACACACACACACACACACGCACACACACACACACATACACACACACCGCAGGGGGAATCACAGAGCAGTACAGTGGGAATAAAAGTAGTCATTTTACTAAATGTAGTGTATCGCATTATAACCTAACAAGTATATTAAACACCTTTTAAATCCACAAAAAAGCTACACTGGTCTTTAGGACTTAATGCTGATAAAAGTTTGGGTCTCTGGAAATTTTAAAAACCCTAACCCTAACCCTTTTAAAAAATGACTCTTGATCAAATGACGTTAAACATTTTTACCCATATAAAGTAAAAGTATAAACAAATACATTACAGTCAGTCATTGCCATTAAATGTACTAACATTTTTTTTTTTTTTACTATATCACATATAAAATGATTATAAGAGCACTTTAAATAATGGAAAATAATTTTTGACTTTAGAATTTTATGCAGATGGTGTAATGTACTGGTTGAATATAATTGTAAAAAGATTAAAAAAACTACAAAAATGTTTTGCTTTGTTTAATCATATTCTTCAGTTTGAGGTACATGTAAAAAACAATAATTACTTGGCATCATGTAATTAAATAAAAAATAAAAGATAAAAAACTAGAGACTGAAAATGATCTGTGATCTATCCAATGTACTGCAGTTACAAAGCAAAAATATTTGTCTTACTGTGAGCTGACAGATATCTATTTTGAGATCAGTGTTACCGTACAGGGCAGGAAGAATTCCTGTATGGAAATTACAGGGACAGAGAGGAGTGGGGAAAAGAGTGAAAAATGGATTGAGAATGACTGGGAGAAAGCAAAGACAAGGTAGAAGAAGATGGCTTTTTTTTTTCTTTTTTTTGGGGGGGTGGGGGGTTGATCTTGGAAAGGTTTAGTATATCATAATTATCCCGTTAAGTAACGGCGGAGCAGCTTCCCCGGGGGAATTTGTCTTAAATGGAAGATTTGCAAGGAGAACGGTCAGAGAGAAAAAACGGCTTCCAGTCTGCAGGAAATCCTGTTTACATTTACATAATCATATCAACACTCACTTGTTCTTCTTCTTTGTCTCTTTCTCTTAGGGGCCTTTTCAAAAATGGTGGAAAGAGAAATGAGGGAGGGCTTCAGGCTGCTCCTTCTTGAAGTTTGTTGTTGTTGCTTCATTCATTCTTTTCCTTATTTCCTCAAAAATGCTGCCAGTTGTCAGAGAGGTCTTTTTTTAAATCCCTGCCAATACATCTACCCTCAACGCCTCCCTCTTTGCATTGTTACGTGTTCTTCACGAAGGGTTTGCCAGACCTTTTGTCCTCTTTCCCTCATTAAAAAAAAATAATAACAGACAGGAGTAAGTAGAAAAAAAAACAAAAAAAAAAACAAGTGAAGCATGTACGTTGTGCCCGGTTGTGTGAGTCTTAATTGAGATCTCCTCAGAGGAGGCAGCAGATGTTTATAGCCGCAACAGTTGAATCATCAGAGACTGCTGAAATCCAGTGAAACCATGCTAAAAGGAAGCCAGGTGCTCCAGTTTTGTTATCCCTCACTCATCTTTTCCTGTCTTCACATCCTAAATGGAGTGAGGAGGTAAAGTGTTCAGGTTTGAGGAAGAATTTAAAAAAATGTAAATACATTATTAACAATGCTAAACAATGCTAAACTGTCAGAAATAACAACGTTGTGTACGTGTTGAAAAGAACAAACAATCTGGCTTGAAGCCAAGAGGAACCACAGAGCACGATGAGAACAACGGCTTATCAGGTGATGTCACTCAGAGAAAAAATGTGACAGACAGACAGACAGGTTTGATCACTACATTACTGCAAGTATTTTATGAATACAGTCATTTTAATTTTTTTTGGTGTACATCATACATTTTGGAGGAAACTTGGTTTTAGTGAATCAATTCCAACTGATGAAGTCCACACTTATATATATCTGCTGAATCTGCTTCTGGTTCCAGGAGCCAAAACTCCCCACACTAAAGACATTTTCTAACAATATCAGCCTTTTTAATTTAAGATTCACTCTCCAGGGACTTGTGATCCTAATATTCCAAAGACAGAGAAAGACTTTCTGTTTCAGAGTTCTTTATTTTATAGCAAAACATAGTTAACGACTTCCTCATCCAACCTGAGGTTAAAATGTATTCCATATTCCATATTTCTTCTCTAAAGGCAACACTCCAGTGTCTCATTGCCCTGTGTGACATTGCCCTATTTGTTCCTGTGTCTCGGGTTAATTTCTTTCCTCGTGTGTACATGAAAGCCTTTACTCTCTTCTTTAAACAGTTGTACTGTTTGGATGATTAATTTATTAAACAAACCAAGTTCAAAATGTGGGAGAATATTAGAAGAGAAAAGGTGATATATGCACAAGTCTATTTAAACCAGGAGAGGAAAGAAAACCGTTCTTGTGATCTGTGGAGACAGGATCACCTCAACTCCTTTATGCTGATGCGAAAATGTGTTAAGTGAAATTCTTTGGCAATATGACTCTGGTGTGACTCAAAATGAAGTTATGATTACACTGTTAGAGCACATTCTGATAAAACTACAGGAAATAAGTTCTTCAATCTAAGAGGTTGATAAAATCATGAAAAATGTGTAATCTGTCACTTTCATCCATCTTTTGCTCTTATTGTTGCTTTTTTGCTTTCTCTTTTCCTTTAGCCTGCAGGCCTTTTTTTTTTTTTTTTTTTTTTTTTTACAAAATACTCTGTCATAAGCATTTAAGATGTGGCCTTTTTTCCCTCTGCACATTCCAGCACCATTATGTTACATTGTTGCTGGATAAAAGGCTGTATTATATTCCACCCCCCTCCCACCCTAGTAAAAGGGCAGAAGTGGACCCAGTTTTTATCTGCTGAACGAATCAATCAGGATTATGTCAGCTGAAAAGAATCACAGACAGCAGTCACCAGGCAATGTGTGTGTGTGTGTGTGTGTGTGTGTGTGTGTGTGTGTGTGTGTGTGTCTGTGTGTGTGTATGTGTGTGCATGCTGTGAAGAAAAGCACTTGTTGGTTATGACTGAGATGTCATAGTGTCTAAGATGCAGTTTTTTTTTGTTTTTTTTAAATATATTTCTGTATTTACACACTTGCTCTCACACCACCCTTTTCTCCTTTGTGGGTGGATTGGAAGGGCACTAATTATCATTTCAGCAGAAATGATTAGGAGATCAACGGGGATCGAATGCCATTTCCTTCCATTAATGCAGGGGGTTTAGAGTGCCTGTCATGGCTTGGTTTGTCCTACGCCCTGTGGAGAGACAAAAAAAAGGGGGGGGCATGTACGCATAGAGGATGGAAAAGCTTAAAACTAAGGGAGTGACTAAGGGAAAATATACGACTGCTTTGGTCAAGAGAAATTGGAAAAATCTTCCTATTGTTTTTTTTTTTTTTTTAAATGCCAGAAAAGCAGTGATAGTGTGGTGTGATTTTACAGAAAAGATAGATCTTTGTTTGTCAAAATGGCAACATTATAAGCTAAATGTCCACCCTGGTGTTGGTAGTTTATGATTATGGAGCTCATCATTGTAAATGTGCTGCTACTCTATGCCAGCTTTCCTCAGTAAACTCAAGTCTGCAGGTTTATCAGCTCACTAGAAATCAAATAATATCCTATATTTTTTTCTCGTTTGTAATGTTTCTTCAAATTCAGTCGCTCTCGTATGTTAAAATCAATAATGCGTGCTTTGTTATTATCTTTCTGCGCAGACCAGTACAACACTGGTCAGGACTACAGTGCACAAGTGGGATTAGATTTTCCTCTATGGATGCATTTAATCTAGTCAAGAACATCCAGAGCAGATATATATTATGCTCTGATAGTTGACCAGGCTCATGCTGAAATTTTCAAGCTGCATGCTAAACTGCAGACAGTGTGAACCTAACCTACAGCATTTCCAACAGTTACTTTGTGATTTCCATGTCTGTAACTCACTGTCACCACTGTCACGTGATATATGAACATGATATTTTGAGCCTATACTCAAAAGCAACTAATGAACAAATGTCACCTAACAAAATTCAATGCTTTCCATTAAAAGATCAAAGAGACTTGGTGGATATCTGGGAGATTACCGTGGTAACGGTGAAGCATACAGAGCAGGGTGTAGGATGTGTGGATGAGGCTGTGATTGTTTTGGCGTGTCAGATGAGAGAAATGTCAAAGAGAATGTGAGAGATGACCTCTGTGCTCATTGCCCATTAATGACCCTGCAGCTCCCAGCTTCATTTTCGCTCTCATCAAAAACATAAAAAAAAAAAAAAAAAAAAAAACATTTCCTCCTGTCTCCAATAGTCATTTCCTTCTGCATTGTATTTATGTATTGGGGGGGAAAAAAAAGTAATAGATCAAGCACATTCCATTATTCTCTTATAAGATCATTAGCAAATATAATTAGATATGAAAGAAAGTAATTTGGAGAGGAGAAGGGAGAAAAGCGCTATCAGGCAGAGAAGACAGATTGTAGCATCAGAGTGTTTGGGCTTAAATTGCTCAGCGGAGGTATTATCACTCCGGCAATCTTTTAGCCTCAGAACTAGTTTTGGAGTCATAGAGCAAAAGAGGCCACTAACATTCTCTTCTTTCTATTTCAATAACTGCAGTCTGTGTTTGATATTTTACAAACTTCATCCCTTCTTTTTCTATCCTGTCATACACATCACCTCATATTAGACCTGAGAATCTGCAACAAAACAGAGACGAGAGTATCAAGAAAAACAAGATGACATGAAGTCATCACACACAGAAAACAAACAACAGAAGTCAGCCATCTTTTTATCCCTTTCTTGCACATATTGGTTGCTCTTTTGTATTATTTTAGCAACAACAACAGGAATAGCACACAAATTGCGCTGCACCTTGAAGTTGCTGTGCTCTCTCTTCGCTTGTGTGCACACGTACGCCGCCCTCACCACCAATCTCCACTAGTTTTTGTCACTCTTTGTTGCGCTTTAACACCATACTATGTTTGTCTAATAGAGATCTGAGTTGATAGCAGGCTGAGAGCACAACAATCCTGCTGCGTTCACCACAAATTTGCTTTTTATTTTCTCCCCCTCGCCCCTTCTTCTTTAGCAGTGCTTTGAGGGATAGGGGGAGAGAGGGAGGTGTGCAGCAGAGGGGTGGTAGGATGGATGTGGAATTTTCGAGTCTTTTGTGCAAATCACAGGGAATGGTAACTATAAACATCCTGTATTCATTAAAATCATCTAAAAATACAGTTTTGGAAAGGGGGGTTCGAGGGTGCGTTCACTTCCTCACCGCTCCTCCTTGGTGTATACAAGCGGGTTGTGTTATGCCTGCTGCTGCTCATATTTACATATTTATAAATACTGGGGTGTACAATGAGCCAGGGATGTGCCAAGAACAACACTTTCTGCTGGTGCAGGGCTTGCGTGTCTGAAAGAGGGAACAAAAGAGCCGAAGCCACCTTTATTGGAACATAGGCCCCGACTTTACACACTTTTTAAGGTGCAGATGGTGACAGATGATGCTTTGAAATCTCACTAACAGATCCCTCCTTGTGTCATTCCCTTCATTTTTACATCCCAAATTCCAACAAAAGTCTGGGTGCTGACAGCAGATTTCTAATTTCCTGAGACCCTGTAATGTTATCAGTGTTTTCGACTCTAATCCAGCAAACAATAATCAGTGTTTCCGACTCTAATCCAGCAAACAACAAATTCAGACAAAACAGGCTATATGTCGAAAATCTAAGGAACCAACTCTGACAACTCCTGGGAAGGTGATATCATGTTGTACAACAATTCTTATGGACCAACTTGAAGGTGACCATGCTCTGAAATACTAGGCTAGAGGTAGAACTTTAACTTTCAAACTCATGGTGGGTATATAATGTTGAAATCTGACAATAGACTAGTCACAGTTTAGAAGTGGTGAAAT
This sequence comes from Pao palembangensis, assembly GCA_015343265.1. Taxonomy (NCBI): domain Eukaryota; kingdom Metazoa; phylum Chordata; class Actinopteri; order Tetraodontiformes; family Tetraodontidae; genus Pao; species Pao palembangensis. The sequence continues at coordinate 2,074,385 of CM027081.1, forward strand.
ACCACAGGTTCCCAGTTACATATCAGAACTATGGAAAACATACTAAATCAGTAAATCTCATATCTAATGTCAAATTTTAGTATGAATTAAAATCACTTCAAGATACCAGTTAATCTCAGTAACCTTACAGGCTAAAGATAGACAGACAGTCCCCTCCTGTATGTTTAATTTAATATGACTAGGTTAATTTAATATGAGGAAATGCTGCACTGGTCTACTTAAATCCTGGGGTGACAAGTCCTTTGCTTTCCTTTTAAGGGCCCAATGTTGTTGCAATTTGCTGACTCGCAGCGTACCACAAGAGGGTGCTCTTGCTATTTTTTATCGCTGTTGACGAGTCTCGTTGTGCCTGTTGTTAGTTGGGATATAGTTGGGAAATAAGATGCTATTCCCTAGACTGAAAATTCTAGATTTGTAGTTAACAGAGAATCATTCATGAAATTAGTTGTTATAATCATACAATCATGTTTACCGAATAAAGAAGTTTGGAAATTAAAATCCTTAAGCCCTGTATGCAAACCTTTCTGGTTTAAAAAGAAAACCAAGCAGATTCTCAGTCTATGAGATGCATCTGCCGCCTGCTCGAATGGGAAATTAAAAACTGCGCAGGGAAGTTTCTCAAAATCTATAAAGTTCGCCTGGAAATTTCTCCCCGTTCACAGCGGCAGTTGTTCAGGGAGAAGGTCCCTTAAATAATAACATTCCAGGTGGCTTACTTAATGAACAGTGAAAATCAAACATGGAGCCGAATCTGGAGCTCGTTACAGAAAGTTTCTTTACAGGGATGTCAAAGGCAGGAAGTGTCCTCAGGGAGAGAATTTTCGAGGCTTCACTGAAACTTTCCCCCTTTTTTAATGGGTCTTTGTTGCAGGAAGAAATGCGAATTTATCACAAACATAAAGAAAAACAAATATTTTGCTTAATTTGCTTTAAATATCTTGAGGCAATTAAGTTCTTAATTTTTAATGCAGAAATCTTCTGATCAGATTAATTTATGTAGACGCTCAGGGAGAATAGAGACGTAGACGGGTTATTTACTGACGTATGCTGCCATCTTGTGGACAGAGTTAGTCATCAAATAACGCCCAGAAGATATATGCGTAAACATCCAGCCGCTTCATTTCCACAGTACCACTCCCAGATAGTTCCCTTGATATTGTAATGCTGTATTTAAGTGTCCATTTAATAATCAGAATCCGTCACATTAACTTTGGTATCAAATCAAATAGAGTTCTTAGAACTAAATATGGAAATGTTGGTTAAAATTGTTGGAGAATTATGAGTCGGTTTCAAATCTAAGAGATGTTTTATTATCTCTGTATTTTCCTTTTCTTATGCCCCTTTCCTTTTTCTTATTTTTTATTTCTTATTTCATTTCAATATCAGTTTCTGCCCCAGCGTGAGCAGAGTTCAAATAAAGCCATGTTTTAATTTGGTGTTGACAGATTCATAACACCACTTTAAAAGAACATGACATGCAAATGTGCACAGCTGTGTTTTATTGCAAAATAATTTACACACGAAATGAAAGTTGTTGAGGGAATAAAAGCGTAAAAATAAAGGTGGGGGAATGGGAATGAGTGGTATTACAGAAGTGGCGGCACCATTATTACAGTAGTGCATTTGTTTGCCTTCAAACTTTTTCTTTTAATCATGAGCATTAGAATTGCCTATGTCATTTTAGATACACTGTGTCACACTTATAAAAACTACTCCAGTTGTCATTACCACATCCACACAAAACACCTTGTCTGCTTAGATAGAAATATACATAATGAAAAACTGAAGGATTATTTTATGCACGTCTCTTGAAGCATTTCCTGTGCATGTGTGTGTGTGTGTGTGCGTGTATCCATGGTTCTAACCTGCCTTTTGTTCTCTCTTTGGCCATAGTGCATCTCTGGGTAGGAGAAGAGGAGCAGCCCATGACCCATGACCCTGCACTGACCCACGACCCTAACCTCCTGAACAGCAACCTTAACCACCCCAGCAACCATAACCTCGGCACTCCCGAGGGGCTCGATGCCCACACTGTCAGCAAAGACTAACGGAGCACCGGAGCAAGGCATGAGGAGGAGGAGGTGATGAAGGATAAATGAAGGAGTACATTATAACAAAGACTATTTAAGATGGAAAAAAAACATATTACCAGGAACTATATGATTAGAAGTTTGACCATTTTCCTTCAGAGACACATCTGTGAGATGGACCTAGAGACTTCTGCAAAAGTAATGGCATCTTTCCCGTTTCTCTCCTGTTCTCCATCCTTGTCTTCTTTGTCCTTCCTCTTACATGATGTTTTGTTTTTGTTGTTGTTTTACTTTTCTGTTTTTTGGAAATTTGGATCAAATCTACTTGTTTGATTCACACTCGCCATACCTGGCAGTGCGACCTCTAAAACATTCCTCGTGTGTCGTTTTGTCTTCTCAAAGCCTGGACTTTGTAGTATAATTCCAACGTTTTCCAAAACTTTGCTCTCCTTTTAAATGAAGAAGAAAGGTGTTTGTTTGGATCATGTTGTACCTGGAATGTATCCTGCTGTAGAATAGAAACTTTACAGGACTGTTGAAAGAGACCAAGCACAGTACTTGTCAAAGCAGCCACCTCTGACTCTCTTATCAGCTGTCAGTATTTATGTCTCACGATTATTAATCGCACCGATGGCTAAAGGACAAGGCACCATAAGACAATCTAGACCTAATGCAGTGATAGAAAAAATACTACACATAGTTGATGGTGGTGGTGCTAATTATGATTGTGCAGAATATTTAGTCTGCCCTAAATGTACTTAATAATGTTATATCCCATGTCCATAACCAGGCCTTCACCTGCTTTATGGCTTCCTTTGTCTGTTTTTCTTGTACTGTGTATTTCAATGACGCACCATAGATGCTGACTGTACATAGAGAGGTATACAGTAGTTAAAAAGTGGAGAAAAAAATGTAAAGCACTTGTGACAAAGAGAAGCAAAAGTGAGTGACAGTAGTTTACACTCCCACAAAAGGTAGGCATCCTTCTTCGACAACTTCATGGAGAAGAATTAAAAAGAAAATAAAGACACAAAAAGGGGAACAGTTTCTTTCTTCATCACCCTCCAACAAATTCTATTCATTTCTCGTGTCAACCTCAAGGACTCTAGTGTTGCAGATGTTTCTAAAATACTGCCACTGATCATTGTTGCACAGTGTTACTTACTACTGAAAATGGTTTGATGTATTTACTTTAAGATGAGAAAAAAAAAAAAACTGGAAAACAACATATTGTGTATAGCATTAGATACGAGTAATCTGTTATTGCTTCAAAGCTATGTAGCTGTGCTAGACTGTAGGATGTAGGGTTGATTTTATTTTGGACTTTTATATGTACTGTACATTAATGCCTTCTCCATTTACTGATCAAAAAAGAAAAAAAAAGATGAAAAAGATGACAATCGTCTCCTGTGCTGAAAACATATTTGCCCCATATATACAGAATGCATAGAGGGACTTTAACCTTTCTTATTATCAGTTTGTTTTTGTTTCTCCCAAGTATTTTGCACTGTGATAGTATTACAAATCCAATCTAACAGTTCAAAACTAGCTTAACTAACTAATCTGAAAGTGTGTGTCTGTGTGTCCCTTGGCATTGTGAAATGTTTCTACGTCATTTTTTGTGAACCCAGAGAACATTCTAATGCGGTATGTACAGTTCAAATATAATACTTCTTTATCTTACTTTAATTGACCTCTATACTGTCTGTGGCTTTGACAACTTGTTATGCAGGTATGTTTATTTTATGCTAATACTCTCCTGACCTGCAACGTAAGCCCACACTCTCCACAAATTCCAACCAAGCGAGAGTGTGTTGCAGCTTTTAACGTGCCCATTCATCCTCTCACAATGACTGAGTTGTGTAGATTACAATTAACCAGTATTTTATATATCGAAAAACCAAGAAAGGAGGGGACCTAAAACTAATTTAACATGAGATACATGAGAGGAAATGTAGTGAGATATTCACAGGCTGTATGAAGGGAGGAATTCAGGACCTGGGGTCTGAGTAAGCCGGAGGCACCGACCAACGGTTTGGAACTCATCACACCCTCTTTGAGTTCCAGGGGCGTAAAGACGAGAGATTAATTGTGAGGGTCTCTGAACCAGCTATAATGAGCATTCCACCCACATATTATGTTAAAAAAGAAAAAAAAAAAAAGGTGTCTTGTGAGCTAAACACTCTTTATGTTTTGCTGTACCCTCATGGCAGATGCTTTGTTTTGTAACTACTGAACTGTACTTATAGTAAAAATAAAATGTATTCAAACTAAAAATGGCCTGTCACAGAGCAGCGGTCTGCTTCCTGTTCTCATTTCTATATTGTTTTCATTTCTGTTGGGGGGCATCCCAGCAGCATTATTATTGCCAGTTTAATATCAAAAGTTCAGGTTGTGGGGACACAGATAAATCACTTTTTTCTGAAGCAGATACTTCACAGATATTCTTCCTCATGTCACATGTCTTCATTTATTCTCATCTTCTAGAGAAACAGATGAATTTTAACTGAGAAGATTAATCTGACATACAGAACAAGACCTGCCCAAAAATATATTTTTTTTTTTGTGATGGAGGGGTAGTTTCTACCTTTATCTAAGTGTCCCTTTTATTCTGTGAGGCTTAGTTTCATGCAGTGTGATGTGATAAAATCAAAGTGAAAAAACAACACACTGAGATAAATACTGATTTTTGACAAGCTACTAATCAAGGTTACAGCATTTCATCGTGTGTGTTTGTGTGTGTGCGTGTGTTCAAGTGCTAGTGATACATCTGAGTCTGTATATATCACTGTCTGTATATACGTGGTACCCTTTTGATGTGAGATTACGGTTCTGAACTCCTGATTTCTTGAGTCCTTAATTTCATCTCAACAGCAGATAGAAAAATAACATTTCCATAAATATTGTCATGTTGATATGAGTTTTATCTTTGGTACTAAGAGGTAGAGGGAGTGTGTGTCAGAGTGAAATAATATAAAATAAAAATGTTATTGAGGATGAAGATGGCGAGGGTCACCAGCAGGGGGCAAAAGTGACGTGCCCAGGCAGGTGCAGAGCAGGCCCGGGCTTTGATTCTCACAGTTTAGATCATAAATTAGAAATCCCTCTATTTTATGTTAAATTTGACTCATTTCTGTCACATTACAACAGTAGACTGCAGAAGGGAGTGGTTTGTAAGCAGTATATAACATGATGATAACAACATGATAACATGATTTATGAACTTTTTTTCTGTGTAAAAGACAAAATAAAGAAAAAAATGATAGGATGCTCTGTCTGATGTTTGTAAGCCGAACTTAATGAATGAAAACATTTAAAACTTTTGAAAAAGCCCATATTTGAGGCAGTCAGGACTTTACAGGAATTAAGAAATCATTTTCCATCCATCCATCCACCTTCTTCCGCTTATTCGGGGTTGGGTTGCGGGGGCAGCAGCCTAAGCAGGGAAGCCTAGACTTCCCTCTCCCGAGCTACTTCGTCCAGCTCTTCTGGGGGGATCCCGAGGCGTTCCCAGGCCAGCCGAGAGACATAGTCCCTCCAGCGTGTCCTGGGTCTTCCCAGGGGTCTCCTACAGAAAATCATTTTCTGTCTTGTTAAAATTATTAAATGCAAAATAATTAAATCAAAATGAAAACCTTTGAAAATGCAGGTGTTTGTCTGACATCACATCAACTGCTGCTTCACATTTGCTGCCAAAAAGGTGCAGGTGCATAATTAACATACTTACAGGTTTCCTCTCCTACCCACACTCATCACATGTCAACATAATTTGGAGTTTATGGGACATGGTGATGTAAAACAAGGTCATTTGAATTTAACACTTTTTTTTAAGTCATCTTTGAACACTCCAAACACGACAAGCGACAAGTGGTATTATACATGTGGAAGATCTATATGTGGTTGTGAATATTCAGCATTGAAATTAACTTTGCCAGTTATTTTATATACTTATTTGACAGATTGAAAAATGCTGCTGAAATTTAATTTTAATCATTGGACTTATTAAAATTCAAAAATACCACAAACTGTCCTTAGTTTTTAGGTTTTGTTTGAATGTTTTATACATATGTAACAGTGACATCAGCTAATTTCAACATCAGAACAAACTGCTTCATTCCCTGATGCTAAAAAGATGAAGAATGTGGTCTAGAACCTGATCTGTGCTGGATGGCTGTCCAGATTAATGCTTGCCTAATATATAAGAAATTACAAAAAAATAAAAATACATTTGAGCTTAACTCACCAAAAAGATTCACCAAAAAGAAACGAGAGTCTCAAAGACGACTCCACAGTGGCTGCTGTAGCTGTGTGAAAAACTGTTAAGATTGAGCTTCTCCAACAACAGTTGACTCACCACGAGTTAGGATCTGCTGTCCGGTTAACGGACTTGATATTAATGTGTGTGTGTTTTTTTTTTTGTTTTTTTGTTTTTTTTTTCTTAGCGAGGACTTGAAGCAGCACAAGTTTCCTTAATGCTTCAGATTGTCAAAGTAAGCTGTTGTCATTAAAGGATGCTTCTTCCTTTTCTTTTTCTCCTTCATTTACTTCGCACCAGATATTTGTAAGTTTCTTTGGAGCCTTATGAGAACAGTGTGGCAGAAGAGGTCCATTCCCAAAGCATGGCGTAGGGCAGGTGGAATCCTTATTCCAAAGGAGAAAGACGCAGCGAGCATCAGTCAGTTCCGCCCAATTGCCCTGCTTAATGTGGAAGGTAAGATCTTCTTCGGAGTCCTCGCACAAAGGATGGCCGAGTACCTGCAAAGAAACAAGTATGTGGACACATCGGTTCAGAAGGCAGGAATAGCGGGCTTCTCTGGGTGCCTAGAGCATGCCAGCATGATCTGGCACCAGATCCAAAAGGCAAAACTGGAGAAAGGGGAACTCCATGTAATCTTCTTGGATCTTGCCAACGCCTTCGGCTCTGTGCCCCATGAGCTCCTGTGGACTGCCTTCAAGTTCTTTAACATCCCGGACACCATCACAGCCCTGGTCAAAGATTACTTTCAGGACCTGCAGTTCTGCTTCTCTACGCCTGAGTTTAACACCTCATGGCAACACCTGGAAGTAGGCATTATGGCCGGATGTACTATATCTCCCTTGGCCTTTACCATGGCGATGGAGGTCATCATCCGAGCCTCAAAGTGGGTCGTGGGTGGACAAAAACTCGGCTCTTGCCGCCGCCTCCCTCCTCTTAGAGCCTATATGGACGATATCACCATCCTGACAACAACAGTCCCATGCACCAGGAGGCTGCTCAGAAAACTCGAAGAGAACATCAGTTGGGCCCGGATGAGGATCAAGCCATCCAAGTCACGCAGCATATCAGTGGTGAAGGGAGTGCTTGCTGACTTGCAGTTCTTCATCGGAGACGATCCAATCCCCAGGGTATCTGAGCAGCCAGTCAAGAGCCTTGGAAGATGCTACGACGCGAGCCTGAAAGATAAGGACCAGGTGAAACAGCTGTGCAAAGACATCAATGCAGGCCTTCTGGCGATTGATAGTACCCAACTACCCGGGAAGCTAAAGTCCTGGTGCTTTCAGTTTGGTCTACTGCCTCGGGTGCTGTGGCCCCTGGCAGTTTATGAGGTGCCCATATCAACAGTACAGAAGCTGGAGAGGCGAGTTTCAGTCTACATCAAGAAATGGCTCGGACTTCCACGCTGCCTCACCACCATAGGCCTTTATGGGGACAGCGTCCTCAAGCTGCCCTTTACCTCCCTTACGGAAGAGTTCAAGTGTGCCAAAACACGACTGCAGATGACCTTGAACGACTCCAAAGATCCGGTGGTAAGGGAAAATGCACCAACCTTGGCTACTGGGCGCAAGTGGACTCCAGCAGGAGCGTTGGAAGAGGCGACAGCAGCCCTCAGACATGCTGACATTGTGGGGAATGTTCAGCAAGGAAGAGGAGGCCTTGGACTGACGGCTAGTCGTCCAGTATGGAGAAGTGCCACTGCGCCAGCACGGAGGAAGATGGTGGTGGAGGAGGTGCGGCGTCAGCAGGAGGCGGCGAGATGGGCCAAGGCAGTCGCCCTCGGAAAACAGGGACTGTGGGCACGGTGGGAAGGGGTCGAAAGGAGGAAATTGAGCTGGAGGGATATATGGGCCATGGACGCGAGAAGCCTGAGCTTTACCGTCAGAGCACTTTACGATGTCCTCCCGACACCAGTTAATCTCCACCAATGGTTCGGCGAAGATCCTGCGTGTGTTCTGTGTGCCAAGCCAGCCTCCCTTGGTCACATACTAACAGGGTGCAAAATCAGCCTCACTCAGGGACAGTACACTTGGCGACACAACCAAGTCCTGAAGAGCCTCGCTTCCACACTGGAGGGAAAACGAACCAGCATTAACGCCCTACCACCTCCAACAGCTAAAGCCTCATTGAGAACTGCCTTCGTCCGTGAAGGGACCACAGCTGCCAGGAGCAACTCCACACCATCTGAGAGAAGCCAGCTGTGTCCAGCACGTGACTGGAAGTTGTTGGTAGATGTTGGTAAACAGCTGGTGTTCCCCTCAGAGATCGCCGCTACCACCTTGAGGCCTGACCTGGTGCTTTGGTCCCTTTCCCTGAAAAAGGTCTACATAGTCGAGCTCACTGTACCCTGGGAGGACTCCATGCAGGAGGCATATGAGCGGAAACACCTGCGGTATTCCGAGCTGGCTGCTGAAGCTCGATACCACGGCTGGAATGCTGAAGTCCGCCCAGTGGAAGTGGGGTGCAGAGGCTTTGTGGGAACATCTGCAACAAAACTTCTGAGGGACTTGGGAGTGAGGGGCCAGAACCAGCGTATAGCTGTCAGAGCCATGTCAGAGGCAGCTGAAAGGAGCAGCCAGTGGCTCTGGCTGAAGAGGAACGACCCCATTTGGGCCCCCAGGTAGTCGGCAGGAGGTATGCAGTCAGCCTAGGCCTGACTCAGGGAACTGGACGTCCCTGCCATGCATAGTCCCCTGAGGTGTCTGCCATTGTACAACAATGCGACTCTCATGGTCAATTGGACTTGGGACGCAAGCTCAGGTCTGATCATCCTGCAGCTGGCCGCCTCTGGAGAGGGTGTATAGTGTGAAAGGCCGAAACACCCCATGACCCAGAGGAACACTACTGATGATGCGTACCCATAAATTCACTTTTCCCCCTTTAGGTCTACCATCCACCAATTGCACGTGCTCGCACAGAATACTAACATCTCAATCTGTGTTCTTTGGAATTTCAGTGTTTATTATTTGTTTAGTGGACATCCTACTGATCTTTTGTTTCCTGCTTCATTTGCAAATTTACACTTAATATAACATTTGCCCCTCATCGTTCAGCACCCCCTTGTCTTTCTTTTGCTCTCTGTAATCACCATCCATTCCATTCATTTCCTTCCATGTTCTTCATGCTTTCACACACATCTTGGTGATAATTGTCTTTGTGAGGACTGAAGTGTTTAAGATGATGATCTGCAGCCGCTGCAGTTGTGTCAGTCACTGGATGGTCTTTCAGCAGATGGTGACCTGCACATGAACTTGTTTTTTTTTTCACTCATTTGCTCAGCTACCTCTAATTCCCCCCCTCTCTCTACAATGGAGCGGCTGCTATCTCTGTTATGACAATACTTGACCACTAGAGGGAGAAAGAGACCGGGATTCTAAACAGAGCTGCCATTTAGTACAGTGATAACAGATGCTGCAAAAATAATGGTTTTAAATTCAGGAAGTTGTTTAAATTCCTTTTCAGTGCAACAAAACTGCAAAAATATTCATAAAAATGTAATGTACTGCCAGATTTTTCTTCATGTGTAAATTATATTAAATTAATCAGAACATCTGCCTGTAACTGTAATGTCCAGTAATCTCTGCTTTACTTCTAACTCAAATGAATGTATTTTTTTCTGGAGAGAAGCAAAAGGAAAGAAGCATTGTATGATGATGATGATCTTCTTTGCTTAACAACCAAAGCAGACGAAAATCCGACCTGACAGAGAAGTGCTAAAGTTTTATAAATGTACAAAATCAAAGAAAGACACTGTTCAACAGAAGGAGGAAGTACATGTGCACATTAAGACGACCTAAGTCTTAAACCTTATGTGCAATGGCAGTAGTATGGCAGTAGTATAAGTGAAGATTTTATCATAGACTTTATGTAAAATGTGGTCACATTCTTAAATAATGACTAATGTTTTGACAAAAAAAAAAAAAAAAATCTAAATCATTTTAATATTAAGATGGCCACACAGGTTTTTGTGTGTTTTCAGAAAAACAAACAAACTTGATTTTAAGAGGGTGTCAGTATGTAGAATATGTTTTTCAAATGCAGTGCTGATTGTGGCTACATTTGATGCTTACAATAGCTGTAGCAATAGCTGTTATTAAAAGTAGGAAAGGTAACACACTGATATGGAAAGAACAATAATGCATTCAAACATACAGTATAAAAGAGGTGAGGAGTAATGTGAATAAAGGACAATATGTAGAAAAATAAGAATCATTTATTACTTAGCTATGTATCACAATCATGAAATTCTGTATTCATTTAGTAATGAATTATGTTAACGAGTCTGAAAAGTGTAAGTTTTATTGCAATTTTCAAAATTCATCAATTTCATATATTCTTTAAATGAATATGAGAAATAAGAGGTGAGAATGTGGCTTGTCATTGGTCAAAGATGCTTTTTCACATAAAATGTATAACTAGTAGCTGTAACATACTGAGACTTTTTAAAGAAGGTTAATGAACTAAATCAGGAGCTCTGATTTAAAGTTAATGCTGAGCTAACAGCTTGTCCTCTCATTCTCATACAGGTTTGGGTTTCTGTCTTGTGTGTGTGTGTGTGTGTGTGTGTGTGTGTGTGTGTGTGTGTGTGTGTGTAATGCAGGCCTCTCTCTTTCTGTCTTCAGCTCTTATGAATCGATGATCATGTGGTGTAAGGGAGATAGATGGCCCCCAGCTCCATCTTGTCTCCTCTAATTGTAAAATATTAGTTACATTAGACTCTGGTCCATGATTAATGGAACTTATTTGGAGGGTGGACTCTTCCACACAGACTTTCTTTCTTTCTTTCTTTCTCTTTCTTTCTTTCTTTCTTTCTTTCTTTCTCTTTCTTTCTTTCTTTCTTTATCAGGGGCCTCCAAAGTGTCTTCCAGAAAGAATTGAGTGATTTTCCTTAAAGAGGACAAATAGGCTTCCTCCAGCCCAACAGGGAAGGAGAAAAGGAGGAAAGAAAGAAAAAGAAGAGAGGAATGCAGATAAGTAAAAGGGGAAAGCTTATGGAATGGGGTAAATAACCTCCTGGGGAGGTTTTAAAAAGTTATGGTGGACTTGGATAAAAGAAGGGATTTAATCTGCTTCGGGGATAATTCTGAGTCAGATTATTCTGTGTGAAGAAAAATGCAAAACATCGTCAAGTTTTGATCATGTTTACAAGATGATCACTGTGAAAAAGATATAGTTTACTATAATACTTATTAACTAAAATATATCCACAGTGGATAAGTTCACACAATAATTCTTTAACTTTAGTTCTATGCTTTTTTCATGTCAGTCAATAAGAACAAACACACATGCACATGGTTCGTCTCATATCTGCTGTCAGGAAATTATAGGAAACTGTATCATCTTGCAGATTTATTACTGCACTTTTACAGAGTCATTTAAGTGTTAATATGATTTTTTTCTCCAACTCAGAGAATTTTCTTATTCTTAAGCAAACACAAAATGCATTTTTAGTATTTCAATTATGCAAAATGTAACATATCAGCTACCTGGGAATCCCATTAGTGAGTCTGTTACTGTATGTTTTTAAATAAGAAAAAAAAAATTAAAAGAAAAATGAAAATGATTATAAATATGTGTGAGTTTAAAACTTTAACAAGTAATCTATCTATCTATCTATCTATCTATCTATCTATCTATCTATCTATCTATCTATCTATCTATCTATCCCTCCATCCATTGTGGAGACACAGGTTAAACCTTCAGCCATCTCTGCCCTGATGGTGACATTTCCAGCTCAATTTGTGTGTTTGTTAACAGTTTCCTTAACGTTACTCTGTTGTGACTACTGTGTGTGTTGAGGTCAGAGGAAGTTCACAATGATAAATGCACAACAGCAGCCGAAGCTCTTTGTGTCAGAATGTGAGTGAGAAGCAGGTGGCTCCCATATCGATCAACCCCCCCATGCCCTCTGTTATGTGTTTTTCCTCTATTGCTGAGAGATATTAATGACACACACACACACACACACACACACACACACACACACACACGCGCACACACAGATGTTTTATCCATCATCTCTTAACAGTGAGGGTTTAGCAGGAGATTCTCACTGAACTATAAAATGGCTGGATGTCACGAAAACTTCTAAAATTTTAAGAAAATAATCTGTTGCGTTATGGTCCCAAATGCTGGGCTGGATCACCATTAAAGTATAATGGGTCAAACCCCAGCTCTTGGAGGAGGGAAGTTGAATTTTTCATGCAAATCAGTGACTAATCAAGGACATGGATGTGAAGCAAACATTGAGGCTTGAAAGGCATTAAATGCAGAAACAGAACAAGAGATGAAGATAGAAAAGAAGAATCTGCTATTTTGAGTTCTTATTAACAGGTCCTGCTGGTAGAGCAATTAATAATCTAGTTCAGTTTTTAACATGGGACCTAATCCCTGGTGGGGGCATTTTAGCTCGCTTTGATGCTGAAAGAGCTTCTTTCCCTAAGCCCCTCTCCCCTTCAGTTCTTCTTTTCTCCTTAAGTGCCTCCGCTGGTGTTATTTTTATATTGGTTTTCTTTAGTTAGTTGGGAAACAGACCAAATCACTATTCCCCAAACTTCAGTCCAATTTTCTATCAAACCACCAGCTTGTTGAGGGAAAATTCCAAATTCTTGTGAGAGGATCTAAAGAAGAACAAATTCCCTCCAGGCTGTTTGATGTAATCTAAATATATTTATTCTTAAAGGGGTGTGGTCATTTAGCCTCAAAATAGGAAAATAGTTCAAATAAGGAACGGTCAGGAAGTTATGCATCCAGCACATTGATGTCCACATCTGTAAAATTAAAGGCCGCCGATTCACACAGCATCTCATTTGTCACCATTATTTCTTCTGCCAAAACTTTTTATCACTTTGATGCATAATTGACTCATAAATTTCAATACAAATAATAATAAATATGGACCTTTAAATCTCTCCATGTACAGAGATGAACACTAGCACTTATTGTCATATTTAAACAGATGTTATCTGAGGAAAACCTGAATAATTAACATGTGGGGGTTAGCGGAAAATGAATAAATTGACAGATGCTATCGGTTTAAAGTTTAGTTCAATGACAGTCGTACATTATTAGCTGTTTTCATTGGTTGAACACCAGAAGAAAGATTCTAAGTTTTAAAGTTTGTTTTAAATCTCCAAATGGTCACATTAGTGAAATCCCTTCATGTCAGGGGTTTACTGGCTGCTGTGAATGCATACTAAACTTGCTTTGCTTTGTAATGTTTTTATTTTTGATAAAGTTGATGTTGACTAAAAGAGTAGCCAACAAAACCTGTGACCTGATGATCAGATGGATGGAAAAGCTAGTCCGTTCTCCTTGGTGTGTTAATCTCACACAGACCATGACATTTGAGAGGCTGTGACCTGACGACTCTTCCTGCTTCCTCTGCAAACCTCAACACCCCCAGTCAACTCTTCGGGTTGTGCTGGATGACCTAATCAATGCCATGTCTCCTGTCATTGATGTACACTGCTCTGTACCTGGTGCATATTTGCTGTGTTAAAGCATTTCCGTACCTATAGCATTTCTGGTGACCTTATGTCTGTACAAACATGCAACATTCAAGGATGGGCTGGCTGAATACGCCCTCAGATATGAACAACTTTGTTACTGAAAAACAAACTAAAGGAGTCAGCTTTCTGAGAAAGAGTTTTCATAAATGTAAAAATCATGTATAAAATCAAGTTTAAAACAGGTTTATTATTTTTTCAACATTAAAGCAATTTGGGTATTTATGAATTATTTTTGACAATATACTCAAAAAGCAAAAAAACAAAAAATACTCAAAAAGAAAAAAAATAGAATTGTTTTATTTCTGCAGTGAAATATCTTTGAAAACTGCTTTCCCGGTGCAGACATATTGGCATTCATGTGTGCGAATGTTTGTGTGTGAAAGTGTTGCTGCAGTTTGCTGAGTAATCTGAGAGCCACCACATGCATGCAGGTTATTGGACAGATGGTTTAGCACATTTAATTGCTCACCACCTTCTGTGTGCCTCTCTGCTTGGATGTTCTGTATCTGTGTTTCTCAGTCTGTCTCACCTCCTCCACACAAAACATTTAACTTAAATAATGCTTAACTTCTGACTTTACACCGGGTATTACATCACGTCTTCTGTTGTCTGCAGAATATGGCATATCCTGTGCTTGCCCATTCATTCATTCATGACACACACTGTGTCATGAATTCAAAATACATAAACAGATTCCCACAAAGCCACACACATGCACGCACGCACGCACACACACACACACACACACACACACACACAAGCAGAGGTACATAAGATTTAGAGAGTGTTGGCATCCAACTAAAAGCATCCCCCCTTAAATGCCATTTGGAGCCTGCATCACCATCTGTTGCCATCTTAAGATAGCTTTTCTCACTGGGCTTGGGAAATATGACACTTTTTGGCAGTGCTCTTTACACATATGCCCACAAATGTTCAATTTAAAGATAGTTTTGAGTGAGTTTTAATCTCTGCAGTTTTTCCTGTCACTCCTCACGGAGAAGAATACACATTTACAAGAATGCAGTAAGAGAAGCTTCCACACACATAAGCTGCAGAAATGCACAGAAACAACATATTACATTTCTAGGGAAAACTGAACATACATAAGCAATTAATTACAAAGACGATTCAAAATTACCCAGAACTAGCTGCAAAAATGTGTCCTTGTTGAGATTAACAGTTGTTGTAAATAGCAACATAGAATTTGCTAGCATATAAAAGAAAACACAAGAAAACATCTCTGAACATGAGACCAAAGAAAGCATAAGGGAATGTAGATGAGACCAAGACATTCAACCATACTTTACCTCTAACACAGCATATGGTTAAGTGTGTGTGCATGTGTGTATGTGCGTGTGTGTGTATATATGTATATGTGTGTGTGTGTGTGTGTGTGTGTATGTATGTGTATGGGGGGGTGATAGATTTAAATAATTGCGCTGGCTGATGGGGAACACAGGTGAAACACAGGCATGTTTGAGGCAATGGTACAATAGCATCACATGCACAACACAGACACACACACACACACACACACACACACACACACACACACACACACACACACACACCTCCTCTCCTCCTGACCTACTCTTCACCCTACCCCTCTGATCTCCATGCACAGGGCCTTAGGGGGTTAATTAACAGGCTGAGATAATGCCACACTAATGAAAACAAGACAACTGTTTCTCCTTTTGCTCTCTCTGGCTGCTTCCTTTCCCCCCTACATTTCCCCTCATTTCTTCCTTGTGTTTTTTTTTCATTTTTTCCCCCCATTCATAAAGTACCCTCCTAAGGCAGCCAAGCGTATGGACTTCATAACCACAGAAAGAAGAACTTAAGTTTTTTAGTACATGTGTAACACACATTTTATATAATGTCACTGGTGAATGACACCAGCTGAAAAGAATCAAAGTGGGGCAATGGAAACATTTTACAGACAGTAAAGAGCAATAGTGTTGAATACTGTTGAGGCAAGGGAATGGTGGTTATTTCTGCATGCCGCAAGTGTGTGTAAGACCTCAGGCAACATGAAGAAATAACAGGGAGAACATTAATTGCGTGCTGGTGACACGCAGTAAGGCACCATTCAGACCTCGTGGCAACAAACACAAAAACATTGATTTCTCTAGCATGAAAAAAGAAATGTTTTGATCGTTCATCCCAAATGTGCTTTAATTTAATTAAATAGACCTAAATATTCTATGCAGTTTTTCCACTATTATACTACAAATTGCAGTAATAATCTGTACTTACAATAAAAATCTTTGCTATGCCTTCCTGTTCAGTGCTCTCTGTTCATGACTGAAATAATGTGTCTACTGTCTTATGCTACCTGACATACATTATATGGCATTTTGGAATTGTCTGGATCAAAGAGTCTTTTAAATATGTAATTTAGAATTAGATTTTTTTTTTTTTAATGGGATTTTGAAAAACATTTTTAAATTTGTGCTGTGGGCCCAATAGGAGCCATGTTAGTTCAATTGCAGCGGTTGTTGCAGCAACCCTAACCCATCAGTATAGAACCCTTTTAATGACCATGCCAATGACTGTGTAGTTAAAGTTCATCCATTTATTCATGAGGGGTTAAACTGGCAATCTAGCATTTGCCCGGTGAACAGATGTTGCGTTTCTGACTCAATGTGCCTTTTGTTGTTGAGGTGTTACCACTGGGTCATGTAGGTATACCCCTGTGCTTAGATTCTGCAAATAGTTAACTAATTTTCTAAGTTGTGGTTAGTTCACTGTCGCTGGGCCACGTTGATCATGATTTTCACACTTGTTATTGTCACAGCTGCTGCTCTGCTCCAGCTCTCGCCCTCCTCTCACTGTCATACCTGCCCTGCGCTACTGATCAGTCATACCTGCACCGCATTTCTGACGAGCAGCACCGGCTGCTTTTCTGCTGCAATCAGTGCAGCTATATAAGCGGCAGGCTCTGAGAGACTTTTTGTCAGATCATTGCTCATTTGCGCCTATGTTTCAGATACTGAGGGTTCCTGTGTTTCAGTTTCCTGATTGCCTGTGTTTGACCCTGCTGTATCCGACCTGATCCTATGTTGTCTCCTGGCAGACCTGGCTGCCTTCTGTATGAGATTGCCTGATCTTCTGTCTGCCCTCTTTGGAATAAAAGTCAGAGTTTAATTCCTTCACTATCTTGTCGCTCTTGGGTCCCACACCAAAACCCTGACAGTTATTTGCACAGACCAGAGATCATAGATTGATTATGGCAGCTGTGGTCATTCACAACAGGACAATAAAATGGCAATAAAACCCTTTCTGATTCTGATTCTAAAGCCTGTGTGTGTTTTCTTTAATATTGTATACTATGTCCCCAAATTATTCAAAAGAACTCAGTTTAAATCCCAACTAAAGCATATATCACATTTCCACACTTTTTTTGCAAATCGTGCAATATAAACCATTCTATTTATTTAGTTAGTTATTTACCTAAACATCGCTCTGGAGATTAAACCTGACCTGATTTGTATTTATTTCTAAACTCTGTGGAGACACAGATAAAGCAGTAAAAACTAGAGGAAAAAAGGAATGAGGTGAGTTGTTTGGGGGCATAACTCGCTCTGTCTGGTTCTGAGTGTAAAATGGAATGGGATGTTCTGCCTCTCGGACTTAACGTAATGTAAGAGAGTGTGAAATTAAACTGCATATGAATAAAAGGGACCTTTCATTGTGTGCCGCTGACTGGCTTATCTGTAAATTCAGACAACTGGAACATCCAAAGCCTCCAAACTTGTAGCAATCCCTTTTGTGCAGCTCCAGAGCAAACAATGTAATATCAGAAAGCCAGAGAGGCACCAAATCCTGTGTCAGATTGCATGACACAATTGCTGTTGCCATGTACCCCGCATTGCCTCATCTTTACCTATTGATATTCCTCACACTTTTGAAAAAGTCCATAAGTAAATTTGATTCAGAATGTCTCAATTGGAACAAGAGCTAAAGAAAAAGAGAGCATGAAAACAAATACAGTGTTATTAATAACTTAAAGTACCACATAGGGTTAAAACTCAGTTCATTCCTCCACTCCTACATCAGCCCTCCCTTCTTCTCCATTTTGTTTTGTCTTTTCTGTCAGCCTTTGAGTGAGTGAGTGAGTGAGCTAAGTGAAGTGGGTTATGATGGCGGTGTAATCGGCATCCTTCAAAGAAACGGCTGCTGCTATTAAGGGCCATTGTGTTTGCTGCAGTGATGATCAGATTCAATCTGGGTGGAACATTCTGTGCTCATGCTGTGGAGGTGGTGGAGGGGGTCTGTGGAGGAAAATATCTTACCTCCTTTCACTCAACTATTGGGCCTTGTGGACTAGATGCGTGTGCTATTCAGTGCATGCAAATGAACCTAGGGAGCTGCCAAAGTTTAGATCAGATGATCTCGTGTGATGTCTGGAGTATTAAGTGTTCGGTTTTGAGGACACATTTTTTTCAATAAGGGGCTTCTGGGGGGTGCAGGTAAGAAATTCACTTGTACTCCGCCCTTTTTCCTCCATCATCTTTTCCCATTTCCATTTGAAAAAAGAGCCAAACTTGTAGTTGAAGTTGCTTTATTTCCAAAAAAGTGTAAATGCTTAATAGTTATTGTTACAGTTACTTAACAGTACCACACCACTTATAATAACATAACATCACTGCATTTCACTGTTATGTGATACCAATGGTGTTTAATCATTCCTGATAACCCATCAGACATGTATCAGAAAGGCAATCTGCAGAATGTACTGTGCACTACATCCCCTTCAACAATAGCCAGAACTCTAACCATCACTTCAAACACACTTGTCCCGAATTCAAAGATGAAGAAAAATAACATAGATAAGGCCTTTGACATCTAACACAACCAACAGCAGAACACAGGAGTCTCAATGTGATATCTGGTTCAATTACAAGTACAACTGTTCACCATTCATGTGCAAATATAAGGACAACTCTGTGCTACAACCCCTTTCATGTCGGAATGATAAAGGTACAAAAGAACTTAAAATGCACACCAGTACCACCACTCAGAACCTAACACCAGTTGGCTGTCTTTCCTACAGTTATGAGTTTTGTATCAGTGTCTTTAAGGTGTAGTGTCAGTGGTGGCGACGATGATGTCTCTGTGTGTCAGGGATAGAGGGGGACATTGGGGTGGTGATAGGTGGTATTGGTGCCAGCCAGGCTGGAGCTGTCATCACAGGAGAAATCAATTCATCTCTCTCTCTCTCTCTCTCTCTCTCTCTCTCTCTCTCACACACACACACACACACACACACACACACACACACACACACACACACACAGTGATGTGTCCTACAGTGGTAACTCAACTCAGGTCAATGCACTAGGGGATTAAGTTGAGTCCTAGCAGCTCATCAGACCCCCCTGAGTCACCTCTCTCTCCTTGGTTTTTCCCTCTACTTTTTGTATTTTTCTCTTTTTCTCATATAGATTCAATCCAAATACAGCCCCAGTCAATTGGCATATATAAAGGATCCATTAGAAGAAGATTGGCTTTTTTCAGTGCGGATTTGGCCATTGTACATCTGGAGGTCACCCTACAGACTACATGTCAGAGGAAGAAAAGTGGTTTTCTTCTTTTTGTGTGTGCACACGTGTGCATGCATGTGTGAGTGCTGGTGTTCCGTGTTGTAGTTTTGGTGTTGTAAGTTCAGTCCTGCACTTGCACCGATCATTTAATCCCATAAAGTCAATGCCTTGTAAATTTGAAATGACTCCTGGTTTGCTGTATTCACTGTCTATTCTGGGAAGGCTGTGGATAAAGTGTACATTTTTTCAGGTACAGCAGAGGAAGAAGCTCAATTAAAGTAGAGGGTTTTTGTACACACAAAGCAAATTTTCACTAACCTTCAAACTAAAGGCTGACTGTTCTCCAGTCACATGCCCACACTGCCACCACACACACACACACACACACACACACACACACACACACAATTAAAACAATTGCAGCCAATGAAGAAAAGGAGAACTGAGAAAAGAGTATGGAAGTCTGAAAGAAGTGGAATTGGAAATGAGTGCAACATTTTTTTCTGTTTCATCTTCACCTGACATGTCGATAAATTGTACTATAAGCTTTATATAATGCATTCCAGATGACACTGGCTTCCTTACCAATCTGGAAAGATAATTGCATGTTGAATATTTACATGTTATAAATACATTTTTAAATAAAAGAAAAAAACTAAATAGATGCATATATAAATAAGGTGCATTTCATGAGTTTGTCCTGGTGAGTGAAGTTTTTTTTTTCTTTTAGTTTTTTTTGCCAGATAGTGGCAGTTGTTCTGATTCCTCTGCTCTTGCCCCATTTCCCTCTGCTGTAACTCCAAAATAATCCAATCCATTGAGGTTGTTTGATCATTGCTGTTTGATCTGCATCAAACTCCTTACATTATCTTCGTTTACAACTGTGATAAAAGACAATGAAATAACTAAAATAAAATAAAATAAAGCAGAACAATTTGTCAGACTAATGGATTCTCTACACAAGTCCAAATACTGTCCACACAGAAACTCATGAGAAGGGCTCATGTTGCAAACGAACATTATTGCCCTTAAAAATGTGCCTTGTTCTAAGAAAGCCTTTCAACTACAAATAGAAGAAGGAAACAGAAATACCAAGAAGGAAATAGAAAACTTATAGGCCTTTATTTTTTCCCCAGTTCTTTTCCTCCTTTAATTAGCTTGATCCTACACTGTTCCTTCCTGTTAAAAGGGAGATTTTCTTTGACACTGTCGTTTACTCAGGGGTCAGACTGGTTTCAGTGAAGGATCTTGAGACAATCTGGAGTGTAACAAATACCACATAAATAAAGTTGAAGAAGTAGAATTAAATGGAAAATTAATATGTATGATGTATCTGAGTTTAAGACTTGAATATTTGTGGTTACAGAGAACCTGTTTAAAGAGTTTTGATTGGTAATGGCCTAACACAAAAAGGTAATGAAGGCATACACAGAGAATTCATTTGTCTGTGCAGTATTGTAAATGCAAAGTATGGAAATTCTGCAATAAACAGGCCACAAAATGGAAAGGAAATCCAAAACAATCTGCGGCTAAATTTGATAAGTTGTCCCCAGGATGAGTGCTTTTTACTGTTAATAGAAGAACAGTGCATGAAATATTTAATGGGGATTGTTTTTATTGTACAGCACTGAATAATTAACTGTGAAACAGCATGTCATATAGATTTATCTTTTAATTAAAATAACATGTTTCACGCATATTTGAGTGGAAGTCCAAATAAATGCAATAACTAAATTTATGTTTTGTTTATCTTGCAGTTAATTATTTGGAAATTGTTGTACAGCTGCTAATATTTTCTTTTTCTTTCTTTCTTTTCCCTTATACTCTGAATATTTCTCCCTCAGCCAGTGAGGTTATTGAGACTTTATAAGTATGGTACATTAGAAAAAAAAAGCATTTGCTATATGTCAACTCGGAGTTCAATTCCAAGCATGTGTTTTCCAATTAGTGCAGAGAAAAGAAACAGGATCACGATCAGGTGGTGTCTTTATATATATATATATATATATATATATATATATATATATGTACGCCGTAGACACAAGGCAAACGCATTTGGTGTATTTTCAGGGTTAGACTTCACGGTTGCCCTTTGGCACAGATTTTGTTCATTAATTTTATGGGCAGAATTTCCAGTAACAGGTGGGTGGGGAAGGGCAGACCACAATTAGGTCTACAGAACTCTATGTCTGAACATCTGATCTGCAACAATGGGCCCCTCTAAGGAACCTTTCTCTCACCACATATACTCTAGTACAGCACTGATCTGGGTCACCTGCAGAATGTCTTGGATGACGCGGCCACAGTTAGGTGTGTGAAGGGTGAATACAGGTGCTTCATGGGCCAGTTTGTGCAATTGTGTGCTGAAACCTTGCAGTTACATGTGACAATGATGAAGGAGATGGTGGTGGACTTGAGGAGGAGAAAGTCCACCAACACAGAGGTTGTGTACAGCACCGAGGCAGCTCTACTTTATCAGGAGGCTCTGGTCCTTCAACATATGCAACTGGGTTCCCTGGATGTTTTATCAGTGTAACAGTTGTGTAAAGTGCCATCCTCTGTTATGGTCTGCTGGGGCTCAGCCATCAAGGTGAAGGACATGTGAATGACTACACTCATCAGAAGATCTGGGTCTGTGGATGGTTCTCAGTTGATTTCCCTGGAGGATTTGGTGGAGGAAAGGATACTGACCAAAGTATCATTTTGGATAGAGCATCCCGCCCTAGACAATCTAAGGAGACGCTTCAGCAACGGACCCCAACCTCATTGCTCCAAAGAACATTACAGGAGGTTCCTTACTATTCAATGCCTTAGCCTGATTAGAACTGGACCGAATTAGTAATTTATAAAGACAATTCTGCAGAGTATTTGTTCGAATTTTCAGTTGCATTTATACTGCTACTGGATCTTTTTAGGATTTTTTTTAAATAATTAATTCATCTGCCTGTCTGTCTGTCTATCTTTCTGTCTCTCTGTCTAAAGCTCGATGTTTACCAGTAAGTCTATGTTCCCAGTCTCACTAATTGTCATGTTTCCTCCATAAGGTGGCTGAGCTTAGTGTTAAAGATAGCGTGAGGAGCTCAGAAATGTGAAAGGAGCCACTACTCCTCCACAGCTACAGTGCCAGTTGAGGTGTTTTGGGCAACTGGCAAGGATGCGGGAATGTCCATCCTGGAGGAGACTTTGGACTATTCTTGGAATATCCCCTGAGGAGCTGGTGGAATTGGTAGGGAAGAGGATTGTCTGAACCTCTGTGCTCGTTGGCCCTTGACTCTAATCAAGGGCCAATCTTGATGGCCAATTAAGAAAAAGCTAAACTAGGAAGTGATTACCAGACCACTAAGGACTGCAATGGCCAGAGTCGGTGTAGAAAGGACTCAATCAGTGGCTCAATCAAATGGATGCTATTTATACAAAATGGTTTGCACATGAAAGACAGTGGCCTCGACTTGTCCAGGTCGTTGTTATAAACCTTGACAGAGAGCGGCGAGTGTTTTGTGAATTTAGGCATCTTTTATTTTATTTATACCATTGGTCCCAGGCACACTTTGAAAGTCATGCCATTGTCTCCTTAATGCAAACAATGTACTTAGTTAACCATCATCATCAACTCCATGTACTACCTGTATTTTGCACTTCCAAAGAAATTCAGTAGGTCAACAAAATCTGACGACATAAGCTAGTGTTATTATTGGTTAAAAAGTTAGGAGTTTTTTCGGGTGCTGTAGTTTTGTGTTTAATTGTGTGTATTTTTGTTCAAGGATGTTAGGGAGCCTGTAGAAAGGATCCACTGGCAGACAACGCTGTTTGAAATGAGGGACAGGTGTGCTCAGAGAGTGGAGGGAATATTAAACAAAGACAGGAAGTAGGAGGGTGGAGTCAGAGCACATGACCACCCAAAATGTAAATAAAGGCACATGGTGACAAAATCAAAGCATAACAAAAACACATGCTCCAAAGAAAACAGGAACTTAAGTAACCAAATTACTAATGAAGGATCCCTTTCCACAGTGCTACAGATTACAGTCTACAGTCCTGTTTTTTGCAAATGACATATGCTTAAAGCCAGATTAATTACTCATGCTTGACACGTTTTCAACATTTAATGTTTAGTATTATCAAAGATGCAGCAGTTTCTGTGCAGTTTGTATGTTCTCCCCATGTCTGCGTGGGTTTTCTCCATGTACTCCAGCTTCCTCCCACAGTGCAGAGACAGGCATGTTGGGGATAGTTGAATTGGCTAATTTAATTTGTCCTCAGGTGTGAATGTTAGTTTGAATTGTTGTTTGCCTTTCCATGTTGGCCCTGCGATGAGCTGGTGGCTCATCTACGGTGTACCACACTTCGCCCACACTTCTCCCGAAGGCAGCTGGAATAGGGTCCAACACCCAACACAACCCAACAAGGGAAAAGGCGGGTAGAATAGAATATAGAATAGAATAGAATAGAATAGAAATACTTTATTGATCCCAGACATGGGAAATTGACTTGTCCCAGCAGCCTCGTCAGTATTAACATATTTACAACATATTTACAGTATAATAGTGGATGGATGGATGGATGGATGGAATATCAAAGACCAGGAATATAATAATACATCCAGGACAAGCGGCACCAACTTTCTAAATAGTCCCCAAACCACACCTCACACACACACACACACACACACACACACACACACAATACACAGAGAGAGAGGGAGAGGGAATCCAAACAGGCATTTCTTAGACAGTCCCTTTCAGATAAGTCTATCAAAAGGCTGAGTAGTCCTGCAAATGGAAAACAGAGAATGAGGATGATACTGATCTGATACACTGCTTATGTCCATCTCAGGTTTTGCCCGTGTGTGTGCATTAATGGGAGTATGTGTGTCCAGCTTTGCAAGACTATAAGATGAAGTGTTAGCTCTATCTGGGTGGATGACTGCCAGTACAAGGAGCTCTGTTGTCCTTCTGATGTTTCTATTACTGCCTTTTGAGGTGGTACCTTAGCCTCTCGCCCACTATCTCTCTTTCTTTCCCTCTCTCGCTCTCTCTCTCATACACACTATATATATAAATATAT
This sequence comes from Pao palembangensis, assembly GCA_015343265.1. Taxonomy (NCBI): domain Eukaryota; kingdom Metazoa; phylum Chordata; class Actinopteri; order Tetraodontiformes; family Tetraodontidae; genus Pao; species Pao palembangensis. Next base: position 2,098,791 of record CM027081.1, read on the forward strand.
ATTTTCCCCGCTTATAATGTGACCCTGCCAAAAGGCTTTCTCACCTATTTCATCATTACCTCAGCCAAGAAGGTTGTTGGCTGCATATACTATACTACAGGTGTATGTAACAATATGTGGGAAAATGACATGCTTGGCAGAGGTCTGCGCTCTCCAAGTGCTTTTCTAGTTTTTATTATGTATCAAGGCCAAACTGTCATAGGCTGCACTATCCCTCACCCTGGACTCTATGTTTTTCCACCACACCTGCTCCCTCTCAGCCCATCAGCACACCAGTCGCTCATTTCCAGCAATCAGCCACAGCATAAAGCCACCAGCTCCACACGCACACGTTGCCAAATTGTCTTTGTAAATTGATACTGTCCAGCATTGTCCTGCCTGAAATTTTGTGAATTTTTTTATGTACCCCTTTTGTTCTGCAGCAGTTTGGATTTTGTGCCCAAGTGGAGCTTCAGCCTGTTGTCTGCCTGCCTTTTTTTTGGCAGTAGTACTGTTTTTCTACAAGACAGAATAAAAGAACCTCTCAACAATCTTGTGCATTGCATTGCATTTGGGTCCATATTACACCCGTTTTACAAACTAAATATGACTAATATTTGCCCCATTTTGCAGTCTGTATCCATAGCCAGTTTTTGTAATGATCTGGTTGGAGGTGTTGAGACCTATGCAGAACAGCCATGCCAGAGCTTCAGAGTTTGCTATGGTTTTCTGTCAGATCCTCCAAACACTTGGCATTGGTGTTGGGCTAAGCTGCTTTTTCCCACACGTTCCTCCAGTATTGTTCAGTCTCCAGTCTTCGTCATCCCTGTACATCAGTCTTGTATTACCCTGGTAGAACACGTTGGATGATTTAGTGGAGAACACTCTGCTTATCTCCTACCTACTGCTTCTCTGAAGTATCTCTTTAAATGGATTTAAGATCTTAGATATGGACAGGATGCTGAATTTGTCATAACCCTTTCATATCAAAATAGTGAGTGAATTCAAGTTTTTAAAACATTGGTACACTTGATTAAAATTGGCATTTGGCGACATTCACGAGCAGACTATGAAGTGCATCATGTTTGATGTAGTAACACACCTAATCTAACAAGATTAGAGCAGTGAAAATGGTTTAGCAAAAGAACAAGCATATATATATATATATATATATATATATATATATATATATACTATCTATCTATCTATCTATTTATATACACAAAACACAGGAAAAAAAATCCCCTACCAGGGAAAAAATCTGTTATTGTTAATCCTGACCTTAGGTTAACAGAACTGATGCTGAATTTTTTGTCCACATTCTATAGTCAGATAATAATACTAATAATAATAATAACAATAATAATAATATACAAATTGTCTTGCAGTGCCGTAATGCTTTATTAACTGGCCACAAAACAGAGACAAAAAATGATATATGTTTGTTCTCAGGAAATAAGTAGTTTGAAACTTAAATATAAAATTAAGATTATGTCACAAACATATACCTTCAATTGCAGTGGCGGATCACGCTAAGTCTACAGCTGTTAGCCGTTAGTGTTGTATGCTGATGCTCAGCTGATCAGCATCCTCCGTGACAACTTCATTCAGCCAGCATCAGCAGGCTGTCAGTCACACAGAAGAGAAAAGTGTGTGCAAGTGTGTGTGTATGTGTGTTATTGAGGATATTGATGAAACTGTCAGAAACAGGGTGTCCATCGCTTCTTTTTATCTCTCTTTTTGTCTGTTGCACTTTTATTCTTGCTCTTCCTGAGGTCCCAATCACTCTGTCTTCAGTCTCTCTACACCTGCTGCGCATTAATGTCCCCAAATACAGGCACACGGAAAGCTATTGTTGCTGTTTTGTTTTTAAAATTCACTCAATAATTGGTACACTTAAACACTTTGAGTAAACCTGTTTTGCTCCACTTCACCAATACAATCCAACTTTCTTCCCAATTCACTTAGCCAGCAAAGAGATGTACAGTTACATCTCCATTTATAAAACAATAAAACTAACAATGGTGATGAAATAAGATTAAAAACAAAAAATAAAATAAGCAATAAAATAACATTCATAAAGTTAAAAAAAAAACATAACAAAACAAACAAACAAACAAAAAAACATATAACCATGACACAACAGAACCAACCACCATAAAAGCCAGCAAGAACATGTTTTGTCATTTGAGGTTTAAAACCAGCCAGTGTAGGTGCCAGTGTGATGTGGAGAGGCAGAACATTCCAGAGTTGGGGTCCTGCTACAGAGAGGGCCTGGTTCTCTCAGCTGATGCCTGGTCTTGGGTTTAATGAGGAGCGGACTGACCTGATTGGCTGACCTTAGTGTGTTACAGTCATCCAAAGTGTGTGTTACTGTCTCAAAATGTTTTCTCTTTAATATTAGCTTGATTCTGACAAGCTGCTGCAGATATTTTCTTTTAAATATTGATTTTAATTTGGATCCGATGTCAAGTCCAACTTGCATTCTGGATCCATTGTAATGCCAAGGTTTTTTATTGTATGCTGGATGAAATGTTCTGGAAGCCTACATGTAGGATCTAAGTGGAGCCACCAAAAATCATCACTTCCTTCTTATTTTTATTTAGTTTAGGAAGTTGAAGGCCATCCAGGTTTTTATGTCCTCAAGGCATTCTAGGATCAGCTTGATGGAGTGGGAGTCTTTTTTTTTTGTAAAGCATGTAAATCTGTGTGTCATCTGCATAACACTGAATACCCACACATTGCATCAGTCAACATAAAAGGGTTTCATGGAATGGTGTATTAAAGGCGACAGGTAAATCTTGAACAAATAAAACCATGCAGTCTCCAGAATCTGTGGAGAGCAAAGCATTGTTTAAAACTCTTACGTCAGCAGATTCTCTGCTATGTAGGGATTTAAAACCAATTGGAATATCTCAAGAATGCTGTGTTACTCCAGAAAAGGAATCAATTGACTGTAGACAATCTTCTCAAGGATTTAGAAATGGGCCTCAGTTTGATAAAGCTGTGGGATCCATCAAAGATTTTATAATCAATGGGTGCACCACTGCATGTTTCATGTGCTTGGAACTACCACTGAAAGTAAGCTGCTATTTACCATTGTAGTGATAGATGGTCCTAAAATGATAAAAAAATCTCTTTTAAAAAAATCGAGGAAGTACAAGTCATTTGGCGAGCTTCTGGTGCAGGACAATGTTTTGTACGGTGGACAGAGTCACAGCTTCAAGGTTGTCATAGACAACAGCGCAGGGAGCCAACAGTGAGTGATTGTGGACAGTAGCCATCATTAAAGCCCTAGTGGTGTTGACCTTATTAATGAACACCATCCATCCATCCATTCATCTTCTGCCGCTTATCCGGGGTCGGGTCGCAGGGGCAGCAGCCAAAGCAGGGAAGCCCAGACTTCCCTCTCCCCAGCCACTTCATCCAGCTCTTCCGGGGGTATCCCGAGGCGTTCCCAGGCCAGCCGAGAGACATAGTCTCTCCAGCGTGTCCTGGGTCTTCCCGGGGGCCTCCTACCGGAGGGACGTGCACTGAACACCTCACCAGGGAGGCGTCTGGGAGGCATCCTTACTAGGTGCCCGAGCCACCTCATCTGGCTCTTCTCAATGCGGAGGAGCAGCGACTCTACTCCGAGCTCCTCCCGGATGGCAGAGCTTCTCACCCTATCTCTAAGGGAGAGCCCAGCCACCCTACGAAGGAAACTCATTTCAGCCGCTAGTACCCGCGATCTCGTTCTTTCGGTCACTACCCAAAGCTCATGACCATAGGTGAGGGTAGGAACGAAGATCGACTGGTAAATCAAGCACTTCGCCTTTCGGCTCAGCTCTCTCTTCACCACAATGGAACGGTGCAGAGTCCGCATTACTGCAGACGCCGCACCGACCCGCCTGTTGATCTCCCACTCCATTCCTCCCCCACTCGTGAACAAGACCCCGAGGTACTTGAACTCCTTCACTTGGGGCAGGATCTCCTCCCCGACCCGGAGAAGGCACTCCACCTTTTTCTGGCTGAGAACCATGGCCTCAGATTTGGAGGCGCTGATTCTCATCCCGGCCGCTTCACACTCGGTTGCGAACCGGACTGGAGGTCACGGACTGATGAAACCAACAAGACCACATCATCTGCAAAGAGCAGAGACCCGATCCTGAGGCCACCATACTGGATCCCCTCAACACTACGACTGCGCCTAGAAATCCTGTCTATAAAAGTTATGAACAGAATCGGTGACAAAGGGCAGCCCTGGCGGAGTCCAACCCTCACCGGAGACGAGTTCAATTTACTACCGGCAATGCGGACCAAGCTCTGACACCGGTCATACAGGGAGCGAACGGCCCGTATCAGGGGGCCTGACACCCCATACTCCCGGAGAACACCCCACCGGACTCCCCAAGGCACACGGTCGAATGCCTTCTCCAAATCCACAAAACACATGTGGACTGGTTGGGCAAACTCCCAAGCACCCTCAAGGACCCTGCTGAGGGTATAGAACTGGTCCACAGTTCCACATCCAGGACGAAAACCGCACTGCTCCTCCTGAATCCGAGATTCAACTATCCGACGGACCCTTCTCTCCAATATCCCCGAATAGACCTTGCCAGGGAGGCTGAGGAGTGTGATCACCCTGTAGGTGGAACACACCCTCCGGTCCCCCTTCTTAAAAAAAGGGACCACCACCCCAGTCTGCCAATCCAGTGGTACCGCCCCCGATGTCTACGCGACGTTGCAGAGTCATGTCAACCACGACAGCCCTACAACATCCAGAGCCCTAAGGAACTCCGGGCGGCTCTCATCCACCCCCGGGGCCCTGCCACCGAGGAGTTTCACTCAGTGGTCCACTCGGACTCAATGTCCCCCACCTCCTCCAGGACATGGTTGAAGCTCTCCCGGAGGTGGGAGTTGAAGCTCCTTCTGACAGAAGACTCAGCCAGGCGTTCCCAGCAGACCCTCACAATACGTTTGGGCCTGCCGGGTCTGTCTGGCATCCTCCCCCACCATCGGAGCCAACTCACCAGCAGGTGGTGATCGGTTGACAGCTCACCTTTGGCTGCCACCCAAATCACACTGCACCTGACCCCTCTGGCCCCTCCTGCAGGTGGTGAGCCAACGGGAAGGGGGTCCCATGTCATCTCTTCGGGCTATGCCCGGCTGGGCTCCATGGGCAATGGCCCAGCCACCAGGCACTCACCAGCGTGCCCCACCCCCAGGCCTGGCTCCAAGAGGGGGCCCGGTGACCCGCGTCCGGGTAAGGGAGACCCAAGACCAACAACGTCATTCATCATAAAGGAGATTTGTGGGCTGAACTTTGTCTGGTCCCTCACCTAGGACCTGTTTGCCATGGGTGGCCCTACCAGGGGCATAAAGCCCCAGACAACTGAGCTCCTAGGATCATTGGGACAGGCAAACCCCTCCACCACGATAAGGTGGCAGCCCAGGAGGGGCTATTTAATGATGGGTAGCCATCATTAATGCCCTAGTGGTGTTGACCTTTTTAATGAACAACAGAAGGAATTATTCCTGTACAGCAGGGGAGTTCTCTATGGCACAGTGAGGCACGGCATCTGTTATCGGCCTCATCTGTCATCATGGAAAGAAAAAAAAATGTAAAATGAAAAAATAAAAAAAAGTTTGTATTTATATAATGATCTGTACCTATTTACCACTTATCTTCACCAGTTTTAGATCATTTGTTATTAGAATCACAGAATGTTTATATTTACCAGCGTTCAACTACTCCGGTGAGACCGGAAGTGAGGCACCAGCCAGCTGTGCCTCACCGTGGATTGCGCAATCACTTGGCTGACTGTGCCTTACATGCAGTAGTGAGACCATATTGCTGTCTCTCGCCATATGAAGTATATTTTCATAGTTTATCTGATGTATGTGTAAAGAATGCTGATATGAGACCTTAAACATAACCCGTTAACTGCTGCCAATCAAATATTGGATATGATAGTCTGTAGGGTTGATATATTTGTGAATCTGATTGTGATGACATCAGTGCCTCAGCAGCCACGAACCTCACCGCACATCACTGATTCAGGTCTAAGTTGATCATGACAACTGAGAATTGACCAGAGGTAGAGGGAGTAATTACAGGACAGCACCGAGCAGCAGCATGAATTTTGAATGTGTCAGGTTGAAGAGCAACATGAAATAACACTGACAAATCATCTGCAAAAACAGCATCACAGATCTCAATGTTTGAAACAGGCAGACCATACGATAAATACAGATCGAGTGTGTTTCCACATTCATGAGTAGACCAACTTAGCAAGACTAAAGGAGTCAATGAGACGTAAGAAGTCATTTGCTAATGGTTTTTCAGGACAACACATATGACCAAGTTTAAAAATGAAAACTGCCTGGAGATAATGACAGTGATAACTGCTTACAGTCATGGGGAGTTGAAGTAACAGCAATCTGGAGGGTATAGTTCCGGAAAGGCGCTGGAATAACCAGCATTCAGCCAAGTCTCCCTTAAAACTGCACCAAGCCAGGTGTTGACAGGGTTTAAAGACCATAAAAATATGAATAAGCGAGTTGTGCAATATTTATTCAGAAAGTTGGTAATTAAAAAAGTTGAATATGCCTTCATCCTTACATGTTTACTGCTGCGGTTACCACGGTGGCAGGGGTGTTTAATGTGCATGGGAAAGCCGGACACACACATACACCGGTGCCACCATGGAAGCTGCCATGATGCTAGTGACCATTACTAGTCACCCATTGTCACCTGCCTTAATCACTACCGCCCCAAACTGTTGCACTGACACCAGTAATCATGAAGTGCTTTGAGAGGATCGTCTTAAGGCACATCAGGGACGTCATCCCTAGGACTCTGGACAGACACTAGTTTGCCTATCGGGAGAATTGATCAACAGAGGACGCAGTGTCATTAGCACTGCACACAACCCTGACTCACCTGGAGCATCCTAACACCTACATTAGGATGCTATTTGTGGATTTCAGTTCAGTCTTCAATACTGTGATCCCGGACCAGCTGACACTGAAACTCCACAACCTTGGACTTGCTGTGCCTCTATGCTTCTGGTTTAGAGACTTTCTCACCCACAGGCCTCAAGTGGTGAGAATTGGGGACCGCACATCGTCCCCACTGATCCTGGACACAGGCACACCACAGGGGTGTGTGCTCAGCACGGCCCATTTCACCCTGTTCACTGCTCTGCTATTTACCCCACAAACATGGTTGTGAAGTTTGCAGATGACACCACCGTAGTAAGTCTCATATCGGACAAGGATGAGACTCACTACAGCGAGAAGATCCAGCACCTGACAGGGTGGTGCTCAGACGACAACCTTGTCCTGAATACCAGCAAGACCAAGGAGGCCATTGTGGACTTCAGGAGATCTAGGAGGATGGAACACACCCCTCTTCACTTTCATGGGGAGGAGGTAGAGCGGGTGGATAACATCATATTTGTGGGCAATGACATTACGTCTGACCTCACTTGGTCCACACACACAACTTACCTGGTGAAGGAGGCCCAACAAAGGCTCTTCTTCCTCAGGAAGCTCAAAAGGACTGGACTCTCCCCTCAACTTCTGACAAACTTTTACAGATCAGCAATAGAAAGTATCCTCTGGCTGAGTACAACAGTGTGAAAGCTGCAATGCACAAGACAGAAATGACTTGGCCCAAGTAGTAAAGACCTAACAGGGGATTGTGGGATCGTTTAGTTAGATTTATAAATATAAGAATCCACATTACATTTACAGTGACAGTGATTTACTCTGCACACTCATTCCACAAGTTATCTTCATCAGTACCAGTGTAAATACAGAGTACTGTGCAAAAACCTTTTTTAAGAAATCCATTAACAACCCATTTATTGAGGGTTTGCACTGCAGTGTGCTCAGCACCCACCTTCCAGTGTCCTGTACTTCAAATCATGCCATATTTTACCGCTCAACCTAAGCTGTTAGCCTTACTCATGCAGTTAGCATTCTTGCTAAACAAGGTCTGAGAAAATGACTGAGTGTACGGTCTCCCTCTGTCTTTGGACTGTTCATTGATTACGATGTCTAACTGATCAGGGCCAAGCTGTTTTGAGTTTTTCCTCAAATGTTCTAAACTCATATTATTTCTTAAGTGACTTTAAAGAATGTCTCTTTGTCTGTTTTGCTTTGTCCGTTCATCGTCTCAGTCTCAAACTTGACCTCTCACACTAGTAAACCTTAGGATAGATAGCCATGATGTCATCCCATTGACAGGAAGGGTGGTTGAGGGTGGCAAAATGCAAATCCAGCTTTGGGCGCAGTTGAGGTGCACACCCACATGCTCCTACTGTATCTCTAGTATTGAAAAGGAGCCATTGCACATGTACAACTTACAAAAGTCTATGGGCAAAGATTGTTGCAATCCAGGGATTCAACAGTATTTGACCAATTATGAAGACAACAAAGATGAAAGTAACACATTTACTCAATAAGTTTACATTATTTATCATTCTCATCTAAAAAAAAGTATACATATATTTCAGAGTAGCTTTATACTATTTATTTATTTATTTACTTTTAAATTCTAATTCAAGGTAATGTGTGGAGAGGGGAATGGAGTGGTGACATACTCACCCCAGCATTGGCACGTATTTTCTATCTTTATGATTTTTCGAACTTTGTAAATCATTTTTGACGTGGTTGATAAACTATGCACTGATTCCACTCTGTCGGTGTTCAGAATACCATATGCTTGTCTAAATATGAAGAGGATTAATTAAAAGGCAGATTTTTTTTTTCTTGCTAAAGAACAACTTGTAGATTCAGAATCACCACCACCACTTGATATGCCATGCTCTTTCATCTAGGAAGTCGTAAATGGACCTCTGCTCATGTACACCATGTTGTGTTAATTTTAAATGTTGTTGTTTATGCAAATTTAATAAGCATTTTAGTTGCATCTTTTTTGATGTACTTGCACTAGACTTATACATAATTAAAGATGGGACAAAATCTTAACATGCTTATTTCAGTTGATATTAAGCAAAGAGAAGGAGATTAAATTATAAATGAAGAGAAAACTGAATATTTTTATTTTCAGAAATAGGTTTATGTGAATTTTAGGGTATGTCTTAGTATTCAACCTCCAGCAATAAATATTTCAAAAGGCAATAATACATACATTGTAGTCATAGTCAACAGTAATCCTTAGATGCCAAAGGCAAGATGGTTGTGTTGTGATGTTGTTCACTAAATTTTTGTGTAAATCTGAATTGAGGGCATAAACCTGAGCAGAAGTTTCAGAAAATAAATAACTAAATGGAAGAAAGTCCAGAGGCGACCCAGAGCTGATGTCTGAACAACATGTGTGCACACTTTTTGTGTTTGTGTCATATTTTGGAGCAGCACTGGAGATAATCTGATGGTGATAGTGTGTGTTCATGTCATCTGAGATAGACAGTTCATTGTCATCATCCTCTGCCCTGACATATGCCCTCCTCTCTCTCCCCCTCACTGACTGATTGTCTCATCATTCCTCAGTGGCCTGACTCCCACCTGACGACCAGACAGGCCCCATCCTTCTGCAAGCTGGATAATCAACATCCTGTCAGTATGCTGTCAATATCCTCCACACACAGAGTGGACAGAGACACACATGCACCTACAGCCACACATAGCTACACCTGTCATCTGTAAAACAGAGACAACTGTTTATAGATGTGATGGTAGCTGTCTATTACACAATCTAAGTCTCAACAGTGCCTATATGGACAAACAATCAAGTTTTGAAAATTACAAAATCATGTGAAAGAAAAATCAGTATAGTTTAATGTAATCAGCTTATTTGGACATATCTTTTTGGAGCAAAAGGACTGTTTTAATTTCACAAAATATTTTTTCAGCGATACATCCCTTAAATCACGGCCTCGCTATGATTCCTGATAAAGTGAAGACATTTATAAAATCATAAAGATCAACAGATAGAGAGTAACCTTGAAGCTGACAATTGTATTGATCTTTGTGACAACATGTTAATATCTGACAAACAGCAATTTCAGTGGGGAAAAAAAGAAAGAAAAATTCTAACAACACTGCAACACTGTAAGGGTCAATACAAGTATAGAGGTTTGTGAGAGTGTGGTGGATATTAGTAAGACAGTGAGTTAATGTATTTGTCCTGTATTGTAGAGGTTAGTAGCCCCAGCTTGTGTCTTCTGTCCCCTGAGTGCATTCTGATTGAACCTAGGTCTTTTGCATCTCCTTCCTCTGTTCATCCAGCAATGACAGCATCCACCCTCAACTCCTTCAAGTCTAATGCTTCCCTGGTGCCTGGCCATGGCCATGGCCCAGGAACAACAGCCCCTGTGGGTCCAAACTCAACTGGCTGTCAACTCACACAATATCCAGCATCAGGTTTATATCCTTGAAGCGCAAGTCTTGCCACTTCTGGCAGTAATCATCATAATTTTGCTAAATAGAGGAGCCCTGCTTTTATACTTTAACGTTCACCTTGTGGCATGGTTGTGCAAAGTTACACAAACATGCATGCCCTCAGTAACACTTTGGGAGGCAGAGACATGGAGATGACAGCTATATCTAAAGTTTGTCCTGCCAGCCAATGTGTGAGTCCACAGAGAATCAGAAAGTGACCTTAAGAAACTCCAGTCTAGACACAGGAGTTCTGTGTTGTTGCAGTCTTCTGTAGTTTGGCTACTCTGTTAATAAACATATGAGCAAATAAGGAGATTAAACCATTAATTCTATTTAATTGTATTCCACTAATTGTAGTTAACATTGCAAATACAGTTTTGACGCCCTCCTTCATGCTACTATTTACCGAGCAGAATTTTGTCTCACTGAACACTTTTCAGTTGTCTTTAATTTGTAATAAGTGTTGTGGTGTTAAATACATAGACTTTATTATATTTGTAACATGGTATTACGTTCTGGTGGATTTCAATATGACAGCATATGTTTTCAAAGGTAAAAATAAACCGAATGGGTTTTAGGCTTGATTTTAGCTGGAGCCTTAATGTGTGGCTTTTCCATTTGTCTCCAGATTTTCTATGGCTAGTCCATTTTAAACAGTAATTTTACCTCTGTAGGTTTAATAAAGTCTGCTTCTTCCTTATTCTACAGTGCAAAAACCTGCACATTAAGTGCAGACTCTAAATTGCCCATAGGTGAGAATGTGAGGGTGTGAGGGTAAAGGGAATGTGCCCTGCAAGGGACTGACATCCTGTCCTCTGTGTATCCTCTTATTATCCCCAGTTATTGCTGGAATAGACACCAGCACCCTGTTTTGGCACTTTAAATAAATGGATGGATGTGAAGGACCCAAAGGAATCTGCAGGGAATCATTTTTGGGCCTTTCACATCCATTCATTTTAATTGTAAGTTGTGTTTTAAATGAAGAAAATAAATAGCTTTAAAAATGTCCAACAGAAGATGAGATGCAGCAGAAGTGTCAGTCTGGACAGTTAGACAGTTCATTCAAAAATCATCATTCTCATCATTCATGACTATTCTTGCACTATGGACCCTCTATTCACTGAGATGTTATTTCCACACTAGACAGAGGAGGTCACCGGGGACTCAAATCTCTTCTGCAGTATTTTCTCCCAGCAGTCATGAACGGCATCCTTCTTTCCCTACATGTGACCTCACACTGATCTACAATTTATCATGCTCTTTTTGTATCATGGGGTTTGGATAGGTATCCCAGTTCAATTATCTCAAAATTTTATGGATATGCATGTTTATTTGCACTGCTCAGAATGATTTACTACTACTTGTGCTGTGTTTTTAATATGCAAACCACCCTTCTCAACCAGGCTGGGATTAACACAATTATTCACTATCAAACAGTGAAAGATGTTATCTACTGAATGTGAGGCACTTGGTTTATCCTTGGTAGCTAGGAAGTTACGTATTGATTGGCCATCAGGAAGCTAATAACAAAAGGTTATCTACACATAGCATGAGACAGTCTCGCTACTTAATACAACAATCCTATCTATATGGATTTAATATGTCCTTATGGCACTGAAGCAAAGTAGGTGTGCATTTTCCACAGGCTAATGAAGGTCACTCTGTTCTAACGGCATTTGTGGGGGAGCAGCATGATGAAATGCTATTATAAACTTCCCTCACTGACCTCTAGTGAGGTGGGCCTACAGTATATTCACCTACGTCACCTATTTTAAGTGAACAACCAATTAAATATTTGATCAAATATTTGTTTTGATTTTAAAAAGTAATCACTGTAAATTAAAAATTGAAAGTCACCAAGTTATAATGAATAGTGTCAAACACACACGGCTTTTGTGATAAATGTAAAAGATAAAAAAAGAAAAAAGTTAGCTGATTATAGTTTATTTAAATTGTGCCAATCAATATTGCCAGTTTCTGCACGGTATGCGCATTGTCATATGGTGTGAATTTGTCTAGCACAGTCGTCAGCTGTCTGGACATAAATCACAATGACAGCAGCGAAAGACCATGTTTTTATGTTGCAAAAAACCAGCAGAGAGACTTTCTCCTGAGAAATCAACATGACCTCAAACATAATATTCCCCAGACAGATTCCAGGTCATGGTAGAGACCCTGAGACACTGAATAATTTTTGTGCCTCTACATGTCTTTTTGTCTTTTTCAATCATTCAGTAAATGCATGACCGGATAAATATGAAAACTAGATAAACTGTATATAGTGTGACTAAAAATGTTACTTAGAAATGGTTAGACAAGCGATGTGGCTTGTAACTAAAATCTTATTATCACATTTGTATTTGTACATTTATGGTGTGTGTGTGTGTGTGTGTGTGTGTGTGTGTGTGTGTGTGTGTGCGCACACATGATAAATAATTAACATTAATCAAAATCCACTGCTATGAATGTGATTCATAGCAGTGGGTTTTGATTAACGAATAGTGAGTAAATCTATGTGTACAACAGTCAGTCCCATTCCTCTTAAAAGAAAGAAAGAAAGAAAGAAAGAAAGAAAGAAAGAAAGAAAGAAAGAAAGAAAGAAAGAAAGAAAGAACTGTTAAGCAGCATTCTTGGTTTAGTTGGGAAAGGCTCTTGGGATTGCAAAGATTACATTTTAGTCGCTGTCTCACAGTCAGGCGCTCACCAATCGGAAAAGGAAATTGTGTTGCTGTCATTGAAAATGTGTAGAGAGAAATGTAAATGGCCCTCCAAGTAACATATGCTTTTTATCCAACCCCAGTTGTCCCTGGGGTTCTGCACCTCCACAATGTCCATCTTGTGTCAACTCCCTGGTTTTAATACAGCACAAATATAGGGCATATGTGTGTGTGTGTGTGTGTGTGTGTGTTGTTGTACTTGCTGAGTACCAATATCCACATTCTACTATCACGGTAAGGACACTTTGGGAAGTGTGAACATTTTTGGTGGTCCTCACAACTTAAAAGTTCTGTTTGAGGGTTAAGATGTTTCCATCTTTATTCTGTTGTAATACATTACGTCTATGAAAGTACTCATAAAGATAGATGTACAAGGATGTGTGGGTTGGGGTGGGGTATCAATTGGGTGTAACAAAAAGGGCATGCATATTTGCATTGTGTGTAAACAAATACTAAATTGGCATCATTATTATTTAGCAAAATAAAGTCTGAATAATGTGATACAGTATAAACTGTATGATTATAAGAAACATCAGCAGTAAGTCTATAAAAATATTAGTTAAGGCAAGTTTAGTTTGGCAAGTTTATAATGTTGAACATAATCATTGTAAAAAATGGTATGGAAGGTATCATATTCACAAATAACAAATAACAACAACTCTGCTTTTGTATCAGTCCTTTAGGTGAAGGAGTGGGACATAATCAAACAATGGTCATCTAAGGTTCAGATGCTGATGTCTGGGTCTGATGCAGCAATGTGAATTTGGATTGGAGGTCAGACTAAAAAAAACTTAAAAATGTAATCTCTTATTTGCCCCAACCCATCAGCGCTCCAGAGAATCCAGTCAGTGGGGCCTTGTTGCATCAGCGCGTAGTGATCATGAACAAGCAGCTGCTGTATGGTATACTGTAGGTGACTGTGGAAATATTCCAGATGTCTACTGGGAAAATGCAGTTGCACTATTGGCAATTTGCAGTTAAGATTAGAAAGCTGTCTTTAATTAAGGGCTTTAGCCAAGAAAGGAGCACCCATGAGGGCAGGTAGTTCCTTGCTCATGGGAGAAATAGCCCCAGAACTTCATGAAGGTATTTTAGTTCAACTGTAGGTGTAACTGAAGTCTAGGAAAGCTTGAGATCATTACTGATTCAATTCAAGAAAGTCTTAGATTTAAGGGTAATTAAGCAATAAAGATTACTTTATTTTACCAGGTTCTGATATGATTGTGTCCAAAAGATCCTGTAAATCACACCCCAGGATTTTTGTCATTGGCAGATAATATAAATTTTATTGGTTTGATGTCTTGCATACATCATTGATGAATAAGATAAATAACTTTAGAGCAGTGGCCCCTGATGAACACCACAGACAAATTCCAAAAATGATCACTGGGATTCACAAACTGTTTCCTGTTTTAAAAACAACTCCTGACCAATGATGCTCTCCAAGTTCCATAGAATTCCACTTTATTAAGATTTCATGGTTTATGGTGTCACATGCTTTTTTGAGGTCTATGAACACGCCTACTGCATATGTATTGTTATCTGTGGCATTTGAGATTTCTTCAGTGGGTTCTGTCAGAGCAAGACACATTGACCGGATACATCTGATTCTGTACTGGCTGTCAAAGAGCGGTTTATATTTGTCTAATCTGCTATTAAAGAGTTTTTCCTAGGATTTATCAATGAAATGTTTCAGGTTGTTGCACTGACCTGAGTCATTTCTAATATTGCTATTTAATATTGTCCATCGTGGCTTTATATATATATCGAGTAAATTGTTATAATGTTCTTCTCACGATGTTTGTTAATTGTTCTTCTATTCCTTGTACTTTTGTTCTGCTTCTGTGGATTGATTTTTAATGAATTATCTAGTGTTTTTTCTTTTTGCAAGTATTATGTAAATACTTTTAATCTACTGCTTATCTTAATACTTTGGATTTCTGAAATGTTTTTTTAATGGACAGGTTTCTTTTTTTTTTTATATAATTTTTTGAATATTTCATCTTATGCCTTTTTAACATCCACTTCATCTTACACTGATTCCAGTCCTGTTCTAACAAGTCATCTTTAAAAGCATCCATGGACTCTTTTTTTCCTGATCGGTCTGTGATATTATTATCCTGATGGTTTTTTTTTTTTTGTTTTTTAATGTAACTACTGTTGTGAAATGTAAAGACTGGAAGGTGGTCACTTATGTCATTTATCTGTAGTACTGTGTGCTTAGTTATGTCATTTGTAAATATATTGTCAATTAGTGTAGAACTGTGGGAAGTAATCTTGCTTGGTTTAGTGATTTTAGGACGTAGACCAATCCTATACACTGTGTTGATTAATTGTTCTGTCTTAATATGTTTTTAATAGGAGGATTTTTAATAGGTCACTGTTGAAATTACCACAGAAAAGCATGACTTTATGAAGCATCTTCTAGAAATGGACCTCCATCCAGTCTTTTAAGACATCTATGTCAGAGCCAAGTGATCTATTATGCTACTTATGATAGATTTCTTCTTTTCCATACATATTTCTACTGTATCACATTCAAAAACATTGGAATGTTAATAATTAGTCTATCACAAATGACTGACTCTGAAAAGAACAATTTGAGTTGACAGAATTAAGTGAAAATACACCTTTTGACTTTGACCACACTTGGTCATCCATGCTTTTAAAGCGGGAGTCACTGATCAGTACATGGGAGTGAAAGAGTATTTGTATGGAAGGAACACCAGACCACGGCCTTAAAAGGCAGCTCTGTAGGTCATGTAGCAAATCAGGCCAAAAGTCTTTATTATGAATTAGGTGTTACAACTAGCACTCTATCCAAAACAGAGAGAGGACCGACAAAGACAAAAGTGATTTATCAATGCAAAGTTAATAACTTCCATTTGAATCTAACTAAGAATCAATATTTCATTACGAATTTGTTAGAAGGAATGAAGAAGGATTGGGCAAGTCAGGGTGACTGCGCTGAGGAGGAGGCGTTAGGTCAGTTAGATGTGGAAGACGGGATGATTCATGGGCCAAGGGTTCTGTGGTGTTTTCACCGTTGACCTTGGTGGCAACAGAAAGATGTATAGATGTACATTTGTGATGTGCAGAGAGGAAGAAATGAGATAGTGTATTTTTTAACCATTATCAACATCCAAACTGCCCAAAATATGCAAAAAATTCCTGGCAAAATAATAATAATAATAATAATAATAATAATAATTTTGAGTATGGCTTCAGATCCTGTGAGATCCTGTGGTATCTTGTCAAGGCATTGACGTTAAATTTAAATGAATAATCAATGTTTCAGAAAGACAAAACAAATGCTTTCTCATGTCCAAAAGTGCACTAGCAGAATCTGAATGTATTACTGAAAAAGAAGCATAATTTTCTGTTGATGCATTTCTGAGATATCAGTTTTACTCATTTGCTCTGTTTGATACAGAACTTTACATTTACATGAGGGTACCAGACCATATGGATTTTTATATCATGACTCATAAAACAAAGATTGTACTGCGCTTTGTGCAATTACTTTTATAAAAATCATCACACTTGACAGATATTAACAGAGGTGGGTGTTGGAGAGAAGGTTTAAAACTGACAGCTATTTCAGCTCTTATCTATTTTTTATGACATTTCTTATGGACTAAAATTAGTGTCACTGTAACAAATACATTCACTGATCAATCACAAACAACACACATCACAGTTACACTAAATTAGTCAAATCAACAGCACTGTTGGTTTGATCAGCTCAAACTTGTTTTTATGCATCATCTGAGCAGTGCACAGAAAAGACCTGTCTCTTTCAGACACTGTTGCAGATTGCACGCACATCAGGTGGCAATTAAGACTTAACAACGAAAATTTTCTGCCGTCACTTCCAGTTACCGTCGTTCTTTGACGCCCTTCCCTCGAAGACAACAAAGAGAGAACATTTGGAGAAGAAAGCCTCTTCTCCACTTAAGTCTGTAGTACATCAAAATTATATCATTACTTCCTGCACCTCCCCATCCTGCTCATATTCACCTGTAATAAGCAATTACCAATAGATTGGCCCCGTCTGAAAAGTCTTTCTGCCTTACTGAGATCACTGCGTGACTTTACTCACCCCTCCTTACAATGGTGCATTTCAAACAATCCAAGTATGGCATGCATCTTCTAAATTATTCAGCTGCTGCTAACATTAAACAACTGTTAACACGCTAGTATAATTAGTTATGCTTGCTTGACATGTTTACATCTTTAATAATTAATGCATTTGTCTTAATTAACAAAAACAGTATTTTAGCCATGTTTCTTCTTTCTTAAGAAAAATAAAGTAGAAAACAGGCAGTTACACTATAAATATTAATTAGATGCCTTTATTAAATCCTAGATAATGGGCCATCGGGGGGATCAGTCATATTCTGGGGGGGGGGGGGCGACTGGGTGAGATGTATAAATCTAACCTGTCATGCTTTTGTGCTTTTGTGAACAGGTATCTATATAGCAACGTGACTTTTGGAATTTGCTCCAAAACAATGTTTTTGAAGAATAATGTTTGCATTTATAGTGCTGAATTCCCTGAAAGATTAATGCTACCAATGCAGTTTGCTGATTAATGTAATTATACTTGTGCTATTTACCTAAATTATAAATGCAATGACATTAATCACAGATTGGACCTATTGTGCCTTTGAAATCATTTTTGTATCATGTGGGAAATGTACTGTGCATTTTACAGAAATTCACTGGATTTCTGAAGGTTTCAGCAACCCAACATGTGATATCCACACACAATGGCGCCTCTCAACAACATCAGCATCCGGAAAACTCATTCATCACTGTCAAACGTGTAATGCATCAAAATCACAAATGTTAGTCCTAATGCGTCACTTCAAAAGTTTTATCACAATCCTTTGAAAGAAGAATTATGTTCTTCATTTGTCTCTGGACAAAAGCCAAAATATGGCTTGTGTGCGGGTAAGTGATGAGATGGTGTTGTATTTAAATTTTCATGGCTGGCATCCTTGTTTTAGCTGGTAGAGTGGCTGGATGGGAAAAAGCCACTCAGCCACTCTGAAGCGAGCCAAAAATGCAGCTGTCAATGAGAGAAGCGACAGACGACAGGCGTGACGCCCAACTGTATATGCTGGACGACATTGGGAAGACTTTGACAGCCACCCAGGAAGGGAAGTTATTTTCCCTGCTTTTTTTTCAAGCTAGTACATGATTAAAAGCCAAATGAGTGACACTGCTCGACACCCCAAATCAGCCCACTGCATTAATATTTCACACAGATGGCAGCTGTGTATCAACAACATGCAGCTAAGGACAAGACATAGAGTGTGGGTGCAGGGTAAAGATCCATGAGGGGTACAAGTATTTTTTCTTGATTGCAAAAGCCCTATTATATGGAATATCAGAATGGTTATAAAAGAAGATAAAATAGATTCAGGCTTCAATGGAAAATTAATTTTACGAACATTATTATAAAGAAGATAATTCTATACTCATCTATACTTAAGTTGTTGTAAAATCAGATCTACCAATTTTTAAAAAAAGCACTATCTAGAAACCATAAATCTAGATCATTTTGAATTTAAATATGTTTTTTTAAATTCATATTACTTAGCTGTTACCAGACAACAGAGTGTGACAAAAATGTATAATCCTTTTTTTATAATTATAAATCATAGGCTACATCCACACCTGGTTAATTAATTGATTTATTCATTTATTTAGTTGTTTCTGATAATAAAGTTGTCAGACTACAACGTACTTTAGAATGTGTTGCACATGGGCCTGCATACCCACTGACTAACCAGGGTGTATCAGACTGGATCCATCTATCTATCTATCTATCTATTGCATATTATTGTGATGTTACCTCATGTGTTAATGTATTTCATTCGTTTGTAACTTAAAGGCAAACTTTTTTGTGGTAAGGCAAATAGTTAAGAGTTAAGAAAAGCCAATTGAGCAGTCAGGAATTTTCTTAATTTCTCCTATCTGGACATTGCCTCTGTGAAATTGTAAATTGTTCTAGGGGAAGTAACAACCATTAAACCCACAAGCACCCCATCAACTGATGAGGGACAGTCTCAATTACAATTGCCCATATCAGGCAGTATGCAAATGCTGCTGATGGTGCTGTAAATTCAGCGGGACTGTCAGCAAACAACATCTCAGCAGCAGATTAACACTAAAAAAGCAAAAGTAGATGGGGGAGCAAGGGGTGGGGTAGTAACGAGGGACATGTATGCAGGAGATAGCCATCGACTGAAGCCCCTCAGTCAATGACAAAACGAGCAGCATCCTTCCACTGAGGAGTCTAGCTGTAGCGCCCTCCTTCCCTCCTGTCAATAGTCATCAGTCCTTAACTGTCTCTGTCGCTGCATTAGTACACTCTTGCCACAGCAAATTCAATGACCATCATCCACTGACCTTCTCACTTCTCAGTGTCCTCCCAGCTGGCCTGCACACTTACAACCACATATCGTTATCAAGACCTCAAAATGTAGATAGATATTGCCATGAAAAGGTTACAGACACTCAGCAGCTCAGAGGGTAGACATGAAATAAATAACTAGACTATATATTAATAATGAATGAATGGCATTTTACAGCATGGAGAAATGTGTGGGGTGTTTGTGTGTGGTTGTGATTGCATGGGTGGTTTCAGCTATAAAACTAGGTTTTCACGTACACAGCACAGCTTTTTTTTTTTTTTTTTAAATGTCACAAAACCTGATTTACAGCCTGTCTTCTGAGTGCATTATTTGAGCTTGACAGTCTTAATCATTCACACTTCCCATGCTCCCTATGCTCCTCAATGCCTATTTTTTTCTTCCATCCGCCATCAGGGATTATTGAAATATAAAAATTAGTGGTAGAAGGTGCCCCTAGAGCGGTATCAAAATGTCAGGTTTGTACTTACAGTCCAGTGCCGCTAGACAGGGTCAAGGGCTTCAATTATTTGTGTATGTACAGTCTGGTGCTACAAGAAAGGTTGTGTCACCCGCTGGCTGTTTGCTCGTGAATAGTAGAAGGAGACCACCAGACTGCTCTACCATAATCTGCACTGATATGGAACTGGTGCAACGGAATGGGACAAAATGAAAATGCGAATCCTAAGTGTACACAATATTTCCCATGTTTCTAAGCAGTACAGTATGTCTTTCACTTCATATTTTAATGTTATACCACTTCATTTAGCTCAAAGAAAAGTGCCACACAAGAGACTGGACAAATACATTTCTGATGATGAATAGATGATCCTGAACACAATCACAGTGATGTATGGCTCTTCCTTCCAGTCTTGGTTTAAAATGATGACCAGGAAGCCAAATGACATTAATGGCAGCTTGGAGTCCTCTCTGCCATTTGCCAACACCCACACAAGCCTTCAGTGCAAATAGAATAATTTCTTTAAAAGCCTCAGACTTATTTGGGGTGATATGAAAGTTTCTAAATGTCATTAATTTACACCTTTTCTCTAGTTGCTGTCAGGGGGGAGACAGAAAGGTCATAGCACTGGGGGTGAACTATATATATATATGAACCTCCCCTCCTGCCAGCCAGGTGAGTTATGACTGCCGTTAAAGCAGGAGAATGCATGGAGTAGCCCCCTCTGAAAGCTGCCATTGTTTCCTTTCCATCTTTACAAAAATCAAAGGGACAACATTTAGTGCAGGTTTCCTATAATATAAGCACAAAATGGGGCCTCATTCTGAATCATTATATCTGCAAACATTGTTTCCTCTCATCAAATGCAATGTATTATAGCTGAGCTCAGGGGAACTCAGACCTCTGCCAAGCAGGTCATTTCCCCACATTATGTGACTTCCACCTGTAGTTTATATCTGCATATGAAAATATGCATGAAAATGGCAATAAGGCCAAGACACTATATAATTGTACACGCAGTGCAGACTTTTGATTTTCTCCACATTTGATCGCTTCCGTAACTTAGCTCAGGGCCTGGCAACCACAGACGTTTATGAGAAAACATCAATGTACTGCCCTGTCAAAATGCCATGAGTATAGATATTTAAGCTTTGTTTTAAATCTATTTGTTCTCTTTCTTCTATTTATTTGAGCTATATAGCACTGCAGATGATGAGATACCTTGCATGTTGGCCATAAGTGGTCTTTGGAAACTTTACTTAAGTTAATGTAACTGCAGAAAACCTTACTATATAGCTAAAGAAAACACAAGTTGATAATTCACACACTGCAGTAGTGGAAAAGTCAACATCCCTTTTAACTACAGTCACTGCACTCAGATTTTACATTTTGACAGGCTGGAGGGGAAAGATGGTTATTTCTGGCTCACTATTATGCTACATAACTACTGGCATTTAAACTGAAAAATGGGTTTCTGCTTCGCCTGACGACATTGCTGTTTCCGTCAGAGTAAAAGGGGGGGAGGAAGGAGAGGATTGGGGAGAAATGATGGGACAAGGAAAAGGTGAGGCAGAGGAGAAGAACATAAAGAATGAAAGACAAAAAAAGGCAAAAAAAATGCCTGGACATTTTAATATTTCCGAACACAGATCAGTTGGTGAAGCAGACGTCATGAATATTTATGGTCCAAGATCAAAACAGCATGTGAAGACAATATTCAGTCAGACATGTGAGTTCCCAAGCAGATGCCACTGGAGCTAATGACCAGTTTATTCTGAACCAAAATCTCATTAAACTTGTGAAACAGGAAGACAGCCTGGCAGGAGGAAATGCTGAGCTACTTCTTGACATGTTAACATACAGCTTTCATGTAATCTGTGGCCAATTAGTAAGAACATAGTCATATGTTGGGGTCAGCTCAATGACTTATGCAGGACTAATATTTTTTTGCCTTAATATTAATGATCAAAATTTTCACTTTTGGTGGGATGGACTGGGTACTTTGAAATAATCACTAGTCAATATTAATACAACTGACAGTATGAGAAATAATTGTTTTTTTTATGATGTACAGTCAGGTTCAGAGGCGAATTTATATTTTTATGTATATGTGCATCTGAATGTCTGTGTTGTTCTTTTTAGTGTCCAGGCAGTAACAAAATAGGTAATTTGTCTGATCAGGCTGATGTAGTGAGTAAATAACTCACTACAAGATTAGAAGAGGTAATTCCTTGGCCAGTGCTAATCAATGACGCTGCCTCCCTGACAAGATGGCATTTTGGCTTTGACCACTATTGCATGCAGTTGTGGGGGGAGGGGGGTAAGGTTATTTTCATTATTTTTTTCTTTTTTTAATCTGTACATATCACATCCATTCTTTACTATGAATGTGGGCAATTTTAGCATTTGAAATTTGAAACAGCTTTTTTTTAAACAAGATGTAAGATTGTTTGATTGCAGCAGAGAGCAGATTGGGGGCTTGAGTGGGCTGCAGATTCACAAGACCGGGAATTATTGACATCCCCATTATTTACCAAGTGATCAGAGCAGCCACGGGGCTGCTGATTAGAAAAGAAATTCTGTTTTCGATGCTTGGGGCCAAAGCAGGACAAACATATATATATATATATATATGTTTGTGTATATTGTATACATTGTGTATATAATGTATATTGTGTGTGTGTGTTCATAGATTTAAGTTAAATGTGTTAAATTTGTGTTAAATAGATTTAAAAGGAGAAAAAGAGGCCAATGAATTTCTCCTATATTTAGTTACTGCTTTTACTGCTAGTAATAATTTGTATTATTGATGTGTTATCGATTAAATGCCCTGAGGAAGTGACCTGTGTATGCTGACAGTATCTTAGTTATGTAATGAACCCCATTCATTGATGCAGATGCTCTTTTTTTCCCTCCCTATAATGCTGCAGCATATGTTAACTGTTCAGAATGTATTGAATGTACTGGTGAGGTCATTAATGGAAGCTTCCATTTTCCACCATGTTTCCCTTAACATGGTTGTGGGGGGGGGCATTGAAGTCTAGCCCAGCTGCCTCTGGGTGAGAGTTGCAGTGCACCCTGGACAAATCGCTAATTTGAGAAAAATGTGGGGGAAAAAAATCTGTTTTTTATCAGCTCAGTTCCGATCAGCTGGGTGCAACCACTAATTTATAATCAATATCACAGATTCATGCTGGAAGTTGAGGAATAAACTGGCTGGCAACTGTGCAGAAAAAAAAAAGAAAATCACTTTTTGTGGATTTAGTTTGTCCTTGGCATTGCAATTTTCCCCCATTTTAATATTCAACACTGGCAAGAGTTTGAGGTGAGAAAGTTACTTGTAATCCACCAGGAAGCAGAAATCAGGAGTTAGGGAACTGTAGTTTTTGCTTAACTGTTTCCGGAGCACTTCTTTAAGATTATGTAGTTCATGACATAAAATATGACGGACTTAATCCTCCGCTGCAAAACACCCCAGAGTCTGCTCACTAATTTTAATGTGAAAGGGGTAAAATTCACCTCTCTCTCTAATGCATGTCTTTGTGGGAGGAAAACATAGTACCTAGAGAGAACCTATGAAAACATGGGAAAACATGCACACTCCACACAGAAAAGCCCTTCAGCCCTGGGGGATTACAAACCCGGAACCTTCTTGCTGTGAGGTGGACACCTGAAGTAATTCTATTGTCCACACCAGACAGATGGGCCTCAGCATTTTTACAGATTTTTTTTTTTTTTGTGTGTGTTCCACTGTCAACACCAGCAACTTGACCGCTACCTCAGCATGTATTCATTTTAAAAAAGACAGGACATTTCAAGTTTCAGGTTCTTCAGGTATTAGTCATATGTAATACAGTATAATGCAGACCTTCCAATAAAATGTTGTGAAGAAGAAGCACCAGTCACCTGGGTATGAGTGCAATTAGACTAACAATAAAACTAGCAATTAGAAGCAAAAAAATGAAATAGATATAGTTATGTGTAATCTATGTGTAAAACAATGAAAGGTTAAGAGAATAAGTACTGCCCTATTAGTCATTACCATTGAGACTAATGCACTAGAAACTTAGAAGGTGCACATAAACAGGGGACACGGACAAAAGTGACACCGTGCACTGTTGAAATGATTTCTGGCAGGATAGAGAACCACAATCAGTGCTCAGTTTTAGCTTTCCCTTGCTCTTCCTGTCTGAATTTATGTGTCTGTTAATGTGACGTGACCATGGCGTCCTTGACTCAAACACCTGTCAGTAGTCTTTGAGCACTAGGGCATGACACTGCAGAAGATATAAAAATACCCTGTATTAGCAGTTCACTGAGCCACTAATCAGCTGACATGTGTCACTGCAAGTCTGTATAAGAATGGTCTGGCAAAGTCATGCTGTGCTTGTTTGGAGACCATTAGACGGTTACATTTTAAATATTTTAATATTAAAAAATAATCTATCAATATTGTCAGTTTGGGTTTGAACCAGGAATAATAAGCAATAAACAATATGAAATGCTGTTTCTTGTCCTGTTGTGTGTGTCTCATATGTCATTTAATTCACAATTACAGGAGCTCCAACACCAAGAACATGTGGTCTGGACAGAGAACCATCACAGACTACCAGAATCTAAAGGGACCTATGAGCAGTGCTGAGACGGTGTCTTCATCTATACCAGTTGTACCAAAAACCAGTTTTGGGGAAAAATAGAGGTCACAGTCAAAAGCAGCAGAGATACAAAAATGCACTGCATAACATATCAAAAGTAATTTTTAAAATATGAATATCCTTTAAGTGGACAGTTTCTTGAATTGGTTGAGGCTCCAATAATGTTTACTCACAACCTAATTTTAGTGTTTTCTTTAATTAATTTTGCAGATACTGAATGTCTGATAAACATATCAGTAGGTGATTAAGTGGCGTGTTAATAGTTTGGCTGTTCTGGAAATTCAAATTTCCTACAACAGTATATACATAGGCAGTGTTGGTGTATTTGATTTTAATGGAACAGTAGAACAACACTCAGGACTGCTCTGTTTCCCTGCCCAATTCTGTTTGAATCTCCTGCAATCTCTCAGATTTAGATGTTGTGTACGTCTGCTGGAAGAGAGCAGATCAGCTCTGTTCTCTGGTCTTGTGCTATAAGAGGGGGATTCTCTGGAGATCCCACAATCACATCACTTGTAATGCTTCAGAAGAGTGGTTGTTTGTACACACAAAAAGTGCTTGACATTTTTATTTATTTAGTTATTTTTCTGTTTCATGTGCAGAAGCATGTCTTTTTTTTAATTCTTTGTTACATGCTGTCACTGTCTGCAGGTTTTTTTTTTTTTTCCCATTCCATCTGCTTGATTCAAACCGTTGTGGATTTGGCCTTCCTCTGCACAGGTGGCTGCATTGTACTGAGGTGGCTATCGTAATGGATGTTTGGTAATGGCCACTTTGAGTAATCAATGGGTCTCTTTGAAGTCGTGAGATGAAAGAGTGGTTTGGCCACTAATGTGTTCTTGTCCTTCAACGTGAACAGCATTGTAATGTTTGCATGCTCTGAGAGTACAGAGAACTGCTGCATCAGGTCAATTTTATTTCACACTGCACACTCACCTCAGCTAGGGTGATGGCACAATTGCAACTTCTCTTCTGTTCAAACAAAGTCAGACAACACCCAAAATTCTCACCTTCCATGAATGCCTCTCTTATCATCTTGGCCTTCTTTCTTTCTCCCTGTTTTATATATCTGTCACGTCGGTATTTGTCCTTCCCAGCTCATGCCAGCTCCCATTCCATGCTTTCCGTTAGAAATCTGTTCACGTAAACAGTTCACGCTTGCTTATGCTAAAGAGAAGTGTCATCAGCAGGTATGTGGCTGTCATTGACACAAATGGAGCCCTTCTTCTTCCCATCTTCTATCTTTAAAATAATGAACCTTCTTAATTGGAAGACATGCACATCAAATTTATTCTATTCATCAGTTATTTTAGAGATGATGCCCCAGTGAGGTAAAACAACCACTGTTTGTAATGTAAATTATTACTGAAATACTGAAAGGCAGATTTCTCTGTATGCAGCTATTACATTTGACTCATTTGATACACGATCCTTCTGATTTACTCAGCATAAAGATGGTCAGAAATGATAAAATATTATATATATATATATATATATATATATATATATATATATATATATATATATATATATATATATACATACAATGTTTAATTATTTCTCACCAATCTTCACAAAGACAAATAGGGTCAAACTAAGCAGAGAAGATCTAAGTAGACACTACACAGAGGAAAATATCTTGTAGGACTTTGCTAAACATGCACACCGAGTTGAATATCTGGTTCTATCTCAGACTAAGTTTTTATTCCAAGCATGGTCACACAGTCAAACCTACACATTATCTGCTTTGAACAACAAATTCTTTGCACATGTCCTTTCTTTAACATACCCACACAAATTAAACATAGTAAACATGTTGATTACATGTTTTTATGTGAAAAGTTAGATGTTTAAAAATGACTTTGACAACGAACAAAAGAAAAATATATGTATTTCTTTCCTCCACCAATAGAGGAGGCTATGTGACAGTCGGCATTTGTTTGTCTACTTAAAAAGTATAAACTGGTTTTAATGAAGTTTTCAGGACTCTCCGAGTGCTTTTCTATATTATATATTTATGTTAATTCTGTATTTCCTTGCTTTAACAAGAGGAAATGTTCTGCACATGTGCTGCCCCTTGCCCTGTTACTGCTGCTAACTGATAAGCTATCTGTTATTTATTTAACCTTTTTTATCAACATTGTCTCAGTTTTTTGGGCATTTGAAGAATCATTTTCCTTTCTGGCTTTGATCCTGCAGAAATGAATTAAATATGACTGCAAAAAAGAAGAGCGTTAACAGGAAATTTTGAATCGTAAGAAGATCTTTTTTCCAGTAAACACTAGGGCTTTTTTGTTATCAGAAACCAAGTTTGTTATCCTTAACACTAGCCCTCAGCTCAATTTCTGCAAATGTGTCAGGTAAAATCAAGTACCACGATGCATGCCATGAAACGTTTGCACTCATGTTAATCCGTGAAAATTGGTACTGTATGTATGTCTTATCAGAAAGGCTGGTTTGTTAAAAATAATATTTAATTCTCATGTGCACATTCAAGCTAAAGTTAAATCATAAGACTGTAAGACCCCAAACTCAGCAGGAAATGTGTAAGAGAAATATTTGTGTCCGAACAAAAGAGGAGTTTAAAAAAGGGACACATTTGGTATCATCTTTTCTCCGTCACTCTTAATCAGGGACTCTTTAAGTTGTTAGTTTGATCCAGCCTCTTTTCTCCCTCTCTTTGGTAAGCTCCTCTCTGTAAAATATCTGTGCACCAGTAACACCATAAAGGCTTACTTATCTGGGCATTACCTATTAAAGGTTTAAGCGCACCCGTCTGTGATAAACACCGCCTGTAAGGCTTTTATCTCTTTCTGGCCTTATCACACTCATGAAGGTCCTTCTCCCGATGCACAGTAATTTGTTTAATTAAAGTGTCATTTTGGGGAGGAAATATAGCCACTACTGTGGTATGAGATGCAAAGAAGTTTACCCTGCTGTGTGTTGTCGACTACTCTTGCTCTTTGCCTGCTCCTCCCAAATAATAACTTGCTGATCATTTCTGGGGGCTTATATTTGATGATTTTTTTAAAAGAGATTTGAAGAAAGCAGCTATAACATGAAGCAAAAGAACTGGAAGAAGAACAGAATCAAGTCTAGTTTGCTAACATCCACCCTGGGCTGCGATCTAAATGGCGCCTCTGGAGAAATGGCTTTCTTGCCTTGAAGCTTGTCTTGTCAGCACTTTGCTCGAATCATGTTATTTCATTAAGAGCCAAAAAAACAGGCAGATGAAGAAGGGAAATAGTATACAAAGTGCAGTTGTATTTGCTGGATGTGCTCAGGCTTACTCAGCTGCCTCTCAAAAGCACAGAATGTATTCCATTACTGTGTAGATCAAGCAAATACACACTCAGCTCAATACAAATACATGCAGACACTTTCCCTCAAAGTGCTTTAATGCACTGTCACAGGTCCAAAAACCTACACATGAGATTTGATTCAATTTGGGGTGAGCATATGAATCGTGTATGTGCCCTGTAATCAGTTGATGGCCCCTCCACTGTGACTCTGGATAGGGATTGGTGGCAGTTATCAGAAAATAATGGACTAATTAAGAAACACCATCCACCACCACCAAGGTCCAAGACGAAAACACACCATTTGGAAATGTCACATTCAAATTGTAATCATACTCATAAAAATAATAGTAGTTAATAGTAAAAATAAAATTATCTCATAGGTACAAATATGCATATGGAACAGATTAGTAAGTCTACACTTCCTGAACAATGTGATTTACAGAAAAAAATGTAATTTGTTTTGTCATTTGTTGCTATAAAATGACAATTTTATCAAATGGGATCAATATAAATTAATTGCATCTCCTGCTTATTATTATTCTAATATTCTAAGTTTCAACATCATACTTTTGCAGAAGATTTAGACAGAAACACAAATCTATATGTGATGTCACAACAGACGGGGGATCCAAAGTTAGATCTCTCTGTGTGCAACTGGACTGTAAGGTTTCCTTGAAGAACTGAGGAAGCCTTCTGGAGAGAGGGCAAAACATCTTCAAGGAATCCTTACAGTTCAGTTGCACACAGAGAGATCTAACTTTGGATAACTATGACCTGGATGAGCAAGAATCTACACAAACAACTGATGGGGGAAATCAGCTTGTAGTTAAAGTTTATTGCTGCTTGTTTTAAATATTTTCTTGTATATTTAGTTAGAGCCCCCTCTGTTCCTTACTACATTACTGGAGTTGCCTGTTGGGGTTTCCTTTTAAAGTGTATGGGTGAATTGAAAGACCTCTAATAGACCTTATGTTTATGGAATGTTGTAGCCAAAACACCAGAATTGATGTAATATCCAAAAGAAACCTTTTGGAGTCAATAAAAGATAGTTTCTAATTTAAAGAGATGCTCATTTATAAACAAAAATTTGTGCAAGAAAAAAGGTTCCATATACATGTGGTTGATTGGCTCTATACTGGCCTCTGCTACAGCTGAAAATGTTGCACAGCCTACATCAATAAACCATCAGAAGTAATGTACATCAATAACACCATCAACCCTCCATCACAGATCCATTTTATGTGACTGGCAGGCTTGTCCACCTATGAGCTCCCATCTCCATAGATGAACTCGCTGGGAATGATTGTGCATTATGAAAATAGATTAATAATTCCTTAGTGGGACAGAGCAGCAGCAGTCAAACGTATGCAGGCATGGTGGAACTGTGCATGGTCAAGAAGGAGACATATGCCAGCTTTAAATGTTAAAAGTGCCAAAATTCATTGTGATGTGTGAAAAGGGGAAATTGTCACACGATTATGATTTTTTCACTATCTGTCTTATTTCCCACAGTGGGACAGTGGAAAAGCTGATTTACCATGACTTCCTGCTCATGATGCAATTAGCACTGGGCTGTGAAAAACTATTGCATTTCATCTGGGAGCACACTAAAGCTTCTTGGCACAAACCTCTGATAATCTGAATCTCATAAAAACTGTAGGGTCTCCTTAGGGCACACTTGCACTCGGCTTTACAGAACTTGCATCCTACTTCTAAATGAAGCACTTGCCCCTCCAGTTCCCCAGCGGATGGAAGAAAGGATGACATACACTCCACCATTTTCCCTCTTTAAGGTAAGAATTCAGAGACATCTAAAACCAGTTAGAAGAAAATTACATAACCCTGCATCAGTGGGTTTCTTTAAAACGTGAAAAGATGTTTTTCAGATAGCATTGAGCTGAGCACAGCAAAATATCCTCTCACACACTTGGGCTCACCACAAGCATTTTTAAGTCACCTGGTATCACGTCAAAACTGTGTCCAGGTTCAGCTGCTTAATCTCAGGTTAACAGGTTAACAGAAATGTTGCTAGATAATGTTTTGGATTTGTGAAGGTGAAGATGTGTTGTGTAAAATCTATTATCTCTTTTAGATGAGTCAAATGTCCTGAAAATTAAAAGAAAATGAGGGGGAAAAAAAACAAAAACCTTTGTATTTGCAATCAGTATCACGACATATCGACATGTGGAGGTCATAAGTGCTTTCATTTACAAGGGAGGCATCACAAGATCAAAATCCAAACTATAAAGGGGACATTTAGAAGTAAATTATCTAAGGAAAAATCATTTTACACATTTATGCGAGCCTGGGAAGGATATAATATAAAATCTGCCCATCCTCTCTCTCTCTCTCTCTCTCTCTGTGATTGGCTAGCTCTGGGATATGTTTTAAAGCCTTGACGTGTTATTAATAAAACAAATTCTAATAGAAATATCATTGAGTCTATTTTTCAATCAGGCGCAGCATCGCTGCAATCCACAAAGCGTGACATTAATTAAAGATTGATGGTCGGGCCATTCATCTGAGTCGCTGTTGATCCAGTAATTAAAATGACAAAAAAATGGATTTATTTATAGGAATTTACTCAACTTGTTTCATTTCCATGTCAGCAGGGCCTGATTTTGTCTCTGTTAATGTAGCCATCTTTCTCTTTCCCTCTTCCTCTGCTCCCACTAATGGAAAATCAGACTTCTTACAAAAAATACAAGCCAGCGAGTTCTTTCCAGATCAGTCCAACCCTGCTCAATCAAACTTTTCTGAGGGAAAAAGTGAAAGTTTCAACAACCTTAGCTCAGCAGTTATTCCAAAAGAAAACCAAATACAAATGAAATAGCTTTGCATTTTTATTTTGGTAAAGTAATTATGTAGTCTCTTGGAATTTGACAAGGCTTCTAATGAGTTCTCCCAGGACCTCTCTTTTATTTGTTTGTTTGTTATTTTTAAGCTTGATTAAGTCTCTTTGTATTTACCAAGCACAATCAAATCAAAAGGGAGAGAGATTAACAGTGGACTTCAAGAACATATTTAAGGCGGTGTGTACATACTGCTTTTGTGATCCACATCCCTCTTGCTGAAGGCACCAGCCCACTGTTCTAGTTGCATTTTCCGCTCCAAATGGGGAACCGACAGGGACCCTCATAAAGACAGTGATATTATAATGAAGATTAGGTATAAAGTGTGAGATTTAAAATGAATAAAGAGAAAAGTTTCACTCACAGTCTCAAATCACATTAGTTTTTAGTTTTTCTTATTTTTAATAAGAAAAAGTACTTTTTGTTTCTTTGAAACACATCAACAAAAGATTTCATGTTTGCTACTGAACAAACCCAGATCTCATGATCTTGTCTACATAACAGGGCTTGCATTTATTCAAAACATAGACTCACATCAGCAGGCTTTGTGGATTTCTTAACAGAAAAACAAACAAACTAAAAAAAAAACCCAACTGATATTACAAAAGAAATGTTGGAATATCACGACATGCATCTCTTTCAGTCTAGTGGTCAAGTTGTTGGTAAGAATGACAGAATAATTAGAAGGAAAATCATCATCAATTTCAGCACATTCATAAATCTGCATATCTGGGTATTGTCCTCAGATAAAAATTTGCTACATGTTTGAACAGTCTGGTGGACATTCAGGCTGCTGTGCTGTTTGGGCCCAGAAGGTCAACCCTCTGCTCTCAGTTCCAGGAAAATCTGTGACAAGTTGAAGGCATCAGAAGGTTCCACGTCAGCCTGCTTTTGTTTGTCAAACTCTTGCTATTGTCTCTCTTTCTTTCTGTCCTTTCTGATAGATGAAAGTAAAATTGTTCTGTGGGTGATACTCCAAATGATAATGAAGAGTTTCTGTAATGGTCGATTCTCTGTGGGACAGCAAACAGTTTTGTTTCTCCATTGCTCATTCAACAAATGAAACTTGTTATAGCTACACTTTGAAATTGCTTTGTATTATCTAATATTAATATTAACTTGTCATTTTTCTGAAAGTCATTTTTCTGAAAGTTGAACTCAAGTCAACATTTTCGGTATCATTTGTTTGTCGTTGGCTTCAGTCTCTCATCAAATGAACAATCGTGTGATAAACATACCATAACACTTCCAGCTGCCATATGTAGGACAACATACTTGTTTGGAAGGTTACCTTTTTCATGTCTTAAGCACGTGCAGTAGGCCTTAAAAACAACTGTGAAACATTAACTCAGCTTTGTCAGCCATCTTGTTGGAGTCAGTGTTTGGCTTCAGTCAGGCAAGCAGCTCTTCATCATCATCCTGGTCTTTTACAGTCCTCGTACAGGCAAATATGCACACTAAAATATATCTCTATGGCCTCTCTGTGAATTTATAGGCACGTGTCTCTCTGTGTGCACATGAACACACTGACGTTCTTTCTGTGGGTCTCACTCACACACTTGGGCTGGGCAGCACAGACGTGTGTATGTCTCACTTGAGTCCAATAACATCTGCTGCCACCTTACAGCGCGGAAGACTCAGTGCAGTCTTTCTTCCTTTTCCCCCTCGATCCTTTCTTTGTTTGTCTTCCCCCTCTGTTTTTTTCTTCTGCTCTTTGGCACTGTGAAGCTTCTCCAGTCATCCTGCCAGGCCTTACATGCATCCAGGGTCCAATTTGTCTTTCAAACAGTCTGCAGTCAGCACACAGTACATAACATTGGTACCAGTAATGCAGGCTATATTGTGATGCATTTTTTTAGGTTAGCAAAAAGGGTGAATAATGTTATTTTGTGAATTTCTCTTGGAGATTAAGTATCTATCTATCTATCTATCTATCTATCTATCTATCTATCTATCTATCTATCTATCTATCTATCTATTTATTTTGTGGAGATAACAATAACTTTGTATTGAATCAATTTATAGGTTAGTAAAATAAACAGGATTTTTTTTCTTTTTCTCTGTTAAGCACAAAAAGCTAAATGTCTGCATATGAGTGTAATGCTTTCTTCCTTTGGACAGTTTTATAAGTGAGTATGCCTTTCCAGGACAAATTAAGAGATATAACTCTCGGCGTGCCCTTAGAGAATGTAACTGGGTGAATTAAATGCCTTAATTGCTATTGTTGCCAAGAAACGTTTAAATTTCTAAATAATGTCTACCATCCTCATCAGTCAATATTATGACATAATGAATAATTTAATTCAGTACGCTTTGTCGTTCTCTAAAAATCGATGCTGCCTGCCACAGCATTTGAGCAATATTTAGCTTTTATTTGTTCACTAAAACTGTCTTAAGCTAAATCATACTGACCCACTGAATCTTTTAGTAGCACAATCAATAAAGCATGTTTACGCAAAAACATCAGTTTTGGATGTTCGAGGAAAAAAAAAAAAAAGCCAGCAGCTGCAGCTTGGTAAATCTAGAGCACTAGCATTAAATCTTGTAAGTTTTACTTAGACATTATGGATAAAAATGCCTTGTTAGCCATCTGTCGCTCCCTCTCCTGGCAGCCATATTTCTAGGTCCACTCAAATTTTAGGAAAGGAGTCTGAATCCCCGCTCAGGACCAACCTGCACTATTACTACACCTCAGAGTGAGCCATGATCATGTGAGAACCTGAAGAATAAAGATGTACAACCACAGAGCATCCACAGCATGCCTGCAGACATACAAAACCAACTTCAACATCGGCGCACAAGTCGACAGAAACCTGACAACAAAACTGTAAGGTAAAGTGAATTCAAAAGACATACTTTAACACTGTAATGTGCAATGTAGGAAAAAAAGATTGAAATTTCCTTTGAAAATATAGTGCAATTATGCTTTAAAGTAATATATTGGTACACCTCAAGTACAAGAACACAGAAACAGTATTTACAGACTTGTGTTAATGATTTAAGTTCCATTTATTCCACAGAGCCTTGGTGTTTCTGCTAGCTCATTGGGTATTTCTTTAGGAGATCTAGTCCTTGAATATCTGAATTAAAGAAATGAAAAATAATGCATTTCGGTTATATATGCTATACATGTTACTAATTGTTGCCAAATTCTGATCACAGCTGATTAATCAAGTAACAATTTCAATGAACCATGAAGGTAAAAAAAAAAAAAAAAACATCTCACAAGCACCGTTACATGTATTAATCACAGGACAACACACTGCAATACCTTCGCTGTGCTCAGCCATATTAGTGATATTAAATCAGTTTATGCTGCTTACTCTGCACTTTCTGCACATATGTTCTCTTTCAAACTGACTCTTTGTAAACGGTCTTGTCTGTTCATTTGTCTTAACGTTGATGTAGAATTAGCAGTTTCTTGCTTCTGTCCATCTGTTGTTTGCACTGTGAGCTGAGAGCACATAACACGTATGCATTCCTGATTGCTATGTTATTGTAAGGACAGTGCAAGTTACCGTGCATCAATCAGAGAGGTCAATATTCTGTCGGGATATTGTTCACTTCCATTACTGCTGACAGTGATGATCTCTATATCTCTGTCGGGGAGATAGAAGACATTCAGTGGAGAGAAAGTTGTAAAGGTGGAAAACAGGAAACCATTAAGCTATAGGAGGGACAAATGATTTCT
The DNA here is from genome assembly GCA_015343265.1 of Pao palembangensis. NCBI lineage: Eukaryota > Metazoa > Chordata > Actinopteri > Tetraodontiformes > Tetraodontidae > Pao > Pao palembangensis. Next base: position 2,133,261 of record CM027081.1, read on the forward strand.
ATAGAAAAACATGTTTGAAGAAAAAAGAAAATAGAGATCAGAACAGACTTTCATACATCAGATCATTATTAATGTTTATTATGAGTCATCCTCTCTCATTTTTTTTCTTATACTCCTCACTCACCAGTATTCCTTGTTTTGTTCTTTCTCTTTAGAGGAGAAATGTCAGGCAGCTGCTATCATGTGGGGATGAGGTTGTAGGGAGAAAAAAAAAGATGATTTTTAACTGTCAAAATGGTTTCTAGAGTTTTGGTCTTCATTCCACCAAACATTATTCAGAGACTTTGTCATGTGCTACCTCTGTTTACCTCTGTGGACAAAATTTGTCAAAATGTGAGAATCAACTCTAACACCCTCTTCTGGGCTACCACCTTATTGTGGTGTTGCCGATGGTGAGAGGCGACGGGCAGGCGTGGCAATTCTTGTTGCCCCTAGCTAGTGCCTGTACATTGGAGTTTACCCCGGTGAAAGAGAGGGTAGTCTCCGGGTGGGAGGAACGGATCCTGACTGATCCTGACTGATCCTGACTGGTTCTGAGACCTGGAGGGGTGTGATCGGGAAGAACGGCCCCCCTGATCTGAACCCGAGTGGTGTTCTGTTGTTGGACTTCTGTGCTTGTCATAGATTGTCCATAATGAACACCATGTTCAGGCATAAAGGTGTCTATATGTGCACTTGGCACCAGGCCACAGATCGATGATCCACTTAGTGGTCGTGTCATTGAATTTGCGGCCGTATGTCCTGGATACCCGGGTGAAGAGAGGGGTAGAACTGTCAACTGATCACCACCTGGTGGTGAGTTGGCTCCGAGGATGGGGGAGGATGCCGGACAGACCCAAATATATTGTGAGGGTCTGCTGGGAATGCCTGGCAGAGTCTCCTGTCAGAAGGAGCTTCAACTCCCACCTCCATTGTCGGCTGCCATTGTTGAGGCGGCCGACCGGTGCTGTGGCCGTAAGGAGGTCGGAGCCTGTCATGGCGGCAATACCCAAACCCGCTGGTGGACACCAGCGGTGAGGGATGCCGTCAAGCTCAAGAAGAATCGTCATATCAGGCCTTTTTGGCCTGTGGGACTCCTGAGGCAGCAGATGGGTACCGGCAGGCCAAGCCGAGTGCAGCTATGGTGGTCGCCAAGGCAAAGACCCGGGCATGGGAAGAGTTCAGTGAGGCCATGGAGAACAACTTCCGAACTGCTTCGAAAAGGTTCTGGACCACCATCCAGCGCCTGAGGAGGGGGAAGCAGTGCACTGTCAACACTGTGTATAGTGGGGATGGTGTGCTGCTGACCTCGACTCAGGACATTGTAGGTCAGTGGAAGGAATACTTCAAAGACCTCCTGAATCCCACCGACGGTGAGGAGGCAGGGCCTGGGGACTCATGAGCGGATTCTCTTATCTCCGGGGCTGAGGTTGCCGAGGTGGTCAAAAAACTTGGTGGTAGGGCCCTGGAGGTGATTAGATCCGCCCTGAGTTTCTTAAGGCTCTGGATGTTGTAGGGCTGTCGTGGTTGACACGACTCTGCAACCTCGCGTGGACATTGGGGGCAGTGCCCCTGGATTGGCAGACTGGGGTGGTGGGCCCTCTTTTTAAGAAGGGGGACCGGAGGGTGTGTTCCAACTACAGGGGGATCACACCTCAACCTCCCTGGTAAGGCCTATTCAGGTGTCCTGGATACATTAAATCAGTCTTATACTAGATTTGAACAGTCAGTGTGCTCCCCTATTCAACCACAATCTCCCCCTCCAGCACCTCCCTTTACCATCCAGGAGGAGGAGGTGAGGATCTCCTTTTATAAGAACAAAAGGAGAAAAGCCGCAGGGCCTGGTGGAGTCACCTCTGATGTTCTCAAACTCTGTGCTGCTCAACTTGCCCCAATTTCTACTTAGATTTTCAACCAATCTCTAAGTCAGTGTCTAATACCCAAATCATTTAAGGACTCCATCATAATACCTATTCCAAAATCCAACAAAATATCCTGTCTAAACAACGACAGACTAATTGCACTCACATCTGTGATAAAGAAATCCTTTGAATGCATTATTCTCACTTATCTAAAAAACACTACCACTTCACTATTGGACAGTCACCAATTTGCATATCGCTCTAATAGATCAGTTGAAGATGCCGTAAACCTAGCACATCACACCATAATGCAGCACCTGGAGTCTCCCAACACATACCTTCAACACAATCAACCCGGTCATCCTCCGAAATAAAGTCCTGGACATGAACATTCATACCTCTATCTGTCACTGGATCTACAATTTCCTCCACATGAGGACACAAAGGGTCAGGATGGGCAACCTCCTATCCCAACCTATGACCCCTTAGTACCGGAGCCCAGGGTTGTGTACTCTTTCCCTGGCTCTTTTCACTATACACCACCAACCTCACATCATCCCACAGTTCAGTCTCAATTATCAAGTATGCAGACAATACAACCATAATCGGACTAATCACAAACAAAAATGAACAGCACTATCGTCAACAGATAGCCCAAACAGTCACTTGGTGCAAGGACAATTATCTCCAACTGAACACATCTAAAACTCAAGAAATTATCATCAACTTCTCCCAGAGTTGGCCCAACCAGTCCACATGTGTTTTGTGGATTTGGAGAAAGCATTCGACCATGTCCCTCGGAGAGTCCTATGGGGGGTTCTCCGGGAGTATGGGGTGTCGGCCCCCTGATACGGGCTGTCTATATGACCAGTGTCAGAGCTTGGTCTGCATCGCCGGCAGTAAGTCGAACTCATTTCCGGTTGGGGTTGGACTCAGCCAGGGTTGCCCTTTGTCACCGATTCTGTTCAGAACCTTTATGGACAGCATTTCTAGGTGCAGCCATAGTGTTGAGGCGGTCAGGTTTGGTGACCTCAGGATCGGGTCTCTGCTTTTTGCAGATGATGTGGTCATGTTGGCTTCATCAGTCCGTGACCTCCAACTCTCGCTGGATCAGTTTGCAGCCGAGTGTGAAGCGGCCGGGTTGAAAATCAGCACCTCAAAATCTGAGGCCATGGGAGATGGGTGAGTAGCTCTGCCATCCAGGAGGACCTTGGAGTAGAGCCCCTGCTCTTCCGCGTTGAGGGGAACCAGATGAGGTGGCTCGGGCATCTAGTCAGGATGCCTCCCAGATGCCTCCCTGGTGAGGTGTTCAGGGCATGTCCCTCCGGTAGGAGGCCCCCGGGAAGACCCAGGACACGCTGGAGAGACTATTTCTCTCGGCTGGCCTGGGAACACCTTGGGATCCCCCTGGAGAAACTGGAAGAAGTAGCTGGAGAGAGGGAAGTCTGAGCTTCCCTGCCTACGCTGCTGCCCCTGCGACCCGACCCCGGATCAGTGGAAGAAGATGGATGGATGGATGGATGGATGGATGGATGGAACTCTACTGTTTTCACATAGAAAATGAACAAAAGTTGATCTAATGGTTTGATGTAGATCATGATCATCTCATAACTCTTGATCAGTTTCTAATTTAAGGGTAAATGTGGAAGCACTGTTGTAAATAACCTAGACTCTTATGACTGACTTGATGCTTATAATTATTAAACTTTCAAACTACAAGAAAAAAAAAATGATAGTGTTGTAAACACGCATTTTTGAATGTAGCCGCAAGGGGGCACAAGACAGTGTCCTAAGCCCAGATAAATACAGAGGGTTGTGTCAGGAAGGGCATCTGATGTAAAACTTTTGCCAAATCAAACATGAGAATCGAATATATGACTTCAATACTGGTGGAGGCCCGGGTTAACAACGACTGCCATCGGTGCTGTTCACCTACAGGGTGCCAGTGGAAATTGGACTACTGTTGTTCGAAGAAGGAGAGGAGGAAGGTGTGTCCATAGGAAAAGAGAGAAGAGGAATGCCGAGAGTCTAGGACTGAGAGTAGGGACTTTGAATGTTGGAACTATGACAGGAAAAGGTAGAGATGTAGAGAGGTAGAGATGATTAGTTGACATGATACGGAGGAGGAAGGTAGACATATTGTGTTAGGAGCAGGGTTCAAGTTGTTCTATCACGGTGTAGATAGGAAGAGAAATGGAGCAGAAGTTATTTTGAAGGAGGAGTTTGCTAGGAATGTCCTAGAGGTAAAAAGAGTGTCAGAGTGATGAGTCTGAAGCTAGAAATTGAAGGTATGATGTTCAAAGTTGTTAGTGGGTATGCTCCACAGGTAGGATGTGAGCTGGAAGAGAAGGAGAAATTCTGGTCAGACCGTGATGAAGTGATGCAGAGCATTCCTAGAAGTGAGAGAGTTATTGGTGCAGACTTCAATGGACATGTTGGTGCAGGAAATAGAGATTATGAGGAGGTGATGGGCAGGTTTGGTATCCAGGAGAGGAACGCAGAAGCACAGATGATGGCTGACTTTGCAAAAAGGAGGGAAATGGCTGTAGTGAATACTTTCTTCCAGAAGAGGCAGGAACATAAGGTGACCTATAAGAGTGGAGGTAGGAGCACACAGGTAGACTACATCTTGTGTAGACGGTGTAATCTGAAGGAGATCAGTGACTGCAAAGTAGTGGTAGGTGAGAGTGTAGCCACACAGCATAGGATGGTGGTGTGTAGGATGACTGGTGGTGAGGAAGATGAAGAGGGCAAAGGCAGAGCAGAGAACGAAATGGTGGAAGCTGAAAAAGGAGTGTTGCCTGACTTTTAGGAAGAAGTTGAGACAGGCTCTGGGTGGTCAGGAGGTGCTTCCAGATGACTCGACATTACAGCTAATGTGATCAGGGAGACAGGTAGGAGAGTACTTGGTGTGTCATCTTGAAGGAAAGTAGATAAGGAGACTTCGTGGTGTAATGAGGAGGTGCAGGAGTGCATACAGAGTAAGAGGTTATCTAAGAAGAAGTGGGACACTGAGAGGACTGAAGAGAGTAGACAAGAGTACAGGGAGGTGCAGCGTAGGGTGAAAGTAGAGGTGACAAAGGCCAAACAAGGGGCTTACAATGACTTGTATGCTAAGTTGGACAGCAAGGAGGGAGAGACTGATCTATACAGGTTGGCAAGACAGAGAGACAGCGATGGGAAGGACGTGCAGCAGGTTAGGGTGATTAAGGATAGGGATGGAAGTGTATTGACAGGTGCCTGTAGTGTGATGAGAAGATGGAAAGAGTACTTTGAAGAGTTGATGAATGAGGAAAATGAGAGAGAACGAAGAAGAGGTGACTGTTGTGGACCAGGAAGTAGCAAAGATTAGTAAGGAAGAAGTGAGGAGAGCACTGAAGAGGATGAAGAGTGGAAAGGCACTCGGTCCTGATAATATACCTGTGGAGGTATGGAAGTGTTACAGGGTTACAGGGAGAAGAGATAAAGAAGGTGGAGGATTTTAAGTACTTAGGGTCAACAGTCCAGAGCAATAGAGAGTGTGGAAATGTGGTGAAGAAGCGTGTGCAGGCAGGCTAAAATGAAAGGAAAGGTGTACAAAACTGTGGTGAGACCAGCGATGTTGTTTGGTCTAGAGACAGTGCCACTGAGGAAACGACGGCAGGCAGAGCTGGTGGTAGCAGAGATGAAGATGCTGAGGTTCTCTTTGGGAGTGACCAGGATGGACAGGATCAGGAATGAGTACATCAGAGGGACAGCACATGTTAGAGGTTTTGGAGATAAAGTCAGAGAGGCCAGACTGAGATGGTTCGGACATGAGAGTAAATATATTGGCAGAAGGATGCTGAGTTTTGAACTGCCAGACAGGAAGCCTAGAGGAAGACCAAAGAGGAGGTTTATGGATGTAGTGAAAGAGGACATGAAGGTAGTTGGTGTGAGACAAGAGGATGCAGAAGACAGGGTTAGATGGAGGCAACTGATTTGCTGTGGCAACCCCTGAAGGGAAAAGCTGAAAGGAAAAGAAGAGACACGCATTTTTGAGGAGTTTCCACCATCCACGAAATCCAGAGTCTGTAAACAGGTACATTTTCAATAATGCAATCTTTCTTACTTTTTCCATCAAAACACTCCTTGATGGTTTCCAAATGAATTGTGCAGCCAACCAACACATAAATGCACACCGCTAAGCACTCAAGTATTTTGTGATGCCCATTAGCATTCTATCGTCATGCAAGCTAATTGGGTTTTCCATTAAAATACAATGGGTCTGCTGGTAATGAGCAGAAATAGTCACAGCACAAAGAGGGTTTTGCCCAAAATCATGTGGCAATGCAGTCATTTTCCAAACACTTTTCTACCAACTAATTGTTGTGGAAACAAATTCATGGAAAACATCAAAAATGGTGAATGTGAATTGGAGGACATGACCAGTGGGTAGTTTTGTATTTTGTGTGTACAGCTGTGTATCAGGTTTTTATTATTACACACACACACACACACACACACACACACCTACACACCCACACGTGCGCGCCTACAGGCACACACGCATTTACACAGTCAGGCATATGGTCAGAGTAAAATGACAGCAGCCCACTGCCTTCTGTGTTCTTCAGTGCTGTCCGAGAGAGAGAGTGTGTGAGTTTTGCCCAGTTTTTATCCAGACACAGGATACTGTTGGTGTAGCTTGAAAAGCATGAGTAAATATTCAGTTCTGATTTGTGTATCAGGTTTACTCTACATAAACACACACTGAGAGATGTCTGAACACAGGCATGTTGCTGGAGCTTCGCAGATATGCATTACTATAAATTTAATGCAACTTAGAAACTCAGAAAACAAATTTTCTTTGCTGGAACATGACATATAAATGTGCTGTTTCTCCACTGTGTGTGTGTTTATATGCAGCTATTAATTTCAGTTCAATTCAATTCAATTTTATTTATATAGCACCTTTTACAATAAAATTGTAAAAATTGTAAAATTGTATTACCTACCAGACTTGTATTTTTCGCTTTTTCTACATTCAAGTTTTGTTCAGTCACATAATTTTTTTTCCACATAGTGATGAAATTCCTCCTGAGCCAGTACAAAATGTCACAAAAGTAAATGGAACTGAGGATGGGAGACTGATAAGAAATTAATAAAAAGGGAGAACAACATGGAATAAAAAAGTGGCGCAAGGAATGGTTGGATTGACAGGAAGTGGTGATCACTGTTCCACCTACATTTCCTGTTTGTGGTTATGAACTGTGGCTTGTTCCGCAGCATTTGTCCTGGATTATTTATTGAGCATGACTTTGCAACTTAGTACGAGCTTGAAAATTAACATGCTTTGGTGGAAGCACGATTAACCTGCTACTGCCACACCTCCATCTATCATCTTTTTTATAATGAAAAGCCCTTGTAGTAATTCAATGGTCAAAGGAGAATGTGATAATAACCAATGATTTTTGAGAATTAATCACAAGGTTGCTTTAAGGTAAAAACATCTACTTATTGAGAATCACAGAAAATTGATTGGGGGACCTATTTGTTATTTTTTATTACAGCCATTCCATCAAGTTCATCATTAAGCCATTGAAATCCATCCAGGATTTTTTTTCTTTAATCCAGCTAATAGTCTGAAAAAGACAACAAAGTGAAAAAGAGAAGAGAGTGCTGGAGAAAGAAGATAAGAAAGGAAAGGGGAGAACAGAGGATTAAAAGTACGTCTGTCTCACAGTTCTTTTTCAATTTTCTGAAAAGATTTTATGACATATCAAGCTGCCCTGTATGTATTTTTATGATAAAATAGTGCCACAGTTTGTTTACCACTGGAGTCAATTAAGTGCATCTCATCAGAAATCACATGAGAACTATAAAGATGCGGCCAATGCCCTTCTAAGATGTATTTCACTTGTGTTGTTTATCCCTTCCTCTCTTTTCCCTTGTCTCCACCCTGTTCAACAAAGCAAAATGCTTTTAATGTGCCTCTTTGTGAGGCATACCCCTTTCCCCATTTAAACAAGTGTCTCTGTTGGCTTGCTTATCCTCAGAGAATGGCAGCAAACTGTTTGACACCCTCTGCTCACTTTTTAATGGCCGTCTCCGCTTCACTCCATGCTTGATTTTATTTCACACTGGGGATATACAAAGCATCTCCTCAGCATTTCCACTGTTCCTCTCGTCAATCTCTCCATGCTTAATTCCCCTTTAACTGTGTTCGCTGCAGTCGTTAACTGATTAAGCAGTTTAATTAGGCCACACTGTGGAAACACATTGAAGACCTAACAGTGGGTTTAAAATTGAGGTACATTAATAGCTGTGAAAGAAGATTCTTTTGTCATAAACAAGAATTTATAGTAATAATAATTCACAAATATTAAATTTCATAGTTGCTTTACAATGTTCCTCCAGGAATGGAATATCATTGTTAGATATGAACAACTCCACCCTAAATAAGTTTAAAAACTGGTTGCTTAACAAGAGATATTCTTTTTTTACATTGAATATCAGGCAATAACGTCAGGCATTAAGTCAGGTATTAACTTTTTCAGCTGTGATTTAAAAAGGAAAAAAAAATCAATCTAATAACTGATTTTAATCAGTTGACTGTCAGTAGAGTGAAGATCTAAAAAGTATCAAACTTAGTTGTATGAAGAAATTTATAATAATTCGACTGGTATCTTGTTCTGGCTGTTTTGGGGACCATAAGGATATGAGAGAGAGTCTTGGTGTAAACAGAGAGGTAGGCATGTTCACTCCATTTATGTCTGACTGTGTGCCCTCTCACAGCACCAGCATGGGACTGGCCTCAGGGACCTGGCTGCTATTTTAGGTGAGATTTCCTGAGTGGGCCCACAAGCCTGGCACTGGATTACATATCAGTGCCCCCACTGAGATTCCCAGCAGGGGGGGATAAGCAATGCTGCCAACCTCTGGACAGGTCTGCGGCACCGTGGTGTTGGATCAAACACCTTTAATTGAAAGAGTGCCTTTCATGCAAGAAATTAAAAAATGTGCACACGCACAAAGAAATTTGCATGCTGCAGCTGCAAAGAAACAAGTACAATGATTAAATTAATTGGATTGCAATTTCAAACTAAAATGTTCTCAATGAGACTTGTCATCAATTATGATTTTTTTGTTTTATACCTAAAATCCAGCATTAAATGGTAGTTTTTAAATCAAAGAAAACAAAGAAAACCTAAAAGTGGTGGCACTTATGTAAAGGAAAACAGGAACAAAAAGTATGTTTTACACTTTGTATTACCATCTTACTTATGAGCTTGTCTGTCATACCTAAAAGGGCTCAACTGACCAAGCTCTATTACTAGGAAGGAGTGGGCTTGTTTGACCTCTGACCCTCTAAGTGGGATCATGTGTGGGTCAAGAGGATCATCTCTGGGTTAGAGAACAAAAGCGGAGAGTCAGACAATAACATCTATCTATCTATCTATCTATCTATCTATCTATCTATCTATCTATCTATCTATCTATCTATCTATCTATCTATCTATCTATCTATCTATCATTTGGGGAGTTCACCATAATTTATGGTTTCTATCCTTCCATAGATGAGAAGAAGTCAAACTAACATAAAATGTGAAGAGAAAGTGATAATCTCAGGGAGTTCCATTTGAACATACAGTCTTTACTACAGAACAAAGGCACTGGTGTAATGTTGCAAGGGAATAGGTAGGGGTGGGGCACTCTTACATTTGGGGACTTAACCAAAGGAAAAGATCAATTGTACACACACACACACACACACACACACACACACACACAGGCTCTCTGACAGCCTGGGACAGCGCCTGACATTTAAAAAGAAAAAGCTGACATTGACTCCATCACTGTCACCCCTACTGCCATAAAGCACCTGCAAATATTAAAACATTTTTCATCTGTGCTGCTCGAGGTTATTGGCACCAGAAATTGTTTTCCTCCTCATCTGCTACTGGCCCACTCCCCTGAGACCCCCGCCTGTTACCGCCGCCTCACAACATATTGGCAGTTGATGTGAAGCTATCCATGTACACTTGACACTCACAGAGTCTTTATTGCCTTCCACTCACCCACTGCAGAAAGAACCCACCCACCCAGCTTGCTCACTCCCCCCTACACCCAGCCTGCTCACCCACACCACACAGACACCAAGAGAAAGTGAGAATAAAATGAATGCATGCTCTGGATTCAAAAAACACACACGTGAACTTCACATTGAATCACTGAGATAAAATGTGTGTGTGTGTGTGTGTGCGCATGAAACACACACACACATTGACATTATTGCTATATATATATATATATATATATATATATATATATATATATATATATATATATATATATATATATATATATGGGGGTGCAGTGACCCCTAAACTGGAGGAGTGGCTACAGCAGACCCTTGGAACAACGTCAGACATCTCAGTCCAGAAAAGTGCAGTACTAGGAACAGCAAAGATACTGCGTTATGACCTCAAGCTCCCAGGCCTCTGCAGAGGACCTGGAGCTCAGAATAGAGGGAGGAACTAGCCCACGGGGTGAGAAGGGAATTTTTTTATTTATTATATATATATATATATATATATATAAAATAAACTTCATGAAGCGCATTAACGCAATTATTTTTTATGACATGAACTGGATTTTCCTGAAAATGTCTTTATGTAATATTTTGTAACAGCTCATCTTTCTTTTTCTTTTTCTTTCCTCTAAACTGCACCCAGCAACTTTGAGATGTTGATTGTTCCTATTTGGGCCAACATATTTCTTTGAGCCATTTAAATAAGGTTCCAAACTTTTCAGATTGATATTGATAATTTTCTGACCCTTAAATAAATAGCTGGCCACAATAAATGCTCACCATCTGTATATGAACCAAATGAGCCCCGGGGAGGCGTGAAATGTATGGAAGGTTTTGCTGATTGGTCTGCAAATAAAAACAGCACTATATGTTTTCTTTAGGAATCAGTCTTGTTATTTTAGAGAAAAATCAAAACATCATGGCTTCTTTTCCTTCAAACCTTTCTTGTCTGTCATCTGCCACGTGTTTGTGTTGTTAAACATGTCTGAAAGTCTGAAAAGGGTGGATGCTTATTTACATCAATAGGTGGATGCAGTAATAGTTCTGTTACAATAAAGAGATGGTGAGATATTTCATTGCCACCTGAAAGGCTTATTTTCTTTACACAATCGCAAATAAATGGCTCCACTTCATACATTAACTGATGCTTCTTGTCAAAAATCATCAAAATTAAGCGTAATATTTATTTATTTATTTTATAAATACAAACTGACTTTTTCTTCAGTGTTCCCTAATCAAGTTTTTATAAGACAAACTTTTCCCAAGTCCCCGACCCTGCACCAAATTACTGTCATGGCTAAATGGCGGGTCAGCCCTACAGGCTGTCTTGCCTGTAGTAGAGATTTGTTAATGCTATAAACGAGAGGCTCAAATGGTTTTATTGCAGCAATTTAATATCTTGTGGCATACAACAAATGGAGACCTGATTGTTCAGAGCGCAAACAGTACCATTACTATGGGTACATGCTAGTATCTCTTTTTACCACCCATTCTCTGTTTAACTGTTTTAACCTGCTTTTCACATAAGATCACATTTCAAGAGTGTGTATTGGTAAGTAGAATAGATTTGAGATAAGGTAAGGAGGTCTGAGGTGATCTCAGTGGAGCAGCAGCTCCTCCACAACCAGATGAGTCTGCGGGAACGTCTGCAGCTGGGGTGGGTAACCATTGGGGAGACACCCCAAGGCAGACCCAGGACATGCTGGAGGATTACATCTCCATCCAGCTCTGGAGAGTTCCTAGTGTTCCCTCTGGAGGAACTGGGCAAGTAACTGGAGGAGGATTACATTATGACTTAATGATATTGCAGTGACCCAAAACCTGTGTTTTAAAACAGTACTGGAACACAGATAAACAGGCACCTTTCTGTTCTAAAAGGATTTTCAAAAGAGTAAATAGCTGAAAATTAGTGATACTATCAGAGTAAACAGTAATCAGAGTTTTGTGACCAAAACTTGTTACGTAGTCCTGGACTTAATAAACTGAGGATCCACTGTAAAGCTTATAGCTTTGATTAGAGATGTTTTATTTTGTTTGTATGTTTTGTTTGTTTATTTTTTTTTTTTTTAAATAATCCTGGAATTACATGACTTCTTAATGTCACTGCTGGTTCTCTGCCTGTTGAACTCTGAATGACCTGTGGGTCGGTGCACAGCCAGGGCAGTTGTCCATTGGTTAAGATAAATAGTGGCTACTACCAATTGCATTATATGAATTCTGTAGCTGTTGTGCCTGTTAGGGGTGCAGTAATCACTCATTGTTAGACAACAATCACTGAGTCCATCTAAATCTTCCTTTAACACTGTTCTTGCACCTTCTTGCACCATCTATTGTAGCTCACATAAACAGAGCCATTGTTAGAGCATCTACTCTGGACCAGATCTGCTGCATGCAAAATGTTATCAATCAGTCACGCACAGGAACAAGAAAGGGGTACACTTGGCCCTCACTTTCACAAAAAACTTTGCTTCAGTCACTGATTCTAAAGTGCAAGAGCAGAATAAATACAGTTAAGCATGAGGATGCTCTGTCTTCACTTATATCAATAAAAACCATCAGCATAATTATTATTCAAATACATTTTCATAATGAGAAACAACAACACAATAATAATAATAATAATAAAACAAACACAAAGCCTTATAAGATAACAGACACCCCAGCACACACAAACAAGTGTCCGAAACTCAGCCACCACTGCTGTGGCCAGTGAGGTGGAACAGGACGGATTAGTGCTGCATAGATATTGGAATGATTTCTTGTCAAAGCATATCTTACTTAAATTATGATGTTTCATTATTTGCGTGGAATAAATCAAGGTTGGTGGCTTCTGATGAAACCCAGATGACAGACACCAAACAGACACAGCAAACGTGGAGGCTCTTATACATGCATGGTATTACATATTGTAAAAATAAAATCTTTATCATTTATCTATCACATCATCCCACAGTTTTCTGTGTTGATTGCTGGGTCGTTGAAAAGAGCTCCTGATCCACAATTATGCTATTACAATTGCTACTATGTAAATCAGTAATAAGGCAAAACGCTTTCTTTGTGGTGTGTACATTCATGAGGGTAATTAATTTAGAAAAATATTATTCTGTATAATTTATCAAAAAAGACAAATTGCGCATAATATTCGGATTTGTTCTTTCCAGGTTTTAAAATGATGAGAACTGATACTAATGTAATTATAAATTGTATGACCATTTAGTGATTCAAATGATTGTAGTTCAGAAAGTCAGCGTTAAGCATCGATATCCATAGTAGTATCTACATTTTGTTGCATTTTCTAAATTATGCGAGAACAAAAAAAGAAAGAACTTTTGCCCTTATTTCTTTAACAATTACAATGATGGATAAACATTGTAAATAAATGCAGATGCAAGAAATTGCTGAAAACTCAGACTAGAAATATGGGTGTTACTATGGTATTGAGGGACCCAAATCGTAGACACAAGGTGCAGGCTCTGAAGAACAAATACGACCTTTATTGGGTGCAGAAAGGAAACAGAATATTTCTAACTGAGGAAACACAATGTTCATACAAAGCACAAAGTTCAATCTCTCTTCACGGAGTGCGTGCTCCACTGTGGTGTCCAAAGTACTGAACTCAGCCTCTTCTCCTTAAAGACGTGGCGACCACCTGCAGGAGACGGAAGGACAAAACCACACTGACAATCAATCAATGATTCCAGCAACCAGGGACCAGCTGGTAGTCTCTCATATCAGCTACTGATGAGCTGGGCTGATCAGTTTGCTGTGTGCAGTCACTGCTGCATCCCGGGAACCTCGCCTCTGTGTAGGAAGAAGACAGAGCAAATCCCACACATCATAAAGTGAATGGCAAGCCGACCTAACAATGGAATGCTCAAATGAAGATTGCAAGGTACCAGTAAGCAAAATAACCAACTGGAGGTCAAACATTCGTAACCTCAAAAATGCTTGAAATGTAGTTATCAAAGAAAATAACATAGTAAAATTACTGTAGCAGGTTACCCCAGTCAAGTACACCTGTGAAGTCACAGCTGCTCACTTCCTATTCTCCTGCCTACACTACCCATCCGTCAAAATGTCTGGTCTGTCATTAATGTTGTAACTGATATCTTACATAATGCAGATGGATTCTCCGTCTAGTTCCCCAAGGTTCGGGGAAACACATCCACTTGTCAGTGCCTCCAGGTGTCTGCAAGCCAACACATGCTTTATGGGTGTTGTTCGATTATACTTGTACTATTGGGTTGTTGTGCATGCCATTGCAACAGTGAATTAAGTGAAAAGCCAGTAAAAAAATGCAGATTCACACTGCCCTTTACAAAGGAAGATATGAAAGCAAACACTGCATAGAAATTAAGAATAAATCTCTTCCATAAAATATGCATTAGCACTTGTTTTACAAATTTGTACCCATTTCAGCCTGCATAAGCTCAGTTATTGTCCAACAAATTTTGTACCATTAAAACAGGTTTCTTCCAGAAACAAGCACATATTTTCATTTGTTTTTCTGTTCTCACTCCTCCAAGAAATCTCCATGATTAATAAATACAGTCAAGTTTTAAATTAGTAAACTATTAGTATAGTGCAGAATCTATGTAAATGCTGCTGAACTACAATTTAATTGGGTCTACACATGCTAGAATATTAACCTCAGAAACACTAAAAGTACAATGCATGCATTACTGTCAGCGAGTTTGATCTCAAAGAGATAATCAGATAAATTTACATGTTTACCTGTCTTAAGCAAAAATATCTTGACAAACTGCAGATGGTGCAGGACTGCCAAGGATTTTAACTGGAAACAGAGACACATCACATTACTCCTGTTTTAACATCATTACACTGTCACCTTGTAAGATTCAGGATTAATTGTATAGATTACTGTTAAAGCACTCAACAGCCTAGCTCCACATACATATGTTTCTGGCCTTTTAATAACGTTCCCTCCTAAACATTCCTTACGCAAATGACTTTTACTTGTTCCCACTACCCGACTGAAATCTAAAGCAGACAAGGGCTTTTTCATGTAGGCTCCAAGGTTTCTGGAATGAGCTGACATTGTGCCTTTTTATAAAGTCTTTCTAGTGACTCATTTCTTTAAAGAGCCTTCTATAATTTTATATTTTATTTTTTATTTATGTGTACAGTATGTGTCTCTTATATATATATATATATATATATATATATATATATATATATATATATGTTCTACCTTTGTTATGCTTAAGAGTTATTATTATTACATGTAAAACAATTATAAACGTAACTACGATTCCATGAATTCTGGGTTACCAATTCTGGCGGTGAGATGTTTTAAGTACTGGATGTTCCATCTGTCATCTGAGGACTACCGGATGACCTGAAATATGCATATATTCTGGGTGTAACCAAAAATCTGTTCTGACTGGATCCATGACAGAGGACTGTGAGGTCACTGACCAGGAACCAGTTTATTTGTGACTCTTTTCTTTTTCTATTTCTGGTCCTACAAAGGTGCATGAAGAGGTTCATAGGTAGTAGGTACAGACGGTCCTCTGGTGATTTGTAAGCATTCTCAATCATTTCCACTACCTAATTAGAAAGTCTGACTTACAGATGTGAGGACACAGTATATCCTCAAAGTGCTCTACTGGGCATAATAGGTGCTGGAATAGTCTAGCTTCTTCCCATGCTGAAGCTACTAACACAATAGGCTGGTTCACAAACTCAAACAAGATCATAATAGCTTTGGCAAGAATGATAGGTAAGATCACAAGGTGATACCTGAACCATCCGCATGCCATGCAAATGTGCCTTACAGATAATACACAGAGTCCTCCAATGCACTTTGCTAAAAAAAGTCGCTCTGCCTGCCTCAGATTGCCGACACACAGGTGCGCCTCATCACCTGCAAAGACCCAGGCTGCCACGCTCCCTAGCGGACAAAAACAAGATCACAAAGCGAAACCAGAAACCAAGGCCGTGCAGAACTCTAAATACAATTGTTTCATAATTTGGCCTCATGGGTAAAGCACACATGGGTGCATGTGTCTGTCTGAGTAGAGAGGAGATCCAATTGTTTGGTAATCTAACAGTACATGAAGCCAAGGTAGCAGCTACATAGACCCTGAGTGTGGAAGCACTTTTAGTCTTGTCAAACAACTGTAAACATTTCTGGATTATGGACAACACAAATCCTTGAGGCTTCCCTTTTTGTGCACTCACACCACTACATAAAAAGCTGCCATCCTTAGAGCATAAGCAGCTCTAGAGTGTCCTCCTAAGAATTTATAATAGTGTAAATGATTGGTCACAAGCTATAATGGGGTTAAGACTTTTACAAGTTATAAGTGTAGCCATATAGATGGCTCATGTTTGGTGCTGTATGTGCCCCCCCCCACATTTGACAGGAGGTCCAGTCTCTCTGGACTGCTAGCTTCCCTTCTGGCAGCCTCAGCAATGCTGGAACCACTTCTTTGCGGGCCAGTATGTGGTTAAGGTGAAAAGATTATGTCCATCTGATTCAAGCAGCACAAGAGGAAGTGATGGAAAGCATAAAGCAGGCTCTGTTCCAGGCCAACCGAGAGACATAGTTCTCCAGTGCATCTTAGGGTTTTCCTTTGGGGCCTTTACCAGTGTGGGACGCGGCCCTGAACACCTTATCAGGGAGGCATCTTAGCAACAGCACACCAGATTTGACTCCATTTAATCAGCTGATCTTGAATTCTCAGACATGGTCGAATCCGTGTGCTTGATTGGTTGGAACAAAAATCAGCAACCACATGGTGCTTTTGTGGAATAGTTTGGACATGCCTGACCTAAGTTCAACTGTGCTAATGCCTCTCATATTGCCGATGTAACTGAATCATGCTGAGACATGGACTCAACCACTGAATCTTTCTCAACCCTGGGAGAGGTAATTGAACGGCTGGGAGGCAACTTACAATTCTACCTGTTTGATCACAGAAATGAGGAAATTATGCTGTCATTATTAGCGCATCAACCTCACACGGAGAGTGTTTCACTACCAGACTAATTACAGCGGGCAGTGTATCTGAAGCTGGTTGAGGATTATGAAGGAGAGCCTTCTTTTCTGCAAAAAGGCTCTCCTTCATAATCCTCAACAGCGTCTACTATTCACGTCTTATTAATCTGAGCTCTAGACCATAGTATTTATGTTTGGTGCCCCATGGAAATAGTGAGCTACAGTTTACGCAGAAGTTATGAGACACACCTTCCTGAGGGTGTTGAAGTAAGGCATTTTGGGTACTGAATGTTGTTTGTTTTCCATTGAGAGAGATTTACACAAACCACAATAATAATATTCTCCCATTATTTATTGACTAAAATAGCATTTAATACTAAATAGCTAGGCTAGGCTGAGTACCATTGTTATAATTTTGATTTACATCAAATGATGTAAAGGTATCCATCAGGCAGAAATACCATTGAATAAAATGTTGAACAAAATAAATACATGACTGACTGCTACCAGTTTGAGCAAGTCAGCGTAGCTACAAAGCCGCATGCTGTTGACTAAGCAGATGGGACTAAGCCAAAGTTTGCAGTATAATTCACGCTTTAATCATGTTATTACACTGTTATCCCTCGAGGTAAAACACTAGCTGGCAGTGGCGATCATCTTAGCAACGTGGCCAGTACTCACCTGTTCAGGCTATGTTCACACACAGATGGCAGAAGTCGACAGCTAAAAGTCACTATACAGGTATATTTCGCCAAAGTCAGCATTTTTTTGCAGCAAGTTGACACTTCGGGTGGAAAAACTTCCACAGTACCATTGTTGCAAAATTCCCAAATCAAAAGACTTTCTTCCACCCTTCACTTCTCTAGAAGATATTCCAAACATACCCTTGCAAGCATCTCTGTACTTTTCCCTTCTACTTTTTATTTAAAGTAAATTTTTAGGTCTCTAAGTGCCCTAGTCCAAAAATCAATAAATACAATGAAAAGGAGAATGTAAATAACTCCTGTTATTCAGCAGATCTTCTTGTGTCATTGGATTAGCAGTTTCTGAAAAACGGGCCATTTCTCTTCTCCAGAGAGCTTCATTCTAAAAGCTTAAGCAGAGCTTGTTCTGTGGATCATTGGCAGTTGGCTATCGGTTCGGTGGATCATTTCCGAGAGCCTTCGGCAGGCGGTTGGCAGGGTCGCTTCCAAAGTTCGCCAGTGTTTCAGCCCAAAGAACAACATGTTGGCCGAAATTCAGGTTCGGTCAAACAGCGTGAATGTTTGAATGCCGACGAAAGAGCGGGAGCAAATCGTATTGTACGCGCACGCAGTGCCTTAGTTCACCACCACCTTCGCTAAGACGGTTTTTCCAACTTCGACGCGGGATGGCTTCCTTGATTACCCTCAAAATCAGCTTATTTCGTGCCAACACGCATTGACCAAAAAACCGTGAGGCGTCCGCTTTCAGCGGCGAATTGCCGAGCTCTGTCACAGCGGCACGCCTGTGTGCCAGCCGAGCCGGACAGTATTTTCTATCGCACAGCTCAGAGTTTCCTCCTCTGGCATCAGATAGCATAGACAATATCAGCTTAGCCTAGGTCTATGTCTTGTCTATGACCAGCTTCTGCCAGAGTGTTGGAGGGGTTTGAACTGCACTGAAACGTCATGTTTTGAAAGATCTCTCCACCTTCTGAAACCCAGACAGGCAGGGATAGAAATGCTGTGACGCTTATTTCTTTCCTCTCTTTGCTGGGGTCTGCTTGAGGATACACGGAAGAGGAAATGACATCGTAAGATACCATGGTCTCCTCAGGATGTCATTTCCCTCTTCACGTGTATCCCTACCACTGAGGCAACAGCAACCATCCACAAGCGCCTTCTCTGTTGACGTACAGCCTTCCAGAGAGGAACAGCCTTAACACCAACCTAAATTCAGTAATTCATGCTGGGACTCTCTGTTTGAACACCACCTACTTTCAATACAGAGAGGGCTTACAGGCAGAAACATGGTTGTGCCATGGGTTCACCAGCACCTGCAGCTGCTGGAATTCTACATGGAGGGGAGGTTAAAACAGAGTCCTGTCATTTTCACAGGAACCGCCCTGGGCCACTGGTTCAGATATGTTGATGACACCTGGGTCAAGATTCAAAACAAAAGAATTAAAGTGTTCTCAACCCACCTGAATACAGATGATTACGTCAAATCTACCAGAGAGGACGTAAAGAATATGCCTGGCCTTCTTGGACTGTGCAGTCAAGATCAAGGAGGACAGAAACCTTAGTATTGAAATCTGCCAGAAAACCCACCCACACAGATCAGCACCTTCTTTTGACTCACACCAATCACTGGAACATAAACTGAGGCACAAACCCTACAAATATAGGGCCAAAGAAGTACTACCACAACCTAAGGAAGAAGAAAAGAACAGGAACATTTAAAACAGCACTCAAAACATGTGGTTACCCGGACTGGGCCTTCACAAAGACTCCAGAAACGAGAGACCCCAGCAAAGAAGAGGAAAGAAATAAACGTCACAGCATTTCTATCTCTACCTGTCTGGAGTTTCAGAAAATTCAGGAGAATCTTCAAAAATATGACATTCCAGTACAGTTCAAACCTCCAACACCAGACAGAAACTGGTCCACCTAAGACAAGACACCAAGACACAAACAAAGCACTGTTGTCTATGCTGTACAGTGCCAGGAGGAATGCAAAGAACTGTACATTGGGGAAAAACAAACAGCCCTCCACAAACGAATGGCCCAACACAGACGTGCCACTTCTTCAGGACAGGACCCAGCAGTACACCCACACCTAAAAGAAAGCGTGGACACTCTTGAGGACAGCTCAAGTAATGGTGCTGGCCAGAGAATAGCTGGTTTGAGAGGGGCCACATGGAAGCCAATCCACGCTCAAGTTGAAACCATCTTTAAACAGAGGTGGTGGACTAAGGCACTTTCTGTCACCCACGCATAATGCAGTTCTCTGAATTTTCTGGGTCAGCATCTCAAACATTCACGCTGTTTGACCAGACCTGGAGACCCGCTAACATGTGACCCAACAGACAAAGGGGAAGCACCAACCTGGAAACTAGATGAACGACTCCTGCCAACCACCCTGCCAAGGACTCAGGTGACCACCGGGCCATTAACATGCCAATGGTCCACAGGGCTATATTCAAGCTCTGCCCCAGCAAACTTAGAACTGAATAGCTCTCTGGAGAGAGGGCTAAACGTTTTCGGGTGAAACCTTTCAGTCCAGTTGACACAGAGAGATCTACTTTGGATAACCATGACCTGGATGAGTGAGAATCTACACAGACAAACAACCCTGTTGTTCTACACATTAAAATTGCAAACAAACATACCCACACTGAGGCAGCTGCAGAAACTATTCACTCCAATCGTGTCAAAACTGCAAAACCCTGCACTCCCAACAATTTTCTTATGTTAACCATCACTGCACTTTTAACCATGTCACGCTGGACAAAAACTCTCTACAACATTCTACCAGTTTGCAAACTGCCCCACAAGAGATGGCAGAACAATAGACTCTGTATGCAAATGCAAAGGACGCATACAGTGCCAACACCCTTCCCCACTGGGAAGATCAGATCGCGACCTGGTTGTTTTGTGACACCAGCACGCTCCTCCTTTGTCCAGCGGCAGCCTGCATCCAAGGCGATTAAAGTTAGAGGTGGAATCAGATAGCCTCAGAGTAATTGCAGGACTGCTTGAGTTCATTGACTGGGATGCCTGTGATCCACATGGGGAGGACATCAATAGCATGGACTGACTGCACTTCACAGAATACATCAAATTCTGTGAACACACTGAATTTCGCCAGCCAGGACTGTACGCTACTCTAACAAGCCCTGATCACTCAGTGACCTGAAAGCCCTTCTCAAATCAGAAGAAGAAGGCCTTCAGGTCAAGGACAAGGAGGAGATGAGAAGGATACAGCAATTTACCTGAAGGCAGAGCTGAGGAGGCTAAGGACTCTACAGGAGGAAGCTGAGCTGGCTCAGCAGAACACCAGAGACGTGTGGACTGGGATGAGGGAAATAACTGGCTTCAACAGTCAAAGACAGGCAGCCACACAGTTCGGACAGGGCAAATGAACTGAACTGTTTCTCACCAGATTTAGTCTACAGCCCTCCGCTGTGTCCTCCCCACACACTCTGGCCTCCAAACATCCAGCCACCTCCTCCCCACCCTCCCGTGAGCTCTGACCCCACCCCTGCTAACTGTGACTACTGGCCAGGTAAAGAGACAGCTGGAGAGACCCCACCAAGGCAAAGCTGCAGGCTCCTGACGGCACAGCCTCGCGTACTGGAAGACCAGCTGTCTACTATCCCCAGCCCCTCAACCTGAGTCGACCCAGGAGAAGGTTCCTACAATGTGGAAGACCTCCTGTCTGGTTCCAGGCCTAAGAAGCCTGGTCCTCTGACCCCAAAGACTACCGACTAACAGCCCATCTCATGTGATGAAGGTTCTGGAGAGGCTCGTCTTGGCCCACCTTCGACCGCAGGTAAGATCTTCTCTGGACCCTCTGCAGTTTGCTTTACCAGCCCCGCTAGTTGAGGATGCCGCATTCACCTGCAGAGGGCTCATCACATCTGATGGTGCTACGTACAGTGAGAATCACCTTCTTTGATTTCTCCAGTGCATTCAACACCATCCAGCCACTTTACTGAGAGAGAAGCCAGACGACATGCATGACTCCACCCACAGCCTCCTGGGTTACTGACCACCCAACAGACAGGCCGCAGTTTGTCCGCCTGGCGCTGCTCGTCTGGATGTAGAGTGACGTGGAGCACTGCAGGGGACTGTGTTGTCTCCATTCCTGTTCACCCTGGGTACACCTTCAGACTTTCAGCATGGTCTCTGAGTCGCCCACTTGCAGTTCTCTGACACTCTGCAGTGGCCGGGGTGTACTAAGGTGGACGGGAGTGAGGAGTACAGAACACTGGTGAGTGACTTTGTGGAGTGGTCTGGGAGGAACCACCTGCTGCTGAACGGGCCAAGACCAGGAGATGGGTGATCACTTCAGAAGAAGATGACGGCCACACAGCCCTGAGCATCCTGGGAGAGGATGATCGAGGTGGTGGAGGACTACAGCACTGGGCGCACACATAGACAGCAAACTGAACTGGAAGACCAACACCGAGGCCAGCAGGCCAAGAAGGATGAGCAGACCTACTTCTGAGGAAGCTGGAGATCCTTCAAGGCAGCAGTAGAAGATGTTGACACTTCTACCAGTCTGTTGTCGCCAGCACTGTCTTCACGCTGTGGTCTGCTGGTACAGCATCGAGCCAGCACACCAACAGACTGGAACAAGTTGATCAGAAAGGCTGGTTTGTGATTGGCTGCAAAACCACACCCTGGAAGCTGTGGTGGAGAGGATATGCTTTGAACAAACTGTTAAAGCATTCTGGAAAATCGGACCACCCTCTCCACTCCACTTCTGACAGGCAGCAGAGCTCCTTCTCAAACAGACCTGATCTGGCTCACTGCCAAAGACAGATACAGGAAATCTTTCTGCTCCATGCAGCCAACCCTGTTCAGTAAGTCTGTTCGACTGAGACTCACAGCCCTAAAAGGTGATGTACCTCCATCAGTACTTTCTTGCAGTACATTATCAAGTAATTATTTATTGCATTGTATATGTTGTAACATGTTAATATCTAGCGAGGCCGTTGGGACAAGTCAATTTCCCATGTCTGGGATCAATAAAGTATTTCTATTCTATTCTTATCTCTATATACAGTACAAGGATAAAATTCATCATTTGTCATTGAAACTAAACTAACGAAGTTAACTAACTTTGAGTTTACTATTATTCATCCTCTCATGTTGGAATGTTAGCAACATTGAGTCCCACGCTATCGTACTCACAACTAAAGCCATGGTGGCCTGGGTCGGTTTCGACATCATCTCCACTGAGTCTACATTAGTGGAAAGCTGTATATCTCCAATTAGCTTCCAGATTTTTCTTAAGCTATAAATAGTATACCAGGAGCTCAAGTAAATAATTACTCTGGTGTCCACTGTGGATTTATATGTTTTTACCTGCATGTTCATCAGCGTTCTATGCAATGGTAAGGAATGTGTGAGCATTTGTCTGTTTGTAGGTATGTGAAATGTGTTTTTGTGTGTGTTTGTGTAGAGAGACAGACAGAGAGAAGGAAGTGTGTAAGTGTGAATAACGTGTATTTATATTTATGTATCATTTATCTTTATTTAGCGGTCTCGGGCTGCAGTAGTAGCATTATTTACATAGAACATGCCATGTTACAGTGTTACATGAGATTTGCTTTAGACTGTATACGGGAAAGGACAACAGCTCATGAATGATGGTCAGCACACTGTCCTACATAACTCCAGCTTAAGGCAAATAAAAGCATTGGAGAATATGCTAATGTATGCAAGTCAATAAAAAAATAACACATACAAACACACACAATAAGGGCTTATGTCTATATTATGCATCTTTAAAAGACTTCCTTTTGATTTGCTCATTTTCTCTGACTTATTATCATATAAAATAATAAGAAATTTATTTTTACAGCTTAGTGCTGTGTTCTTTACTATATTCTTTACGTATCAGAAATCGTTTGATGTGTTTTAAATTTCTTCGAAGAAAACAAAGGCGCAGTATAAATTCAAAGCAGCTAGACTGCAATTAGACAGTCACTGTGATTGGAAAAGAATAATTATCCATGATGCTGGCCTGTTTATATCTGTTCAACCACTCAACCCCAGTGAAAATAAAGAGAAAGAGGTCGATCCAGAAAAATAAAATTAAAAGGCATATTATTTTGATCGGGTGGTTTAACTGAATATAATTTGTGATATTTAACACCATTGTTTCACAGTTTGGCCATGACTACTATACAAAAGTTAGTTTTTACTGGTGAAGCAAAAAAATTCACCCAGAGTAAAATGTTGCCATATTATGTTTCTGACAGTCTCACATTTTGATGTTTTAAGACAAATCAGAAATTCATTCACCATTCTATGTAACCTACCATTTTTTCAAAACAGTTCAGATGATCATATAGTTCTTTCCCATCTGGGTGCTGACACACTGATATAATAAACACTAAACAGTATATCCAAAGTAGATCTCTCCCAGCCAACTGGACTGAAAGGTTTCCTTGAAAACGCTTCTTCCGACTCTCAGTGACCACCCGGGCCATTAACATGCCAATGGTCCACAGGGCTACATTTTCTGCTTCTCTGCCCCAGCAAACTTCTAGAACTGAAGCAGCTTCTGAGAGGGCGAAACTCAAGGAAACCTCTTTCAGTCCAGTTGACACAGAGAGATCTACTTTGGATAACCATGACCTGGATGAGTGAGAATCTACACAGACAACTAAACAGTATAGTACTATCTGACACCACATAGTTCATCTAAAGTGTATTGTTATTAGTTGACAGGATCTGACAGTTACTAATCTTTTTGTACAGGGGCTGTACAGCCCCTAGCAAAGGGCCTTCAAAACCATACTTCCAAAAGCATCTTCTAAAGGATGCCCTGGGGGACATGGAAGAATGCCTCCAGAAAACTAATGTGGAGTGGTTGGGCAAACTCCCATGAGCCCTTACACTCTGTGAGGTGGTAGCTGGTACAGTGTCTCCATGACCAAGACAAAAATTTCATTGTTCCTCCTGAATCCAAGATTTGACTTTCGGTGGAATTCTCCTCTCCAGTACCCTGGAACAGATTTTTCCAGGGAGGTTAAGGAGTGTGAATCCTCGATAGTTAGAACACACTCTCTGGTCCCCCTTTTTGAATAGAGGGACCATCACCCCAGTCTGCCAGTCAATAGGCACTGACCCCATCTGGGCCAGCCCACGCAGCGTGTGTGTCAGCCAACACAGCCCCACAACACTCAGAAACTTAAAGTACTCATGGCAAATCTCATCCACCCCTTGTAACTGAGGAGCTTCCGATCTACCTCAATAACTTCATTTTGAGTGATGAATGAGGGAAACCTCTGAGTCATCAATGCCCTCTGCTCTCTACGGAAGGTTAGTGGGATTGGATCCCCTACTTGAGAGGAATGGCTTCACTTCTACTGTAAACAGTGTTGGTGAGCACTTGTTCACCCTCTGAGGTGAGTGTTCATGGTTTGCCTGAATTTCTGCAAGGATAACTGGTGAAGTCTTCTCCTTCAGCCCATCCCCTCTCTTCACTTCCTGAGGTCCAAGACACAGTCGAAGGTCAATTACATACTAATTAAGTCAGTTATTGACTTTGAGCATAGCATGTCCTGATGCCACATGCACTGATAGAACCCCTTATGTTAGATTGTAGTCTTGTTATTGACAAACTGTGACTACCAAAGAAGTCCATCAACAAAACACTGCTTGGGTTCAAATCAGAGAGGCTGTTCCTCCCAATCTCAACCCACCAGGTTTCAATGTCACTGCCCATCTGAGCATTGAAGGCTTACAAGAGAACAATGGAGTCCCCAAGAAGGCCAGGAACTCTTTATGGGCGATAAGCCAAAAACTGTACCTACGACAGAAAACTATGCGCACAGCCATTTTCATGCAAGGCTTGGCATTTATCAACCTGGATGTGAGCGTATGAGTTGTTCTGCTAAATTCACGTCGTCTGACGTCATGTACACAAGTTAGAGTCAGTGTGGATTTGTAGTATAATGGCAAAATCTTAAAAATGTAAAACAATGATTAAACAAACCTCAACCACTAGTATGACAGCCACATATTTCATAGTTTAAAACGTAAAGGAATATCATTGAATAAAACAAATATATCTGTTTTTTACGGAAGCGTTTTGCATCCATCCATCCATCCATTTTCTATAGCCATGCGTTATCCAACTTTTTTTGGTTGCAGGGGTCTGCTGGAGCCTATCTCAGCTGTCAAGGGGCGAGAGGCAGAGTACACCCTGGATAGGTTGCCAGCCTATCGCAGGGCTAACATAGAGACAGACAAGCACTCACACATATGGTCAATTTAGATTGCCTAATTCACCTAATACCAAGCATGTTTTGACCAGGGAGGAAACCGGAGTGCCTCAGAAACCTAATACATATTAGGAGAACATGCAACGACACAGAAAGGCCAGAGCCAAGATTTGAACCTAACCTTCTTAAGGTGAGAGGCTACAGTGCTAACCACTTGCACCCAATTGTAAGATTGTGGTGCATTCACCTTGATAAACTACAACTAGTTTTTTCCTGAGAAATTCATGTTTGGTTTGATTTTTGGTATATTTCTGTTTGTATTCTGACTTAATTTTTTCTTTTTATTTGTTTTTTTATCATCGTTTTTTTAAGTAAGCGTGTCCTTTTTGTCAAAGTAAATGTTTTCTGTTTTTTCATGGTAATTGCTATCACTAATAATTGAAGAATCTCGTTACAGAGCAGCAGCTGAGTTTCAACAGTAAAGTTAAAGAAGTTGTTTCAGTGACTTTCCAGCAGCAGGCTGAATAGCAACTGGTTGAGTTCATAACCGGCATTATTTAGCAATGCCCAGCTATATGAGTGGGAATTAATGATTTTATCAATACTTCCATTAGCGATGATGTCGCTCTATCAATCCATTTTTTTAAATCAATTCTCCTCTCTAATGATTGCTGAGCGTTTTTTTTTTTTTTTTTTTTTCTGGGGGGGGGAGTACTTTTACAGTCACCTTTACACTTTGTAGCATATTAGTGGTGCGCGAAAATTGACAGAACAATGGCTTGCAACAATTGCACACGACATTTCGTTTCTACTTTTCGAAAGGGAAGCCTAGCTTTAGACCGCTTCTTCCTCTGTTTCCACATGGCTGAAGGAGTGTGCATTGCAGAGTATGTGCCGTAAATTGCGCAAGGTACTGCAACGCAAGTCACGCAACGCATTACAATGCAACGTTGTGCTGGGAAATTAAAGCATTGTTAAGAAGAATTGATAACACTGGTGGTTTACAATTCCAATGGAATCGATCAGTTGGAAGGAATCGACTTTTTATTCCGACACAACACAACAGATGCTGACAGTCCAGCCAATCAGGAAGGAGAAACTAAAGGCATTAGGGGATACAAAACTACGCAGGAAATACACAAGAAAGTTCAGAATAATCATAGTAATTTCTAATTGTTTTATTATCTTTCAGCTATTTTAAAAAAAATACTATTGATAGTTAAATTTGGATAATATGGCTGGTATCACGAAAGAGTGTAATCAATGTATCACATAATGCACTGGGAAAAGTAGTGTCCAACCGATGCACTGCTTTCTCGTCCACATCCGTCTGTCCGTCCATCCTGGATTAGATTCCATTCAAGTTAAGGCGTCAGTTTCCACTGGCTGCAGCTCCATCCACGGCAGGGCTGGGGGCTTACGTCACCCTCCGGAAAAATACGCATCGCTTCTATTTTGGACGGACGGACGGAGCACGCCGCGCAATCTACACAAGGCATCGCGTGTGGCACAGGAAGTTGGGTGCAAAGAAAAATAAAACATCCGGGAATTTGTCAAAATAAAAGGTCCCGTATTTAGAGCGATCACTTTTTTTACATTATTATGTATGAATCATCTTTCTTGTATCGCTTTTATCTCTTTTTGTATGGATGCTAAACAACATCAATAAGTTAACTTGTTTGCATATCTTCAATATATTAAATAAATAACGTAAACAACCATAATTTACAAGAAATAATCGATCTATTACACATTTTAGGAGAAATTTGATAGAATTACCCATGGTAGAGTCACCAAAATCTGAAGAAAGGGAAATTTTTACCCTCTAGGAACCAAGAATGTCTTCTGGTACTCGTCAAAACTACAAAGTGGCAATATCATGGTCGTGACATGATTTTCGCTTTCAGCCCCGTTAAATATCGCTTCTCAATACAAGCATTTATTTTGACAATTTTCTCCTGGATGTTTTATTCTTCATCCTTTGCAGTTTATTTAGTTAGGGGACATGATGCTAATCAATACTTTTTATAATGAACGTAACTATTAGTGGCATAATACTAGATCAACAAACAAACAAAGTGTTTTATATTTTTTAATCAGTAGAAAAATGCAATTAGTCAAATGCCACTGACGTGAAATTTGGTATGTATTTATATAACACTATGACGCAATTTAGTGACGCAACAGGTTTGTTTTGGTATTGCATTTGGTATTATTATTAATGGCTGAACTAAAACAAATTTTCTCACTCTGAAAATACAAAATGTTATAAAATATCTGTAATAAATATCATTCTCTAAACTATTATGTATTTACATGAAAGGATATTTTTATATTTCTTGTTGTAGCACAATGTTTCTCAAAGAGTGGTCGACCACTAGATAACCCCTAGTGGTCCGCGAGGTGACATGTAACAAATCACATTTAAAATTTAAAATTTCAATATTTAAAATTCATTGTAGTGTTTCTCGAACTGCCAGTCCGGTAAACATGGTATATTTGCTGTTTAGGCATTGTCGCACTTGTGCCGTAATGGAATGTGCGACAAAGCAATTAATAATGGATCAGTGGCTAAATAGGGACAATAAAAGGGAAACAGCAACTTTGAGAGAAAAGTAACGATTGAGGAATCAAACGCTAGTAACTCTGAAGATGGCTTAATGCCGAGACGTCTCAAGACAGATCCTGCTGCAAAGTTGTGAAACTGTCGTCAAGCCCAACACTCGTCGGAGAAAATACCACAGTGACTACATTCAATTCGGGGTTTTTTGGAGTGAGGATGAGGAGGATCCCAAACCACACTGTGTTTTCTGTTATAAAATGTTATGAAACCTGCAAAGGCTCCATTTGGAAACTAAACAAAAGTAGTACATGGGGAAACTTGTTGAAATCTTTGAAAGGAAAGGCAGTCAACTGAAGAAGCATACAAAGAATGAAGCCTCACAGTTTTTGGTAATCTGGGAACAACAATGCGATACACAGAGGGGTTTTACACAAGGTATTCCTCCTGATCGCTAAAGCAGGAAAACCTCATTCAATAGGTGAGAATTTAGTTAAACTAGCTGCACAGGTGATGGCTCCCATTTTGTTTGGGGGAAAAGGCAGTGACGAAATTAACAGGATTCCTCTCTCCAATGACACCGTCCAGCGGTGCATAAAATCTATGGCTGAAAGTGTTGAAGATCAGTTGTTGACACATTTGTGCCAAAGCCAGCCTTTCTCTCTACTGACATTGGGAATGAGGCAAATTTGTGTGTTTTATGAGATATTCCGGTGGAGTGCATGATTACTTTCTCTTTTGTTGTTCCCTGCCAACCAGTACCACAGGTGAAGCAATTTTAATTCACTTAATTCTGCTATCACAACAACCCTGATTGGTAAAGATGCCATTTGCACTGACGGCAACTGCAATGACTGGCAAGCAGAAAGGACTAGGAGCACACATTCGCGAAGCAGCACCATGTGCAGCAGCAACAGACTATTGCATTCACAGAAAACAACTGGCCGTGACAAATATGCCATATTGCGTAAAATCAGTACTGGACCATTCTGTGAAAATCATCAAGAAGATCAAATGTAAAGCACTGAATACACGTCTTTTCAAAGCGTTGTGTGAAGAAATGGAGGTAAACATACAAAACCTCTTTTTCACACTGATGTCATGGTTGTCACATGGAAAAGTTCTCACCCGTCTATTCGAACTGCGAGAAAAGGTAATGTTGTTCCTGCACCCTATTGATGAAATGTACAACAGACATCATGATTTCCAATGGCTCACAAAGTTAGCATACTTGGTGGATATTTTCAGCATTCTCAATAATTTGAATGTGGCACTACAAGGAAAGACTGTCACCATCTTCAATGTTCAAGACAAAATTAAAGCCATGCCCTGCATGGAAATTGTGGTGTAGCTGTCTCGGATTGTAGAGAGTTTGACAGTTTTCCTATACTTGCTGGGATTTTCTCCTCACTGCTGGAGAGGATCTGATGGGGAGCACACCTGTGCACTCTTCTGCCAACATCTGCAAGACCCTCCACTTGCAGTTGGGAATATATTTTCCAGAATTAGATGCAAGCTTTGAGTTAATCAGAAATCCATTTAGATAAACACATCAAGCAAGCTGCTCCCAAGCTTTCATCAAGGGAGGTTGACAGTCTTGTGGACATTGCATTAGATGTGACACTGAAGACTCTCCTCCTGGGCTAACACCTTATCGTTGTATGTCCCCATGATCCTAGGAGCTCAGTTGTTTGGGCTTTATGCCCCTGGTATGGCCACCCATGGCAACTAGGTCCTACTGTAGGTAAGGGACCAGACAAAGCGTAGCCCAAGACCTCTATGACATGAATAGAAATGTCCTGAGCTCTCTGCCTGGACGTCACTGAAGGGGCCCTCATGGCAGGTCTGGGGGCGGGGCACAATGGCCTGGACAGACCCCATGGGCAAAGGTTTCGGACCTTTGCCCATGGGGTCTGTCCAGGCACAACCCGAAGAGTCAACATGGGACTCCCTTCCCGTGGGCTTGCCACCTGCAGGAGGGGCCAAAGGGGTTGGGGTATTGTGTGATGAGATCAGTGCTCATGCTGGCAGCGCATAGTGAGACCTGGAGGGGCATGATCGGAAAGAATGGCCCCCCTGATCTGAACCCGAGTGGGGTTCTGTTGTTGGACTTCTGTGCTCATCACAGATTGTCCATACTGAACACCATGTTTGTTATGGACTAAAGGAAGGAATAAAGGTGTTAAGGAATAAAGGTGCCCATATGTGCACTTGGCACCAGGACACCTTATGCCGCAGTTTGATGATCGACTTCTAGGTCGCGGGTCATCGGATTTGGCGCCGCATGTCCTGGACACCTTGTTAGCAGAGGGGGCGGAGTTGTCAACTCGATCACCACCCGGTGTGAGTTGGCCCGAGGGTGGGGGAGGATGTCGACAGACCCGGCAGACCCGAACTTACTGTGAAGGTCTGCTGGGAATGCCTGGCAGAGTCTCCTGTCAGAAGGAGCTTCAACTCCCATCTCCAGGAGAGCTTCGACCATGTCCCGGGGGAGGCGGGGGACTTGAGTCCGAGTAGACCATGTTCCATGCCTCCATTGTTGAGGCGGCCGACTGGTGCTGTGGCTGTGAGGTGGTTGGTGCCTGCTCGGGCGCACACCCAAACCCGGCTGGTGGACACCGGGCGGTGAGGGATGCTGTCACACTGTAGAAGGAGTCGACGTGGGCTTTGGCCCAGGGACTTCTGAGGCAGCAGACAGCACCGCAGGCTGGCGTGGAGTGCAGCTACGTGTGGTCCCCGAGGCAAAGACCTGGGCATGGGAAGAGTTCGGTGAGGCCATGGAGAATGACTTCTAGATGGCTTCGAAAAGGTTCTGGACCACCATTTGGCATCTGAGGAGAGGGAGACAGTACGTCAGGATGTTGTGGATCGGTGGAAGGACACTGGCTGAGCCTCAATCCCACCGGCGCGCTTCCGCAGGAGGCAGGCCTGGGGACTCGGGTGGGGCTTTCTTATCGGGGCTGAGGTTGCCGTGTAGGTGACAAAAACCTCGCAGGTCCCGGGTGGAAAAGCTGATCCAAAAGGCTTTGGGCACACTGCAAGAACAAGATCGCGTACAAGCGTGGCCGAAATGAGCCCTCCCGTAGGGGTGGCTGGGCCTCTTCCAGAGATAGGGGTGAGAAGCTCTGCCATCCAGGGGAGCTCAAAGTAGAGCCGTTGCTCCTCCACGTTGAGAGGAGCCAGATGAGGTGGCTCGGGCATTTAGTCAAGATGTCTCCCGGACTCTCCTTGGATAAGCGGTAAGATGATGCATGGGATGGATAGAACGCTTGACTGAGTTTTCTCTTGGCTTCACATCTAACCTGAGCATCCTGAGCTGGCTGGCTCTGCTCTGAAGCTGTTGATGCCATTTCTAACCACCTACAATTGTGAAGTTTTCAACACTTGGCCTGAAAACAAAACAACGCAACCAGATTAATGTTTATTTATGATACGAGACTGAAACTCCAGTTTGGAGCCATACATAAGCTCAGTGATGGCTCAGAAAAAGCAGAAACTTATCACATTAAGATGGACAGAGAAAAAACTGAGTGAGTACAGAGACTATGATTCAATTCAATTCAATTTTATTTATATAGCACCTTTTACAAAAAAAAAAAAATTATATTGGTAAAGCTTGGCTTGGTCCTCCCAAGATTTAAATAATTTACTTCACTGTATATTCCCTGATGCATCTGTCATACCAGCACCCATTCGTTGTAGTATATTGTTTTGGGGGCTATTTAAAGTCAGGTGGTCCATGGGTGTTTATTTATGGGTTAAGTGGTCCTTGGTCTGAAAAAGTTTTAGAAACACTGTTGTAGCAGATATATGGTGAGTAACACAGATTAAAGTTTTTTGTTTTTCAGATAGAGAAATATCAACAGCAACATAGTTCCCACTTTTGATTAGCGCCGTTACTTGTCAGTTGTAGAAGCAGCAGTGTTTTGTCATTCACTACTATAACTGTAAAATAAAGCAGAAATACTTTCATCCATGCCAATCCATCAAACATCACAACACACTTTGCCTTTACTACATACATATCCTCTATTTTCTGTGATTTCAGACATGGCCTCATCTATCTCTCACACTCATCTTTGACTAAAACAGACTAATTCACAGGGCAAACTTTCCCTTTTTCAATATGTTGATTTGATATACTCCAATAAAGCCTTTCTCCCAGACACCATCAATTGTCTATAGATTTTTCTTGGCTCTCCTCAGAAGAGAAACAAAAGTAGACCCTGAAAATCCTCTAGCCTGAGTCTTTATTGACATCATCACAGGAATATCGCCCATTTTCACCAAGGGATCAATCAGCCTGTCACCGCCTACTTTTCAGGCTCACCTTTTTTCTTTGGGCCTGTAGTACATTTGTCTGCATATATCTCTACTATATGTTTACTTCTGTGTTTAAGCTTAAGAAAAGAAAAATTACACTTTAGAAATTCACATGATATTGACTTGTGCTAACATTTTTCTTTTCTATTTTTTAAATGAAGAAGTGATAAATGCTAGATTAAGTAGCCCTCAAGAATATGCCATAAATATAAACCACCAAAGATGATCTGCACTGTATAGTTCAGAGCAAACCTGAGCAAAACATTTCTCCTTTGGATAGCAGCTCCCCTTATCTGGGGGGAGTCGGTGGAGAGTTTATACCTAATTAAAGGGAATGGATAAATTGAGGTACATCAGATTAGGCACTAAAGCTGTAATCCTCAGATTCTAAGAAATGAATCTAAAATGGGCTCTGGCAAACAGCATAAAGTGGACATTAGGGGTCAAACATGACTTTTTTTTAAATCATATCAACAGATAGAAATTGTCATTGTTTTTATTTTAATGTGAATTGTAGTGTCATCATCGAGCCCTCATCGAATGATCTCCTTCTTGCCACTGGCTCTGGTTCCCTGGCGAATTTAATCTTACTCAATTCAGCTGCATTCACAGTCTCCCCACACATCCTCCTGACAGACTCACCAGCATTGGTACTGCGGGCATACCACTAAACTGGTTCACCTCCTACTCGCTGCATCGCCTCCCAGTTCATTAAACTAGTTCCCACAGTCATGTCTCTCAGTCACCTCCTTAGGGTCCTAAGGTTCAGTCCTGGACCCTTTACTGTTCCTCATTTCCACATTCTCCTCTTGGACAAGATCTTCAAAAACACATTTCTTTCCCCACTACTACACCTGGACGACACTCCAATACCTTCCATCTCACTCATTTTTCTTCTTCCTCTCTTTCCCTTCCTTCTCAACTGTCTGAATCCACCTCCAAGCTTACCCTTTCAAATCTCTCCTCCACCAAACACCAATAAATTGAAATCCTGTTGGGACTTCAAATTCCTTGGTCACCCATAACTTTACCCTGTTGGTCAACAACACCTCGAGCATCCTCTCATCACAGATCAAGAGCCTTCCCAGGCCATCCTATACTCCACCCTCTTCCTCAGGTCCACATCAACCATGCCTCCAAGACTGCCTGGCTTCACTCTTACGAATATCAACCACCTCCACCTCCCTCTTTCACACTCCATCTCAACCACCATCCTTATAAACTCCCTGTAACCTCTGTGTAAAACTACTGCAACCCTTTTCTCTCAAAACCTCCATAAACTCCGACAATTGTCGATCTTTTATTGCCGATTTCATGTGTTTTATTTATAGCGACCTTGAGGATCCAAAAGGCGCTTAATAAATAAGAGAGTTATTATTATTATTATTATTATTATTATTATTATTATTAATACAATAATAATAATAATAATAATAATAATATTATTAATAATATAAAGAAATTAAATTACAGTATATTACAAACCAGAATAAATATATTTTTACTCCTTTCATGTATTTTCTCATGATTGGCATTGAAATGATTGTGATTGCATATCGATAATGTGTGTATTGCTTTGTTTGTGTTCTTGTATTTGCTACATTGAGAGTACAAAACCTGCATTCTCCTAGCAAAGTGAGCACATTTTTGGGAAGTGAGGACATTTGGTCTGGTTCTCAATATTCAAAGGCTCTGTTTGTTAGAACTTAGTCTTGTTTAGGGTCATAAATAGGATTTAGGTTAGGGTAGGGCTTAGGGTATAGACTTTAAATGTGATGGTTAGGGTAAGGAGCTGGGTAATACATCATGCTTATAAAAGTCCTCACAAAGATAGAAGTACAAGGATGTGTGTGTGTTCACAGACAAAGAATGGTTGTGTTGGGTGAAGAAGTGAGCTCACCTGGTATTGAACACAGGTGGGCATAATAATTTCCTTTTATTCTCACTACACACATTTCCACTCTCCTGTCTACTCATCCATTCTGAGTTATACAACACACACACACACACACACACCTACACACACACAGCTATATAGAGAGAAGCAGGGAGAGAGAGAGTTTTATGCAAGCCACCTTATTGAAGCAGAGGCATATCATGTTGGTCGTTTGATTGTGCTCAGCTTGCAAAATTATTTACAATTTGTGATGTAAAAAAAACTGTAAAAAAATGTATTTGCTAAATAATAATGTAAGGCAAACTTTCCAATATCTCTCCAATATATCTCTGTCTGTGACTTGTATAACACAAAGTGGTTGAGCTATATTTCATCATTCTGTCATTGCCTTTAGATTTGCTTGGACTGTTACTTCGAACTTTTCAGAAAAGACAAAAATGAAGGCACTGTAATGTAGCTATTGAACAAAACAAAGTCCAAGGAGATTTGAGGGCACGAAGAAACCCCCCCATCCTTGACATCACTTCCCCCATCCTCTTTTCTTTGGCCACACAACCCTGGTGGGGGGCAACGAGTCATTTCCAGGCAACAAAAGCAGAACATGGCCAGTAGGCTTCGATGTTTATTTTAGTAGACTATTCACCCCCCGTTGCTTGGCCTTCTTTTGTGTCTATCCAGGTACAACAACACCCTTCCCCCCACACACATACACACACATGCACACACAAACAAAACTATTCTCCCAAGGCATTCTTTTGAGCTTGACCCCAGGTCAAGGGATGTCCTGTACTTAAACCCTTAACCCACCAACAACCCTCAACGTCCTCCTTTAATCCTATATGAGTGGTGTGCTTTTCTTCATTCATTGTGTTGTATTCAGACATCACCTCCAAATGGACCAGAATCACCACAAACACAATAAAAATCAATTAAGATATTATGAATTTTTATGATATTTCCCTGATTCTCTGATTCCACGACTCCTGATTTGCTATCATCTTTGGCAGTGCTGCCATTTTTCAGCCAATCGGCATATGCTTTATATCAGTTTGACATTTTAGATGAGAACAGATTTTTGACATTTTGCACTTGTCAGGACTGATTACCTGTTTTTTTTTTTACCAAAAACAAAACAAAAAGACATCTCCACCATTTGGGTATTTACATATTAATCCCATCAGGACCAGAGAAGAAGGGAGTGAATGGAGAAAGACTGAGGCCAGGAGAGATTGGGAATTGTTGCAGGTGGTATTGTGGTGGAGGAGGTTACGTTTCCTTTCACTGCCTGCCAATCCATCATGGCTCAGTCTACCACAGTGGGGGCTGACAGGCAGCACTGAAGAGAACAAGGCACAGCAACGGAGATCCCTCTACACAGCCATCAGTCATCCCCCCCAGCAGGCTCTGAACTTTCTGTAACCTTTTCCAGAGCCTCCTCAACAGCGTCCACTCCTTAAAACTCAGTTAGCCTTAAAGACCCCAAAACAAGCCTTTGAATGTTGTGAGCATCTGGACACTTATCTAATGCAAAAATGCATCTGACTGTTGGTTTTTGTTCTGAGACAAAGAAGAAGAAAATGATGGGACTGGTCTTTTATTTTCATACAGTAAATGTTGAGGGTTTGCATCTCTTCCTGACAACCGGACTGTGAGAAAAGAGGAAACACAAAAAACTAACTTCTCTCTCTCTCTCTCTCTCTCTCTCTCTCTCTCTCTCTCTCTCTCTCTCTCTCTCTCTCTCTCACACACGCTCAGACGATATAGAGGGCTGATGAAAAGTTTAGATCATTAGGCTAGACACGTGTTTGTCACACTTTCAGATTCAACACATTTGAATTTTGCTGAATACTGGCTCCCTCTTCTGTCCCAGCCTTATTCCTCCTTTCCTCCTAGTTCTGCTTACATGTTTAGAGACATCCATGCTCATCGCTGCTGTCCAGATAACACTACACTACTGGTGTGAGAGGAAATGAAGCCCTAATAGGAAATAGGAATAGAGAGAAAGGAAGAACTACAGTATAACTACAGAATTTTTAATGTATAGCGGTGAGTAACTATGACATGGATGAATTCATGGACACACAGAATTATTTGCCTATCAGCCCTCCTATCTATGACTTCATTTAAAGATGTAAATTCATCAGAAAAGTCAAAAGTGAAGGTTAACCCAAGATATGAAGATTTTTTTAATGATAATGATTCTTTTCCCAAATGCACTCCATGAAAGAAAAAGTCGTATAATATGGATTAGTGTTCCAAAATTCCACAGATTTACGTGGAATCTAATTTTACTGTAATTCTTAAAATAATAGTAGTGAATAATACTAGTGAATATAAGTAGAACTGAACATTTGACAAGACATACATACTTTACAAAATTAAATTGAAAATCAAAATATCAAAACATCAAAACTAATCATTATTAGCCATTCCTGAACCTGATCAATGAATCAACATTGTCATCCATTCTTATAAAACATTAAAACACTTGAATAACTAATTATTCAGAAATTGAATGATGATGGAAAATTGGACATACAATAGTTAGTTAGTTGGTTGGATAGTTAACTAATTGTTGTGTCCAGTGTCCAGTCCATTCAATGCAGTAAATCATGCTTATATAGTAGTTTCCCGTTTCCTCAGTGGAGGGATAATTATGTTTTCTCATGTTTTTTTTTCTGTGTGGTTTAACTGAAATACTGGGTCATGACAAGTGCATCTTACAGAGAAAATCTTGTTACTGTGATGAAGACCTGAGGCTCCTGTGTTTCTGTGAAACTGGCCTATATCACATTTGAGGATTCAGACCACAAAACACGTAAAGCATGCTGTCAAATGTATCCTGTAGGTGAATAAATTACATTTGAAGCTTAGGGTCTGACCTTCCAGGTGAAGATTTCATTGCATGTTATTTTGTACTGTCTAGCAATAGGATAGAGACCACGCAGAGGACTATGAGCGAATTTGATTGTCCTTTAAAGGGTATCAATGTGGCTTGTTTAGGGAAGTTTTTTTTTTCTTTGCTTCAGGGCCTAGGGCCTTAATCCAATTACCCTTCATGCTGGATTGGTTGTGAAGTAAACTTGCAGGTGGTTTTTTAAAGTCAAGTTAAATTCAACAGTTATTCAAGGTCAACATTTACAATATGATCATGAGTCTGAAAAGTTTCCTCATACAGATTTTCACTACTTGAGACTTTAAACAATGGGAAAATATAGTTTGCTTGTTACTTAAGATGGTCTGTTTATTGTGAATGAGTGGTTACTGTACTTATAACAGCAATGCAATGACAAACAAAGCAAAAGCATCAACATGATAAATGAAAGGGAAGCAGTTGTTCACTGTTATTTATAAACAGAAATATTCAAATATATGCTGATACCTACACAATGACCACATGGTAAATCTGGAAATGAATCAAGCACCAATTATTTTATCTTCACTAAACATAAGATGACCTTGTAAAGGTAATGACCATCGATCAGTCAGATGTTGATGTTACAACCAATGCAGTAACACTGTAGGATATAAGAATATTGCCACCACAAACATAGCTACTTCTACTACTGTTGCTGCTTGATGGTGATGGTAGTAGAAGTAGTAGTCTCGCCTTCCTGCTGTGGTACTGTGTTAATTAAATAGTTTTAGTTCAGCCAACGTGTTGATGTGCATAATAATAATGTGCAGATCATGGAGAAGGTAAATGAAAGAGATTAATTTGTTTTATTTAGCTGTGATGACATATCAGACTTGCACAGCACACATTGACAAACCATTTAAAAGTCTCATTAGATGTTCATATCAGTGTTAAATCAGCTGGTACTTTCCAGTGATCAATGAATTTTGCAGACATTGATTGTCATGTAGGTTAAATGTAAAATATCAAAAGTAAAGCTAATTCTAGACAAATCTGGAGTATAAATTGAACTAGAGTAGGCCACCTGGGCCAAATTCATCATACTTAAAATATCAACATCTAACTAATGTTTACTCAACACAAGTTTTGTAATGTTAGCCAAAAATCAAAAATATTACAAATACCAATCTGCCATATTAACCACCATCCTCAACATGAATTAGAGCATTGCATCTCAGGCTGTGATAGCATATGTATAGTTTGCATGAAGTGACTTATAAACAACTTTCTTTAATGTATATTTCAGCCTGGAGATGGATGCAAAAGCCTCTAGAGTGAAATGAATAAGTCAGTAACATCTGGGCAAGCGACAGTAAAGAGGGATTTAGTTGTAGCCCCAGGAAGGCGGGGAGAAGCTGTGTGTCCATTAAACGCTTTATTACAGAGCCAGCAGCCTCATCCTAACTCACTTAGCTTAGTGTGCAGGAGGCTGTGCTGGGCCTGTCAGACAACAAGCTCCTCAATACCAGCCATGCTGGAGGCAGAGAGCCCTTTATGCACTCTGTTTAGCTTAATCCACCTGATGGCTTGAATGTTTGTCAATCAGCAATCACAGATCCAAAGACATTACAAAAGTGTATAACCTTTTTAAATGAAGTGAAATTTTAAAAGATAAGCAGCTGTTCAACAGACATAAATTTAAAAAACATGGGAAACACATGATTAAAAGAAACGTTAAGATGTAGAAGTATTAGATCTATTTTTTTGTCACTATAGTTCTGTTTGCAGTATAGTAATCTTGTCAGCATTAACATAATCAAAAAAGATTACTGATGTAATTTTTAACCATATTTAACTGCGTACAGAACATACTATTTGACCATTACTATTTGACCACTACTTTGACCATTATTTCAATTTTTTCTGTGCGTGTGTTCTATTTGAATGGTCTCAGTCTGCTGGTTTAACTTACTGATCAACCTTCTATAGAAGGTACTTAAGTCTGAGGCCATGTCCTCATGTAGATGCTTAGGTAATTAATGCCTTAAATAAATCAACATGTAAGGAGTGTCTCTGCACTGGAAGACCCAGTCTGGACGAGTGGACTTAATCCTAAGAGGTATCAGCGGATGCTTAGCAAAGTTTAATGTATCAGTGTTAATCGTCTCATAAACTATGACTAGACACTGAGAAAGTTTTTAGGATTATGCCACTACTGACATCGCAGATGATGGTAGACTTTTCTGCACTATTGCCCAGCAGTCACAACACATTCAACTCCAGTTCCTGCATATTTACTCTGAAACTCTCCAGTTTCATCTGTGCCTTTCCAAACATCATTACTTGATCCAAAGGAATACTTTGCTATAAATATAAAGGAAACTCTTAGATTACATGTTCGAGATCTAAATGAATTAAATATTACAGTTGAAAATTTCATTACATAGCACAATTCATGGATAACAGAATAATTTATGATTGAACAGTGGAAACCTAAATCATTAACCCACTGAGTAACAGATTCACAATCACACTCATATTATATTTTTATCTAACTTCTGTGAATTTTCTGAGGATAACTCAAATCAAATTAAATTTATCTAGAGCCCTAACTCAGTGTTTACCCCAGAGGCATTTACAGTCTTCAAAGTTATAACACTGTCTGTCCTTTGCCCCTCCACCCAGGTAAGGAAAAACCTAAAAAACCCTTTTAAGGTAAAAGAAACCTGAAGGAGAGCCACAGGTGAGGAATCCCTCTCTCTGGGACTGACAGATGTGTAACAGATGCCACATAAAAAAGTATATCAACATTAATATTAGCAATATACCTATGTTCATTATAATTAAAGATATAGAAGGTGTCCTCACATGGAGCTCTGGGCCACTTGAGATCTTGATGGAATAAAATCCAGAATCAGCAGGTCTACAAGATAGGAAAAAAATAGCAGGAAAACAAGATAGGCTCCAGCAATAATCTGTACATTTATGTGACTTAAATTTAAATATAATTTGTTCATAATGAGGTTCAGTAAACATTCTATGGCCTCCATGTGCCTAGTTGCTGTTCCTACACATCTGGGCATGCTCCTGATGAGCAAAACGCCAGTCTCCTAGAGCAGTAGTTATTAATCCAGCTCTACAAAGCTCACTATCCGTCCGGGTTTCCTGTCCTGCCTAATTTGTACAAAGGAAACTGGGATCCCAGTTGAAATCATGCATCTGCCTGGTAGGGCAGAAATCTCTGCTGGGTTGCGGGCCTTGTAGGACTGGGTTGAAGACCATTGCCTAGGAGGATCTCCTGTGGTGTGGCATTTAGTGCAGAATGGGGGCCAAAATCAATAGCATCAGTGCCACTGATGCACCCCAACCACATTACACCGAGCACTGTCCTGCACCAGAAGAAAGCCAGGGCCACCATATTTTCTGACAAGGGGTCTAAATGTCTTTCCCTGGTACCCAACTGCAGTATCTCTGGCTAGCACATGGAGATCTGTCATTTGCACAGCAGGTGAAATTTATTCACAATCAGTGTTACTTCCTTACATAACATGTCGATATCCTGAAGGTGCTGGTCTTTCAAAAGGAGGACTCCCAGATGATTGTTTAAAGAGGTTTATAAAGAGGTTAACACTAAATATGAAAACAATAAAAAAAGAACTATACCTACTGATCAACATTATCACTACTTATTTGTGAATACTTAACTCTTGTAAACTAGAAGCTTTACTTTTACTGTGAATCACTCGAACACTCCGATCTGTGGCACAAGAGGAGTGCCACAGAACCAGGGAAAGACAAAGACTATTTAAACACTAAGTAGGGGTTCACAAGTCTAGACAGTCAGGAGTGAAGTAGATAATCACAAGAGTGGAAAACACACCAGGGTAGCAAGTCAAGTTATCTGAAAAGAGGATAGGTTAGCTTTTAAAATAAAACAGGAAGGTGATGTGAAGGGGAAACACAAACTTTGACGACATCAACAAACACAGTGAGACATT
Organism: Pao palembangensis; assembly: GCA_015343265.1. Lineage (NCBI taxonomy): Eukaryota > Metazoa > Chordata > Actinopteri > Tetraodontiformes > Tetraodontidae > Pao > Pao palembangensis. The sequence continues at coordinate 2,174,680 of CM027081.1, forward strand.
GTCTGCAGATGAAGGGCACACGTGACGTGCTGCAGTGGGAGGGTTGTAGTCCAGGAGTTCTGCACTTGCACAAGTTTTCTTATGAAGTATTTATATATATATATATATATATACACACACACACACATATGTATATATATTTGGCCTCTTATGATCAAGAACTTTCTTACAATTGTAAACCTTTCGCTGTCTGGTAACAGGGCAGATGACTACGGGTAAAGTTTTATTAAGAAGAATGGTCTGCCTTTCAGAGACTTAAACCTTAGTGAAATTGTCTTGTATATTTCCACATGATGTGATAATGTAGCCATATTGAATGTTAATACTTGTCTCTATAGCCCATCTGCTGGTTGAGGCTCTTGCAACAGTGAAGGGGGGTTAATGAAGCAGGGGGGTGATGGGGAATCAGCCAAAGTGCTTAGTTCACTAATTGATACGGGTTTGATCAAAGAAACATGAAAGGTGGTGTGAATGGTCAGAGATATCTGACAACTGTGAGGTTGACCACCTTGTCCACATCAAGCGGTCCGATGAAGTGAGGGGAGAGTTTCGAGTGGAAAAGGGGAGGGTCTCATGTAAAGAGCCACACTTGTTGCTGAGGTCTTTAGTCTGGTGCACTGATGTTTAGTTAGGTGCTTTATTTATTTTTCAAGTTAATGAAGGCCAGGGGCCTGACAGCTTTGTCAAGTTTTAAGCCTTTCAGGGTCACACTGGTCACTGTGCACTATGATCACAATCATTCTTTTTACCTGGAGACAAGGAATGGGACAAGGAAGAGATTATTAAATGTTGGTGATGTTCCAGATTACTGTTTTGGTTATAATTCACAATTTGTGGGGAAATAAGCTGTTCGTCAGAGGTCTACATTCTGCTAGTGCTTATCAAGATGTTATTTTATTTTGCATTGATTGGGAGTTGGTTTTATTGTGATTATTATAATTTTTTTTTCTTTTTTTTACCAAATATTTTTGCTAGAACTAACTTTTGGTTTTGCGCAATTCACAGCCTAGAAGAATTACTTTTGATAAATGATTAATTAATTAAAATATTTGTCTTATGATTTGTGGATTAGTTAAAGTCAAGATTAGGCATAAGTTTTTGGGTTTTGGTTAGCCTGTACAAATAACTGGAAAATGGATGTAAGACAGTGTAAAGACCCCAGAAAACTATATGTGTTTTAGATATTTTGAGTAAAAAGAATGAGTTTGCCTGTGTTTGGTTCATTAAGACAGTATCAGGAACCCTATGCAGTAAAATTCTACTGGATGACTGCTTCTGTGAAAAGAACTTTTTTTTCCCTATAACATCCTGACAAGCAATTCTTTTGGCAAAATATGCCACTTCTTTCTAAATGTGAGCTATTATTGCACCAAGTTCTTTTTTCATATTCCTGTTTCAAAGAAAATAAATGTCATTGTTTTAGTAACTAACCATTGCACACATGCCATTTACATCTGTTTGAGATGGCAGAGGAAAGGATCATTAGGTTACGCCATTACACTTAAATATTTTCCAGCAGCATAGATTCTCTGATTCTTTACCATCATGGAAGCACAAGAAATAAAAAGTATCTAAGTAGTATCACTCCGCTTTAAAGCTGTGTCTGTGTAGATAGATTTAAAGCTGTGAAAAAAGTAAAAAGTTGAATATGTAGTCTTCCTCAGAACTACTGTATAAGTCTTGTATATTATAGACATGTATACACTAGACTTGGAATGTTCTATCCAATCTCTGAAAAAAGAAAAAATGTACAAAGTGTGTGTGTGTGAAAAGATCTGTCAGAAAATAAGCTTAATAATATTCAGCATTTTTGAGTCATTAATTAAGAAAGAAATCATAAATCCTAAAGATTTAATGTAAAATGAGGAGTGTTAAAGTGAAAATATTTTATCATTTTATGATTGAAAACATTAATAGTGAACATGCACAAGTCTGACCATGGTTATATGCCTCCTGTATACCTCCATAAATGTGTATAATGTTGCACAAAAGACAACCTATTTGGTTGTTTCGTGTTTGAACATTGATGCATTGCAGACAAACTGTTTGTGTTCATGAATGAACCCTGTTCATGTTGTGATCATGCTCCGTTCTGCAGGGCTGGAGGAGACACTCCCGTGTACCTTGTGCTTTCACCTCCACTGATGGGTATAAGATATAGTTCAATTTCTTAAAACCACAACAAGCACACTGTAACCATGGTCGGTGGCTATTTTACCATTTTTTTTCTCTGACATATGGATAGATACTGTCTTTCAGTGTATTGTGTGATTGTAGGCCATCACATAATGTCACTGCTGGCTGACGTGGTTGATCTGCTGAATACAGAATCAGCTTGTCTGCAGTGTGCTGAGGCTGTCTTTGACAGTGTAGTGCTGTCTGTGTCACACTCTAACAGACAGCCAAATAACCCCTTGGCAGTGTAAACAAAGAGAGATTACACCCTAGTGAGTGGAGGGAGTCTTTCTGTGTGCTCCTGGCATCCAGGCTGGTCGCAGCAGAAACAAAGAAACAGCCAGTGAGAAATACGGAGATGCGGTAGGTAGACAAATGCTTGCTAAAATTCAAAATATGGAGGCTAATTATTCCACAATTCTGTGATTTGACTCAAAGAGTACTGACATTCAGTGACTGCTAGGTGTTGTTTCTTATTTATAGTATTTAAAATAGTATTCTTATAGTACTTTTAACAGTGGTGAACACAAACACCATTGACTATGATCTATTTTTCCTCCCAACAAACAAACCAACCAACAGAATCTCTTGGCAGAGGTTATTAGTTGTTTTTTTTTTTTTTAATTGCAAAAACACGAAAATCAAAAGGCTTACACAATTGTCAAAACCTTACACTCAAGGAGCAAAACACTGGACCAGATATTCAGTACTATAAACACAAAGTCAGCCTCACACTTTTTGCAGAACAATACACAGTGATTTGCAAAACACTAAACACACATCAGGTGTGCAAACATGATTGCTTTATTGCAGACACACCGATCAGGTTTGAGCACTATAAAAATGCAGCAGGTGAGTTCACTTGCTTTCAACCAAAATGGAAGAAGGTGAGAGGGGGAATCCGTGGAGGACAAGTAGGAGGTTGGTGTAGAGGTCAGGGAAGAGGAAGACCTGGAGCAAGAGGAGAATGTCCTCTAAAAAGAAGAGGACCATATTTGAAAAATGAAATTCATGCAGCACTAGTTAATCATGTCATGAACCATGGATTGACAGATTTTATATAAGGGGAAATAAATCATATTTTCAATAGTCTGCAGCATTGATCTTGTTTTGTGTTTTGATTTTCCATGTTCTATTTTGCAATCTCTCTGTGTACTTCATTACAGTAATCTAATCACTGAGAGGTAGAATTGCTAGGTGATTTAAGTTAAATACAACAGTGTTTAACTGGTTCAAATAGAGTTAAGCCTCATGAAAAGTATGTTTTATATGGTAACATGGTGTGGTTTTTATAAATGTGTATATAGTTTTGACAAGAGTGTTTCATTTTGCACAGAATATGAGGTGTTCTACATATTGTGTGGTTGTGCTAATTGTGCGTAGTGTTTTGAAATTCTGAGCCGTTTTCAAAATCGTGCCTAAGCAATCATAAAAAAAACTGTAATTAACATGTTCCAATGCATCTGAACTCATCTAAGACTAAATTATTTAGATATCAACTCACTTGAGATGAATGAGACAGTGGAATATGCAGAGTCAAATAGTAGTGTGTGTGTGTGTGTGTGTGTGTGTGTGTGTGTGTGTGTGTGTGTGTGTGTGTGTGTGTGTGTGTGTGTGTGTGTACATGCAGGCGTGTGTATGACGATAAAAAAGACTGGAATGTGAAATAAAGTGGAATGCAATTAAGAATGTAAGGCTTAGTGGAAATGTTAAACTTGCGTGCGTGTGTGCGTATATGTTCGGTGTCATTTCTTTGCAGGTGTCAGAAACTGCTGATACAATTTGTGATGACAGTATTATCCACATACTTGAATTGTCTTCATGGCTCTTTTTGAGTTCAATGTCCTGTCATTGTAAACTCATGACAGAGTGTCAGATTGAAACGAAAGTGAGCTAAAATCTAAAAACATAATTCAAGAGAATAAGAATACTAAAACCAGATGGCAAAGGTGACAGTGTTGTTTTTTGTTATTCTTAAATACTGTACATTTAAACTGCAATGTGATAATTCTCCTTTCATGCATTATTTTGTAATTTAACAGCAAAATATCATGATATAGGAAAAAATTCATGAAGTTGCCGATTAACTTCCAAACAAATCCACGTGAAGTTGTTTTCTCCTTTGCTTCTGTTTCTATCAGGGGGTATCTGTGTCATCAGACCCTGCTCTCTCTTACAGCCCTCTCTGTCTGGGGCCATCTACCACAGCTAATAGGCCTGTCAGCATTGTGACACCGCAGGGTCGAGCCACGTGACATCGCTGCGTGTCAGAACAGTTGCCCATTAGTAAGCGTGACTTGTCTGTAATGTCAGTACTATGGCATGTCTGATTCATTTGCGTTGACACTGACCATTATATCATATTTGCCATGAGGTCATAGAGGAGTGACCCTAATGAATATTAATCTGCTGTTGAATAGCACATGGCTTCGGAAGAGCTGCCTAGTTTTCATAGTCTTGATGAAAATTTTACATTCTGTGCAGAAATCAAAGGTATGAGGTTAGAACAATCTTTATGAAATGGCTGAGGATTGATTAATTAGCTAACTATTTATATTAATGTTCCCAGACATGATAGTTTAGAGTGTAATTATTTCTAAATAAAAGAGTTGCGAAGGCAATGTTGACAAATTGGAACAAAATAATAACAATCAGGCTAATTAAAGGGGGGGGGGTGTTTTAAAACCCTTCAGTTATCAAAAGGCAATGATGCCTGAAATTCAGGTGGAGTTGATCCATGCGCTCATGAGCAAATACATCGAATTACTTGTTTTACAAGCAACTCGCAACAATCTCATAATTCACTCCAAATGAGGAGATTACAGAGTAGAGAAAAGGATGATGCAAACCTAAATCATGGATTAATGGGTGAAAATAAGAAAGCCATATAAGTCCCTTTCAGCCATTTTCCTTTATTCCAGTTTTAATATATTCACCCTCTCCTTTGTTCAAGTTTGAAATCCCCAAGAGACAAGAGCAGATTGACATTTGTTCAGCAGAGTTCACAGTGGAGGAGCTGGTGTGATGCACCGGTCACACCCAAAACTGTCAAGGCTGACAAACAGCTTGTCTTCGACACCAGCTGAGATATCTCTGCCAATGTCACTGCAAATGGACCACATCCTCAATGAGTGTGTGTGTTGGCATGTTTGTGTATTGGTGTGATAAGGCCACTCACCTCCATGTGACCTGATCTCTCTTTCTTGCCTCTCTGATCCTGCATTGCCACTTTTCATCAGTTTAATTCAACAGTGCTCTTCTTCCTCGCCGTTCCACACTGATGCTCATGTCATACACATCCATGCAAATGTTAAAACTTCTAAACCCCTTACCCAAGACTCCTTGTGCCAATCACCCATTGCTACTTTTACCCACTGTGACAACCCTCTGTCCGTCAAAAGTGCCAATTGTCACAGCATGTCTGATGGCGTTCCATGTCACACACCAGCTTTAGCTTGTCACACTCCATCTGTCTGTCAGCGTGTCACTCCACAGTGGCCTGACTTTCAATCAAGCCCGTCAGTCTGCCTGTCCCCCAGCCGTCTTTTTGGTCTCCCTGTCCATCAACTGCCAGTTTAATTTGTTCATCAGTTTTCTTCGGTCCTTTTTCCCATTTGGTCCGGCTGTCATGGGACCTACTTGAAAACATCCCTTACATAACAGGACTGACATCCAGTGATTGAACCTGTTCAGCCTGACACGTCCCAGGCTACCTTTATCTCATGTTTGATATGGGAAAAGATGGAAGTGGGCAGGAGGAAAACTTCATTCTCCCTCTCCCCACTCCCTCTCATTCTCTCTCAGTCTCTTTTTTAATCTAGCTTTGCGTGTCAAAACGTCAATTTCAAACCAAGGAGATGTGACAAGCTCCAGGGCCTGGGGGGACAGCACCAAATAGGAGGCCCTGGTACAAATTGATTTTGATTTTCCTCCAAATCAGTCAAAGTGTTTAGCTTTAATGCGGGATGATCAGAGAGCTACTTGGAACACGACAGGACGACAAGACCGGGACAGTAACTAGGGAGATTAGTCCTGTCCCTCCAGAGATCAGTGCCCATCACTGTTGCTCACACACATGCACTCACAAAACAATATTAATTTCCCTAAAAATAGGGCACACATGGCAGTAAACCTAAATAAAATACATTTTTGTTGATTATATACACAGCAACACATTTAAAGATCATCTCCTCTGTCAGCCGTGTACATTTCCCAATAATGTGCTCGATCTTTATAATATTATTGTTGTGTGTTAGTATTAAGAATCTATATTGATACAACATGTGGCTGTTTACCACAACAAGGAGAAATATTTCTGTTTAGCATAAATTCAACTATGTTTGTCAGAGTTGAACTGATTAAAAATCAGTTAATGGCAAGATAATGTAAGTGGAATATTACAAAATTCTGTTTTACCTTAACTCTTAAGAACCCAGACCCATTTATCCTTAAAGACTTAATGAGTTAAGTTCAGACATAAAGCCTTATAAGGAAGAGTCGGGGGCATTCAAAGTTCATGTTACAACGGTGACACTGTGGGTCCTTAGGTGCTAAATTCTCACTTTTTGCCATCATGAAAAACTGAATTTTTCTATGTTGCTACTACCTTTAAAAAAAAAAAAAACAAAAAAACTTACAACTTAACACTCATTCTTAAGCCTTATTGTAAACTATTCTCTTTATCACAAATTATAAGCTCTATTTTGCACAAATATGTTCTATATTGTCCATGCAATACTTTTTATATTTTCAATAATAATCCATTAGAAGGAACATGCATCAGCTAAAGCAATAGCAGGAAATTAGGCCTGGTAATGGAGAGGTATTTGCTTGCTTTACTACTCAGTAGCACTGCATCACTGTCTGCAAATTTGCAAGAGCTTGGTGGTCTTGAAGTATCTAAATTAATGGGAAGTGAGAGCACCAAAGCCTGAGGTGAAAAAGGAATAAAGGAAAAGATGTGCTGATTTGAGTCGTTGGCATTATCTTCTCAGTGGCCACCATTGGCATCAGCTTTAGTGCTGGTCTGCAACCACACTAATGACATCATGCAATGATAACAGTAGGTGACAGTTCAAAGTTGATGTTTTTTTTTTATTATGTAAACAACTATCTTCCTTGGTCATTTTATGTCAAATCCATCATCAGTTTCAGGGATGGAACTGGTGGTATGCCGATATGATGATTGATGACTGGAAAGCAGGTCCCAACAAGTCAAACGCACTCCAAAGATCTTCAAGATAAGCTGGAATTCTTTGGTCAACCGTACTTCAACTCTGGATTCCAAATGTGACAGTTACAGTAGTACTTGAACACACTGTATTTCCATGTCCTTTGCCCTCATAATTTAGTTCACACTCTTTTTAGCTGTAACTTTTTCTTTAATAAACTTTTAAGAAGGCTGAGGAGTGGATCAGAGGTCTGTTTCTCATGAGGTCAGCACTTTTCCCAGAACCAATGATGGGCTTTAGGTGTCTTGTTATGTGCCAGGGGACAGGACTTAATAGATTGATACACAGGTTTTGACATGCTATTTGCGCGTGTGGGCCCACTATAATTGGCCATGTCATCATGCATTAAATTAACAATATATAGAGGAGTGCCCTGAGACGAGTGTCTTGGCTCGGTCCATCAGCCATCAGTGCAAAGTGCAAGTGACAAGCTTGAGAGGAGAACAGAGAGGAGGAGGGAGGTGCTTTTTTAAGTGTTACTGTGACCGACCTAGAAGCTCAAATTCTTTTTCCTCTGCTCGTCTGAAACCCACCTAGCCAGAAGTATAGTCATTATACCTCTGAGATACAACATAATCATCACTTCATGTGCATGAATGAAAAAAAAAAAAAAAAATGGTACTGTTCAACCAGGGCTGCTTCCAGTTCGGCTTTGAATAATGCTCCTGGGAAACAAATTTTGGGCTGAACCTTTAGATATTATCAGGGGCGGCTGACCCATCGATAGTGCAATAGTGCACCGCCTTCCCTAAGCCACATGGAAAAAGAGAGAAAAAAGGAGTTTATTTTGCCGTTCTTAGTATTAATATTGGGCTCGCAGGGTGGCTGGGCTCGCAAGGGGGCCCAGCCACCCTGCGAAGGAAACTCATTTCGGCCACTTGTACCTGCGATCTCGTTCTTTCGGTCACTACCCAAAGCTCATAACCATAGGTGAGGGTAGGAACGAAGATCGACCGGTAAATCGAGAGCTTCGCCTTTTGGCTCAGCTCTCTCTTTACCACAACGGACCGGTGCAGAGTCCGCATTACTGCAGACGCCGCACCGACCCGCCTGTCGATCTCCCGCTCCATTCCTCCCCCACTCGTGAACAAGACCCCGAGGTACTTGAACTCCTCCACTTGGATCTCCTCCTCGACCCGGAGAAGGCACTCCACCTTTTTCTGGCTGAGAACCATGGCCTCAGATTTGGAGGCGCTGATTCTCATCCCGGCCGTTTCACACTCGGTTGCGAACCAGTCCAGCGAGAGCTGGAGGTCACGGACTGATGAAGCCAACAAGATCACATCATCTGCAAAGAGCAGAGACCCGATCCTGAGGCCACCAAACTGGACCCCCTCAACACCATGGCTGCACCTAGAAATTATGTCCATAAAAGTTATGAACGGAATCGGTAACAAAGGGCAGCCCTGGAGGAGTCCAACCCTCACCGGAAACGAGTTCGATTTACTACCAGCAATGCGGACAAGCTCTGACACCAGTCATACAGGGAGCGGACGGCCCGTCTCAGGGGGCCCGACACCCCATACTCCCGGAGAACACCCCATAGAACTCCCCGAGGCACACGGTCGAATGCCTTCTCCAAATCCACAAAACACATGTGGACTGGTTGGGCAAACTCCCATGCACCCTCAAGGACCCTGCTGAGGGTATAGAGCTGGTCCAGAGTTCCACGTCCAGGACGAAAACCGCACTGCTCCTCCTGAATCCGAGGTTCAACTATCCGACGGACCCTTCTCTCCAGTACCCCCGAATAGACCTTGCCAGGGAGGCTGAGGAGTGTGTCTCTGAAAGAATTATCATTCAATCGTAGAAATAATGCAGATAAATTGGCTATAAAAGAATTGGGACTCCCCAGACCAAATTTAAATATCAAACAGACATCAACTAAAGCTGGGAAAACATACAGTCGCGAATTTAACCGGAGCTGGTACCAGCGGAAAATGTGGCTAGCAGGGTGTGAGGTGGCTAACGCTCTCTTCTGCTACACCTGTGTGCTAATTCACCCCGACGCCAGCACGGACACCACCTGGACAAGGACAGGTGTCACTGATATGCACCATCTCTCAGAAAAGGTGAAGAAACATGAATCAAATTCCAATACAAGTGATGAGACACAACACAAGCGTGAGTGTGTAACACACTCAACACACTGTGTGTTACTGTATTAAATAGTAAGTTATGTTATACTGTACTTTCCAAATGTTGAATGGTAAATAGTTGTATTGATTGCATGTTATATACTATGAATATATTCTGGAAAGATTTGATCAACTACAACTTTGATATTATAAATTGATTTGATTATCACTATGGCATTCATGAATGTAGATGAATGTGTTAACAGTGTTGTCGGCCACGGTGAAAGCGTTTTATTGCTGTTGAACCAAATGTTTGTATTTTAGACATTTGACATGCTCTGGTGTTGCCATCTTGTGGTTGAAGAGGAAATAAAATTAAACAATGCAATATAACATTTTATGTTTGCTATCTGACTAATTAATTATTATTATTATTTTTATAACCATTGAATGGGTCATCTTGTCCATCTTTGCAACAGGAGCCCCCCTGAGAAATTTGTCAGGCACCACCACTGGATATTATATTCAAAGAAGTTGGGTGATATCGCAAAGCATTTGTAAAAGATGAATAATTATTGTTAATCAGCATGATACAAAAAAACTATTAAGCATTTTTCAGTTGATAAAATTAATGCAAAAAATTAAAAAAAGGGAGTGGACAATAATCTTTTTGGCATTTCAGATATTCTTTTGGCAAAACGAATCAGTTCCTCTCATTTTCTCCTATGTCTATCAGCCAAAATGTTCTTGAGACCCTCACATCAATTAATACCAAACAGCAGGAAGGGCTCAGCATGAATCACTTTAAAATATTTAAAATATTTAAAAAAATAAAAAAAATATTTTTTTTTTAATTATTTTTAAATAAATATTTAAAAAAAATATTTATTTAAAATATTTAAATATTCTAATTGGTAAAGACATCCAAGAAAAGAATGGAAATTCTATCATTAACCGGGGTGAGAAATAGATCTGGTTCAGTATGAGCAAATGACACCTGGTTTAGCTAGAAAAGGTGAAATTAAATTCTGACACTGGGCCCTTTCTCACCTTAGTCCTGCATGTGAACACTTTCTATGTGTCTGTGTGCAAGAGACAGAGAGAGGGACAGTGAGACAGCGAGACAGACATAAATGGAACCACTTCTCTTTTTTTAAATTACTTCCAAAAAAAGAGAGCTCTGACCTTTGAACAGAAGTTATTTAGATCAATCAAACAAGTCTCCTCTTTATGATTTATTAAGATGAAGAATGTAGAGTGAACAAATATTCCACCTGTGGAAATATTCAAGAGGCTAGCACTCAGTCAGCTGTGTGTCAGTGTTAGAAGTTCCAACTTTCTTTTGTTTCCTCATGCCTTCTGCAGCTGAAGGTTACATATTTTTTCTCTTATTTCACACAAATTCAACTTTAAAATGAAAAATTCAGTCATGCTTCTATAAAAATTTGGTCTAGCATCTGGTCATATTTTACCAATTAACTTACAATTGGTCATGAAAGTTTACAATTACTTTTCTCTATTGCTACAAAAATGTCATCTAAAATATCACATTGACACACGATTAGTAAAGAAAATAAAGAGGATTAAAGAAAACATCATTTTGTACAAGTTGTTTATCTGTCCGTTTATAGAGGACTAACAAATGTTCATAGTATCTATTTAAGTTGTGTACACACACACACCATATTGCCTCACAATCTTACTGCACAGCTTGAGCTAAAAGAGAGCGGGTTTATTTTCTCAAGATGGGATGAAAGGAGGAGTGTTTGTAGAGAGAGAAGAGTGAGAAGGAGTGAGAGACCAAACGGGTGACAATTGGTAACAATTGAGAAGAATGACAGAGTGGAAAAAAGATAGATGGAGAAAAGGGGAGAATGGGAGGAGGGTGATCTCCTCAGAGCAGCCATGTGGTGTTTGAAGCAGGAAGCTGGCGAGACAACAGAGGAAGCTTTATTTCACAGACACAATGAGGGAAACGTCACAATGGGAGTCATGCCGAGAGCATGCCTGCACTACACTGAACAGTGCATGCAGGATTAAAGCAAGCTCACACTTCAAGATCCACCCCTGAAAAGAAGAGGGGGGATATGACTTACATACAAAGCAGGGGAAAAGAAGCAGAAAATGCTGTCTGGAGAGATTCTTTTGATGGAGAAATCTTCAACATGTTTGGTCATCATTTAAAAGAAAAGAGCTGTGGCTTTATTGTGTCTGTCCAACACATTGTTGGGCTGCTCCAGGAGATGAGCCCAGCATTTGGGTGACAAAAGGACAGGTGGGAGAGAAATCACAGGTGCCAAACCACCTTTTTTTTATTCAGTAATTTACATTCTGTTTATATATATATTTTTTTTTATCCTTCTTCCCTTGGTACACCTGAGCCTTGGTGCCACTATACTGCACTGTGTCTGATGCTGTCCAGACACATTTGCATAGAAAAGCTCTTTGCATATCAAACAGCTGGGCCACAGAGCTCACATCATCTCTCGCTGATTTACAGGGAGATGCTCATGCTGACATGCTGGAGTGCATGTCCCCTTTACCTCCATCTGCCCTTTGTAAGCATATCCTAAACAATCACTGGTAGTTATGGTAGGAGAGAATGTGTGTATGCTAGATGTTAGTAAAGGATGGCATCCGTGAATGCCATCCTTTACTACCTCTCTCACACACATGGTCAGCCTTCTTCGTGGCACATTGTAGTGTGTTTGCTAATAAGGGAATTTGTCACACCATGTCTGCCGTGACAGCGCTCCTCTACGGGCTGCTTCACAATTGTCCCTCAAATATAAACTTATCATTTAATTACAGTTGGGGAGGGATTTGATTCTCTGGTCACGATGCAGGATAAGTAAGAAGAGGTAGATCTGAGCCCCTGTGATCTCACCATCCTCTCACACACAGCACATCCCAGGATCAATTATGCTTCACATCCACCTTGTAATAAGATCTCATTCCTCCATCTTTACCCCCACTTCTCTCTGTCTTCACAATGAGTCTCTTAATTGCATGATTTTTAAGCATCAACCTTTTAATGGGCTGTAAAAGAAGTGGCCTTAGTGGTGTGAGACACTTAAGAGCATTTCCTATCGTACCGCTGTGCAGTTTTACATCTGTATGTGTTTTCATTTGTTCCTGCTGGTTTGAATAAATTTAAAGTTATGTGGTGTGCTAGTGGCTAAATATTTGCATGCTGAAATCCAATTTTTTTTTTTGGCTTGCTTTAAAATACTACAATGTCTGTGGTAATGAAATCACTCATGACATTAGGAAGTAACTTGGCAGTCCTTTCTATTTCCTGTACAATATTCAAAAGTCTTCCCGGAGGAAACGGACACTTGCCAGCAAAAGTTCCACCGTGACATGAGCTGAGCCTTCACAAATGAAGACATATGTCAGAGTGCAAGGGGGAAAGAGAGAGAGACAGAGTTGCAAAAAAGGCCTGAGGAATTTTGTAATCCAAGACATACCTTTCGGTTAACAAAAAGCCCACATAAATTCAACCTTTCCAATGAGACAAATGAAATTTGCAGCCTGAAGTTTCAGTCAATTCTCTCCTGGACAGTTGGAATGAATATAGGCTAGTTAAAGTTTAATATCCTATTATGTGTGTCGTTTAAGTTGCCCAGACTGTCAGGCACCTCTTGTTCTTCCATTCTTTGTCTCTCACTCAGTAAAATTTTTCAATATTTTCTAGCGCTCATAAACATTTGTAACAATTCCAATATACTTTTGTTCTCATACTTGCAGAGTAAGACCGATGAGAAGCATTGATGGGATGTATAAATAAACAATAGCCAAATATTTGCACATTTATTTATAACCAAAAAAGGCCCTGAAGTTCTGAATACTTAAAACAGCAGGGATAGAAAGTGTAGGATCAATTATACACAATAAATAATTCACTTATTGCGTTAAATTAATATTCAATTCCATTACAAGTGATTTCTTTGAATAAGGGGAAGATAATGCAATAGATAAAGGCTTCATACCGATGGCAAAGCACAAAGTTGACAAAAGGCAACCTCTGCGACTTCCACAACTCTGTCTCCTTGGTTGAAACGAGATCAAATTCTGTTTTGAAAATCAAAACACTGTTGCTAAGAAAATAGTCAAAACAATGCAAATGTGAATTGTGATTTAATGTGGGTATATTTTAATTTGAAGCATACAAAACCATTGTGTCAGACAACAGACAGAAGGCTGAATTGATGTGGTAATACAGACAGCTAACATCACAAATAAAGAAACAGTTCCATTGTCTCATTCCTTGTAATTAATCATTATTCTTCCTCCCTTTCCCCCAACCATGACTGCAATAAACCTAGTAATGCACCATGAATGCACCAGACACACATTCTACATCTGCATCGCATTCTTACATGACAAGCATGGAGGGGTAATTGATTACATTAATAGCTAATTTCTGGATCATAATTGGATCTGACTAAATTAAAATACCACTGGGTGATAAAAATAACAGGGTGATGTGGCAGAGCAGGTGGTGCTGCAACCACATTCGCTGGTGTGGTACCAGCAGCAGGGGTAGGGACATGGGAACCTCACCTGCAGTGCTAAATCAAAGGCACCAAACCCAAAAGAAACTGAGCCTGGGAATGCTTGCTTTTGTAATTATTTAATATTTGCAAATTCTTTTCCTTTGGAAAGGTTGTCATATTTCACTGGAGGAGTTCCAAAGAAAGACCAATATGACATTGGCATTTAGATATTGTAATTTTCCAGGTAAGAGTTACCCTAAAGCCAATATGATTGTTTTATATATTCTATTAGCCCATTGATGCTGACATGTCATTATTGGCAAAGCTGCTCTTAAAAGAAACATGCACAAAAGAGTGATATTCACTACATGATGCATGACATAACAAACCACATTTGAAGTCAGTTTTTAATTTTTTCCAAAATGGAAATTGGATGTGCCGATTTATGCCACTTATTTTTATGCTTGTGTTCAGCCATTTTGTATACATTAATATTTCCACACAGGTATCTTAATGCCTGAAATCAGACTACACAATTTGTTTTAGTGTATTACAACACTAACCATGTCAAACTACTTTATAAAGCTGCATTTTAGGCTGGAGATCAGCAACACTACAAGTTTGACCACAACAGATCATGACCCTGTGCTGTCATGGGTCTGCAGAGGACCCAAAAGTAAGACAAACAAACAAGTTCTCACTTTAATGCAATCTTTATTGTGCAAGACTCATGAGTAGGTAACTGTCCAAAAGTTCAACAGGCTCAACAAGTGCAGTTCACACAAACAGAGTTCACAGCTGGTTCTGGTGAGAGCTGGGTGATAATCCAGACCATAAAACAGAGCCAGAGCTGAACAGGACAGGCAGAGTGCCACTGAGCCACAGGAATCAGGAAAGAGCAGGACAATTCTCATATTCAGGGACAGACGGCTGGTGTTCTTACCATGACAGAGACAACACAAAGGTCAGAGACCAGGCAAGTAATCCATGAATAAGTGCTGGAGAGTGAACATGAAAGCCAAGACAATCTGGTAAAGAGTGAGCAGAGTGAAGCTGTATATATACTGGCTTAATTGGTGATGGTAGCAGATGGAAGCAGTTGCAGAGATGAGGGGGTGTGGCTGCAGGAAATTTCCACTGCAGCTGAGTTTGTTATGACATGAGAGGTGTGGCTTGAGCAGAGTAGGAGAGAGGTAGAGCAGACTGTGACATGCATAACGTCAGAGATTATCAGGAAGGCGTGGCAAGAAACTGTCACTATCATTATATATCATTAGAGATTAAGGGCTGTATATATAAGAGAGAAAAGTTAACAAATTTGCCCAACTTAAAATCATTAACTTACATTGTCTACATGAAGCAAGCATCAACATAACAATAATTCTATTGGTCACATAGAAGTTCACATCTTAGAGGATGTCAAAGTAGGCTGGGAAAGTAAAAACATGCTAGACTTTTAGTTGGGGATGTGAAATCTCTCTTCCGTTATGTTGCACTACACGAGAGTCGTCACTCCTGAGTTTAATTATAATTATTAATTCATATTCAGGATATTAGTTATGCGTCTCGATGAGCTGTTCAGCACTGCAATGAAGAATGGAAAGAACCATGGAGTGACAGGTAGAGGAGTTTTATTTTTGGAATTATTTTTAACATCAACCTTTTACCAGCCACTTAAGACAGATACTCATCAATTCACCCAACAGGTAGATAAAATAAATTAGAAATACAAAATGGGCAGTATGGTTGATGCAGGTATGTTCACATGGTCATTCCACCGACCTCTGTTTGACTTTGCATTGGTCTTTGCATAACATTGTTTTTATAGATATGTCTACAAACGTAATGTTCCTACCAATAATGAGAAGAAACGCAACCCAACTGGGTGGTCAGTCAATCTTAACATGCATTTAATTATGTTTTTTCATACAAACTTCATGTAGAATAACCTGTTCTTTATATTAAGTGTACACACTAAAGATGGGTCTTAAGTGTAATCACACTAGACAGCACACTAGTTCTGACACCAGTGTCAACGTTCTAACGTTCTGGACTGCAAAAATGATTGTTGTTTTTTCCGTTTGTTCATTTTTGTGAAGCCCTTATTAAAATTACCTTTTTTTTTTTTTTAGTTTAGTTTATTTTAAAAATGCAAAAAATGCAGAAAATATTTATAAATATCACATTTATACAGCTGGCAGAGAAGTTCATAGGTAAATTCCTTATTGTCATTGTAATTTTTTTCTCATTGCAGTGCGCATAATGTCTAGTATAGTGCATAAGACAATGTTCTGATTAATCAAATCTGTTAATTACAGACTAAATTGTGATGTCTCTTATTAATTTCTAACTTAACTTATTGGACTCAAAATTGAAATATGTTTATTTTAGGTATCTGAAATGTACAACAGTAACGATGATGTCCTGCACTTACTTGAAAGTAATTTGAGTGATAAAGATGATGGAGGCCGAGCATGAAATGTGAAATGGCAAGTGGGCCCCAAATACAGTGCATGATGGAGAATTTTAAAACAATCTCAATGTGTCTGAATATGGAAAAAAGGATAACTTGTTATTTAAGGCCATGGCTCAAAATGCTACAAAATCACTGTCTACATGTATCTCCAGAAAAACATGATGAAGTCAATTCAATTATGGTTCCATTTAAACCAAAATAACACTTGGAAATCTACATGCGAGCAAAACCTCCTAAATGGCAGATCAAAATGTGGGGATATACAGGACAAAGTCATTTCCTGTATGTTTTCCTGATAAAGTTATGCAAGATCTGGTGATGGTGCTAGTGGAAATGTTCTCAAATTCACAACCCAGCTTTCTGCAGGGAAAAACCCTAAGGTGTTTACTGAAAACTATTAAACATTGCTGCCACTTTAACACCTGCAGTAGAGAAGCGGAAGTACTGCCTTGGGACCATCAGGATGAACAGGGTACACGACTGGCATATGATGGAGGAAAAAAAACCCAGAAAAAACAGGGAAAAGAATTATTGGATTATAGAGTCGACCAGAACAACAAGATAATGGTACATTGGTGTGACAAAAAAGCTGTCTTCTTTTGTTGGCATCACCCCCCCAGGCCAGGTAAAACACAAGCTCACAAGACCAAGACGGTTGTCATGGTTCCCAGACCAACCATTGTGATAATCTACATCAGATTAATGGGTGGTGTTGATTTTATGGATATGCTAAATTATGAAGAAAAGTGAAAGGTTCTGAAAACTTTCTAGCTTCACTGTAAATCATCTCACATGTCAGAACGAGCACAACTGAGGCTTTGCAGCTCAGACTGCTGCCAGCAGTCTGCCACCATGAGCAAACCCTGAATAGATTATTCAGATCCATCAAAACCTCAAACATGTTCTAAGAGAAATATCCGTATCTTACATACATCTATCCAGAACTGTAGAAGCCTTCTGGAGAGAAGGCGAAACGTCTTCAAGGTAACCTTACTTTGGATAACTATGACCTGGATGAATGAGAATCTACACAGAAACCACATCTATCCAGCTTACATCTTTCTAAGCATGCATGTATTCGAGTGTGCGACATGTGTTAGAGTGTGCGACTTTTATTTGTCAGTGAAGTGGCTGAGCTGTGTTGTAGCATATAATGCAAATTATTCCCCAAGTAGATAGTAGCTCGACTGCATTGATTTCTTGTGTTGTTCGAGCCCTATTCCAGATGACCATCTGACCCTTTTGGAACATGTTGGGCTAAATAACATCTTTTCATAAGCCAAGTTTTATACTGTTGTTGGGATATTATTATTATTATTATTATTATTATTATTATTATTATTATTATTATTATTATTATTATTATTATTATTATTATTATTATTATTATTATGTGCAGGTCACAGTATATGGGGAAATGACCGGTTGGCAGAGGTCTGCATTCTCTGAGTGCTTTCCTAGTTAATATTATTTTCATATGATAAGAAGTAGTCCTGTTGAATAACCAAATATATGTCAGGTCAACTCATGCGGCTCTGAAAAAAAAAGGGATAAAGTGGTGGAAGACTGATATACAGATGGGTGGCATTCAAAAATCTGTAACTGCTTTAGAAACATGTATACAATATACATGGTGTTTGAGAATAAATCTCAGGGAGTAACATGCATCAAATCTTTCTCAAAGTGCCAGACACTCATGGCCTATATTATAAAATATCTAAATGTGATGACCTTTTACAGGAACAGGTTGATTCAGTCACCAAGGATAACTATGGCCTTCAACTTAGAGCCTACAGTTCCTGCTAATATGGTTAAACAATATTTTGAAATGAATGTTTCTTTCTCAGATACATATCATGTATCCATGTCCATGGATACATATCATGTATCCATGTCCATGTTTCCATTGATTTTAAATTTCTAGACATTTTTTAAAATTAGATCAACGTTACCAACACGCATGTAGTATAAACCAACTATTGGCCTTTCAGTATAGTCACAAGTACTATTACTTGAGATTCCTTGAGTAAGGAATCTCACGATAGTGATGTGTATGTATAAAAAAGTGGGGAGTGAAGAAACTCTACAGGTGATAAATAAAGAATTGTGGACAGGTTTCCATTTGTTCTAAGTGTCTTCGTGGCTTTTATTTGAGTTATGTTGTGTAATTTTGTTGCTTGTTGTGTAAAGTAGATGCACTGTTGTGTAAAGTAGATGCACTGAGCTTGTACTCCCACCCTCCCACCTACTCCTTGCTGTAGATAAAGTTTTCTGGATCTGTCACATGCACGTCATCTGAAGATGTACAGTACATTAGCAGCTTACTTTCTCACAGGCTCTGTGTGTGCGTTTCTGCGATTTTGATGGTTGCCTTGTATGCTGCCATTATGACATGGTATGTTTGTGCCATTTTAAAGACTATCCACACATTATCATAACTAGAAATAATACTGTTTGGAGTGTCATCTTTGGATGAAGCACACATCTTTCTGATATTAGCAAAACTTCTGCCTATGCAAGTCAATAAAGTGACAGGTTTTTCCCATTAGAGTAAATGGAAAAAAAAACAAAAAAAAAAAACAAATCCAATCCTCCAATTACGCACTCTTTATTCAGTATTTACTGTAAGCATCTTTGGCAGCAATTTCTGCCTCTGATCCTCTAGGGTATAATGCCACAGGCTTTGCTTACCTGGATTTGGGGATATACTGACATTCATCTCAGCAGATCCTGTCAAGAGCTGTCCGGTTGGATCGGGCCCATCTGTAGACAGTATTGTTGGATCTCTCCAGAGATGCTTAGTTAAGGTCAGGGCTCTGGCTGAGACACTCGACATTGTCTTGGCTGTGAAAAAGGGACATTGTCTTGTTGGAAGGTAAACCTTCTGTCCAGTCTGAGATTCTGAGAGCTCTGGATTAGGTTTCCATTACGTATATCTCGGGACTTTGCCACTGTTTTTCAAGCCAGACCACTCTCTCTATCCCCTTGTGCTACACACCCACAGCAATAACATCCCCACCATGCCTAACTGGATTGGCCAGGTGAGAAGAAGTGATTGTTTCTCTCAAATATGCCATTAAAGCCGGCCTTACACTTATCGACTTTTCACGCGATTTCAAAATTCCAAAGTCAGAATAAAATTTTTAGCGTCATGCTGAAGTTGATGCGTGCTATTGTAATTCCCATCATTAGGTGTGAGGTGGCCGTACAACCCGATTTTAGCTCATCTTTTCTGCATCTTGGCGTTAGGAGAATATTAACCATGTTTGATATTCTCATAAGTGTCTTCTCTTCTCTTTGGACTCTTCTTTTTGGACTTTTTTTTAAACAAATGTCTGCACACAATGGTGGCTACTGGCAAAAGCTACAGCTCTTCCACCTCCATTTTTCTCTGCTCAAAGGTGGTTGTTGGTGGTTTAAGACTTAAGAACAAAATCTTGTCACACTTCTCATAGCAGAGAATCTTGTTTCTTATTATTGGAATCTGCCCACTCTGCAATAAAGCCCATACTGGTGAACTGCAGCAGTGATGGGTGACTCTGGAACTTTTTTTATACAATATATCGTAAAAGCTACAAGTTATAGATGAAACAGTTTCTTGAGGTGGGTGCATCAGAGTAGTTTTGTCACAGAGATAAAAGCCTCAGAGGTTCTCCTCATGTGTCCCTCTTTTCATATCTATTAATCAATCATTCAAAGTGAGGCAGACGGAGCATATATGCTGGCAAAAGGGAGCACAACCTTTCATTGTATTAGCTGACCACAAAACCCTTATTATTTTTATTTCATTTCAATATTTTTATTTCAAGATTTTTCTTCATTTCCCCTGTCCTGTTGTATACTGTAAAAAACAAAACCTGACCTGTTTAGAAGGCAATCCAGGGAGTTTGGTGGCCAGACATGGAGAAGGATAGAGCAGAATACTATACATCTAAATGTAACCTGCCCTGCTTCCAGGACAAGACCTCTGATACTCATTGAGTTTTTCATCTCCTTTCCATATCATGATGACCATGGACATGGACAAGACCATGGACTAGATATTAACGATGCCAGTATTGGCAGTAGTTATAAAACTATTCTTGTAATGGCAATGCTATCATATATATATATATATATATTGTCTCCTCCATTATAGTCTCCTCCATTATAGTTCTGAACCTTAGTAAGTTCAGTTTCGGCATGAAGACAAGGAGATTAATTTCACACACATTTTCTTTGAGGCTAATAAGGGCCTCAAATATGATGCCAGATATTAGGCTGAAATTGACACAAAGTTGCACCTTGCCATTGTAGATGAAGTCCTTACACATGGCTGTTTCTTAAGAGCACCCGTGTGTGAACGTGTATGTGTGTATGAGCACTCGTTTTTAACTTTTTTTAATCAGTCAATTTTTTCAATTTGTTTTTTTTTTTTTCAAATTATCTCTTTTCAGTTTTCTCACTTGTGTTTAGTGGACATACTGACAATAACTGCTCTTCACCCGAAATACTTTATCATACTCTTAATCATAATCTCCTGATTGTAATATTATATTTAATGCTAGCTCTAGGACGGCTAAATTATGCCACAGTAAACAATTGACCTGTTCATGCAGGTTTGTTGTCATCTCCCACATAACTGAGCTAAAGCCCCTCAGGTTTCTCACCTTGCATGGACTAGTTACAATATGGTTGTTAAGGGTGAGGCAGTTATGCAGCTAGACGTATAGTGAGCTTTGATGCTCAATGACTGATTGACCTTCTGACTCCTTTATCTTTATTTAACAATTTTTTTGGTTATTTACTTGTGTTGGAGATTCAGTATTACATAGTTGATATCTTGTCTAATCTAGGACGAAAGAGGTAACTTGGAAACCCTGCAAATGAGGAGTCTCCTGTTTACATATGTGCTTGTGTATACGTGTGTATCCCCCTCACAACCCTTCTACTGACAGTCAGCGTGAGCTAGTCTGCAGCTCGTCACAGTCACTGACACACTCCCAGTCTAATGTGCTCATTAGGGACTGCACAGTACACACAGAAGTGATAGCCATGACACAAGATGTAGACCCAGACACACACACACACACACACACACACACTTGCAAAAACGGTTTCTTTTTTTTAATGCTGCAGTAGAAAACAAGGTTATATGAAGTCATATAATGGGATTCATTGTCAAGAACAACAACAGAAAATGGGAGAACAAAATGAAATTAGACTAATGGCACAGAATGCATTATAATATCTGTGCAGTATACATGCTGATATTTTACAGAGTTTTTTTTTTTTTTTTGTCTTTTTTCAAATGTTTTTTGTCTCTATACTGGCAGCTGTCGGTTACTTCAATAAATTAACTGCCAAAAATGTAGCAGAACTTGTCACTCAAGAGGATGTGTAACCATGGCTACATGGCTACCTTTCACATCCCAAATAGGTAAAGCTTCAGTGTTGATTTATGGCAGAGAAATTAGACAGAAAAAAAGACACATTCCGCAATATAAAACAACCAAGAGTGCTTATAAATAACAGTTAACATGTCAAATATCTTTATAAAGTAACATCTCTTTTGTACAGCTTTTAATAGTTTTAATGTTCATACAGCGAGACATGTTGAATATCTGGTAAAAAGAGTCTTTTAACCCTTTGAGCACGAGTTGGGAATAAAAAAAGATTAATCTGTCATTGCTACCTTTTTTGTATAATTTCATTAAATAACACATTTATAAAACTATTGTGCAAAACAATTTTGTCTTCATACAATGTTCACAAACAGACTATTGTTATCCTTTTTTAAATTAAAAATATAGAAACAAAGCATAATTTAGATGTAATATGCTTTTATATACACAATTTACACAGACCTGAATTAACATTGATCCCTTACAGACCAAAATAAAAGATTCCAATTTTTTTCTTCTAATGCATAACTGCAATACTTGTATCAAGTCCTGCAAGGATTTCTCAGTATAATACCAAGCTCATGATGCAAATGTTGCAATTAATACAGAATTTTTCATGTCTTGAAATGACAGTCTGAAACCTCTCCCAGTTAAAAAAACATTGCAGATATAATGCATACATTGTCCATTTAATTTTTATATTAGCTTAACTAATTCCAAATATCAAATTTCTTCAGCAATATTTGAATCTTAGGCATAGAAGTGCTTGAACGTACTCAGAGGGTTAAATGCTGACTACAGCCCAAAGAAAGACAAAGCAAGCAGGAAATCAAGAAAAAGAAAAAAGAGAAAGTGCACAGATTTCATTAAATAAAATGTTGAACTAAACTGTTTTATCTATGCATGCAGCTCATCACACCCATGTAATGACAAAATATAAAGGAGCTGAATTCCATTTACACAACTTTCAAAATACACACAACATCATTTTAGATTCTATTTTTCAGACCTCCACTTATTTCTATGACAACTGCACATGTGGAAGAAAGTCACTATCACTGTCTGGTCTTGAGACAGAGTAGATTTCATCCAGGAAAAAAAAAATATATATTTATAAAAAATAATGTGCCAAAACTCAAAGCAGTAGTTGTATGTCATTTTGTGCAGATCACTCATTTTATTAATCTTTTCTTTTCCTCAAATAGTTGTGAAAGTGTGAGCTGATATAAATGTCAGTATTGTCCACAGTCAGTGCTACTGTCTCTCAAGCTCACACACATACATGAGATGGTCCTCAGGGGACTTCCCATGAGTCTTGCTTAGGTGAAGCTTCACTGCGTGTTTGCTTGCAAAAGTTCGGTTGCAGAGCTTGCACTGATGCATGCCTCCACCGTCATCATCATTGTCAGGGGAGGGTGATGGGGATTGAGTGGAAGGGAGCGAGACTGTTAAAGATGAGGGCAGAGAAATTGATATGGAGGAGGGTAAGGGGTGGCTGGATGGATGAAGATGAGAGAGCAGTTTTTCAGAGAGTCCTTTAGTGTGGTGTTGTTGAGATATCTGGCTGAGCAGCTGCTCGCCAGAAAGCTTGGCCAAATCACGCAGACGAAAGCCCAAATGGGATTCCAAATGGCTAACATAGGTGGATGGTGAGCGGATCTGAGATGCACAGTCACTACAGAAGAATACTGGGTGACCTGAATCTAGGTTTTTCAAAAACTTGGTTCCACCAGTTCTTCTCAACTGGTACTTGACATTAGCCAGCCAGTGAGAAATTGTTGTCATTGAAAGGCCAGTAAAACGCGAAATTTGCATTCTTTCCTGGGGGCTCAGGTCTGACATCATGTACTTTCCATCACTTGTTTGTCTCAAACTGGAGGCAAACTGTGCTTGTAATATGAGGAGGTGCTGAGGATTCCAGTTAGATTGGCGCCCTTTACGTTTCTGGGCTGGAGAAACATCTTCTGTATCTTCCTGTGTTACACCTTCAATGTCGGCACGCTCAGACAGACTCGTATGGGTGGCAGACTTCACTGATTGGCTCTCTGTCAAGTTCTTCAACATGTCAGAAATATCCGAGAGTGCATTTTCTCTCAGAGGGGAGGTGGCCATGAAGGAAGCTACTGCAGCTGAGGCTTTGGTCATAGTCATAGCTGACGGTGGAGAAATTGAGGATGGGGTGGAGATTGTTGAAGAAATTGCTGTCGAAGCCAAAGAACCACTGCTACCATTTTTGTCAGCATGTTTCCCTTTGGTGAGATCTATGGGTTGGTCATTTAGATTCTGCTGGTAGAAACAGCGATCTAAATGGTCATTACTGTGTTTTTTGGTTTGTGCTGGTGGGGTTGAAGCCGCTACGGCTGCTTTCTCTGCCAGGCTGTTGCTCATCTTAAACAACATGCTCATTGGGTCAAGGGAGGGAAGGGCAGGCTTGGCAGCTTTCCCTAAGTGGACGTTCATAACTGACTGCAAGGCGCTGAGTGGGTTGACAAATGGCTGTTCTGGAGGTGGGTGATCTGTGATGATAGTTGTATTGCCACATATGGAAGAAGGTGTAGGGGAAGCCACCTCAGTTGTATCCATTCCATTCTCCACAGACTCCTGATTGGAAATATCTCCATTTGAGATCTTGTGGTTGGTTTCACTTCCTTCACCTCCTTTATCCACGCCACTTAAACTTTCAGGAGTTTTACAGGTGACATTTTTGTTTATTTTTGGTGAGTTTCCTCTTCCCATGTCCCCTACTTCACTGTGGCAGGGTGAGGGTGTGTTATGTCTAAGAGGAGATCCCATCACCATTCCACTTAGGTCTTTCATTTTCTCCTCTACCTTGGCGACTTTCTCTGTCACCTTTTTTACCAGTTCTTCCATAGCATGGAAGTTGTTTTTGGGGAGAGGGGAGGTCTGGCAAGTGGAAGTGGAGATCAGAGGCTGGCTCTTACTACTGGGAGACAGGATTTCACCTCCAGGTAACAAATACTTGAGGGGAGAGTTCTTCCCAGAGTTTCCAAGGGACAGCTTCATCATGTTTGGGAGCTGATAGGCAGCATGGATACTGGGATAACCACCCCAGCTTGGAGCACCATTTTGTGCTTTGTTGATAGCTGAGGTCACTGTGTTCTCCAAGGACTTCAAAATATCAAGACCCCCTTTTGGACTTTCTTTTAGGTCTTCCTCAGTCAGGTATGTATATTTTGAAGAAATATCAAATTTTTCCTCAGCCTCCTCCTCATTTGCTGCCATTTTCTCTTGGCTGTGGTTGTTACCATTGTGACTGGTGAGCTCTTTAGTGCATTCTTCTTCTTTATCTTCCTTTTTTATCTCAGTAACCATGGCAGTGGGTGAGATGCTAGCTGGAGGAGGCCCTAAACCAGGTGGAGGGGAAAAGGCTGTAGCAGCCAAGGGGACAGACTGGATCTTTTCATCGGGTGTTGAGTTAGATATTGGGACTGGAGCAGATGATTCAATAATAGGTTTCCCTTTTTTAATAGCAGAGTTGGTGACCTTGATAAAATGTCCTGTCACCATCATGTGGGCAGTTAGCTCTTGAAGTGTGTCATGAGAGCTGCCACATTCCATGCATTTCAAAATTTGTGACTTCCTGGATTCAAACTGCCACGCATAACTGGCACCATTCTGGTGTCCATAGCGATTGTTTGGTGTAATGTAAGGGTTTGAGACCTTCTGGAGTATATCTGAGTCATTGAGGGAAGTGGGCTTAGGTGTGTTGCCTCCATTAGAATCTGGGGAGCTAGGGATGTCTAGGTCTATGGGAGCTCTTTTTCTAGATGAGGACATAATCTTAGCTGCTATTGGTGTAACAGGCTCTTTCAGAGGCACTTTCTGGTAATGTTTAGTTTTTATCATATGAACACTGAGATCCTGAAGAGATTCAAAGGAGTGCCCACAGTACATACACTTCAGAACTTTTTGGGCATCCTCCTTCCCTTCCATCTCTAACAAAGAGCGCTTTCTAGGTTTTGACCACCGCTTAGCACCCTCACCATCTGTTTCATGGTTATCATCGCGATAATGGCCGGTCTCATTCATATGCACGGTTAACTCCACCAGTGTGTCATAGGCTGCACTGCAGTCCTTGCAACGAAACTTGCTGGCGCCCGTGAATATGGAGCCATACAACTTGGAGCTCTGGCGGTATAGCTGAACGGTACTGAACAGGTTGGGCTCTGTAGATGC
The DNA here is from genome assembly GCA_015343265.1 of Pao palembangensis. Lineage (NCBI taxonomy): Eukaryota > Metazoa > Chordata > Actinopteri > Tetraodontiformes > Tetraodontidae > Pao > Pao palembangensis. Next base: position 2,200,720 of record CM027081.1, read on the forward strand.
AGTTGTAACAGCTACAACGGGATGCTGAACCAAGCCTATTCTGTGTTGATGGTTCTGTGAGGCCTGTTGGAGGGTTTTAGCCATAGCTGACTGGTGCCAGTCATAACCTCCACTGCCACTGCTACTGCTACTGCTGCTGCTACTGCTGCTGTGACTGCGTGGGGGTTTTTCTGCAGGAGGCTGGCTGAGGTTGATATTTAGGCTGGACCAATAAGAATTGGTCAGGAAAGAGGTGTAAATAGCTTTCATTTTCTCAAGGCTGTCAGCCACAGATCCTGTTGTGGCGTCATCTCCATTTACTGGGACAGTGACATTGGCAGCAGTAGTCATGGATGTTGAGGAAGACAGGAGATTTGAAGAGTCTTTTGAAAGGACAAGATCGTCCTCGTTTTTAAAAGAAGAACTCTCAAAATCAGACATTCTGTCACTGTTTTCACTCAGATGAGACTCGCTGTCCAGTTCCTGACCAGAAAAGTCAGCGGCATTAGGGGACCCATGGAAGTCAGTGGATTCTGGCCTGCGTTTCAGAAGGAAGTCCTTGTCCTGAAATATGAACTTTGCGGCAGGCTCCTCCCCTTCCTGTGCTGAGTCTTCACCATCCAGGTCCTCATCTAATAGGGCTGCTTCCTTTTCATCTTCTGGGACATATGCTACACATGTAGAGAATAGAAAGACAAAACAGATTTGTCAGAACCAGGCTGGCTGTGTATCCAATGTTCTTCTTCTTTTTTTTTTTTTTCAATAGGAAAGTGTTTCACAATCACAAACATACTAGATATATTTAATATTCTGAACAGGAATGTAATGCAAACATCCACTGACTTTTTATGATTAAATATTTCTCATCATAAGATGAATTTTCAAAACAATTTTCTTAAGGTTCTCAGAATGAAGTGGCCACCACCTCCCACTCCCATGCTATGGTCAAGTCTTTGTTATGTATGGTTAAAATATATACAGCCATGGAGAAAGAGAAAGATCGGGTTAGAAGGGGAGAAAATACAGTGACGGTGGGGGAACGGGGGAAAATGTCTCTTCAAACACAAGTTGCCATCTTATTCTTCTCAAGGGGCAACGGCTTGAAATTAAAACTAAATTTGAAATTAATGAAGCACATTCTGGTGGTGACATTCGTTTCTGAAGTAATAAATTACTTGTATCAACCTTGCAGCCAGCAGTTCCTGTCTGTCAATTAATACATCCTACGCTTCTTCTGCAGATTCTAATGCATTTCCTAACAGACACACTTGCCATTTAAATTAAGCACGCATTTTCACTCATTACACTGTTCAGCCCTTGTCTCCTCGTAAATAAGAATGAATGCATGTACATTTGCCTGCAACCAATATTTTCTCGCAAAACCGATTTGCTTCAATTACCAAAGATTACAAAAAGTTTATACGTATTATTTACAGTTTAGCTGCAGGGAGTGGGCTTGAGGCTTTCAATTTATATTCAAATCTGCTTAGTTCATGTATAATACAGCGGAAATCTGAAAGAAAATATGTATCAAGAAATAATCCCAGAAGTACCGTTTTTGTACACCTATGAATCTTTTCTTTTGTTATCAACTCTCTGAAGATGGGTACATCATCACATCAGATAATACCTGCTCAAACACTGATTAAGGCTGCATTTCTGAATAACAAATGAGGCATACATTGCCACACAAACTTGTTTTACTGCCATACAAGAAGATGAATACAGTATATATTTGAGACAGAGAATTTGAGAGAAAAAGTGGTCTTCAGTCTTGCATTCTTTTCTACAGCAGTCTATCACTCATCTAAATTAGTATTTAAACACACAAAAAAAATGTCTGCAAGGAGCAGGAGTGCTGCACATAAGACAGCACATAATTGTAGTTCATCACTTCCAAATACACAATTTTTAAACCACGTAAAACATGTTAAGCTATTGCAGGCTAAAGCAGATGCCAAATTTTAAACAATAGAGCATGACTAATGACACAGACAGCCCCCTTTATACATGACAACAGTTGTCATGTATCACATTAAGGTACACATTTTAGCTGCTGTTTTCATCAATAAATGACTGCTATCCTCACAAAAATAGAAGTACAAGGATGTGTTTGTGTATGTATGTAAGTGGGGGGGCAAAGAGAGAGAAAGAAAACATACGTGTGTCAGTACATGACACAGCACTGGGAGGCAGCTTTGTCATTGTCAGGACACTGGTTGCAATATTGCCCTAGGATAAACATGCAACAACACATAGATACCCTGAAGCACATCACAGATCTCACACACTGTTGGAATCAGACAAATGCACATGGAAAAGAACACACACACACACACACACACACACACACACACACACACACACACACACACATCTTGTATGCAGTCTTTATTAGATATTGTTACAATCACTTCACAAACTACAGGGTCATGTGAGTGACATTAGCTTTGTCTTTTTTATTAGATTATAATCATTTCAAACTTTGAGGGTTCCTTTGAGCTGCTCTTTTGGAATGGTCTGTTTGGATATCAAATGTCTCACACATACCTCACTCCCCTTTTGTCAGGGTTTTCCCTTCTCTCTTGCTCTCTGTTCTGCTCACTCCTTCACTGCATTTCAGAACCACCCGCACATACATGCAGCTGAACCCACATGGACATGCCATTTGTTCTTATTCCGCCAAACTGGCAGCTGTGCTGAGCAACTATGGCTGAGGAGACGTGAACTCAGTGGTGCAGTCACTCTCTTCAAGGCCTAACATAACTCTTATCTCTCTATGTGCTAGCTGCTCCACACAGAGTGATACATATAGAAAAACAGACCATACGTTTGCAGGTTTAACAAGCAGGCTAGCCCTGTCGGGTCACAGCAAGAAGGTTCTAGCTTTGAATTCCCTAGGGACAGGGGAATTTTCTGTTTATAGTTTGCATGCTGTCTGGGTACTCCTACTTCCTCACACAGCCCGATGCTATGCATTTGTGTGATTGATGAACTTAGCAATGCTAAATTGTCCTTAAGAATCCTCAGGAATGCAAGGCTGTGTGTGTTGGGCCAGTGATGAGCTGTTACTTTCCAGGATGTACCCTGCATTTTTGCCTGAAGGTAGCTGGCACAGGCTTTTAGTACTAAAACTACAGTTGAGACTGTAGTCTGTAGTCTCAACTACAGGCTGTTGAGACTGGTTTCAAGAAATGCACCTGAAGTTTAATGTTATGAAGCTGAAAATGAAATTGCAGGTTCCCCGTAAACCACGAATGCTTCCCAGACACTGCATGGTGGATGCTCAGGGCCCTTTAAAATGCAGTGAACTAATTTGACTTTTCAATATATACTGTATATGTGACAATATAACTTAACTTGCTTTGACAAAGCTGTAGTGGAATATATAATTGTAAATGATAACTCATTAATAAAAACACATACATGCATACAATTTATTCATGTAGTTTCAAGTCTCTTTTAGACTGCTGGCTGGGAATCAAACCCAAGATCTATAGACAGTCATTACAGAAAAGCCACCAAAAGACAAATCAAAAACAAGGAAATAAAAAACAATATCCAGATGTTAGATGACTAGCACTAAACCACTCCTTGTGTAACAAAAATGAAAGGGAAAAAAAATAAGATGAACAAATGTGGTAGAAGTGCAACGCTAACATACAGGACTTAGAAGGAGGTCAAGACTCAGGTCATAAACACACACACACACACACACACACACAGACACACACACACACACACATTCAGAGATGATCTCAAGGCTGTTGGCTTGGTTCCAGGCTGTAAGCTTCATAACACTCTACCCCAGAATCAGACCCCCCCCCATGTACACATGTACCAAAAGCTCTGGAGGAGACAGTGTCTGGGCCAAATGTGGAGGGCATACAGGTGCTCTTTTAATTAGCAGACAGAGGAGGAGGCAGAATGTGTTTCAGATAGTCCCAGCAGGGTAGAAAAGGTGGCCTCATCTCATTGTGGTTTGTTGCTGAAACACAATATAAAAACCATTCATATGAGAACTAAAAAGGATTTAGAAATTATTTCTGATGTGTAACAAAACCACTAATATTTGTTATTACAGTAAATAACTGCCAAGAAACAACAGCAAACATTCTTTTAGTCATAAAACTGTGGCTCTTTCAGTTTGTGAAGTGAGAAAACATTTGCACACTCTGCAGATGTTATGATGGAAACGGTTTATCATGCTTATATAATCACTTAACAGCACTATCAGAGACGTCAGAGCAGTCTGTTTACACTTCTGCACGCACCGCACAGTGTGTGTGTGTGTGTGTTTGTGAGAGAGAGAGAGAGAGAGAGAAAGAGCGTCAACGTCTAACAGACAGATGAACACAACCAAAAGAAATGTTGTCAGATATCCTACACGTACGTTAGCACATTTGTGTTATTAACATCTGCAATTTCCCAGCTGATGTGATCCTTTAATCTCCTCCCTTGCCATCTCATTTTCATCCCTCCCCAGTCACCAGTGGAACCCAATTTTATGAAGTTAACTGAATCTGCAATCAATAATGCTTAATTATTGTGATTTGACATACCCAGAGAAATTAGTGGGTTGGCCTGTGAGGGTGTTCACAGCGTGGGGGGTTAAAGGGGCATGGCTGTCTGCAGTAAGTGTGATACGACTGGCGAGGCATGCTATCGATCCCATGAGGTGTCGGATCGATCTGGTTGGCTAACAAATGGAGCACCCATTTCAAATATACTGTGAATCACAGTATATTTTACATTTACAGTGTAAAATAGTGTTTGGGATAAAGAAACACTAATTACTTATTCACTGGACACAATGTTAAGAGAAACAAAAATATTTGGTAGCTAAAGATAAGTTTTTTAATTTTTGCAATGCTAACATTTATTTATTCAAACAGTATATTTTGTATAAATGTGTATAAATAGTCTTACAGGAAAGTAAGACTTTTTAGATATTGTATATCTTTTTATTGAGACATATATATTTATCCATATTAGAAATTATGTTTTATTTTTAAGAAAAAATTTAAAATCTATGAACTTAATACAGATAATTGGCAGAGGGATGTAAGACATCCAAATGCTCTTTTTTGTTTTGTGAAAAATCAACACATGCAAATATAGGCAAAACATACTTCTGTACAACAGTTTCAGTAACATAAAATTATGGCAGTACATGTTGAAAAATATAAGCATTTTAAAAAACAGCTAGCTTCAGGCTGATATGTAGTAATGAACAGCAATAAAAATATAAAACGCCTCCTGAAAACCTGAGGTAATATTAGCATATACGTACAGCAGTGATGAGAGTGCATGAGAGAAGTATGATTAGATTTAGAGTAGCAATGCTGAGAGAGGCTGTCTGAGGCTGCAGCAGCATCACAGCACACACACAAACACACAGACACACCTGCACCCATCCTTGTACTTCTGTCTTTGTCAGGACTTTTAGGCTTAATATATAATTGCCCAGCCCCTAACCCTAACCATTGCCAGAATGTCCTCACCTCCCAAAAATGTCCCCACTTTGCTAGGAGAATGAGTATTCTGGTACTCAGAATGCAGCTTTTACAATAACACACACACACACACACACCCACCCCCCCACACACACTAAGTCAGGAATTAGGAAATACTGTATGCTGGAAAGGGAAAAAATGGAATTAGGGTGAAGCGATTTAGTCTTTGTGCTCAATGACATTCTTCCGCAGATATATGTGAGTCTTTTAAATTGTCTGTTAGGTGAATCCAACGTACATCTTTGCATTTTTTTTCCCAGTGGTGCATCAGTGTCACAGCACAATTATTATCAGTCAGTAATTATATAGCGGTTGATAAAATAACAATAGGACCATTTGGACCCATTGTCAGCTATCAATCTTTGGGTCATGTTGGGGGATGTTTGTGTGTTATTGCAGCATTAGCTTAACACAGCTGACAAATATCCATCATTTTGACTATTCTCCTTTATTTCTTCTATCAGAACCATGCTGTCACTGCAGCTCTCTTCTCAGTTGCTGCCCTTTTATGCCTCTTTTCCCTCTATGTCTTACTCACTAAAGCTTGTTTTCAGTCTGGTACACACTGTGTTTTCCTCCTTCACTGGTTACTTTATTATTGTCATTGTTGCTCTTTTCTGTTTGCCACACTTCAGAATTACAAACTAAGTGCTTGCACAAACAACAAAAGACATTGATATTGCAAATAAAAGCATAGCTGCCTGGAGCAATGTCAGACCCTGGAACTCCTCCTTGTTTCCCAATAGACAAACACACACATATGCTAACAGGATATTGTCACAGTCACTTTGGACTGAATTTTAGTTTGTATCTATTTCTTGCCTGTCTCTTCTGATCTCTTTGGACAACTCTAATAAAAAGATGTCATTCGGCCTACTCGACCAGGCTCAGTGGCTGGGTTAGCGGTGCCAAGGAGTGTTTGCGTGTGTGGACACATGTGTGTTTGGGAGTAAATGCACACAGTGGTCTCAGGGTAAACAAAATGACAGGATCATTTTAAGGTGCTGTCAGGTGGGGAAGAGGCGATTATGATAACGCAGGCTCTCTTCCAATGCAAACAGGAACGCTTAAATTTACTGAGCGCCATAGTGAAATACACATGCTATAGCATTTCCTCCTGGGCTGTGTGTGGGTTTCTTTTCAAACAATCACAGCGTCAGGCTTTTATTTTATCTGTAACTATCTTATCAGGAAGTGGAGTGTGGTATACATAAAACCAAATATTTCAATATGTTTAATAAACTACATTATGTGACTCTATCTTAAGGATGGCTATTTTTACAATAATCAAGGTTATATTTATATTGATATTTAAATGAATAGGTGTACAGCAAGAGACAAAATACTGTCCAAAATGTTACTGAAGTAAAAGTATTTTACTGATATATCATTACTGTTGGTAAAATATGGGAACAAAGGTCATAGGTTTCTCATTTTATTTCATAGTGTAATGTCCAACTGTAAGCAGTCTAGTTATCCTCTATGTCCAACAATGATTACTTCATTTAGCTTCACTGGCTCACCATTACTCCATTAGCTGTTTTGAGCAGTGCATGTGTACTCCTGTGCATGTATAGTATATACAATAAACTTTTGTCTGTTCGAAGAAAAAAAAAAATATCCCTACAAAACAGAATTTGTGAAACAAGCACCACAGAAACGTAAAGAGCAACGGTGAAGCAATAAAAGGTGTAAAATGTGAGGGGTTTAGGGGAAAGAAAAATGGCTGGCTATAAAGCTAGGAAACAGCACAGCTCGGAGGCAATTTAGACTGCAAAACACAAACCATTAAGTTTGTGCATTATCTTTTAATTTAATCTCGAATGATTTATAATCCATCCCACAAGGCTTCAACCATATCCAATTATTCTCTCCTGCTTGATTGACAACAAAGGTGATTTATTAAGCTAATAAAAACTGATGTGCCCCACACTGAAAAAATAACCAACCAGGGTCTGGTTGGTCACAGACACTCACCCACAAAAAGAGCTACACACACCTTACTTCTGAAAGAGCTGAAAGATCGATACATTCTTTGTAGCACCATGTTTAAATCTGTGTATGTGTGTGTGTGTGTGTGGGTCTGTGTGTGTGTGGTGTGTGTAATTGTTTTTTGCAGAAGTCTAAACAATCACGCATCTCTTTACTTGAAAGACAAATTAGTCTGTATCGTCCCTGCTGCTCTGTTGTTGTGCCAGAAATGTCAGAAATCAAAATGTCACAGTGACAAGTGTTTTTTTTTTTTTCTTATTCTAAACTGAGTGAACATATTGCGCCTTAATTCCTCTATCCATGGCATATATGTCATCTTAGTCTCCACTTGATCTGCTAATGTTATGCTCAATCACTTGATATTAATGGAAAAGCGAGCCAGAGGGCTGTGTGCACGTGACTGTGTGTTTGTCTACATGTGCACATGAGTGTGTAGTTGTGAATGTGTGTCTGTTTTTAGGGTCTGTCTGTCTAAGTGTGTGTGTGTGTGTGGGTGCGTGCATGTGTGTGTGTGTGTGTGTGTGTGTGTGTGTGTGTGTGTGTGTGTGGGACGGGAGTGTATTGAGTACTATGTTTACTGTATTAAAATACATATAAGACACACAGAGAACACAAACGTGCGTGCACACACACTAACAGAGTACCCATTTGGCCTTAGTTGACTAATCTTCAGGTATCATTATTCATCCTGACATATTTAAAAATGTGGAAGTTATTGAAGTTGAGTTTAGGGAGACTGTCCAGCATATAGTTGTAATACGATATTTATTAGAAACAAATGTCCTACATACACTCACACATACAAACACCATTGTACTTCTATCTTTGTGAGGACTTTCATTGACATAATACATTCCCCAGCTCTTTAACCTAATTTTAACTATCACAACTAACCCCCGACCCTGACCCCAACCCTAACCTAAATCCAATTCTAACCCCAACCAACGTTTAACCCTCAAACAGGCCTTTAAAGTTGTGAGTACCAGCCAAAATGTCCTTTTTTCCCAAAAATGTCCTCACTTTGTTGGTAGAATAAGTATTTTGGTACTCAGTATGTAGTACATGAACACAGTACATACACACACACACACACACTTCATATGAAAGTATTTGAAGAACCTTTGACCAAGCTAAAATCTGAAAGATCATACAACTCCTCAGTTCAGGTTTGCTTCCTTCTTCTGCAGACCATCTGTGCTTTACCATTGAACTGCTTTTAATAATCGTCACAGATGAAGTTAAGAGACATGCATCTTTGGAACTAGTCAAAGGAAGAATGAATATGTAAAACTTTCCCCACTCTTGATTCTCTGCTCTACACAGTCTTAATTTCCATCTGTTGTCTTTCAGCTGGCTGGCTCAGAATGCATAGATTTGATTGGCCAAGTATAGCTTCTCATGAGATTTTTAAACAAACAAGTCACTGTTGTTCGAGTTGGAAAGCAGTGCCAATGTTAAAATACTTCAATAGAATGTCATTGTTCGCATAAATTCCAGCAGTCTCAAATCTACCTGCTGTGAGTCATAACCTGAAATTAAAAAAGTTAGTTTGATTTATATTTACCATACATATTACTGCCATATTAGTCTGATGTTTCATATAATGTGTCTCTTGTCGTTGTTCAGCAAGAAGTAAGCCTCTTGCCTGGACATCGAGGTTGTGTGTTGGTGACACTCGTGAGCACAGCTGTAAATTTCAGGAAAAAAGCTGCCATATTTATTCATTTAATTAGGACCTGAGGTGCAGCAAATAACAGCAGAAAAGTATTTCATGCCATGCAAGCGTCACTGCATTTCATATGCATGTGTTTTTCTACAGATGCAGGTTCTTAAATTGGGGATTTTGCTCTTACAATTGTGTTTGTTGTAGACTTAATTTCAAAATGAATACAAGAGGTTTCTTTAAAGTGACAAATATCCAGTTGAATGTATGAATAAATGGAAATAAATATTATGGTGTAAAACACTACTTTGTGTGTGTGTGTGTGTGTATGTGTGTGTGCATTTGTTGGGGTGGGTGGTATGTTGTAAATCTCACTAATCAATTGTGGCGCGTGTCATGGCATGCCATACATGCCTGTTTTTGCATGACTGAGACATGTATGTGGGAACATGTTCACATGCATGTAAGTGCTGAGTGGTTACATGATCGTCACACCTATCACAAATCACAATTATGTATCTGAAATAACACAACCCCATTGAGAAAATCTGCCCTGAACATGGCAGACTGGCCCCGGCTGGGAGGGAACAAAGCCAAAATTACAGGACCTGAAGGTGGAGCAGAAAGTGTATTCCTTATAATACGAAGGTTGTAAGTTTGATTCCAGAGACAGGGTTTTTATTTCCACACTGGTTGCCTTCAACAATCCAAAAACATGCACATTAGACTGGTTAGAGACCATGATTGATGGGATAGGTAGTCAGTGGCAACCCGTGATGATGAAGAATATGCAGTTATTAGAAACAGACACTCTTAGTTGACAAGGCTAGACCAAAGTCTTGCTTGCTTATTTTCATTTTTGGAACGAGTTTTAGCCTTTAGGAAAATTGTGATGTGCTAGTGTGAAAGACATCATCTGTGCACATACATGTGCTCTCATACATGTGCTCTCATAACGAATGACGTTAGGAATCAAGTTGCAGAGAAGTCCTAGAACTCGTAATCTAATACTCAGCAGACTCTCGAAAGTGCATCTGTGCAGAGGTCATGGGGTCAAATGTAACATGTGAATTAAAGGCATTAGTCACATTTATGTAAAGGCTCAAATTCTAAGAATAACCACAGAATCAAATGAAGAAAAATCACTGTCTCTCCTCACCCATCAAATACTTTATAATTGTGTGTATAAGCGTTAATTAAAATGGTATTAGAAAGAATGTGCAAAGGGCATCAGTCAAGTGAGTGTCAGGAAATTAAATTGAAATAAACTTCATTTAAACTATATTTAATCAAATTTCACATTGTACATCAAGAAAAACCCGACTGTTTCTGCTCATTTGGTTTGGATTTGGTTATTAGAAAGCATTAATAGGCACTTTTTTCCAAGCAACTGAGTGAAAAAAATCAAGAAATAATCATAACGTTATAAATGAAGAGCTGCAGCAATGTTGCTTCTGAATAAAAATCATCAAGACCTCTGGTTGCACTAAACCCCCACCTCAGGGAGTGTTTGAGATTAGGAGTTTAAAAAAAAGGACAAAGCATTAGCAGTCCATGCCTTCAGATATCAGTTAAAAGTGTTCCAGATAATTCTGCTCGTACAGTTACAATCAGCTGGGGATGCATTAAACACTCAAGCTTATAACAGTCGATGAATCAATAGCTACATGTTATTCAATCAAGTCTGTATCGACTGGGGTATAAGTGCTAATGAAAGGCACAGTCTTGCCTTCCTGAGTGTGGGTTGCTTATCGTTCACTGGGACAATGTGCTTTAAGCAGCATGTGTACTTTCATTTAGTTCAATCAAAGCTGCAACGCTCAAGTCTGCGTGACGTTTAGCAGACATGAATGTGTGACTATGAGAAGGAGCGAGAGACAGAGTGTAGATGGAGAGGAGATAAGGGGAGAGCACTGTGTATAACCTGGGGGAAGGCTGGAGGCAAAACTTAGAGAGCAAAATGTGAAATGTTGCCTCTGTATGCTGCTTCCATCTCTGCAGCCTGCCCTCTGTCTGCAGCTCCTTTTTGCTTATAAATTCAAATATCCTAAATCTAAATTATTTATTCAAGTATTCAGGTATTCAGTATTCAAGTAAAATACTCTGCTTGTTTCTCTTGTGTCTCATGCTATTTGTGGATAAGTGTGCAGGATGTTTACAGGCTCTGAATGAGATATGGTTCCATGGTTCTCACCTCGTCCTCGTCCTTATCCTCTTGATAATCGCACCCTTTACCTTTATTCACGGAGATGTGTTGTCCGTCAAACTGCTGAAAACACGAGTCACCGTGGAGGAATGAAGACCCAGTCTACTGAAGCGAACGAGCGACAACAGTAGGATGAAATTAACTGAATTAGTAGAACTGAACTCAGAACAGAACTCAGAAGAAAGAGGGCGCCCTGAGCTTTTCCACTGCATGATACTAATGCCAGCTTAAGCCTGAGTACCCTGGAGCTAACTGAATCTAGGCAGTTGCAGTATTTACTCTGTGCATGCACAGCTGGGTTGAAACCCTGCTCAGCCAGGTATGATGTGAGGAAAGCAGGGAGCAGAAGTCTCCTCCCCAACACACCACAAAACACACTACTGACAGGAGCTTAAAAGTTGTTAACTGTAAGTAACACCCCAATTTATGCCTTAGTAGTCATTTTTTCAGCTACTGTAACAGCAGCAGTCTCCCCCAGCAATGCCCATACACCCCCTTGGGGGCGGTACTAACCACGCTGTAACTCTGCTCAAGATAATAATATCAAGGGGCACCAGAGCAAGGGGCATGTAGCTTAAGATCAAAGATGTGAAACACAGAAGGTTTGAGATTTTGTCTTCACCACTAAGTTCACCACCAGTTCATAATGTCGACAGAAACTTTTTCTTGGTTCAAAAAAAAAAAAAAAAAAAAAAAAAAATATATATATATATATATATATATATATATATATATATACAGCAACCCACAGCGAAGCACTTGCTTTCAACTTCTGTAACGTATGCATAGAAAACCATGCAGTGTTGAAATGGACACAAAAACAGTAAGCAGTAGTCATGAGTTCTATCCAGCCTGTTTTCCTCCCCAGCTTGTCAGATATTGATATTTTGTCACAGACATTATCATCATTATCATCATTACCATCATTAGGATGCTGGGGGCATCCTTTGGCAGTGGCAAGGCACAGAATTTAATGTAAAGTCTCCTGTGGAAGTATTGGAGAGGCTGAGCAGATGGTACAGTAGGGATGCAGAAGGTAAGAAGGGCTGCTCAGATCAACAGAAACTCAGGATGCTTTACTGTTTTGGCTCAGTTTGACCTTTGCCATTATTTTCTATAAGGTAAATACTGTTTATACTGTTTAACATTTGGAGTTATGGTTAAAAACTGATACTCATTTCCAGGAGAATGTTTTTATTTGTTCGATTTCTAAATCCAAACTGTTTCACAGCTAGAAACTCATCTTAAGCCTGGATGCTTATGTTGATTCTTTTTAAGATCAAGATTTCCATTGTAGACTGGGTTTTAACTCTGAAATACATCAATTTAAAACATCTGTTTGATATATATATATAGGTAATATGGTTTTATATGTAATATGATAAAATAGCATTCTGAATGGTAGTTGGAAATGTATGGGCTGAAAGTGCTTACTTCCAAAGTGACTTAAGTATAACTTTGAACTTTTAAAACCTACTTTTCATACTTGACAGGTCAATGATAATTCAGACATCAAAATGTAAAAAAATTAAACAAAATAAAATTAAATTAAAATCCTTTTTTACAATATTTAAATGTGGCCACAGTTGAACCTGGAGGTGACCCATGAAATCAGACGGTTTAAGTGCTTCTCCTTCATTTCACAACCATTTCGAGCTCATCTCCTGGTAATTAAATGGAACAGTGCCACTGACTAACAGAAGGGCCTGTTGTTATCAGCACTCACTCATTCCACTCCTCCGTGTCCCCTCAAGTGTTTAAGGGTTTCAGAGCTCTGTGCAGCAAGGTGTAAGCAGAGTCATCTTCATATCATTTCCATTTGTCCTTTTTCCTCTGCATTCTGTTTTTCTAGACAAAGCTAGAACCAAATACCAGCAAGGGGTCATATCTTTTTAATTATCTTTCTTGCCTTTGATTAATTATTTGGTGTGACAACAGCGCGTTCGTAATGCTTTTCACCTGTCGCCACTGACTGACGGCCCCTCTGTTGAACTCAAAAGCAAACAGCTGCTGCCATGATTGCCTAGCAACCGGCTGGTGATGGATGAGTACAAGAGATGGATGGCCACAATAAATCACCGTGTCTGCCCTAGTGCTATAGAAAACTGGGAAAATGAGCGAGATGGAGGAGAAGAAAGGAAGAATGAGAAAAACCCAAATCTAACCGTTTTGTTTTAAAACATTTAGGTGGTGGTTGGAAGACTTTTTTTTAGGGTTAGGTTGTTTGTTTTTTTTTCTTTTTGTAACTTTTTTTTACAATGTATGTACACTCATGTTGGGTTTTAATGAACATACAGACTAATAAAGATTTCTGTCATCTGTGTGTTCAGTTGTTTTTTTTTATTTTAGTTTTGCCATAAGTATAATCCAGATAAAATGATCTGAATTGAATGAATGAATATTAAAGGAACTGACTGAAGTCTCACACACAAGTTTACCAGACAACAATAAAGCAATGCATAAATTCTATAATATATTACTACAGTGGTGCAGCACAGCAGTGAGTTATATAATACAGAGCTAACAAACTATGGGTATTTTATGCTTTCTATTAAATAAACATGAAATTTATGGAAAAATTCAGCATGTCTAATGTGTAAAATATATATAAAATTCTTTCATAATCATTAATGCGACAATTCTATCTGAATCTGTATATATTTCTCTATATATTTGTTATATACTGTAACTTGTTCCTTCAAAGTTCTCTTCTGCATTTGGTGAGACCACAACTGTCCCCTCTTCCTCACACCCTCCTCCCTTTCAAATGCACACACACACATACACACACACACACACTCACACACACAAACACACACAGCTGCAGCTCAGGTTACGGCTCTGTAGCAATCCAGTCTAAATAATAGAGCAGTGATGAATGGCAGGGCCAGATTCATATCCATCAACAGGCTCTTTTTTCACGCAGCATCCATCTTCGATAAGGTTTCCCTTTGAATCACGCAGTGTACTGACTGAACCCATGAGAGAAACTTGTGCACAGCTAAGGGTTTGTGTGTTAGATAAGACGTTGTGACTGATACATGCCTCCGAGGAGCCTCACAGACACATGAGCATGGAAGAAAGACATACACAGATTGTTATTGACACACACTAGAGTGTGCCAGCACATACATCACAGAGATTAATGGAGCTAAGATTTACAATCTATACTTATTTATGATGTGCAATGTGAGTAATTGTGTGCAAAATATATTTTTGAAGTTGCTATGTCAATATCACTTGGGGATGATGTTTTTCTCATCAACCATCAAAAATGTCGAGATGTGTGTGTCACTCACACACACATGCATTTGTACTATCTTTGTGAGGACTTTCACTGACATTTTAAATTTTTCAGCCTCTTACCCTTACCCTAACCATCACAGCTAATTGCCTAAGGTTAACTTTTATGCTAACTGTAAGCAAAACCCAACCTTAAAACCAAATCTTAACCCTCAAGCCCAGCCAAAATATCCTCACTTCCCAAAATGTCCTGCCTTTTATTGCATGTACAAGACACACACACACACAGACTCTCATTCACCACTAGTAACAACCCATATACATACTCTTTCTCTCACCCCTTTTCACTCTTCATTGCTCACTCCTTTCCTCCTTTCCCAGAGGAGTGGACCTCAGAGGCACAAGAAAGGACTAACCTTCACAAACACACACACATGCACACCTACACACACATACACGCACACACACACACACACACACACACACACACACACACACACACACACAGGCCCTGGCAAGGCCTTGTTTGATAAATGACACACGTCATTGTGTCAGGAGAGAAGGGTGGGTCTGTGATGTATGGTGAGGACGATGAGAGGGGGAAATCGACTGTTTGGCAGGGAGATGGTGCTCGTCTACTCACTGTTCTCCTCTGCTTTTCTGGTGAACTCCAAAGCGTACATACATATATGTGCATACACGTAGCAGTCATTAATATAGCACATCCATGCTTTCCTGTGGTGTCATAGAAAACCACTTCCAGGATTTTTCTGGTGTTTTTCAATGAATTTTGAAATGCCTGATGTGTTAATGTTTGCAAATGTTTAAAAATGAAAGGGCAGGAACATGTGAATACTGTGAAGACAAAAAAGAGAATTATTAAAACTTTAATTTATTAAAAAGCCAAAGATAAAGTTATTATAATGAATTCAGTTTTAAAAAAGTTTAACCACACATGTTGAGTTTGCATTTCTTTTTTATTTCCCCAAGGGCTGTTATATTTTTCAAGCTATTTTGCATTCTCTGGCTGAGTTTCATTCAGAAGGTGATGGGAAAGAAAATAATAAAAAAGGGATTGAGAAGTGACTGCTAGATCTGGGCAGGCAAGCAGTAAGTAGAGTAGAATGATATCAATCACAGACCCTTTTGGCAACAGAAATACTTGTATTTCAAATGAAATAGCCAAACCTAGACAAATAGCTTTGACATGAGGCTGTAACCTGAGTAACTTACCCCCTTAAGCACCACACTGAAATTTCTCATAAAGTAGAGGAACGGAGGGGTTTGGATTCCACTTTGTATTAACATCTCCCGTTTATCCTCACTGACTATCTCTCCTCTACCTCTTTTTCTCTCTGTCGCCAACAGGCATGGTGGCTGACATCTGCAGAGTGCATTTAAAGAGAAAAAATGTGTCACAGGAGTGTGATGCACTCGTTTCCATGCATGTACACACACACACACACACACATGCAGCCCCCCCTTTGCTCAGTTTCATTAGCTCACTGGCAGGGTGGCACTTCTCAAGCTCATTACTGAGGAAGGATTTATGGTGCGGCAGCCAGTGGCGGAGAAAAGGCATCTGTCAATAATTGCAGGGAGCAGCAACTCCCATCTCCACCAGCTTTGAAATCTCATTAGGTATGCAGTTATCAGGCATAAAGATCAAAAACATTACTCAGCTCCGACAGAAACCGACCAAGAAACATTAATTAGCAACAGGCCCACACGGTATAAAATAAGACAGCCTTCCTCCTCTCATCTCACCCCTCTTACACTTTTTTTCCTTTCAGCATGGTTGACTCCCTCACTTCCTCTCTGTCTCACCTACCTCAATGGAACACAAACAGATATAAGCTGGTTCCACCCTCATAGCCTGCCCTAAAGACAGGTCCCGCCTGGGCATTCTCTTGACCAAACACTCGGCACTGTTTCAAGCACTTGGATCAAACAGAACCAAAGCAAAGAGGGTCCAGATATTTTGGGCACGGTTGCGTTGAGTGGGGAGTGATCGTTCAGCCACATGTGGGCTAGTGGATGTGTGTATGTTTGTGAAAAAGAGCATAGAAGTGTCAGTCTGAGAAGGATATCAGTTCTAAACCCTACCCGTGTTCCATGATTGCCAGGGCCTATGACTGGTCCATACATAAACGTCTGGCTAACCATAAGCAGAAGCCTTGCGTCTTTTTGGAAACAATAGTGACCAATTACTTAAACATTTTACTTTAGAGTTAATTTATATTTTCAAAAGAGCTATCCCTCAGCACTCACAAGTAATATAAGTGTATTTGATAATTGTAGGACAGATTCACAAGTTTGGTCACAGAAACATTGTAGCGATCCATCAGAGTTACTCTCAGGCTGACTCCAGGGTTGTCAGTCATAAATACAGTCATGGAGGCTCAGAACTCACAATGAAGGGGTCGCTGCTGGACGGGATATAAGTGCAAGAACCTTTGAGCTCAATTATTACACGTGTTTAAAGCTAAACTCATGGTTTCACAAAACAACCTGAATTTAATCTGAAAAGACACAAAACACAAACAGTTTGACACTATATATATATATATATATATATATATATATATATATGTTTGTCAATAATGGAATGTTAAAAACGATCCAATTTTTTTGTGTGTTTATTCTGCGCTCTGCATTCTTTAGCTTTGTTGAAGAAAGGGCAAACAGGCAAACAGGCAAGGAAGAGGGAGAGAAACTGGGGAAGTAAGGGTGGAAAAGATGCAGCCTTGTGAGCCAATTTAAGAAATAACTGCTGATGCATCAGCTATTGACTGTTAAAGCGCTTGTGATAGCGCTCAAGGCAAAACTGGGAGCGAAATGACGGCATCAACTGCCTGCAATAAAGTGCAGCACAGCCGACCAAGGGAGCTCTAATTGACAGCTGTCAACCTAATGGGAGCCATGACAGAAGATTCTGGGCAAGGGAGGGAAGACACACTGTTTATAAAGCATCAGCCACTTATCCTAAAGGAAGAGAGGGGGTGAAGGGCTGGGAAAGATCCCCTCCCTCACTCTCTGTCTCCCTCTGTTCCCCTCTCTCTATATGATTGTCGTTTGTCTACTCACTTGCTTTTTCATTTGCTCCTACTTTCTCTGCCTCAGCACATAATCTTTTTTTGCGATCTCATTACCTTTCTGTCTCTCCCTATGATAGAATATTTAACTATGAAACAGTTTATCCCCCATTCTCTTCACTCTTTCCTCCTCCTACTCCCTTGGTTCATTGTGTCACAGTGGTGTGGGGCAGGAGCACTGAGAAAAGTAGAAGAGGGCCATAACTAATCACAGTGTCAGCGATCTGCCTGGGAAAGACTCACTCTGAACAAAGTTAAGCAAAAAACATAACTGAATTTGAAAGAAGGAGAGATGCAGCTCTCGTGGTAGACTTTCTGCTACATTCATACAATAGTACACTGACCAGACGCTAAAAAAAACAAGCATTACTTCTTTTGAACAATAATCCAGAATGTGTTTGAATACACAGCAATTCAATAAAGCATTATAATTTAGGTACCTGATCCGATTCTGGCTTAAAAACCAGAATGAAACCAACTGAATCTTTCAACAAGCTAACCACTGCAATAAAATCTCCAGCTCATAATATTCTTGTTTTCATTTACATGTTTGTATTCTTTTGCAGAATTTCAAATTATGATAATTGTTATATTTGGTGATAATAATTAATCCTTCAGAAATAAATAACAATTTGGTACATTCATTTGTGCATGTCTGTTTGTGTGAGCTGCAGGTTCAAGGCATTTGTCACCCAGAAAGTCTTGTCAGCTCAGTTTCCATGTTGCTCATTATGCATTAAGAACGCACAGACCTCTGCACATTTTGATGGCTTGTTGTCTTTTTAAACAGCTAAAATACGGCCTCCCTCACCATTTACTGTAGATTTGCTTTTCTTTCTGTTTGGTCAATAACTTTGCATTAAGACTTGTGTGTTCATCTTATGAGTGTCATCTGGGCTCAGCTCCAGGTCTGGGCTTCCTTTTACACTCAGTGGGGGTTGCCTTTATGTTTGCAAAATGTGTGCTTTTGTCTTTGCCCTGGAAGAATCAGACCCCTCTGCTTCCCTTTCCCACAGAAACCAGACAAGACTGGCAGCCATCAGTCGCTGTATGTGCTGGTGTGTGTGTGTGTGTGTATTCTTGTACTTGCTACATACTGAGTACCAAAATAGTCATTCTACAAAGTGCGGACATTTTTGGTAAGCGAAGACATTTTGGTTGGTCCTCACAACTTCAAAGGCCCGTTTGAGGGTTAAGATGTAGTTTTAAGGTTGGGGTTATGATATGTTTCGGTTAAGGGTTGGGGAAGTGTCGTGATTTGGGGGTTCGTTGGGATGGTTAGGGTTAGGGTCAGGGGCTGGGTAATACATTATGCCTATGAAATGACTCACAAAGATAGAAGTACAAGGACGTGTGTGTGTCTTTGTGTGTGAGTGTGTACGTGTGCGTGTGTGTGTGTGTGTGTGTGTGTGTGTGTGTGTGTGTGTGTGTGTGCGCGTAACTGGGCCACTGCATCTCAACTTAGATCCACCACAAGAGCACCATTAACACACATCAAGCATGATTAATCTCTCGCTCTCATCTACAATCAATCACACACAGACTTGCTGATGTGCGGCACACAAAGAGGGAGACAGAAATCAGAGAAATCAGCTGCTTCCCCCCTCGACTACCATCTATCTCTGCTGGACAGAACCAGATCCGTCTTGATGTTAATATTTACATAAATCATGCTTAGCCTTTTTGGACACCATGCTGATGATAGGTGTTTCTGAAGAATCAACATTGCTGAAAAATCCTCCCATACTGGGAAAGTGTCACTGAGTAGCTACTAATGACCAGTGTCAACGTCATCAATCTGTAGTTCAGCTCCATGAGAAAAACATGTCGAGCACACACACACACACACACACACACACACACCATACATAAACCTAAAACAATACATTTGTAGTTGTTTGTATGACAGTAAAAGCAACATATTATTTCTAAGTATAAAAATAATAATATACACGAATATAGAGGAACCGTTTGATGTTCAAGCTTCCTCTCTTTTAACAATGACCTGTTTTGTCTAGTCTGGTTTTGAATAGTGCAGACAAAAACCTGAGCTTGGTCCTTTCCTGATATCATAAGTGCTGAAGAAATAAATAAGCTTTGTTTAAAAAAAAAAAAAAAAGAAAAAGAAAAAAAAACACTATACGTTTCACACATGTACAGAGTAAATAAGTAAGCACAGTGAAGGAAGGAAGGTGTGTGTGTGTGTGTGCGTGCACCGGGGAGGCAGATGAGGACAGTGTAAGATCAAGTTGATTACATCCAACTATGCCACAGTCCTAATTGGCGAGCGTGACAGGGTGCGGAGCTTGTCATCTCCAATCATTAGGTCTGTCAGAGATCCATCAGACCCTCGGCTAATTAGGAGAACGCTAATGAAGCTGGCAAAACAACTCCTCTTTTTCGACAGCTGAGTGTGCTCTGTCACTGTGGTGGGTGCGTGCGTTGATGCTGGCGGCGGAGAGTTGTTGGGAAAAAAAGTGTAAGCCTGTATTGACCATGGAACCATATTCCAGTAAACATACACCACATATGGGTTGTTTTATGATATTTTACCATATGTGATGGTTGAATGAGTCACTGATGTACCTGATGTAATGGGGAATCTTTATTTTTTGTGTGGATGTACTAGCAGCCACATAAAATGGACAAAACAGAGGGAAAGGAAAATATTTTAATGTGAAATAACTCAAAATTGGGAGCATTTTGAATACCTTCCTCCGCAAGTTCCTAATCAAGGCCGATCATTTGCCATCCTCCTCCCATAACTCTTGCCCTCAGTACAGCACAATCAATTTGTGATCACTCTGTGTGCCATGCCTGTCTCTTAAAACTTGCAGCTGTAAGTGAATGAGGGATGGCAGAGAAGGAAGAGTAGGGAGAAAAGAAAGGTGGAAAAAATAGAAAAAAGAGTAAAAGTGGCCATAGACCAAAGTGAAAGTCCTCCCCTGCCTGTTTGTTTTTCCACTCATCAAAAAAATTTATTATTTCAATGATTCAATTCACTCTTTCATTATCCATCCATTATCCATCATCATCCATCCATCCATCCAACATCCATCCATCCATTCCTTTGTATACATTTTAGCTAAAACTTTGTGATCAACCCCCAGATATATCATACATGACTGACTCGCTTCCTCTCTCTCTCTCTGTCTCTCTCTCTATCTCTCTGCCAGTCTTTGCAGCCTCTGATTGACCATTAGGACCACTGATGAATGCCTCTGTCAGGGGGCAGACAACAGAATCAAATATAAAACAAATTCTCTCTGACAGTCTCTTCTGTTGGGGAAAATCAGTCTTCTGCATTGTGATTAAGCTAATAATTACATTTCTCATACCGCTTTTTGTGTGCACAAAAATCATAACACGCTGCTAGACTTACACTATAAAGTCAGTGCGGTGTGTCTTGAGTGCACACCCCAGTATGCACATGTAATCATATGTGTTAAAATGCATGTGTACTAAGCAATAGATAATTTCAGAGCCCCTTAAGTAAAACAAAGTTACAAAATAATTTTGGTGGAAAGACTCTGAAGTCAACACAATAATAGAACAACAGAAGTTAAACATAAAATGATAATTCTAGAATTCTCTGATAACAAAGCCCTTTGTTCAAATGGAAACATATAGTGCTGAAATAATACTGATCAGCTGTTGTATGTGTTGGGGGAGGATAATTAAATGATGCTGCTAAAAGTTTGTATGTAAGGCTAGTCTTGATTTATTGACATTTATTGGAATAAACACTTCAAAGGCTTGGCCACATGGCAGGTGATCAGAAGTCAAATCAAAGATGGCAATTGTCCATTAAAGCTCTCTTCCAGCACCCACTCAATCTGAGGACTGTAAAATAATCTTTAGAGGAAAAGAACAATGTCTTTCCAACAAATCAAACACATGCAGATGGGGCGATGTAAGTATAATGGTAGCACATCACAAAAACATTTTAGATTCTCTGAGGGATGAGCAACAGAAAAACATTTTGTAAGAACCTTGAAGACACGATAACTAAACCTAGTTCTTACAAAGAAATAAGTGCACTATTTTTACGTATATCCAGCTAAGAGAATGCTTCCAGCGGTTTACAACCCCTGATATTTCAACAAAAATCTAATAGAGAGATCCTTGACGCCGCATTCAATATTTACAATCAAAGAAGGAAGAGCAGGAGGTGTCACCAAGAGGTGTCAAATAAGATGGATAAGACTTTGAAAAGCTCAGAATGTCAGAGATGAGCAGGAAAATACATAAAATAAAGCAGAAGTAAAGATTTTTCTCACTGAAGCCTGATTCTGCTAGGTCTGACCTGTGACCTTTGCAAATGCTGCTGGTTTACTGCTGTAATTATCAAATCTCAAGTGCAAACGAATTAGCAAAAATTCACAAACACTAATTATATAGCAAAACCAAGTTTCTACAAAGATCTGATGTCAAAGACATAATTACGCATTGAAATTATTAATAAAGAATAACAAATGAAATCCTTGATATGATGATTACTGTATGGACACATCAGTTGATCAATATATTGAAAATAACGTTTAGTCTGTAATATTTAAAAGTGATAAAGGAAAGAGAAATATCAATTTGGAAAACTAAATAGGGAGGAAAGGGGGAATAAATAGAGGATGAGAACAGAAAGAGAGAGAGAGAGAGAGAGAGAGAGAGAGAGAGAGAGATCAGTTGCGCGTTAAAAGGAGCCGGAGCATACCTGCGGCGCGCCGAGGCGCTTGCTGCTTCCTCCGCGGCATGTCGGCTTCGTGGGAGCCCGGTAGGGAGATCGACTGTGGCCCCGCTGATCCAAGGTTAGCCTGGGGGAATCCTCAGACCTTTGATACAGTTTCACACCCCCCCCCGGGTGCGTTCTCAGATCTCCCACATTGATCGGGGTGTAAATATGAGGACTAGTTAAGGTTGGTCTGTTTTGTTTTGTTTTGTTTTTTTAACACCAAATAAAACAAAACAGAAGAATAGATGTTGATGCAGTGAGACTAAAAACAGAGAGACTGAGCCGACTGGCTGCCCACTCAACCTCTCCGTCACTCGCTGTCTCGCCCGATCCGGTATGGATGGACGCGGTGGGAGCAGGAACAGAGGGGGGGTCCGCGGTACAAAAACATAGGAAGGAGGAGTAGGTGTGGGGGAAAAAAGCGCCGAATGCCTCTGTGTGATGAGCTTTACTTGGCGTTGAAGACTGCAACAGGCGAGCTTGGAGAGATTAAAAAAAAGATCGTGTCAGTCAAAAGTGCGCAAACAAAGACGGCAACACATCCAGAGCTGACACAACCCTGAGCCCCAACCTGAGGCTGAACCACTCTCCAGTTCAAGTACCGAGAGGCGTCACATCTATCTATCTATCTATCTATCTATCTATCTATCTATCTATCTATCTATCTGCCTATCTATCTATCTGCCTCTCTTAGGGACTCTTCACTCTTCTTCTGTCAGCCACTAACCGAACAGAGCCCCGTCCATTCCAGTAAACCAAGGTAATGGGAAGCTTTTGGGTGCTTGCCCCCCAGCGTCAGTCATACTACAGACTGTTGCTATGTCAGAAGCACGCGAAAAAAAAGTGTAAAAAATAAATAAGAAAATAAGAAAAGCAAAACACACGTGCAAATGAATCACAGGCAGTGCCTGTGGACCGACAGCGTGATCTGACCAGGGACGCATACTTACTTTACGAACTGACACTCTGCTGCGCGATCCATGAGCTTGTCGCCTTTTTCTCTTCCTCTGCCAGCGATCACACGCAATTCTTTGAAGAGAAGCGTTGGATCAGCTGAAACGAGCATGAAAGCAGCTCATAAAAATCCATTCCTTTTCGGCAACTCCTGCTGGTGCCATGTGAAAGGAGAAAAATGCCACACGCAGCTTTTTTTTTCAGTTTGGTATTCTCAAGACCGACATCCGAGGCGAAAAGCTGAGGAGGAGGTGGAGGAAGAAGAAGAAGAGGTGACGACTGGGACTGGTCGCCCACACGTTGTCCCCTGCTTGGCACGGCTACGATATTTTGTCCGATGGCGCTTTAAAAAATTCCGCTGAGGGGCAAGTCACACAGTCAGCGTCTGTGCGCGCGTGTGGGCGCGTGCTATCGTGTGTGTTCCTCGTGTGTGCGTGAATCGACGAGATACGTGCTTGATTGGGTCCCCCTTGTTGTAATAATGTACACGAGGAGGAGGAGGCGGAGGCGAAGGAGGGGACGGGCTCAGGCTGCTCCCATGCGTGCGGGCTGACTGGAGCGCACGGATCAGCCAAGCTCAGGCGCCCACTGTCAAACACTTTGCTGGCGCTGGTGGCACTTCTCTCCCTCTTTTTTGCCTTTACTTGTCCTGATTGGAGCTATTTAAATCGGCCACGCAGAGAACCAGATGTGCGCTGCGCTGAGTGCTCGAGAAGCATAAATCTTCAGCAAGCGAAGTCCTTTTTGGAATGAAGTTTTTTTTTTTGTTTTTTTCTTTTTTCACAGGTGAGCTCTGAACCCGATCATTTGCGGTTTATTATTTTACTTACTGCTGCGCTTTCCGACAGTTGTTTTCTTTCACCTTGCAGCGTGGAAAAAGTTTTCGAGTTCGTTAAAGTTGATTTAAAAAAAAAAATCTGATTTTTTTTTTTTTTTTTTCAGGCGATCTTAAGCAGAAGTTGTGATATGAACAAAGGATAACCACGGTGAAGAACCATGGAGAGCAGTGAAGGTTAGTTCTCCAAAGCCGCCGTTCTCGCTCCGTCTTCTTTTGCGCCAGATGTGGTGCTGCTTCGCCTCGACTCTCACGCTCGTCAATAACCAGAGAAACGGCTCTTTTCGGCGGATCCGCTGGGAATCGGAACTCCGCAGCCTTTCGTTCCTTGTTCCTCGGCGACTTGAACCGCGAGGTAGCTCGTTTCTTCTCCGTTCCCTGGGCTAGGTGAAGGGTTTGGGTGATCGGTTGGTCTCCGCAGATTGAAGATGTTTTCGCCCTAATCTCGCCGCAAATGTGTGAGGCGCTCCACCACTGCATGCCGTTAGATCCGCCCAAGCATCTGTCCGTCTTTCCATTGGCGCATCCATCAGTGTCACACACACACAGACACACACGCAGCTGCCGCGCGCGCATTCCTTGCGACGCAATACCTCCTCCCACCCTCCGGTGCACACTCAAACATCACACTCAATCCCGCACGCAAGCGCACGCATGCCCCGCGCGCGCTCACGGCCGACGGAGAGCTTTCCTCTTCCTTTGATTGACACAGTCCGCTTTCCGGAGGGCGCGTCGACCAACGCGACGGGCATTTTTTACTCCTGAGAAGAACTTCGAGTTTTCATTTATCTGAATTTTGATTTTCAAGGCATCAGTCTTTTGTAGTGACAATGTCAAATAGCAAACACACACACACACAGGAAGAAAGAACTTTGCTTAACTTTATTATTTTAGAAAATAGTTTAAAGATGACCTCGTGTGGAGGTCAGCGCGATTCAATGACATTATTACGGAATTAAAATAAATGGTAATAGAGATAAAACAGAACACGAACAAGAAATACATTCATTACCTGAGAGGGTTTAACTAAGTGTACAAGTTAAACTTGCATTTTCTTGACATGTAAACCGCAAGGGTGAAAATAAAATTTTCCATTGATGTTAGTTTCATATATTTTACCTGACCCTGTTTCTGTTTTGATTTTGCTTGAAAGTGCGCTACAGTCTGCATTTACGCAGAGATGCGCAGAGAGACGGCTGGAGGAGTAATGCAGTTATTTAAATGGAAACGTAAAAAAAATAATCCCTGATATCCACGTGTATTTATCTGACTTGTGCGATGAAATTACAAAGTTAAACTGGTATTTGCACTTGATGATACATGAGAATTCGAGATGATACATGAGAATTCGAGATGTAAGGCAGGCGTTTCACTACTGTGTGGACTAAAAACACGGGAAAAACAGGTGTAAACATTAATATCAAGAACAAGGGATGCTGATACAAAGACAAAGTAATGACTTATTTGTTTTGTGCCACAAAAATAAGTTAACTTCAAGTGTTTGACCTAAATGTGCACATTTTACCGGCAAACGCCTTATAGCAAAATGTGTATTTGTTAATTAAAAGTTTAAACCTCGTTTCTTAGAATTTAGATCTAACTTAAAGATCTATTTTTATATTTTCAAAAATAGGTGTGTGTGAGAAAGCCTGAAAAATAGAGAGGGAGCGAGAGAGAGAGAGAGAGAGAGAGAGAGAGAGAGAGAGAGAGAGAGAGAGGCAAAGCAAAAAACCGGACACATTCGGTCACAGTTTGTTAGTCTTTAAATTATCAACTAAAACTTGGTTTAAATGTTAAAACAGTGTGAAACGTATGGAAAATGAAAATTCGACAAAGTCAGTAGTGGTGGAGTATTTAATACCACTGTTAATGTTTAAACTAAAAATCAGCCGGTTTAAGTGTTTGTAGATAAATTAATTCGTGTAGTTATGGTTTAATTTAAAAGCAATGGTCAGTAAACGAAAAAAAAAAGTTTTAATATGTTTCTGTATGTTACCTGTTCAATGGTCGCCGTTAGTGTAAAATGAATATTGATAATTAAAAGTGAAAACACTGAAAGAAAATTGGGAGTTGCAAACTAGAACTGCGCAATCACTAGATTAAAAGTCACTTTCCCACAGGCTATCGGTACAAAAACGGCATTCTACGGGTTTGTTCTTTTATTCTAATTATTTTCTAACTACTTTTGAAGACTTTTGCCTTTAGTCGAGCACACGCGTCTCTGTAAGAGCCATAAAAGTCCCAGTATGAAAGGATTTAATTCTGTCTCTAAAGTAGCGCTACAGTAACCTGATCTGCGGATGGATCAGACTGTACTGAAAAGACAGGAACGTAGACACTACTGTGGCACGTGTGGATTACTCATTATTAAGTGTTGGAGCCAAAAAAAAAAAAAAAAAACTTAAATTAACACGTGACGAGAAAAATGGTAAAGTTAATAGTCAACTTAATCATATAAATTTAAATCTGCAGTTGACAGAAACCCAGTGCGCTGCAGCAGTAAACATTATACATAAAGGTCAATAAATTAGGATGGCTGTTACTCCGCGCGCGTGCGCGTCTGTATTTGTTTTTGTATGTGCGCGCGAGTGCGTGAAACTGGAGCTCCCATCTGTTTTTACGCATATTAGCTCCAAAAGTCTTTCCGCTGGCGCAGGCATGTCCCGGTTCTCACCGCAGTGAAAAACAATCAACCGAAGCCATTCGTGTCGTTTTCCTGTCGTTCCTTTTTAATAACGAGCGCCAACGACACAGCTGTATCCAGCCGAAGTTGCTCAGACCCCCAACCGAAGCACGGAAACATCGTGCGCAAAAGTGCGCACGCAAGCTTCCGTCTGATTTTTTTTTTTTTTTTTTTTTAGTTCATTGTATAACGCAAATCGGTAAATGCAGACATGATGAAGTGTATTTTCACGTATCAATTTCATTTTCAGATCGTTTTCCTTAAAATTATATTGTTGTTTGGTTTTGTTGCATTGCCACTTTTTTAAAGCACCAGGAGTTCAGTCGAGCCGCATTTACAGTGAATTATCTCTGACCAACACCACTTCACACCATTCGAGATTGACTCATTTTCCTTCTTTCTCTTCCACGGTGACGTTGGCGTGAAGAGGCTTCGGAGTGTGCAGCAGCTTCACGGAACACTGGTTTCTAGTAGACTGGATAAAGACCCAAAGGGAGGGACAGTAAGCAGAACAACTCGGGAGAAAACGTAAATATGCGGTCTGTATATCACCTTAACATAAAACCGCACAGCCTGGATCATTTGTTTCTTTCCAGTGTTAAAATAGCGTTAATCCAGACAAAATTGTGAGAATAATAAATGCTGAAAAAATAGCTGATCAGATTATCTAGTGGGGAGTTTAATTACAAACTGAAAGAAAAGGTAAAAGTCGACTAACTAAAATACAGCATCAAATGCAGGTATCTAAACGTATCTAACTTCTTAATAAATAAAGAAATTCCCCACAAACTTTATCATTTTCTGGATTTATTTTTGTCCTCACCCTCTCTGGGAGTTTTGTCACTCTTTGATTTTCCCCCTCTCAGCCTGGGGCCATGCCTGTGGCTCCTGGCCAAAGTCTTCTGCTTTTTCCCACCTCCATTTGAGACAGGCGCTTTTATTATGCATCGTTAAGGTTTTATCAATATCTTAACAAACTCCAAAGCTCATCATCGTTAACGGCAGCCACTGTGCACTGTTTGTGGCAAGATGCAGCATTTACATGCCAAGAAAATACAGGAGGTCAGGTTCAGAAACTCATGAAATAACCTTATATAAACTCCTACTGAAACAGGAAGCATTAACACTGAGGATCACACAGATGCTAGGAAGTGAATGACCCCCCCCCCCAGTCTTGTTGAGTTTGCTGTGAAGCTCACAGGGTTGAGAGGGCAAGTGCTGACTAGCCCGCTTTCTTTCTCTGTCTGCTCTTACTAGGTCATGACACTCACACACACACACACACACACACACACACATACACACAGGTATACCTCTCCTTGCGGTCAGTGTTGCCACCAGGGAGAGGGGTAATTTAAGCCCTGCTTGATGTAGTCTATTCATCACTGTCCTGTGGCCCATGCTTCAAAATTAAAGTCTGATCTACAAAGTTAGAGTGAAATGAGATTTTAAAAAATGGCAGAGGTCATAGAGCACCAACAAGTCAAAACACAAAGTTACGACTCCGCTTTTTCCTATTCATCTGTCCAGAGGGAAAAGGGACAAACGCCTGGCTGCACTGAGCTACAACGGCTCAAATAGTCCCAGCTGAACCTTTGCTAATGCATCTGTACATCAAGGTCTACTGTATTTATTCCTCATATTTTTTTATGAAACACATCTTTTAAAATCACTGTAACTGAGACTTACAATCTGAAAGCCTCACTAGCTCTCATCATCCTGGTTATTACCTCTGCCGAGAAGCCAGCGTTTATCTGTCTGTATGTTTGTTTGACCTTTAGTAAGAAAACTCCAAAATTTCTGAATGGATTTTAATGAAATTTTCAGGAAATGCTGAGAATGGGACCAGGAACAGGTGATTACATTTTGGTGATGTTTTGATCACTGCTTTGGGTGTTAGTCACAATATGTCGGGAATTGAGCTGCTTGGTGGAGATCTGCACTTTTCGAGTGCTTTTCTAGTTGATCATATAATAAAAGGGGACAGATTTGTCCACTATGTAAGACACTTTTCATGTATTTTGTTGTTCATTAAAATGGAAAGAAGGGCAGCAATCATTCCCTCCAGAACCACCCAGCAACACCACCACCCATGGAGACATTTGAAAATCTTCTATTTATATCCATTTTTATAGCAGGGGTGTCAGTTTCTCTACTAGATCTTTTGGAGTTTAAAACCATGTCTCCCAACAGTGTGTGTCATTTATGGTTATTAAGTTTTGTTCATAAATCGTCAGACTAACCATTTTGCTCCTTCTTTCCAGCAAATGAGATTAAGGGTCATGTTGAACTGCAGGCAAATTGGGCAATTTACAGTTTTACACCACGAATAAAGAAATTCAGTCAGATTAGCATTTCAGCAATTAGTTTTTCATTTATCTTAATTGTTAAGTAACAGGCATGTTGGGTTGGACAATAACTTAAAAACTATGAAGTAAATTTACAGAGCGATATTTTTAGACTGAGTAGGTATTTCAGAGGAAATGTTTGTGTCTGGCGTCTGATGTGAGTCTGATGAGTTACAGTGTTTATCGGCATACTGTGTGACGGCACACTGCTGAGTGAGTCACTGCTTCCTCCTCTGAGTGTGTGTGTGTGTGTGTGTGTGTGTGTGCACACACGCTGACAGCTGCAGCTCATTACAGGCGCTATTACTGATGGGGACTGCTGGGGGAAATTCCTTCTTCCACAGAGTAAACCACCCTGTTTACCACATGTGTGCACACACACACACACACGCACACACACACACACACATACACACACATATCTGGAAATTAAGGAAGATGAAACATCTAGAGAACATTTACATTTATCTTCTCAGTTTTTGAAAAATAAATGACATCCCTCACCTCAACTTAAATACATATATTTGCAAGTGACATATCTGCAAGTCAAAGTGCGTGTACGCATGTGCATAAACACATGTATATGCTCACGCGCACAGTCAGAGCCACAGGGAGAGCAGACTTAAACGCAGATGAGATCACCAGATCCTTGTTGTACTGGCAAACACCAGCAAATCTCTCTCTCTCTCTTTTTCTCTCTCTCTCACACACACACACACACACACACACACACACACACAGTATTCAGTGTCCAGTGACGTTAATGAGGAGGCTTAAAGCCAGACACACATGTGTTAGAGTCATTAGGAAGACTTCATAGCTTCACTTCAGGCCACTACACTCCATTACTGTACTTCACTGGTTACACTGCCTGAAAATGGTGCGTTCTCAAAGTCAGGTTCAGGGACCACCAAGACTCCTGGAAATTCCTTTTTAAGCAAAAAAGCCCCCAAAAGCATACACGTGTTTCTCGTTATCACATTTATTTGAACTACACGTTGGAAGGACTTTAAAGGTCATTTTTCCCCATTAATAAGACTGTTTACTCTGGAGCAGAAATCCAGTTCAGTGTTGTACTTTAAATAGTGCTGTAGGTGACTTTCATTAATCTTGTTGTAGATGTTTGCTGGTTAACTTTGAAATGTTAATTAAAATGTTCAATTGTTAGTTATTGTAAAATCTGTGACTATGATTGATATTTAAATAAACAGAAGTGAGGTTGCATATAAATGGTTATATAATCCCCCTAAAATGTAAATGACTTTTTTTCAATGACATCAAAAATCTCAACCATTAAATCCAACATATGAACACCCAGATGTGTGCATTTTCCCAAACAATAGGAGGCGCTACATCAATGTAAATGGAATTTGAATATGGTAATATTATACAGAATACAAACTGTTTCACATAAGCAACAGCAAAAAAAAAAAAATCTTCATTTTTTTGTGTGTTATTAAAACAACTTGATTTTAGATTATCAGATGTTGATAAAATGAATCAGACCTGATGAATTAAAATGCCTTCCACCCCTCCCTCCCTCCCTCCTCACTTCAACATACAGGAAAGAAAAATAAAGTCTTAAAGAGTCCATGAGAAAATGCAAATAAAGAGAAAGGGGAAAAGGAGAGTTCAAAATAGAAAGCAAAATCTAGATGTGTCTGTGAAAGTCAGCACATGTAGTAGACTGCAGATACAGATACGATGTAATCCTTTATTTTTGATTTGACAAAAATGTGTATTTTTGTTTATATAATTTCTAAATAAAACTTCAGCAATGCAAATGTTTTCGGTCATGAATTTAGTACATTTTAACTTTCGGTCATTTTCCTTTATTTTGTTTTAGTGTCACATAAACTTTTCCATCTAGAGGTT
This sequence comes from Pao palembangensis, assembly GCA_015343265.1. NCBI lineage: Eukaryota > Metazoa > Chordata > Actinopteri > Tetraodontiformes > Tetraodontidae > Pao > Pao palembangensis. Next base: position 2,231,838 of record CM027081.1, read on the forward strand.
CTATCAAACAAGAAGATAATCATTTTATCCAGTGGTTTACTATGTTTAGCAGTTGACTGAGGAAATTGAGATGGTAAAAATATGACCTAAAACCAACAATGTGCTCGGGTCACTGAAGTGTTGTGTCCAAATCAACGACAGACTCTCTTCTCTGAAAAAATTTAAATAAGACATGTGATTACTCAGATGAGAGAAAAAAAGACCACGTGTTTGGCATGTATATCAGGGTGGAAATGTGTCAGTCACCAGTTTGGTGTGCAGCAAATCCTGGTCAACACAGTCATTTTAGCATGTTCCAGAACTGTACACAAAACTGCTATTGATTCACTGACTTATTTTATAAAAGTAGGCCAACAATAATTCATATTACTGAAGATTATGTATTATGTCCATTTTGGCTTTGTTTTTAGGGCTGATTGAGTTCAGCTGGGGATGGATGTGACCTTAGAACAGCTCTGTGACAGCTGAACACAAGAAGCAGAAGCAGTTCCTTTAAAATTTGAGGCCTGATTCTGAAAGAAGAAGAAAAATGATTGGTTGCTTGACAGTTGATATATGTATATATTTATGTTTACATAAAATTGGTTGGATTGCATTACCTTTTAATAGTTTCCCCAGAACATGAGAATACAGGGAACATTGATGTAATTACAGGTAGAAGTGGAGATTATAAAACAGAAAAACACAACACATCTATCTGCATCATGCTTTATTCCACCCATGCAAACATGCACACACTATCAGATAATAAAAATCTGTAACACAGATACACTGACCTTATGTCGGGTCAGTGTAAGCCCTTCATTATGCCTCAGCATGAGCTCCAGATATTGTGTTAAAAGGATATACTTGGGGTCATGGTTTTTCTCTTACAAACAGGCGGTCAGGAGCCCCAGGGCATCATGAAGATGCTAGCTGAGTTGGCATCCCTGTCTGCTGCACGTCTGTCCGATTTTGGCTTTTGCTGCTGTGCTGAAGCAACTGACAGTTCGCCCAACAGCAGAAAAGGCCAACAGAGGGGTCAATATGCTCAAATGATCTCCATCTTTCTGCAGAGACCAAGGTAAACTAGTTGTAAGACATTTGCTGTCACAGAAGTCTGTTTACTGATGTAATGTTCTTGATGTGTCCCCCTCAGCTGAAACTGTGAGACTCCCTTTGGTGCAAGTGATGAGTGATAGTCGTGAAAATAGGAAGCAGCACTCTCGACAGTAAACAGATGCTGACCAGCAGATCACCATGAACAGGCCTCACAGGCTTTGGTCTCTCTCTCTCTCTCAGTCTCCTTCTGTGTGTGTGTGTGTGTGTGTGTGTGTGTGTGTGTGCGTGTGTGGTTAAGAGTCTGTGAAGGCTTTCCCTCTGAAGTACTAACCACCCTCAGAAAGGATCAAGCGCTAAGCTGAAGGCTCAGGAGCTCAGCGTCCCTTGTATATAAATATATTTTTTGTCAGTGAATACATACACACACATATATATATATATATATATATATATATATATATATATATGTGTGTGTGTGTGTGTGTCTGTGTGTGCGTGCATGCATGTGTGCGTGGGCTTTTACCTACAAAGGTACTTGAGAGCAGGGCCTTTCTCCTGAGGGGATGGAGCAGAGTTGAAAGGTCAAACAAATGTTGGAGGGGTGGGTGAGCACCCGTGCAAGCAGAAAAGAAACATCATAAAATCATAAACATGCGGGTCAGTCACTCCAAGTGTGTTTGTGAATGTTTGTGTGTATGCACGTGTCTGTATGTTTAGTCTTAATTTTAATAATTCATGGATATTTGTTACCGAAGTGAGCAATTTGTTACCGAAGTGAGCAATTTTTATGTCATATACTGGTTTATTTACATTCAACCTCCAAAAAAAACCCCTTGTCTTTTTTCTAACTGACGGTGTGTCATTACTAGCGTAATGTAAACTCTATTGTTGTAATCATTTTTGTTGAAATTTATAAATGAAATTAGTTAATTAAAACCATTGTTCTTTTCTTTGTTTCTTGTGTAACATTGATAATCATGCCAAGAGGCACACAAGCAGCATATACTGGTCTAGTATTTGTTTTTAAATTTATTTAGTTATTTTTATTTCTGGGCTGCAGATACCAGATCAAGTTGCCAGTGATGACCAGGACACCAGCAAGAGATGAAATTAGTGAACAATCAACCCGGAAGGAGATGAAAGGAGGTATGTCTGTGTTCATCACATGCACAAACATCCACTTTTTGGTGTTTTTTTTTTTTTAATTTGCCAACAAGTGACAGCAATTACTATCAATGTATAATTCATTCACTTCACAAAAAAAATTGATGGCACAAAAGTTTAACTGACTGAGTTTTAACAACTGCTATGATGGTGGTGTGCTAAAACACTGGGAAAAACATTAGTTTAGTAACAAATCATACTTGAGTGTTTAAAAAAGCACTGTTACTTTCTGTATTTTCCTGGAATAAAAGCAATTTTTCAAAAAAAGTTCACACTGATGTGGATTTTTTTTCCTTTAATTTGGTAATGATCTTTTGACCTTTGACTGATTTTTAGAAATCTCTTATGAGGTCTGTCATAAAGGTAGTTTTTAGTTAAAACAAGCCTATATGTTTGAATTACATAAGGAAATTAGTAATCGGGGTGCTGATCACATTTTTTAAATTGTCACATATATATAAAGAACATTAGTGTTCTTTTGGTTTGGTTTTCACTAACATTAAAAATCTTATACACATTTTGACTTTTATCAAACAATGCCATGGATGAAGCATCTTCTGATGGAATATTAATAACTATGGCTAATTGAACAGTACTTACAGTTGCAGGTCCCAATCGTACATTCTTCATTCATCGTTCATTTCCAAAACACAATAATTTCAACCTGTCAGTCTGTGCTACAGCATCAGCATCAGGACTTTAACATTTACTTGTTCATCCCTTCTTTGCTGTGTGACTGGACAGTTCCTAACATATCAGTTTATAAAGAGGTTAGGTTGTTCTTGTCAGAGTTCGGTGTTGAACTACCTCACAGTGTGTGTGTGTGTGCGTGTGTGTGTGCGTGTGTGTGTGTGTGTGTGGGGGGGTGTTAAAAGGCAAATTGTGTTTTCACAGCTTTGATTCAAAATACAACGGGATTGTGTGTAAGAGCAAAGGCAAAGTATTCGACACGTGGTGGTTGCTGTCTCTTTCCTTGCTCAGGCTCACCTTTGTTCTGCATGTTCATCCTGGAGAACCACTGGGAATGATGCAGTGCAGCTGGAGACCGTCCTTCCCGGTATGAGACAGTCTGAAATCGCATACATGCACACTCTGAAGGAAAGAAACACACATGCACAAAATGCTTAATGGAGAGTGAACCATCACTCTTTACTAATTAGACTTTTCACTCATCTCTCCTCCCGCATTCCTCCAGCTGTTCATGTCATCCTGCACTATTCACCACATCACCATCACCTAGTCGCACACTCACATACACCTACATGTACACAAAAATCTCTTCATATCAGTGCCAATGTAACCACATTCACACATAGATATACATTCATAACATCACACATCTGAATACACACACACACACACACACATGCACACACACACACAGTACTTCAGACATTCATTTTTATCTTTTATGCTGAAAGATTGTGGTGAGTGTGTGTGTGTGTGTGTGTGTGTGTGTGTGTGTGGTGGGGGGGTGACAGAAGAGCAGAGGAAGTACACAGGAAGTACATTAGTTATCACTCCATGTCTTCTCCACCTTTTCACTTCCAATCACTGGCCGATGCCTCAGAGCCTGGCCGAGCTGCGTCTCCATCTCCACCCAATCCTTCGCTTTTGCCCGTCTGTCTGCTCGCACACAGACACTAAAAATGCCTTCCATGCTCCACTTTAGTGTTGGGTCCCCGGATCTAGATGACACTTGGCAAGCCACAGATGCCGCAAGACAACTGGATGAAATATTTAAATAAAAGTCGGCAGGGGCAGAAAAGAAAGAATACACTACAGATGATGGGGGAGAAGAGAGGGATGACGTTCAGATACTGAGAAGAATGTAGACAGTTTTCTTCAATTTTTTGTCAAGAGCAGATGATTGCTTTTACCTGAGGTAGACCCCAGAGAAACGAAGGAGACATTGCTCTGTCTAGTAGGTGTCCCAGGACTTTCACTCTTGTGCCAGTTTAATTGTTTTGAACGTTGTTATACATCGTAAATTTTAAATTTTAATCTTTTTTTAATATATACAGATAAATTCTGCATACTATTAAATATTGAATTATTTTGGGTTACATTTTCAAACACACAAATAAAACACAGGTTTAAAGACTGACACCAAACAAAGCAAGAGCTACTACAACTATTCGACTATTTCTTTGTCTCACACGACAGAAAAGAATTTTTAGTTTTATTGTATTTCGTGGGAATGCATTTTCTCACACTCATGCAAGTGTTTCTAATTTTGGAGACTGTGTATGTATTAACGAGTTAAGTCTGCTGTAGTGCCATTGGTCCATATAGGTCACATGTCAATTTTGCCAAGAACCTGATCCTGTGCATGTTTGTAATGCATGAAATCAGGAACTGAATTAGAAGAATGACTCTTGAGCCACTAGCCACTTTGTAGTCTAGACAGACAGACAGACAGACAGACAGACAGATGACAGATGCACATCCTTGTACTGTTACCTCTGTAAGGACTTTCACTGGTATAATGTATTACCCAGTCCTTTACTCTAAGCCTAGCCATCCCAACTAACTACCTGACGCTAACCCTGATCTAAACCCAATTCTAACCCCAACTTAAAACCCAGTCTTAACCCTCAAACCAGCCTTAGAACTTGTGAGGACCAGCCAGAATGTCCTCACCTCCCAAAAATGTCCTCACTTTGCCAACGATTTGGTACTCAGTAAGTAGCAAGTACAAAAACAGACACACACACACACACACACACACACACACACACAGCTACACAGCACTTACAAAAGAAAAAACAATTAAAAAATTGTAAATTTTGTTTGCAAACGCAGAGGAAAAGGCATAGAAACTGGAGACAAGTGGTGTAAATATAATTAATAAAAAAAAAACATTTTAAGCTTACTTAAAAAAATTAAATAAAGGTTCCTGTTTGATTTAATGACCCTGTGTCTATGCATTTGCATAAACGCAGTGCTTCTGCCTGGACAGGACCCCGGCTGAACAGTCCTCAAGACATCAGATGTAACAGTCTATAAAAAGCACAGACAAATTTACATGTGCACTATAATTTTTGCTGCATTAGTCAGTTGAAGGGGATGCTATTACTAGAAAGTCCAGGATGTGGAGACACGACAGCAGTGAGTAAAAGTTCTGTTGTGTTCAGTGATTCATATTTAACATTGAAAGTGTTTTATTTATTGCAGAACAATGTAATAAAGTCTGTCAAATCTCTGATAACAATGTAAATCTTGTGAAAAAACCTAAAATATGAATTTAAAATGTGTGGTGACTTCTATGTAACTTTACTGTAAGTTAAGGAGATAATAATCTGAAGAAATATAGAGAAGATTGAACTGTAATAATAAAATCCAGGCCTGTGAGGTGCTTTGGGTTATAAGTGAGTAAATTAATAACATGCGTGTTGTATGATAAAACTGCAGGAAAAAGGAGTGGAAAAACTATTACGTGTTTTACATTCAGACAAACATTTTGTGGTTCTTGTAACAAAGAAAGAGGTCAGGTGGGAAAAATCACTCTCTTCATTAATCTACAGAACAAATTCTCCATGCTGCAGTGGAAATGCTTGCTTATTGCCATGCAGTAGTTCAAAGTAAAGTATTACTTCAAATAAACATTGTTTCCCAATGCTGGGCTTGTTGAATAAATGGAAGAGAAGGAGGGGAGTATTTTTTCTCTGCTGCACTGATTGGGTGCAGATGTATGCCCCAGTCTGGGTTTGGTTAAAGTCCCACTTCCAAGGATATTAACGATGATTCAATAAATAGAGCTGTTAGGAGTGAGGCATTTCCTTGTCACCATGTCTTGGTTTCAGAGCGGATGTTTCGCGTTGGCTCTAGTCCGTCTTCCCTGTGTGTGAAGTGTTTTACTCCCGCTCTCGCTTCCTTATAAAACACTGGAATCCTGCTGTTGGTGACAATTTCCCTGAGGACATTACATGATGCTTTTGAACATGGTGAACATGGTGTATGTGTGCCTCACATACATGTGTGTACACACACACACCTACCCACACACACACGGACATGTAATTATTGTATAGTACTTTCATTTCAACACACAAGAGGAGAAACAAAAATAAAATAATAAAATAAAATACTTTGTGGTATAAATTGAACGTTTCTGATGTGGCATCTGTACAATTGCATTAGAAATGTGTCACAATAACACAATAACCTCTATAGCAGAAAAATATAAATTAAAAATGGAGATTAACGAATATACAATCAAATAACTCAACTAAGCCAAATGTAAAATAACTGATACCCAATTGCATGTATTGAAATGTTGTTTTTATATAAAAAACTAACTTATGGGAATTTGGTACTGCAAAGGAATTGCATTTATTGATACAGTTCTAAAACTCAGTTCACTTTAACAAAATATGATTTCATCACCAGCCTTCCTGTTCTCTCCCCATTCCCTCCCATTTCTTTTGCTCCTTCTCTTTTTATCCCTCCCTCTGTTCCTAATACATTCAGTGCCTATCTGTGGAGCAATCCGATCATCATATGGAGAAATCCTGGCCATTCAAAAAAACCACGGAGAAAGGTGACCGAGAGTCAGTAAAATGGATGAAACCTAATGATTAGCTCAACCTTTCCCTAATCAATAATCATTTATCCAACAATATCACCGGCAGCCACAGTCCCATTTGCCATTAACCTCAGCAATGAGAAAATGGCAGTATTGTTTCCTCTGGCAGCTTTACGGCGTTTAGATGAGTGGTATGGGCTGAGATGGAAGCTCAGGGTTGTGTCTCCATGGCTCAGATCCTATTAAGGGACTGAAGGTGTTTTAGTGTGGTAGTGTCATATAATTACCCCTCTGAATGATTGATAGTGACATCAGCTGTTGCAATAGCTGAATCAGCTGGGCTTTATAAAATGATGTGAGGGTAAAACAGGGGTCTTACATTCTTTATGCTGTATGTGCAATATTAATTCAATTAAATACATCTGGTGTGTAAATTCTTGTTAGTGTGTTGCTGTCAGCAGGCATGAAGAGGTAAGAAGCAAATGTAACCTTTTAAATGATTTCAGCATATAATTATTTTACTATTCTGAAACATGAAATATCCCTCACACAAACACACCCACAGTGAATGTTGCTATCTTTATCATAACCTCTCCTCTTTATTGCCTTTAATGACTATCCCTCTCCTTTCATTCATTCTTTATTGATTCCCGCTGATATTGCCTGAATTATTTTTCAATTATAGCAAAAAAAAAGAAAAAAATCCATTGCAAGTGTGTGTGTGTGCGTGTGTGTGCACGTTATGAATATGCCAACATTTACCTGCAAGTGCAATGTTATCTATATACAGTATGAGCAATTATGGCTGTTTTCTGTAGCATCTGATAAAGGAATAATGCACACACAACAACATACGAGTCAAATCACAATATTATAGAAGAAGATGATGGTGATGATGATGATGATGATGATGATGGTAAAAGAGGTCTCAGAATCTAATGTCAAATAAAATCTAATAATCCAGCTATCTTAAAAAGAGCACATTCCCTCACACTTCGGGCAGGTGTGTACATTTACCTGCAAGTGCCATGTTATCTATATACAGTATGAGCAAGTGTGGGCAAGTGTGTGTGTGTGTGTGTGTGTGTGTGTGTGTGTGTGTGTGTGTGTGCAAGTGTGTGTGTGTGTGTGTTTGGGGGAGGTTGCGGGGGTGGTAAAGATTTGGTGTACATTCAAAACAAAAAGAATACAGTGGAAGCCCACCCTACAACCGTAGTTAATATGACCACACAGAGATCCATTTTGCACATATGAAATGTAAAGGAGAATGATTTTGAGAGTGTTAAAGATGTTACCAGATATCTGACTTATCACTGCGATGGAGAGCTCAGCCTCACAGTGGTCCAGGTGCACTCTCAGAGGTCCATCAGTTGGCTCCAGTTAACACCCACAGGACATTAATTATCACAATTATTTACCCTCACATAAAGGACTTATACTGACTCATGTTTTAACCTCTTAGCCTTGGCTGTCCAACAGTTTACCCAAATGGGCAGTAAATACATTAAGATTGTGCATTTTCTCTGAGTGTATTAGTTAAAGATGTACCTGTATGGAATTTCATTTATTATGTGCTGTACTGTGTGACTGCTCCTCTGTTGTCCAATTAGATCAAATTACTTTGAGGCAGTGTCAGAGGAAGTGATGGTTAATGATGTAAAACATTATCCAGAGGAGCCCAATGCACATTTTTTTCACCATCAGTCATATTCGTCTCATGAAATGAGCCACAAGAGGAAATTAAATTAGCTCATATTATGCACATATCTGAGAAGTGTTCTGTTGTTTGTAAATGTGAGCCATGTGTTATCTGCTTATGTCTGCTCTCGCTGCTTACTCCAAAGTACACCGCCTTGCATGCCTGCATTTGCAAATGCGTGTTTAGTTTGTCCCTGTGTAGTCTCTGAGTGCGTGTCTGTTCTGACCCCTCCAGCCCTTCCCTTCCATCCCTCCCTCCAGAGTGCATGTGAAATATGGAGCTCTAATTGCCAAGCCTGGACCCCACATTCCTTTCACGGGCCAGCCAACCAACACTGTGTCACTTTAACAACTGCGAATTATCACTGTGATGGAGAGCTCAGCCTCACAGTGGCTCTACGAGAATATGGATGCATTTCCCTCAATAAATCTGCTCAGCTGCCTACACACACCCCCTCACACTGCTGTTTGACTGGTGGTTTTAGCACATTATTGCATCTGGCTCAAGATGTGAGTCTTAGCTGAAGTATCTGCCTAAAAGAGAAGGAAAAGGGATATATCATTTCACAACACAAGCTTACTGATTCTCACAGAAAAAATATCAGGGTGACTGTCACGTGATGTGAACCAACAAAAACACAGGACATAGAGATAATAATTACTGTCTGCTTACTAAGAATCTCTCCAAATAACATCTGTTGTTACTTCATGTTAAACGCTGCCCCCATCTTACATACATCTTTTGCAACAGGAATTCTATCCAGGAAATGTGTTTTGGCTATCACGTTTTCTTCTTCTGGCTATAAAATTTTGTTTTCTGTATCAACAATAAAGATTGGTTAAAATCAGCAAGAGAAAACTTTTTTCCCCTATAATATATTAAGTCTGCCTGACTCACTCATAAGTATCAAGCAAAGAATAAAAATGTAATATTTCTTTTTAAAAAAACCCAACATGAAACAAAGCACATATGTAGAAAAGTCACAATTAACCAGGACCATTAGATCCCTCCAGCCTGCCATGTGGTTCATTTTTATATAGATGTTTAACAAAAACAATCGGATGCAGCCTAACTACTTCAGTATGGCCAGGCAACGCAGGCCGTCATCGTCTCCAGCGGATGGGATGCCACGTAAGTGTTTCAGTCTGTCTGTAGGTCCAGGCCAGCTCCTCTCCAGGCTCCAGGTTCACTGTAATGAGAGGCAGACTGAAAAAGACTCTTGATTTATTTCCTACATCTTGATTTGATATCCTGAATTAATTATTTGAACTTGAATAATATATGAAGGAAAATAAATGCAGAACACTCAGGGGAAACATAGACAGGGCTTCAGCATAGCTGCTGTCGCTGTTGAACATATTTATATCTGTGGGTCAGTCTTATCCCATGTTGAGGAACATTTGAGGGGGAGTGGTTGTACTGTGGTACAGCCAGTTCCAGTACATTTTATATTATATTATTATTAGTAGTAGTATTAGTAGTGGTATTTAACTATCACCATTTTTATTATTATTAAACTATGCCATTAATGAGCAGATTTCTGTAAAGTCTACACAATAATTGGGAGCAAAATAATTCTAAGAGTGGACAGAGATGCACTAAGGTACAAAAATAAATTAGTCTTTGTATAACAGACTGGGGGCGCTTGAAGTTGGTAAGGAACTTAAGATTTACCTATACAAATTGATTATATGCATGATGATAATGAACATTGATTCAGGTTATCAGAATTTGGCAGTAAAAAAAAAAAGAAAACAAACAAAATAAGTTAAAAATAAAGGGTCCTCACATATGCACCCACAAATATACCACATGAAATGAATTTTAGTAGCGAATTTCAATAGACACTTTGACTACTTTTTATGTATATGTATTTTTTTTTTTGAAATCCTGCTCAGTTAAGGATCATTTCTTTTATTGTATGCTCATTCTGAAAATTAAATAAAAAGGCAGCCATGAATGAACAGCTTCTGCTCCCTCACATGACCCACCTCCTCAGCCCCAGGCTTTTAGCTCTTGCATCAAATTCCCTCCCTCATTTACATTTTTATATTTCACCTTAAAATGACAATAAAAAGGAAGTTGTTTCATTGCTCCCAGAAACATGCAGTGTTTATTGTGGTTTCATGTTTTCTATATCAAAGACATACCAGATTGTGATGACTTTAAATACGAATCACTGCTACGAAGGTGGTGGTTTTAGAAGAGCTGCTTTGTGATCTCTGAATACTGAAATATCAAATCAATACTGATTTTTTTTATCGATATATTGTGTGAGAAGTATTCACACTTCCAACCCAAGGTCTCACTAACCCTGTCACATTTAAAAAACCTAAAGTGAATACAGCCACAACTAAAGCAGTCATAATAACTTCCTTATTATTTTAGAAAAAAAGTCTCCAACCTGCTTTAAAGCAAGGATCAGCTGAGTTATAAAAGAAGGATGTGCAGTTCTTAATCACTGCCATTAACTCCCAAATTCATTTCCTGAATCTGCATAGGCAGTGGTAAACTCTTCCTCATTAGAGAAGCAGTTGCTATAAAAGCCAGACTGGATGGGATCAAAGGTCAGTGAGGAAAAGAACAACTGGCTTCCTTGTTCTAATTCATGATAATGATAATTTTCCACTGATCAAAACATGAATTTGATAATGCATCATGTGTATTAAAAGCAGCTCTTGTCATGATTTTTGGAAGGCTCTCTCCAGATTAAGTACATAATTATGTTTGGTTTTAATTGAGGTTGGATGAATCTAGACATGTAAGAACATCTGGATTTTATTTATGGTATTAACGTGGGCAAAGTATTTAATTATGAGATATGAGTGGTGACATGGGGACCCCAAAGGAAAAAAAAAAGTAAAAAGTTGGATGTTCCACTGGATTAAGAGCTAAATTATCAATCTCAAACTTATATGTCTTTGACAATACATTAATTCTCAGATGGCTAAATGTTGATGTGGATTTAAATGGGTGATTTCTTTCACAAGTTTGTCTACAGACATTGGAGTTGTTATTGTAATGTAGCTTTAACAGAATTGTTTTATTGCTTAACAGCAACCACTATAAGAATCATCAGAATTTTATCACAATTTTAACTATTATTTTAAATATTATTTTGCAGTTCTGATCTAGGGGTAGGCAGATGATGTGACAATAGTAAAGCACTCTTTGCATTGCTATTAGTCAGAATGCAGTGGGGTTGTTGGCTCTGCATTTGTATTGCCCTATTGGTAGCCAATTCACTCCCTTGATGACCAGGAGATCCTGCTGGGGAAGCCATCCAACCTGGCTGCCAGGGTGTTGTTCAGGGGCCATGTTCCTGTGCCATAGAAAAGGACTAATACAATAGAGGCACTGTCGACCCAAAGCTTGGTCCTTCTGGAGACATATCGGTGTTGCCACAGAGATCTCGACAGGGACTAAACTGTGGCAGCCGCAAGGGCTCCGTGTCAGACAGCCTCTGGTTTTATGTCTCCTGATTTGGAAACTGTACTTACAAACAGTATTCAATGTTGAATTTAAATGTGTAAATACAGAAGTGTTGAGACAAAATGGACTAACAGGAAAGGTGGCGGTTCAGGGCCATCTCCCACATGTATGATTTTTGGCCACTGTAGGACAAATAAAGTAAATCTAATCCTATGGGTCTCAGTGTCAGATGTGTTGTGAACATACTGGAGTAGGTTGGATGTCTCACTGATAAATGTGGTGTAATCAGCATATTTGAGGTCTACCAGTATGAATTTACCCAGCAACACTCCTATGGGTGTTTACAAATCCTTTTTGTGAAGTTTTTTATGACACCCTGGACAAACGTAATTTTTTAAACAATTTTTAGCAGGTCTAATCTTAAGTCTAATCTTTGTTATCTTCATTCCTGTCAATAGCTAAAGTATCAATATTTGCACAACAAAAAAAAAAAAAAACACTTTGAGAGTTGTAGAGTATAATTTATCAGTACCAACTCTTCTTTAAACCAACTCTTCTTTAAACACACAAGTCAAATAGTGTTATTTCTGTTAGCAATTTAGAATTGTGCAAAAACAGCAGCAGCAGAATCTGTCATGATATACACTATATGCATATTTGCACATCAGAATATTGTTTAAAGTTATATTGCATTTTTTTGTAAGATCACAAAAAAATTCAAACACTAATGCATGCATTCTTAACTGTTCAGTTCAATGGGTACTGATTCTTATAGCATCTGATTTTGTTGGAGAATATGATGCGTGTCAGATGTCTCCATCTGAGACATATGGTTCTTTGTGTTATGTTTTGTCAGGTTCAGGACTCAAATGCAGATATGAGGCAGTTCAAAGATCATAAAACAACCCTTTAATTGGGCGAACGAACAAAAGAAAAAACAAAAGTCACTCCAAAGGAGAAAAAAAAAAACAGTGAGCCAAAAGAGGGCTTGGCGGTCCGGGTTCTAAACAGGGAGGCTCCACTGCAGAGTGTCCAAAACCAGAACTTAAATCTCAGGGGGGAACATGGCAATCTTGGAAAGAGAAACAAACACACATCAGGAAAACCCCAAAAACACGAGGAACATCTAGTTTCATTTCAAGTACCACTCTGCAGGAGAAACGATCTAACGCTGGTGCTCAGGTGCAGCTGCCTTAAATATGCCACTGATGGCAATGTACCCACCACAGATGTGCCCTTTCACATGTGAAGACTCAGACTGCCACGCTCCCTAGTGGACAAAACCAACCAGGACAACAAAACAACCACAAAACATGCAGGAACCTAAGACTTTGGTTATAAGGGCAAGAATAAGATCGACTACTGTCACAGAAAATTAGAATGGTGGGTCAGTCTTATAAAGAAGATGCAGTTGGTGAAAAAATAAAGTTCAGATCACTATCAGCAGTTTGGTAGATTTTGGGTTAATTATCAAAATAATAGTTGTCCCAGATATACATGTTACTAGTGTGAGCATTTAAAAAGTTGGTCACAGTAAGAGGTTATACAGTATAGGCTGTGTGTGCCTGTGAATTGTGCAGAGGATGAAAGTAATGCATTTTTCTCCAAACATAAAAGATTACTGAATCTCTGCCTCCTAGAGTTGGAGGGGGAGATTATGTCATGATGCGGGATTCAGGTATATGGATGACCTAAGGAGGTTTCCATCATTCATAAAGTGCAGCCACTGAATGCAGCCTGACGACAAATTGATCTTGCAAAAGAAGCAAGGTGGCAGACCAAGCACTTCATTAGACTTCCAGAGCTACAAATCACCTCACAGTGCTGCTGCACTCAAAGCGACTAGCTCTTCCCAAGCTACATCACAACAGGCACAACAGTCTAAAGTGACCAGCCATTCCCACAGTCATCACATAAGTGAGTTACGTGGCAATGCAAAATGACCCTCTCTACTTCTGGTAATTCTCTAGATCACAGTCAACACTTGTGCGATAAATGTGCATCCTTTAAGTGCAACATAATCTACAAGTGAAACGCTTTGCAGTTTTTGAAATTTCTCCCTGGGTGATATATTTAACTCTTTCTGTTTTGGATGTCACAAGAAATACTGAAAGGTGGAAAAACAAATATTAAAAATTATAGTTTTTTTTTTGCAAGTATTAACGCTACTTGCACTAGTGTAAAGACACAAAAGTTCCATCTGACTTCTTGCCATGACAATTTCAGTAGAGTCAAAGTTCATTCATCCATTCATGAGATTTGGTGTCTTTGTTTCTGTTGTTGAATATAAATGTAACATTGTAATAGTTTCAACATATAAACTATAAAAGAAACTCATTTCAAATCATGAGTCAATGAAAACATTTTTTGCTGATGTGCATGTTGCCCTTTCTTTGTATTTTTTAAAGGATTTTAGCTTAGAGTCACATTATCATCATCAACATTCATGCAAATTTGAAGTTTTCTTCATCTAAATATGTATTTCTTACTAGTTAGTTAAAATTTAGTTTCATTGTTAATAGTACACAGTGGCCTTAATTACCTAATGCAAATACGAATACAAAAAAACTATGAAAATTGTGTTAGATGCACCAAGTTTCAGACTGAGGAGTGATGATTAGTGTCAATTTTTTTAAAAAATTGGAAGGCAAGGGATTCCTACCACTCTAAAACGTTCAAGTTTGCAATTTTCTCTTGTCCCTGATCTTGACACATATTCTTGTGAGTTCATCTTTGCTTTAAACATGTCAGAATAAATTCCTGTATTGTTTACAGGACTTCAGCACTACAACATTCTTAATGCACACCAGCATAAAAACTGATGAGCTACATCATGAAAGTGATCAAAAGCACAACACTGCATCTATCTCCTAAAAATGCACGTAACGTGTAAGTATAATTAAAGAGGCATTACAGCTACATTACTTTGTATGACTCATTTATTGGGTATTTATTTCAAGCTATGAAGTCCTTTGTAATTTAACCTGTAATAAGAACTATACCAAAAACCCTTGCTTGCTAATGAAAGTTGTTTTACCTTCTAAATGAATTGATACGATAACAATTAATAAATTTACCGATTTTAGATTTTTCATATATATATGTATATATGTATATATATACATATATATATATAAAACCCTACATTCAAACAGAGACACATGACAGTAATAGGTAAAATCAGTACAACAGACCTGCCCTTACTTGAAAATTACCACAACACCACATAATTACTACCAATATTCTCTTTATTCTGGCAGGCTCAGATTAATGATGCCAACCACTCTGAGAGAAGATGAAGCACTCACAAAAGACCTGGGTTCATGATCTCAGAGGGGGCAACATCACAGAGGCAAAGTACAGAGAAATAAAGTACAAAGACCTTCCATGCACACAAATCTTGTCAATGGTAATTGATTGTTGCTGGTCACCTGCACAAGATCCAGGATGAAATCAAGTGGCTTCTCCATAGAACAGTGTCAAATATTGATGATATTTCTCTTCCCTGCCTCTACAATGAATAGCCTCATGCTGCTTGTGGTGTTGATAAATGTTTGTTATTGCTTTCTCCTCTTGCTGTCTTTCTGTTGTCATTTTCTACAGCTGCTTTCTTGCAGGATGGGCCATTAAAATGTTTGGAATCAGCAAAAAAAAAAATAAAAAACAAAACAAAAACAAACCAGTATTGTTGCAATTTCTGACATTCCTTAAATTATTTAAGTATTCCAAATCTTTAGTTCTTGAAAACCTCTTCAATGACATTAGTCTTATCCTTGTCTTGTGGAGCCAGGACAAAAAAAGCAAATGCTGAGTGATTGATGGCTGAGCGTCTCCTATATCTCCTATTTATCTGACCATTCAAGGAATTTACATTTATACATGAGTGACAGACACTACTAGATGGTGTTCCACATGCTCACTAGAAGACTAACCACATTTTCAACATGCAGACCTTAGAAGGCATGGTCAAACCAGCAACCGTCTAATGACTGGAGTGTCACCTCTAATCTGAGTCACAGCTGGCCCCATTTGCAATGATGTTTGGTGTCTACAGTGAATCAATCTCTATCTAGTTCAATTCAATTCAATTCACTTTAATTCAAATTTATTTATATAGCATCTGTTACAATCAAGAGTGTCTCTTGGCACTTTACAGAAACATAGAGACTAATCCCTAAACAGTTTATAATTTTCAGTGTATGATGAACAGTTTTAACATTTGATTGAGATGCCAAATGAAATGTTTAATATGTAATAAGAAGAAAATAACTTAGTCTTTAGATGTTATGTAGATGACACCTTGAATATTTAGAGCCATTTGACAGCGGAACGTAAATGCAGTCTAGACTGCAAATTCCCCTTTAGATTAAGACCCATCATTAACACACAGTATAGTTAGACTTTATTTTCTTTGACAGCGTATATATTACGTTTATATATATATATATATATATATATATATATATATATATATATATATATATTTATTTATTTATTTTTTAATGTAAAAAAAAAATTAAGTCAGAAAATACCTCATCAGTCCTTGCCCTCTCAATCTTGGTGCAAAATTCCTGCACGCACTGATGCAGGCCGCGATGGCTGCCAAGCTGGGACTCAACAGCCGGCAGGTCGGAGCCCCACTCTCCCTCATCCACCCGCCGTTGGTTCTCCTCCAGCCAGCTCAGCAGATCCTGAATGTAACGTATGGTGACCTCATCCAGTTCAGGCCTCATCCTCAGAGAGGACTGCTGCAGGACCTGGGAGGTGTGGATCTGAGTCATAGGGATCTGTGTGGTTGCCAGACCTGACTTGATGTGTAGGTTGTACTCGCTGCGAAGGTTGACCAGTCTCTCATGGAGACGGTACACCCTGGGAGGGAAATCAGAACTCAGTTGGAGCTGATTAGTTGATTCATTTGATTTATAGAAAATGACAGAATACCCCATGCCCCGAAAAGAAAGAAAGAAAGATTAATAAAGAGTTGGATAAACCCGGGTCCTGACATTATCTCCACCTACTGACAGAAGAAGCTGACTGCCCTCCAAGAATGCTTAGCAGCACAAATAAATCAGCTGCTAAGTGATGTGGACCTACCCTGGATGGTTAACTGAGGGTCAGACCATCTTGGATCCCAAAGGATCCAGAAGGGGTCTCCAACTACCACGGATAACCTGCCTCAGTACAACTTGGAAACTCCTGTCAGGCATCAAAGCAGCCAAGATGGTGGACAAGGCTCAAGACATGAGCAGGGCACAGAAAGGAATCAGTAGGGACACCAGGGGTGCAACGCACCACCTACTGGTTGACAGGGCAGTGGCTAGAGACTGATGCCAGACAAACCAATTTGTGCACTGCCTGGATTGACTATAACAAGGCCTACAACTCAATGTGCATACCTAGATCTGAGTACTTGCAACTGTCCAATATCAAGACTCTGAGAACCTTAATAGAAAACTCCATGGGGCTATGGAAGACCAACCTTGAGACTAACATTAGGGCCCAATGCACAAAGCCACTATAAGTGTAATATATACCAACAGGGTCCCCACTGCTGTTCTGCATTGGTCTGAACTCCCCTGAGCCAGGCTGATAAGACTGGCTACAGATATAGACTACATAAAACGGAGCAACCATCAGCCACCTCCTCTACATGGATTACGTCAAGAGCGAGCAAGACATCAACTCACTGATTCACAGCACCAGGATCTACAGCCATGACATCGGGATATACTTGACAAGTGTGTGGGCTGAATGGAAGAACTAACAGAGGGGAGGATAACAGACATAGTGGAGTCAGCCTTCCAGATGGGAAGGTCACAAATATTGAGAACAACTCAATATTGAGACTCCTCAAGCAAAAGAACCCAGGTAAAGGACCCAAGCTTGAAAGAGGAACAGAACAGGTGTATGTGTGTTCTTGTACTTGCTAGATGAGTTCTAAAATATTCATTCTACTGGCAAACATTTTTGGAAAATGAAGAGATTTTTTTGCTGGAAATTCAAAGACCTGGTTGAGGGTTAAGACTTAAGGATTTAAGGTTGGTGTTGACCTGCCATAGGTTAGGTTAGAGTCAGCTTAGTTGGCATGGTTAGGTTAGTTACGAATACATATGAGTATAAAAGTCCCTGCAAAGATAGAAGTAGGTGGCATGTGTGAATGTGTTTGTGTGTGTGCAATGCTTCACCCCACTGTCTGTTAAAACTTGCATGGCCCTCCTGCAGTCTTCCACACTCTGTCTCTCAACTGTCAAAAGAGAGGTCTGCAAGCTTGTCTAGTCCATTGTTCCACACATCAGAAACAGTTTGTGTGTTTGTCTGTTCTGCTGAGAATGAAATGCAAGAGAAAGTGGACAAAGGCAACATTTGGAGTTTGTGACGTAATGTTGAAGGGGACAGTGGCTGTTTTCTGTGATGATGAGGGATACACACACACATGCATGCAGGCATGCTCACACACTTTGACAGTTCTTGTCTGGCTTGTGCATGTTGCCAAATGCATCACAAAGATAGACATCCATTATTAAATGCACTTGGTTTGGTAAAGTGTGTATATGTGTGTTGTTGTGAATGTGCATGGGAAGGTTTGGTTAGGGAGTGTCAAACAACTAACTCAATGTTATTTGGAAAGTAAGGCCAAGTAAATACAGGAGCAACACTGTCCAAAGGTAGTTTGACTGCTGGAATGGAGCAGTTTCCATTAAAGACTGGTTGAGTCATGGAATTTGCAACAGTGGTAGTCAGTAAACTGTATACCTCTAAGGTCAACAAGCATTCTAATGGATATAGTCATTAGATCAGATCCAATAAATATTAACTTTTCTGATGTAGCAGGGGTAAGAACAATATCTAATTTGTCGATGACTACATTATCAATGAACAAGAGATAAAAGTAAAACTTATATACAGCTCTGGAAAAAATTAAGAGACTACTGCAAAATTATCAGTTTTCTGATTTTCACTATTTATAGGTATGTGTCTGAGCAAATAAACATTTGTTTTCATTCTTTAATCTAATATTGATTTTCAAATTCCAAAAAATGTAAACGAGATGCTGATTTCAGAAAAATTAGCGAATTCTTTATTTCCAGAGCTGTATAATTATAGAACTAATATATAACAATAATTGATTATATTCATAAAATATAGCATTAGACAAAAAGACCTCACCCCATTTAATTCTGGCAACTTGCAACAATGATGGTATTCTCATAATGCACATGTCTCACCACAAAATTATTTATGAAGACATCAGTCAACCTTATGACCTCAGCATTCTTAAAATCCTTGCCAGGACTGTTATAAAAGGCCTCATAATGTTAGACTCAAAACAATAAAGTTAAAAAAACTCGGTCGAAAAAAAAAAAGAAACATTATTGCAGTAAAGGGGATGAGGAGTGAATGATGACAAACTGGTCCAATTTAATGTTCTCCAACAGAGGAAAACACAAAAATATTGCATGTTGTTAACTACACATTCAAAACATATTGAAATTTGTGCCAGCTGTTATACAGCAAAATTTTCACAGTATTTATCATCTTCTTAATTTCACCCTCCACCATTGTGGAATGCAAAGTCCACCAATGCAAGTGACGCTTTGCACATGTTAAAGACACAAGGATAAAAGTGGAAACAAGTCTTCATGTTCAGATTGTATAGGTGAGTTCTGTCTGAACTCACCTATGCTACTACAACTTATATTATAAGCAATAATACTTGTAGTAGCAGCAGTAATAGGGCAGGTGCAAAGGAGACTCGAAAGGGAGGCTCAAGGATCTAAACAGCCGAGAGTACATATCACACAAAGATTTCTACACAGCATAGTTTATTACACATGAAAACAAGACAGTCCCGCCACACACACACACACACACACACACACACACACTCTACCAATCATTTGTCCCAGCTTGCAAAACATGGGTATGAGAGGAGCAGAGGAGAGGAACCCACAATAAAACCCGTGAGAAGAGTTGTTTTTGTTGATTACTCACATTTTATAAATTTGATGTGACGTATATAATGTTATTTATGTTATTTTCTATTCAAGTGCCATGGATGTCTAATACTTAATACATATTTACATAAGCCTGGGTATGATATACTACAGCTGCTGAATAAGTAAGTGACTTTGTTCAGGCACTGGTTTAGGTCAGAGAAAGGCCTGGGATGACCAGTAGTTTTGGGATGACACCAGCACCATCAAAATTAATGATTTAAAACCAAAAAGAGGTTTTAATAGTGTGAACTTCATCGAGAAGTGGTTTTATTTTATTCATAAATGGTAGATAGTCAACCATTGTATGTGATGCAGTAATCTTCAAAAAAAAAAATCAACTTAATGGGCGATAAACGTGAATACAATATTTGTCATCCTGTGACTGTTATGTTTGAACACTTTAAACAGTAAAGATGTGGACAAAAACTGAAAAGATAATTTAAAATGAATGACCATATGGGATTATGTGATGGGCATACTACTGATCATTGGAGGAGAACTTTGGTAAAAAAAAAAAAAAATATTTAAAAATACTTTAAACAGAGAGAAAATGGTTGGCTCACCTATCTTCCTTTCTCAGTACTTTTCCCTTACCTTCCTCTCTGCCTCTTCGACCTCTTTATCCTTCATCCTCTCCCCTCCTATTCTTTCACCAGGTCTTTTTCTGCATGGCTAATTGAGTAACTAAACAAACTAATTAATCACACATGCCCAGCTGCAGACGATTAGTGTCTCAGAGAGGTGATGTTCATCAAAGTGCCCCCACCCATTTGTTTCAATTTCTACCTCCGCAGTTTATTTTATGAATGTGCACATTCACTTCCCCTCTCCTCCCCTCCAATACCACCCGCTCTTTCTCCTCAAATCCCTAAAAGCAGTCAAGGTTATACCCATATACACACTCATTCACTATTTAAGTATCTTTGCATATGAAGATACCCCCCCCCCCCACAGAGGGTCAGGGTATCTGGGTACATTAATCAAAAATAATGAATAAAATGATCATCTTGACAATGTGGTGAAGCCTCCCTCAGTTTCAGGAGGATAACTGACCAACTTTATTAATCAACATCTTCTGGTTAATTGTTTCAAAGTGTCATCCATACATTTACCTTAATTTTAATAGTACTGTGGCCAACACTAACAATATCCCCTGTGACCACAGATTTATTGAAGCCTTGGTCGAGTTGTGAAAGGGGAAGAAAAAAAGAGCAAGACAGAGGGGGACAAATAACATTGCCTTTAACAGTGCTTTCAATGCAAAATCGAGACTGTGGTTAGATTTGTGCATTCTGAACACTTAGTCTTTAGAACTGGTCTAATGGCGGTTTGGTAGCATTAGCCATGTGAAACCCCTACCCATCCCCCATGTTCTTCCTCCTCCCTCTTTCTCTTCTTTCCCTGATAAGGTGAGGCAGTAGAGTAAACCATTACTGGTGACAGTTTCACTTTTCTCCCCCTAATTACTTGTTCCTGCCCATGTGGCATTTCTTAGAAAAATTTGTTGAATAATGACCGATATTAAAATGGAGGCTCTTAAGAATTTATATGCAAAGGCTTCATTCATCATGTACTTTCTTTATCCCATGTGTAGATTTATAATCAAGCATGTCGCGAGGCCCTCTGCCTTATGACAGGGCCCGTCAGCTCCTTAAGGGCACGGCATGTATATCAGCAAGCCCCCACCACTCCCCATCCATCCAACCACTTTAGCTCTCCATCACCAGGTTGCTGTAGGCAGGTAGAGAGGAGACTGCTGGGAGCAGTTGTTTCTCTTGTCATTTGTCTGCTAAGTAGAACGGAGTTCAGCTGGAACATGCTTGTTGTTCAGGTGTAATATGGAATTTGTACCTATAACATGCCTGGAACACTGTAGCTTACATACAATGTAGCACAATTCTATAGAGTTTTTTAATACAGCATTAAAAAAGAGACATCAAACCTCAGTTGTAAAAATGCTTCTAACAAACAAAGCATCACTGATGTTGAGTTATAAATTAATTTTGTATGTTGGTCTCTTGAATTGGCGTAAAACATATTTTAATAATGAAAAATGTACCAATGACCGCTTTTGGTACACCAGGTATCTTATTTATTTATTCATTTTGATTTCCCAGAGGTCATGGATATATTTCTATTTGCAGAGACAAAGGGTTTCCTCCTGTGCCCCAAAAACAAGCACATCAGGTTAACTGTAGAGTCTAAACTGGTCCTAGATGAAAGTGATTAATATGTGTGCCCTGTGATGGACTGTAGTCTTGCCTCCCACCGATGACTGGGATCAGCTCCAGCACCGCCTGTGAACCTGATTATGAACATGCAGCTGTTAACAGAAAACAAAAGGATGAATGATAGATGGACAGATGGCTTTCACAATCATCTCTACAGTAACTACAGACTGAATGCCTGTATTTAAAAAAGCAACAGATAAAAAAATGCCAAAAGTCAAACAGGTAAAACAGCAGCCGTGTTGTTCTGGAGTTTGTCCTGCTGACTCCAGCAGTGTGTTGCTACTGAAATGAAGATGATACTAAACCATGCATGTGTGTGCTAACATGCATACATAATACATGTTTATAGTTTATGTGTATGTTATAACCTCTCCTCCCTAATTAAGAATGCAGAGTTTTTAAATCAGGAATGATTTATGCATGGTATCAGGCGAAGTGTTCTGAGAGCCACCAACAGCCGCCTTTTTATTACTATTTATTACTGTTCTTTATTTCATTTGGGCAATTTACTAGCTGCCCTTTGGAGCGTGCCCTTGTCAGACAGCATTGCACATAAAAGGGCATCATGTTGGGCATCTAGTGTGAGAGTGTGAATGTGTAGCTACCTTGCCTGGTTAATCTTAACCTTAATATCACTGTGACATAATCACAATCTCACGCTCAACCTTTGTGACGGTCATGTACATATAAGTGTATATATAACATTACACCTAATATTATATAAATTCTCAGACAAAAACCTTGAAAATGACACAAATACAAACATCGAAGTGCTGAACCTTATTATTATTATTATTATTGTTATTATTATTATTATTATTATTATCTCTGAGCAGCACATAAAGGATCATATACTATATTGTCAAAAGTATTCACTCACCCATCCAAATAATCAGAATCAATCACTTCCATGGCCACAGGTGTATAAAATTAGGGACCTAGGCATGCAGAGTGTTTTTACAAACAAGAAAGAATGGGTCCCTCTCAGGAGCTCAGTGAATTCCAGCATGGAACTGTGATAGGATGCCACCTGTGCAACAAATCCAGTCGTGAAATTTCCTTGCTCCTAAATATTCCACTGTCAACTGTCAGCTGTATTATAAGAATGTGGAAGTGTTTGGGAACGACAGCAACTCAGCCACGAAGTGGTAGGCTATGTAAACTGACGGAGCGGGGTCAGTGGATGCTGAGGCACATAGTGCAAAGAGGTTGCCAACTTTCTGCAGAGTCAATTGCTACAGACCTCCAAACTTCATGTGGCCTTCAGATTAGCTCAAGAACAGTGCGCAGAGAGCTTCATGGAATGGATTTCCATGGCCGAGCAGCTGCATCCAAGCCATACATCACCAAGTACAATGCAAAGCTTCAGATGCAGTGGTGTAAAGCACGCCGCCACTGGACTCTAGAGCAGTGGAGACACGTTCTCTGGAGTGACGAATCGAGCTTCTCCATTTGGCAATCTGATGGACGAGTCTGGGTTTGGCAGTTGCTAGGAGAACGATACTTGTCGGGCTGCATAGTGCCAAGTGTAAAGTTTGGTGGAGGGGGGATTATGGTGTGGGGTTGTTTTTCAGGAGATGGGCTTGGCCCCTTAGTTCCAGTGAAAGGAACTCTGAATGCTCTAGCATACCAAGAGAGGTCCATAAAGACATGGATGACAGAGTCTGGTGTGGATGAACTTGACTGGCCTGCACAGAGTCCGGACCTCAACCCGATAGAACACCTTTGGGATGAAATAGAGCGGAGACTAAGAGCCAGGCCTTCTCGTCCCATATCAGAGTGTGACCTCACAAATGCGCTTCTGGAAGAATGGTCAAAAATTCCCATAAACACACTCCTAAACCTGTGGACAGCCTTCCCTGAAGAGTTGAAGCTGTAATAGCTGCAAAGGGTGGACCGACGTCATATTGGACCCAATTGATTACAAATGGGATGTCACTTAAGTTTATATGCAAATAAAGGCAAGTGAGCGAATACTTTTGGCAAAGTAATACCAGGAGTCAGGAAAAAGATTGTTGGTCTTGAGGTTCATGTAATAATTTATTTTCCAAGGACAATGAACATTTACAAATGACAATGCAGGCCTTTTCATGCTAACATTTACTGAAATACAGAGCAGCACAAAATGCTGGTTGCTACTGCCTATGTGTTCACAAAAATGTCCTTTATATCCATGAATAACATAGCTGTGTCCAAAAATAAGACATTGTCTCCAAATTCGTTTCTCCTTTCTAGTATTTCTTCAGCCATCCAGAGTTAAACGTATAGGCGATATAAAAGGTAGAAGATATCCTCATGTATAAACGAGCACAAAGTCCCATGTTCAATTAAAGTGTCTCTACTGTGAATAAATTTGTCTCCAGGTTGGATGCAAGCTGTGATCTGATTAACCCACATGTTGGGCATTTCACTTTGGATGACCTCAGTCCCTTTGGGTTTTCTATGACAATCACATGCAGATTGGGTAATGGATGGCACCATTTTAAAGTAGCCATGCAGTGAGTGACACAGAGCAGTTCACAAAATATTGCATATTTTAACTTTGTTTCACATCATATGGAGACATTTCTGAGCTGCATACATACAGTATCATAGCACATCACTGAAAGATGTCTCTTTAGCCAACATGCTGTTCTACTGGCTGAATAGTTGAACTCCACACTGTCTTCAGTTATTAAAACATATATATGATGTAAATAATTATATTATACAATGAGTTTTAGAGCAATATACAAGTAGAAGTGCTGTGTGTATCAATCAGGTATGACAACATTTAAGCTTTCAGGCTGTGACATGACAGGAGGTTCTTGCCAGAAGGCTTGTCTTTGTAATGACATCCACTTCTCTGGAGAAGTGAAACAATCTAAAAGGCACACACACACACACACACACACACACACACACACAAACTGGGCTTTTGCCTCAATCTCTCTCTTTGATAACTATCACTGTCAAGGGGAGACAGAGCCAAGTGTATGACAATTTGTTCATTATCATAGTGAATAGATTTTCTTAGGCTCTCCCACCAGTGTGCCACTGGCGGATGGATGAATATCAAACAGTCTTTGTCTTGGGGGGCAAATTTAGGAAATAAAGCCCCCCCCCCAATTGATCTCTCTCTCCATCCATGTAATATAGTGACACTTGAAGTACCATCATTTAGCCGAGGATTTGTATGTGACATGCAGTACAGTATTTACTGGTGCTCATAGCACACACCCTAACCCTAACCCTGACCCATACTTTTCCATTGTCACATAGCTCTTAAACACTGAAGATAGAGAAGCACAGGTAGACTAAAGCCTCACGCCTATTTTAAGTTCCCAATTAGTACAGCTTTAGAAGATGATGACAAAAGTGTTGTTACCTTATGTGCAGGGCTGGTACTTTAACCCAGAAGGATTTTGATGGTGGATGATGATTTTTTTGATGCTCTAAATGTAACTGTTAACTTAGCCTTAAACGATTACCTTGTAAATCTTATATCTATCGCTGACATGTGAGGAATTGCACTGATGTTTTGAGGCCTATATTGAAAAGTGATGTTAGTGGGATACATATTGCACCAATAGGTACTCTGGAGAAAGAATGAGCCTGTTACTTGCATACCACTCTATCCCGATCTCGATAATCAGCAGTCAAAACCAGGCAGAAATCAATGCTACGAATAGGCAGACAAAGGCCGATGGAATAGTGAAGACAGGAGAAAGAAAAGGGTAGAGGAACTTTTATACATGAGATAAAGACAAATAAAGTAATGAGACAGGTGAGGAGAGGAGTAAGAAAAGACAGAACTGAGGAGGTAAAGAACAGAAGAAACTAAACCCCAAAGCCAGCAAAGATTTTTCTTCATTTTTTTTTGCATTTGTTTTCTACTCTACTGTAATATATATACACGTATAAACACACACACACACGTTTCATTTTTAAATGCTATATCAGTGTGTTTAAATTGACTGAATGGAATGTTCCACATCATCATGATTTGACTCATGCATATTGTCTCACATTGTCACATATCTCACACACGTTTATTCTGCACATATGTTGCAAATTAAAGTTGTGTTATATATTATGACCTTTGCTTTTTACTGGTTGCCATGGTAAATAACTGTTTTGGAACTCAACTTTTTCCACCTTTGAGATGTTCTCAGGAAAGTAACAGCCCCCAGTTGCCTATTAATAGAAAACTGTTGCAAAATGAAAGCTGCGATATTTTTTGTATCTGCACCTGATGAACAGGAAATTCAAAGCAGCTAGTATCAGTTATCAGCTAAATCAAAGCAGAGTAACAGCAATCATAAATACGTCTAAAGTTTGGTTTTATTCTTGGGACTTTGGATCTGAATGTACACTGTCAGTCTGCATTACAATGACTTTATGAAATTTTCTATGAATGAAAACAAAGGCACAAAGAGGTCAAAGCATTAGATTGAACATACTCTGAGTCATTTAATTACCTTAGAATAAGCTTTCTCTGAGTTCATATTAAACTTAAGCTTTGGTTTCTTTTTTCTTTGCTTTTAACTTTTTATCTCTACTTTTCAAGGCAGTGGTGTTGGCAGGTTGAAAACACAACTTGTTGTTGCGTGGAGTCAATACTGTTCCCAAAGCAAGCAAAATGCACGGGAGACTTGAACTTCTGAACACAGCACACAGGGAGAGAGAGCAGCAGCTGGCTGTGTGTGAGGTCTTTTGAACACGCCCATTAATTGCATCACACACACACCTGCTGGGCCATTAGCATTTCAATCAACACAAGTGAAAACAATCACCAGGTTACAAAAATACAAAACAATAATTGAGAGCAAAACTCAACAAAGGGTAGCTCATTCAGGCTGTTTTTGTTTGCATTGTAATTGTCTTCTTGCAGAAGAATATTAATGCCATTGTATCTGGACGCTCCAGGAGTCATTAGCTTTGGTTTGCATGGCAACTGGAAGCAGAAATAAAGTCTCTGTATGTCTGTCTCTGTCAACACAACCTGCTTGATGGGTCAACTCCATTTTAGTAATTATGTCATTTTGTCTTCTTTCTTTATGTTTTATTGTATCTAACTATAAGACTTGAGTATTGGTGATGGACAGTTTAGCAGTTTGCTGGTCATCTTGCTATTCTAAACAGTGGACTGTCATTCCTGTTGTACAGGCAACTGACTCTTTAAGAGCAAAGAGTATTTCAATGGCATTGTGTCTATCTGAAGTTTAGCTTTTCTACTTGTCCTTGATTACTTACCTTTCTTTGTTACTAAACTGACTCCTGTCTGTTCACACACATTTCCTACTTGGCTTCCTTCCACACCTTTATCTACTTTTTTCAAGTTTCTTGTCATTGTATGCACATAATTATGATAATATTTGATAATATTCAATTTCTAAGAAACACACTCAACATGCGAGGGTATCAAGCCCTCAACCCCTGTTACACAGATTTTTATTTTAGTGCAGGAAGAGATAATTTATGAAAATGACTTTTTGCTCGTTTTGTTTAACGTATGCACTTTAACAATTAATAATCCAAGTGCTGGGAGATTTTCAACAAAAGGCCATTAATTTGTATAAATCTGCCTGGCTCTGACAGCAAGATATTCTTTAAACTGATCTGAGAGAGTGAAATTATTCTCTAGCCTCAGGTTAAATATTACTTTTCTGCAGGACTTGTCCAGGTCCGCCACCTCCGTGCTAGTTTCTGACCTTGTCATTGATCTACCTCTCCCTCACTGTGCTCCCTATCTTCTTTTATTTCCCTGTGATATCTGCTTGCATTATTTTTGCTCATTTCTTTGGTTATAAGGGATGTCTGTGTGCTGTGTAACTGCCCTCAAGACCTTTAGAACACTCCCTATAAAGTCAAATTGTTCTGGCTACTAAAGCTGAAAGAAGACAACATGTCCTTGTATCCATCTGCTGTCTTATCTGAACCAGATTCTGATGTCGGTCTAAATTCTCATATAGGAGTGAGTGGTGTGCAGATGTTACATACTGTTCCTTCAAAATAAAAGATCCAAAAAGGGGGTAAAACTGTAAAAACAAAAAAGGGTTTTAGCGTGTTCACATAGCATAATTTTCAGTGTACTAAAAAGATACGGTATACAAACCCATATAGAGACAGTGGACTTGAAGAACACCAATGATCTCTCAATAGAAGAAAAAGCCAGGAAGCCTTGAAAAAGCCAGGAAAAAAAATAGAAAAATAGAAGGATTTAACCAGACTATGATGGCTGGATGATGGCGGGATGAGCATCTCCAAAACAGCAGCTCAGATTACTAAAGAAGTTACCACTGGTTCTGATAGAAAGGTGTCAGAAAAGTGGATCACAGGTTTGTACATAATGGCACTGCCTAGCTGCAGAACAGCCACGGTGTTCCTTGTTTACCACTAGTAGCGCCAACGCAGAACTGGACACAGATCATTTACCTGAATAAATTTTAATAAGTATTAGAAAAATGTGTAAAAACTGTTCAAGGTCAACTATGTATGTTTCAGAAGTTCATTCTGATGCTACCTGTGCCCTGACTGACCTGGAATATTGATGGTATCATCATAAAGAAATACGAAGCCTGTAGTAATGGAAGGGTAAAACAACTTTGAAAATAAATTTGTGTTAGTCATTTAAGACCTACTTCAACTTCTCAAAGCATCGCCATGTTTTCCACTGCTGTCTTTTCAAACCCGATCACCTACCTGCTGCTGATGGACCTCTTATCTAGCTCTTAGCCATTTAAAGTCCTCCATTCATCAATATGCCAGACAGGAACAAGACAAATAGAGACAACCGCATTCAACCACCAAACACTTCTTTCCCATTTAAGATCATTAATTCCAGCTAACTTCTACAAATTATGATACAACAATGATCTCCTTTTTCAAATTTTGTTTTGTTATAACTATTCTATTTCCATCTCAGGTGCTATCCAGTGATGCTTCTTTTTATGTTACATTAAAGTTAAACACAACAGCTTGTCATTTTGACTCTTGTAATGAGCACACAATGGAAATCACGCAAAGGGGTCGCTTTAATCAGACAGTGATTACGTTTTTGAAAAATTGAAATGTAGTAACAGCGATCTCTCTGTTCATTAACAATTTCATTTACAGCTCTAGACTGCAGATGTAGTGCACACTATTTACTGTTAATGGTGGAAAATGTCACAGCATAAACAAATCCATTACAGAGATAACTTCCACAGATTTTCAATTCATTAACAATCTCCCTCATCCCTCATCCTCTGACCCCACTCCCCTTCTCCCCTCCCTCACCCTCTCCTTCTTGTGGTAGTTTTTTTAAGTTCAGACTCTGAGAGCATGTCTTCATTAGCTGCATTAACATTCACGGGCTGTAGTAAATTCTGACAGTGAAAAGGTCCCTGTAACCTTTAGTTGTGCAGAAATTTACTTCCCAAGAAAATTACAGCTGGCACTGTCTTAATTAATGCTCTGCTTTCTTCTCTTGAAAACCCAGAGCCTGTCAGCTTCAGGAAGAATGGAAGGAGAAAAAAAAAATGGGGGGGGGGGCAAAAAAGCTGTTGAAGTGAAGAGAAATGGAAAAATCTGGAGAAAAAAAGAAAAGCAGCGAATATTGAAGACATTTGAGGGGACTAAATGGTTTTACTTACAGATATGAGGATGCTGCGGTAAGATGAGATGGTGGAAGAAATAAAGAAAGTGCTGTATTGCTTTTTGTTGTAGTGTTTATGTGCAAGTGTGCAGTTGTTTTTGTACACCGGCTATTCGCCTGGTAAGTAGATTCAGTAGATTCACATCTGCACTATCTTCCCCCAACTCCTCTCCTCTCTCATTCTCTGCTTTTTGTCATCCAGAGTGGAATGGGGAGGGGTGGGACTTGCAGGAAAGTAATACATATTTTATCCCAGGCTATCTCCTGGGTACAGATGCTGCTTTGTTCCCAGCCCTTAGAGGAAGAAAATGGCTAAAGGACCAGAGATTCATCTTCACACTAGGGAAGCGCAAAATCACAGTCCTGCACCTAGTGGGCCTCAGACGTATTAGAATAAATGCCAACATCCGTCTGCATGGTAAATATTGTACTAAATACAATGTGTGTGAATTTGAGAAAAGGCTGTGCTATAGAACATTTTGGCCATTTAAAATACATCATGTTCCTGCCCAGCTCCTTTTTAATTGTCTAAAAAAGTTACTCTCATGGTTTGATTATCTCTGTCTGACTGAGTCAAAGAGTGTTATTTCTACCTCTCCCCCCACCTGCACCTTCTTCCATCTTGCTTGACGCTAATTAGAGAGGTGGGCTTCATTTCTGTTGATAGAAAAAATGTCAGCATGTCTCTCATGTCCCTTGCTCACTGTCTAATTCAAAGCCATCAGCAAGAGAAGACATGGTATAGAGACAAGACACTGTCGACTCAAAAGAGGTTCTGGAAGTTCTGGAAATCACAACATTTGATTTTAGCTCTGCAGATGGGTCGAATGATTTTTCAAGGCACACTCTGAACAGTGGGTCATTAAACCTTTCACCTTCTTGTTTGATTCTTCTTATTTCTAGATTTTTTTTTTATTTTTTAATGTCACATTTATAAAAAATATAAGGTTGATTTGAGACTTAACTGTACCTTGGCGTGTGAAGGGGTGAAGGGTATGTAGCCTGTGATTAACTGGTGGCCCCTCTAGATATGACCTTTACCCAGTGAACACTGGGACCCTAATCTGGAAAAGAAGATAACTACAGATGAATTATTGTATCACCAACACCGTTTTAACAAGTCCCAGCCATCCATCTATATTGATAAACACAAATGATGTCAAGCCTTTTATATACTGTACATCCATCACACCATGAGAATGTCCAGTCTCTTGATTTCCAAACAATTCTCTCGACTGAATATGAACCATATATGTCATGGAAAACCCACATTTGTTCTGTGAGGTGCACAATGTCCTTAAACTTTTCCCAGTTAGAACAATGTTCCCTTTCTTTTGTTACGTTGTGTTTTTATTTGGTGCCTTTGTGACATTCCTGCTTGATTTGAGAAAAAAAAAACAAAAACAAAAAACAAAAACAAAAAAAAAAAGCTAATGCAGAACCAAAGTCTCCCAATTTCTTCACAACAAATGATTAACGCATGAAGAAAACTTTATTATAACACATGGGCTCATTTAATGAAGAGAGCTACTCTTGCGAGCCACTAGTCATTATTTTGTAACACATCATGAAATTTGGGGGTGTCTCATGCCAAGTGGTTAGGATTTTATTTTTAACAAATGGGCAGCAAGCTGCAGGCTACTTGTTTAGCACTCCACAAATGACGCCTCTATTAGAGGAACATCCTGACTGTGCTGCAGTGAAATCTCATATCTCCTAATTATAAAGGTTTGGCTCTGGTCTTAGTTAGAGTACCACAAGACCTCTGAAATATCATGCCATCAAATATCTTCATCTCATTTACTAATAAATATATAACTAAATACAAAGGTTCCCACCCCCCCCGCAACATCTTCATTAGTATTTTCAAGAGTTGTTTGCTGACTTTTTGTGTCTAAAGTGGCACACTTTGATTCCACTCCAACAGCAGCAATAACAATGATATTACAGCTAATTAAAATACTCAGGAGTTAGTAAAAGCCAGTCAAGGTGCTCTCTAATAGGTAAGTCTAATGTTTGTACAGTATTATGCAGTGTATGCAGACAACTTTGACTTGTGCCACTGTTGCTTTGTAAAGATACGGTCAACTTTCACTTTAACAATTTATTTTTTACAGCTCATATGATACTAGCAGAAGAGTGTGTGTCTCTGTAAAGTGTATCCTCAATCTCATAAGTCTCTACAGTCAAAGAAAAACAGATTAGATCTCACACCTAAAATAACTACACTTATCCCTCCCCCACACACAATCTTTGTGCTTCTAAATTTGTAAGGACTTTCATAGGCATAATGTATTAGCCAGCTCCTAACCGTCCCAACTAACCCCTTGACCCTAACGCTAACCCTAACCTAAACCCAATTCCAACCCCAACCTTAAAAGCAAGTCTTAAACAATCCTTTGAAGTTGTGAGGACCAGCCAAAATGTCCTCACTTTCTGACAAATTTATTAACTTTGCTTGTAGAATGAATATTTTGGTACTCACTATGTAGCAAGTACAAGAACACGCACACACAGATACTCTCACACACAAAGACATGCACACATGCACAGTCTTGCTCAGCTCTGTGATGATGAACAGCTCTAGATTTTAAGATTTCCAATTTCTAATTTTCTGAGTAGAGAGGCAGGACTGTGCCCATTGATCAAATTGGGCATTGACTTAAGATCTACCCCCACCATCAGAGCTATCATCTACCTTCCTTTTCTCTATTTTTTCTGCCGAAAGACCCTCTTAAAATATTAACCTAGATTTATGAACAGCCATGTAATCCCATTTGTTAAGGACTCCAAAATTGACAAGAAAAAAATGCATTTGAACCAGGAAGGAGAGAGGTTTTTTTCTTTTTTTGTTGTTTCTTTCAATGAACTAATGTGAATAATTTCTTTGCTTTGGTATTTCACTGACCACTGAAGTATAGAAAAATACAGATTTTCAATTTATACAGTACTTTTCTACTGTTAGCAAAAAGCAGCAAGAATGTAAAATGCAAAATGAGTACACTGCAACAGAATATGATAAATTGTAAGTGATTTAATAGCAATTTTTCTGTAAAATACATTTTAATTTAAATTTAAAAGATTTTTTTAATAAAAAAAAAAATATAATAACAGTTAGTTTATGGTGCAATTTATTTTGTTACCCAGCCGAGTGAGGGTCTCCTTCCCTCTGCCTTCATGTGTGGCTAGTCATACATATTGATCTGAACTTGCTCGTTGTACAGGGATTATGCATTCAGACACAAGTTCTCATTGTGCTGTCATTTGTTGTGCACATATCTCCACTCAGAAAGCTGTAAAGACAGCCGTGTTTTGGACCTTGTTTTCCCAGAGGGGCTGAGGCACAGAGAAAAAAGGAATGGGGTATGCGGTCTCGGACAGATTGTAGCGACTTTGTCTCATGAGGAAAGCTTCTTCGATCTGATTATTTGGAATGGACAAAGTGCTTTTGTTGATGAAGACTCACTGTGATATCTGGTAGTTAAGCAATCGATGAGTCGCACAGAGCTCTGGCTTATTGATTGTGGACCCAGCACTGACAATATATGCCATGACCAGCTATGCGAAGAAATCAGGCAAAATTAGGCACTCCTGAAAGTCTTTCCCTTGTTGGGTGTGCAGCAGATGCAGCACTCCCACTGGTACCACTGGTATTGACACTCTTGGCTCTGGAATGATTAATAATCACCTGTTCCAAAGTTTATATATAAGTTTGCTTCTTTTCATTTTTGCAGATTCCCACACACATTTCCTTTGGAATGATGGCTAAAAATGAAAGAAAGAAAAGCTATGCATATTTTGAAGCAGTTTTCATTGCATGAAAGAGAGAATGAAAGAGAGCAAGACACTTATATCACTCAAATGAGGGGGTTCTCATTATTGGGCCATGGCGTTGTTTGTCCAGGCAGCCTTTTCCTGGCACCTTGTTAGAGATGTCCACGAACGGTAATTGGATCCATCTTGCTGTTGGAGTGCAGCCTCCGCTGACAAACGCTCAGACCGCAGAGATGCTTAAATGACAAATGTTCCCTCGTCTTTTAAAACCTGAGTGTATTGCTATGACGTCTTGTTATCGTCTTTCAGATGCGGTTTCAGCGCTCTGGCAATCAAGTGGGCTGCTTAAATCTGAGTCAGAGCAGGTGAGGTGGGGTGACTGAAGAAAAGCTTGAGGTTGTTTGTTTGTCTGTTTGTGGGTGTTTCAAGTAGCAAAAGTTGTAAGAGGTTTACTTTTCCTAATAGTTTTGGGTGCATCCTTACCTATGCAGTCTAAAGACAGGTGACGCCCACTATGTCACAGCTAAATACACTCAAAAACACTACTGTGATTATGATTCAATTGGATTTAATCTGATTCATTCAAGCATTCATGGTTCAGCTGTGCCTTATGTGCATCTTTAAAAAAAACAAAAAAAAACATATATATTTCCTAAATGAACTATTTAGTCATCTAGAAATGTCCCTCCTTTTATTTATTGAATTGTCTGAATATGATTTTAATGGCATTATTCAAAAATACATCAGCAATGGTTCTCACATCACCCTAATCATAATCATGTCAGTAATATTTTCTCTCTAATATTGGTGTCTACTCTTGTTTTTAGAGTGTAATTGTAGCAGAAACACTGACTCGAATGACTTAATCTTACACACAACAATTCTAACCCCAACCTTAAACCAAGTCTTAACCCTGAAACAGACCTTTATAGATGTGAGGACCAGCTTAAATGTCATCATTTCTCAAAAACGTCCTAAATAAAATTAGCATTTTGGTACTCAGTATGTAGCAAGTACAAGAATGCACACTCACACACACACACACACACACACACACACACACACACACACATATCTATAAATAATAATCACTTGAGAATTATTCGCTGTGTAAAGATTTCTATTTGAGTAATAGTGAAAATACAACTTCAAATCAGCAAAATGCAACAAGCTGTACTTCATCAGTGTTTTCCAGCATGCAAATGCATGTCCAGAAGGAAAAGGCCTTTCCAGTTAAGTCTGTTTGACGTTCATCCAGTATGAGTTGGTACAAGATTAGGCTCTCAGGTTCAAGCTGTGTAATCACCTCCACCTGTTTCATGAATGTCTCAATCCGATAACTCCATGTATGTATGTTTCTAGAGAGGATGCACATCACAATATTTGCTGAACTGCAAATTTACATAAATTTATATTTTTCTAGAAGATCTTGTAAACTATATATGGCAGGTTGCTTTTATAGGATATCTGATGTCTGACATTGTCTGATATGATTTGTCATACACTCACTTCTGACCATTTCTTTTTCCTTTTCCCAAAACAAAATTTCAAAGATGCAGCTTTTTTAAATATTATTTTTACAGCAAATTCAAGGTTCCCATCCACACAGTTTCTGTAGGTTGGTGTGTGTAGGAGCGACCATCTGTAACAGGTTTAAGATGTTTCCTTACAGATGTGCATCAATTTCAATAAAACAGACACTGTGCAGTGTTTGCACAGCAGTAAGTGGCAGAAATAAATATCCTGTTGCTACACTCAAAGCTCCATCTGGAATAATGTTCATGAAGAAATCTAAGTGTCAGTTTAACAAACAAACATGTACATCTAAGTAAAAAATAAATAATGCTCATGAATAAAAAAAAAAAATACACAAAACATGCCGAATGTATTTTATGTCAATTAATGAAGATTTGGAACATTATTTCCTTTGATGAAGATGCAGCATGTGTACATCAGCAATGCACATGAGCAGAAAACAATGAGGTTGGCATGTGTGACAAACAGGTGTGCAACTACTCCTCTTCCTGTTGTTCTTCCTTTGTAATTGTCTGCAAAACCCAGATATGGTTCAGATTACCATAACCGACACGTTGTTTACACGTGTTGTAATTAAAACAGATACCGTAATTCATGAGTCATACCTCCATCTGTGCACAGTGATCAAGTCAACTGACACAAGAGAAGAGAAGAGAAGAGAAGAGAAGAGAAGAGAAGAGAAGAGAAGAGAAGAGAGTAAAGACATCCAGGTCTGGGATACAAGGACTTTTTTTTTTCTACACAAAACAGATTAAACTAATATAATATCACTTTGAAGATCTTTCTTTGTGATTGGAATCTTTGAAAGTTTGTTTGATTTTTTGTGTTACATAAATGAACGTACCTGCTGACATCTGCAGCTCTGGCTGTAAACACCAGTGAAACCTATGTTCGAAGCATCACTGTGCATCATTATCCTCTTATCTTATCTCTCACAGCAGGTGAGTTACCATAGCTACACACCAGTTGTTTTCTGGCAATAAGGAAAATGATTATGTTAATATAAGACACACCTATAAAGACATTTTAACCTCCAAACAAGTACAGTTTAGACCTAAAGTAGGAAGAAAATATCATCCAAAAACTGTATATTAATTTGCTCAAATATTATGTCTGGAATTTAAAAGCCTAATCTAAATTGAAAGTTACTTACTTTTCATTCTCACAATTTGTTTTAATTTAAATCCATTTTGGTTCAAAAAAGTTTAAATTCTCAACTGTCACCTAGAAAATAATTCTGGAGACCCCTGTTCAAATGTGAACACAGCTCAATATATATCAGTTAATCTAGATATAGAATATATATCACTTATATTCTGTTATTTTACCTTGTTTTCATCACTCTAATATGTGTCGTGAAGTTCTTTAGGAACAAGTGATTTGTTGAATTTGCTGAGTCAGGTGAGTCATCACTGAAGGATTTCCTGCACCATGACATGCATTCACTCATTTATTCATCATATTATTTAATGATTTATTGGCCTGATGGAGGGGAAGCAAACATTAAGTTACCCATTTTTCATACAAATGGTTTTAATTGCTCTCTCGCTCTCCGTATTCTTTTTCTTTCCTGTGCTGTAAGTTTAGAGACAATACGACATTCACAGCTGTCACACTGAATGTTTGCCGTTACACAATTCCTAAATCTGAAAAAAAGTATAGTTACTGAAAGAGTTAATGTAGACATCTTTTTAAATCATGACTCCCTTTTTTTCCATCTTTCTCTGTCATTTTTCCCCCCTGGTCACCGAAGGTTGGTCTTGTATTTTGCTCTTTGTTGCTGCTATTTTCTGCATTGCTGAGTACAGTCCACCATGTACAATGCACAGATATTTCCATAAAGAGGGAGGGGGGACATTAGAGGAGCAGCAAATGACTCATGACGTAGAAAAGGAAGAGGAGATGGATGGTAAAAGGTTGGGCCTTGGGCTACAAAGCGTACCTTCTTCCTATGTCCTCTTTTTCAACATCTGCGTATCTGCATGATCATTTTAATTTTTCTACACTCGTTTTCTACTTTTCTATGGTTCCAGTTTCCTTCTTGCTCACCTTTTCTCTCTTCTTCTTCGTGATCTCATCCACATTTCTACATCTGCATTACAAACTCCAACATTAAATTGTGATAGATGAAGAGCGGAGGGCATTCATACAAATCAATGACTTTAGTGTATGTGTCATTAGCTTGGAACACGCAGCCAGCGGTCAGCATCATAAATCACTCCATGATCGGCTGTCTGCCATCCTGTGCTGCGGCTGTAACTGCATGCATTAGCCCACACCGGTGTACAGACACAAGCTGCTAGATTTAAAACAAGCAGTGAGGTGAGGGGGAATGAAGCCTCTGTGGTGCATGTGGGGAAAACATGGAGACTTTAATGAACTTCTGATGATAACTCAGCTGCACTGTGTTATACACATCATTACGGCAGTGTTATCCATTATTACAGGTGGTTTATAACTGTCATAATACAGTTTTAAGGGAATGAAGGTGACAGTATATGAATTTAAATTTAGACACACCCAAAGAAGTAGGACTGTAATATTTTATTGCCCCTATCAGTAAAAATGGCTCAAATGTAATCATTACTTCAAATACAGCAGTAGATCACAATTGACCAATGTTATCAAACACATTCTTTTATAATACTTAAAGAGCTTGCAGCCAAAACAAAAATAAATAAATAAAATTAAATAAAATAATTTAGTTTTCTATTCTTGACTCGCTGTATCAGGAGGGTAATAAGAACCATACTCAGCCTGAATTAAAAAGTTTGGACTAAAGTTTGTGTAGAATCATAGAAAAGTGACTGAACCAGCAAAGGAGAAGAAGGAGGAAAAAGAGAAAGAGTGAGAGAGATGTTCAGACTGTACTATTATTTATATTGGCAGAAAAAAATCCATCCATCCATCCATCCATCTTCTGCCACTTATCCGGGGTCGGGTCGCGGGGGCAGCCTAAGCAGGGAAGCCCAGACTTCCCTCTCCCCAGCCACTTCGTCCAGCTCTTCCGGGGGGATCCCGAGGCATTCCCAGGCCAGCCAAGAGACATAGTCCCTCCAGCGTGTCCTGGGTCTTCCCAGGGGCCTCCTACCGGAGGGACGTGCCATGAACACCTCACCAGGGAGGCGTCCGAGAGGCATCCTTACCAGGTGCCCGAGCCACCTCATCTGGCTCTTCTCAATGCGGAGGAGCAGCAGCTCTACTCCGAGCTCCTCCCGGATGGCAGAGCTTCTCACCCTATCTCTAAGGGAGAGCCCAGCCACCCTACGAAGGAAACTCATTTCGGCCGCTTGTACCCGCAATGTCGTTCTTTCGGTCACTACCCAAAGCTCATGACCATAGGTGAGGGTAGGAACGAAGATCGACCGGTAAATCGAGAGCTTCGCCTTTCGGCTCAGCTCTCTCTTCACCACAGAGTCCGCATTACTGCAGATACTGCAGAAAAAAATACTTCTGTAAAACAAAATTATTTAACACAAAAATGAAATATTTAGGTACCTGACTTCATTATATTATGCATATTTTTTTAATGATGCAGTATTATTTTGGTATAGTATAAGTATAAGGAACTTTTTTTCCCAGAAACTGTGGTATTATAGAGGAGCTTGGATTAAAGTTTGAGTCCATGGCAAGAGGAGAACAAAGGTATCATTAATCAAAGCTCCTCCTCAATTAATCAAAAGAGGGGATTCCTAATCCTGTGATCCTGCTACCCAAACCAGAACCAAGGTGTCAATACTGACCTCAGAAACGCAGCCAGCCAGAACCGCTGGACCAGTCCCACTCAATAGAGAGGCATGAAGCTCAGGCTGTCCTCCCACACAGTTAGCAATCACTGTTGTCTCCCAGAAAGAGATGCTCAAATACTGCTACAGGTCAGAGACACATCACTCAGAGAGCAGGTTAGGAGGAATCAACTTCTGTGGAGGTTCTTTTTTTCTGATTAAGTCCAGGCTGCAGAGGGCAATCAAACCCAGAAAGCAGAAACAGTGAGGTCATTATCTTGACCTATACAAGTGATACAAACTGGTGTTAAATAGTGCTGAGAAATGTAAACTATTATGAACAAAACCTGGGTTATAGATAAGCACTGACATTATTTTCTCTCTGCATTAGAAAACATCTGCATCCCTGTGATTAGCAGGAAAACCTAAAAAAAAAAATTAATTCTTGTACTGTGAAAATGGCCTTTCAGACTACATGGTAGGAACCACAACGCAGTAACAGCAGTTGGCTCCAGCACAGAGACAACAATCATGCTGACCTTTTAAACAACTCCAACTTTTTAAACTTGATTTAATTTTTCAACCTTGTTAGGGCAGAGGAGGAGGAGCCAATTTAAAAAAAGGGTTACAAAAAACACAATACTACCACCAACACTAATTACTACTATTAATAACAATAATAATAATAACAGTAAGAAGAAGACAAAGAATGCATGTTGCACTTTGCATATTTATTTAAGCCTTTTTTTTGTAATAAAATACTCAAGCTTGATTAACCAAATTCATCTCTGCATTTGATCTTGGAATAAGAAAAAAATAAAAATAATAAATAATGTATTTATGAAGAAAGACACAGGCTTTTTCTTCTCTCTTGAGAGTTTTTGAATTTTCAGTCTTGCAAGAGCTGTCTTGCGAGTCCAGAAATCAGTTTTTTTTTATCCTCTTTGTGAAAGAAAGGGTAAGTCACTCATTTGCTTGATATCTGGCCTTAATTTGATCTCTGAAGACTTGAGAAAAGCAGTGGATGTGAATGTCTCGTTTTAGTTCTCAACATCAGAGCAGTTCCAACAAAAGCAGAGCTCCATTACGACTCATTAATTCCCATCTTCATTCACAGGCAATTGGTGATGGACTTCGTGATGACTAACCTTATTAGAGACTTGAATGTTAGTTTACGGTCCAGTCTCTAAGGCTCTGAGCATGTCTCCCAAAACACCCCATCAGTGCTACCTACAGTAATTTCAAATTTTATCCTAAATAATAATCCAAAACAGTGAACGGAGAATTCCATAGAATATAAAGATAAAAAACAAAGCAAGGACCGTGTCTGTAATAGTTTTTATATTTCGCTGCAGATGTCTCATCTGATTTTGAGCAGTTTGTTACTTGTGGACATGCATACATTGCTGCCATAAACTCCTCCCTCACTGTCTTGTCTTTTCAGGTGATGTACAGACATTGACACTATTGGACGGAGGAATTATCAGCAGATTAGGTTTAGTCAGGGAGCAGGGACACAGAGTGGGCCTTGTGTTTCTGCAGACACAGGGTCTATGAAACGATCTCGCAGCTCCCTTTAGCTACCATTCCAATTATAACTGCATCACTCTCACACATACGGTTGGTCACAGAGGATGGGGAATAAATATTCCCACATTATCTCCACTAGTGAATGGAAGCAGAGAGTGAACAGGCCCACAGGGGACATGGATATCCCCCACCATTGGCCCCAATTTGGTTCAGACACAACCGAATCTAATGTGGGTTAACAACGAAAAACGAAAAAGGGATATATTTTTTTTCAGGCTGGTTTCTAAACTGGAATATTTTGGGATTGACCAGCCTGGATGTAGATTAACGAGCAACAATTTGATACCGATCCCACAAAATTTATCTGAATGTGTAAGCTTCAGCTATAAAGGAACCTTAACCGTGTGATCAATAACAGTGTGGTGTGTGTTCAAGGTATAGCTTTTGTCAGAGGATCATTTTAAAGGAAAACATTACCAATGCAGACCTCTCTGCTTTGTAAATGTATAAGTGCACAAACTGTATCAAAAGCGATACAATATTCAACAATGATTTTATTTTTTTTGGGGGGGTAAGGTAGATGCTAATATGTGAACCTTAGAAGAAACAGTACTTCCTATTATTTTTGTTCTTTAATTATTTGTCAAATTATATATTGTACATATAGCAGAAAAGTGTGAAAACTCCATTTTTTCTCACTCTGTTTCCCTCTGTGTTTTGCTTTCCTACTTTCATTCTTGACAGAGCCTAATGAGTGTGAGCAGAAGGGTTCTTTGCTTCTGCCCTTAAATCAGTAATTGGTTTCGGTGCTGAAACTGTCAGAAAATTAACACATCACAGGGTGAAGGCTGTTCATTTTTCAGAGACATTCTTCATCATGTGAGTGGCTGCTGATCTGCAATAAAAAGCACAAAAAAAAGTGGCAAATAAAATAAGCATTGACCAGGTACCAGGTCCTGCTTTCGGTTTCTGTTGTCTCTCAGCTGAGCAAAAGTAACAAAACAAATATGGGAACTCATTTTGTGTGTGTGTGTGTGTGTGTGTTCTTGTACTTGCTCCATGCTGAGTACCGAAATACTCGTTCAGCAAAGTGAGGGCATTTTTGGCAAGTGAGGACATTTTGGCTGGTCCCCACAACCTCATTGGGCTGTTTGAAGTTTAATACATGATTTTAAGGTCAGGGTTAGAATTGGGTTTAGGTTAGGGTTAGGATAAGGGTCCAAGGGTTAGTTGGGATTGCAAGGGTTAGAGTAAGGTAAGGTGGGTAATATATTATGTCTATTAAAAGTCCTTGCAAGATCTGTATGTGTGTGTATGTGTGTGTGTGTGTGTGTGTGTGTGTGTGTGTGTGTGTGTGTAAGCATGTGTCAACCACAATGAGAGAAAGTGAGAGCAGTCCACAGACAACTTAAATTCCTTCAAAAACTACAGCTGGATAATAGCCCAATTAACCTTTTCATTCTTTCTCAATCTTTAGCCAAAGCCTTGCCCTTATTCACACTTTTTTCTTTCTCCTCACGTTTTTCTCCTTCTTTTCATGAACAAAATGAAGGGCACTTGACCCTCTGTATAATAACCATTCTGACAAAGTGACAAAAATAACCAGGTTTTATTCATCTGGTCTGATTTTTCATCTTAACATCTCCTCCTCTTGGTGTCAGAATTAGAAATATTTTTTAAGAAGACTTGGTAACAGAAGGAGGACACACAAGATTCTAGGAGTTATATTTCAAGGTTCAGAGTCTTTGCACTTACCAGAAAATCTTAAAGAATATAATATTTTTAACCCAGGTTTTCCTTAAAATGTGGACACTGATGATAATCTCAAATGGAGCTTCTTATTCTACAGAGGATCTAGAAGAGGTGAGGAAGCACTGAAATGGCAGCTGAATGACAGCAGGAGATTCAACACTCACTCTATCACAGCCTTCAAAAATTAAGAAGCTGATGTAGCGTGAATTTGGAATCGAATTTGGATATTAACCTGTATTTTTAAGGATATTACAATGCATTTTTTGACCTTTTTATGAATAAGAACTGTCAATAAATCTCATCTATGCTCAAACCCTGGACTGGCAGTCAATTACAGGTAAAAGATTAGATTTCAACTCAGTCTGCAACTCTTGCAACTGTGTCATTACTGTTATAAGGAATCAAAATAAATAGACAACTGCACATAAACCAGATCAAGCACATGAATGTAAGAGAGAGGTGGCAGCTGTGTGTGCCTGCTGTGTTTGGACAAGTGAACAGTTGGCAGTTAGAAAGACAAAAAGCAAAGTCCATCACACGCCTGACATCATGCTCTGGGGACTCTGAGTGTTATCTGTGCTTCCCTGTTATGGTGTACTTGCATGTTTGAGTGACCCCCAAAGGGTAGGAAATACCATTATAGTAAAAAACAGAAGGAATGTAAAAAGATACAGTTAAAAAGACCACCATTTTTCCCCCCTTGTGGGGTTGTGGAGAGGGTGCTGGAGCCTATCCCAACTGCATTTGGGCGAAGGTAGGGTACACCCCTGGATGAGTTGCCAGTTCATCCCAGTGCCCTGTCTGAGCATATATAACAGGGTGATGACATAATTACACAAAATCTGGATGCAAGGTTCCCAAGTGGCAGGTTTGGGGGGGGTCCACCTTTCATTTTTTCTTTGGTGGTGCTACCCATAAAATGATGGGAAATCCCTCCGCCTCTCCGCTTTTGTACAATGATCCTGTGGGAGAGGTGGGTGTTGTTTCAACTACGTTAGTTCGTATTGGTTGCAATTGTTAATATGCTTGTGCTTCCTGAGTGATTGATAAATGTTTTTCTCAAATGCATAAGAAATGCAACAGTTTTAACATGCCGGGGTTTAAATGAGACGATGTGGACTTTGTTAGCCGCTACCTTCACGGTTGCGGTGAGCTAAGCTAAGCTCTTTCCGCTCTTGTGTGTTTATAGAGCTAA
Organism: Pao palembangensis; assembly: GCA_015343265.1. Taxonomy (NCBI): domain Eukaryota; kingdom Metazoa; phylum Chordata; class Actinopteri; order Tetraodontiformes; family Tetraodontidae; genus Pao; species Pao palembangensis. Next base: position 2,275,060 of record CM027081.1, read on the forward strand.
AGGGGATGGCTAACTGTATGCCACATTTATCATTTATGTTCATCAGGTATGTGGTTAATCTCATCTCTTTTCAAACATGGAGCAGGGGCGGTACAGAAGGGTGGCTGCGTGGCTGGCTGAAATTGGACTGCCTCTATCCATTATTGTAAACATCATCCCACCAGACAGGCACGCGGGTCGCAGGGAAGCCACACGAGGAGGGGCTTGTCTGATAAAACACATCCATTAAAGCCCAAACTACTTTTGATTTACATGTTCAGACTCTAAATGCCACATCCACTGAGTCCTCCCTTCCCCCATTTCTACCTGCCTCCATCACTCTGCCTGCATCTACACACATGCAACTGGCTGCATGTGACATAGGGAGACTCTTTTTTTCTTGTCAGTGTAGGTAACAAAATTCACCTCTCACCATCAAGGGCAAAACAACAAAGGGCGACCTCAGTGGTCAGATAAATTATAGGCAGCCGATTGCTCATGTCTGCCTATTAGAGTGTATGCAGAACTTAGTGGCCCTATCGTCACCTGCAATCATCTGTCATGTTAGTAATTACTTTTATACAGCCTCTCCACCTGTGGGAAACCACAGAGTTTTTGAAGTTGTCTGTGTAGATTCTCAGTCATCCAGGTCATGGTTATCCAAAGTAGATCTCTCTGTGTCAACTGGACTGAAAGGTTTCCTTGACCCCAGCAAAGAAGAGGAAAGAAATAAACGTCACAGCATTTCTATCCCCTACCTGTCTGGAGTTTCAGAAAAATTCAGGAGAATCTTTCAAAAACATGACATTCCAGTACAGTTCAAACCCTCCAACACACTCAGACAGAAACTGGTCCACCCAAAAGACAAGACACCAAGACACAAACAAAGCAATGTTGTCTATGCTGTACAGTGCCAGGAGGAATGCAAGGAACTGTACATTGGGGAAACCAAACAGCCCCTCCATAAACGAATGGCCCAACACAGACGTGCCACTTCTTCAGGACAGGACTCAGCAGTACACCTACACCTAAAAGAAAGCGGACACTCCTTTGAGGACAGTCAAGTACGTGTGCTGGCCAGAGAAGATCGCTGGTTTGAGAGGGGTGTCAAGGAAGCCATCCACGTAAAGTTGGAAAAACCATCTTTAAACAGAGGTGGTGGACTAAGGCACTTTCTGTCACCCACGTACAATGCAGTTCTCCACTCTCTTCGTCAGCATTCCAAACATTCACGCTGTTTGACCAGACCTGGAGACTCATTAACATGTGACCCAACAGACAAAGGGGAAGCACCCCAACTGAAACTGAATGAACGACCCTGCCAACCACCCTGCCAAGGACTCTCAGGTGACCACCCGGGCCATTAACATGCCAATGGTCCACAGGGCTATATTTTCAAGCTCTGCCCCAGCAAACTTAGAACTGAAGAAGCTCTCTGGAGAGAGGGCGAAACGTTTTCAAGGAAACCTTTCAGTCCAGTTGACACAGAGAGATCTACTTTGGAGTTTTTGAAGTTGTGCTGTCATTCGTATCAAGAAGGGTGGGGGGGTGGGAGTGCACACAGGAAAAACACAATGATAGTCGCAGATGATAATATAAGGGAGGAGCCCAGGCCTTAAGATCTGAAAAACAGAAGTGTCCTGTTTTTCAAACCCCCATTTTAATGAAAGTCCCACTTTATATGATTTGAGTGATGCTTCTGCAAGTGTGTCTGTAAGATGAGTCTGTCATCATGCATACATTTCAGAAGAATGGAATACGATGAGGTTTTGTATGGATGAGGGGCAGCGCCAGTCTGTGTTTGATCTTAAAAATAACACAGCTTCTCCTCTTCCACCAGTTAAGAATGATATACTCTCAGCTATGTTTGTCAGAAAACTTCCTCACTTCACACAATGATGCATTTTTGATGAGAAACACTCATGGTATCTGTACCTTTTTTTTCTGTTTTCAAATAAAGAAAAAAAGGAGCAAAAGGAAATTTTGTCAGTGCTCTTTAAAAACATATGATGTGGGGTATAATCGTAGTCCAGAGATCAATCATTAGGTTCTTTTTTTTTGCTAAATAAGAGTATATTACACCATTTATCACACAGGGAGGAAACAGTGAAGTGTCTTCTGCCTTCCATTCATCATGATTACAGTAACATCAGTCCTAGTTTGAGTCTTTGGTCGTGATGCAGTCACCTGGCCTCCATTAGCAAAAGTCCAAACAAAAGAGGGAAGACTGTTGAATGGACATGTTACTCAACACAACAAACACACAACAAACTCATCTCAACAATTTATAAACCAGCATGAGCAGAAAAGTGATAAATGTAGTCACGTCAAATATTTTATGCATAAGAGATGTGGAAGTGTTGATAGATAGATAGATAGATAGACAGATAGATAGATAGATAGATAGATAGATAGATAGATAGATAGATAGATAGATAGATAGATAGATAGATAGATAGATACTTTAACATTTTGCTACAACAGGATGCAAATTGTCTATAAGAATCTCTAGGTTTTTTGTAGATAATTGTCAGATGTTTTTCTGATCTATCTGCCCTTTTCAGAAAGCAGAAAAAAACATCCTCTTTTTATTTCAGCTCAACTTTGTTCACACTGAGAGTGTTGTGACAGATTCCACTCAAAACAACACAAATCAGGCCTTTGAGAGGTGCTGAATGGAACCTGCTATTATAAATGGATGTACCCCTGTGGACTGTGACCAGATACATCTATTTCATGCTGCTCCTGGCAGTGACTATGCAGCAGTTTGAGTTTCATCATAAATGGAAAATTAACCCAAGTCTAATAGTGACGCTTTGGAAAGAGAAAATTGCGTATGTAGATATTTATCATCATTCAATCCACCCATCCATTCTCAGACCTGAACTCACAATGTTGAGTTGTAAATATAAGCTCAAAAATCATCAGAGCATACGACTAAAAGGGAAGCTGCAGAGTGTGTGTGCCTGTGTTGCTGCGAAAAATAAATGTGCAGCTTTCACACTGAGCTAAAATGACTTCCTCTTTGATGAAATGGGCAGCCAAGGGTTCGTCGTTGTGTGAAGGGAGGATTTGAAATTGTCTCGGAGTGATTGTGATTGCCAAGCGCAGGGCCGGGCCATTATATCACTGAATCTTTGTTAAGCAGCCCCTGAGAGGGCCTGACAGCATAATTAATCTTACCATATGAACAAAGGGACCCACTCAATAGTACTGAGGATGCTTATTAAAAACATACTAAACACATGCCCAGCCCTCCTCTCGGTTGAACCCAGGACTCCCTTTAAACAAGGACAGACGCTGAGATGCTGAAGAGAGCAAAGGTGATGCCATTGTCTTCTTCGCCATTTTCAAAGGGATTGTGATGAGAATAGGAAGGTTGTTGTTGCGGGGGGGTTGTCATGTGGCAGAATGATGGATCATTCCACACAACAGTGAATGATATTGAATATTAAGTGTTTATGTGATAACCATCCAAACCAATGGCGTTAATTAGAAATTTTATAGTGCAATAACCTAAATATTCAACAGTAAGGGAAATAGTGCAGCTGCACACACACAACACACACAAACACACACAAACTAGAGACAAAGAAAACACAAGAAATATAAAAATATTATTGTATAAAGGCATGTAACTGTGATGGTTTGAAAAGTGTGTTATATCAAAATTCACGATGTGGGATATTTTTTTAGTAAATACTTATATTATTTTTATTGTTGTTATTGTTTACAAAGTGTTAAGTGAAAATTCTCTCTCTTTCTCTCTCTGGGAATGGCCTGGCTAAAAGAGGGGTGGAGTACTATAATTGATCAGAAACACACACACACTGTCCCGAGATCATTTCTGCAGCTACAAAATCCTTTTAATATATTCCCAGTGCTACTTTTGAATATTAATAAAATTTTAATTATTAATTTTGCCTTTGGCATGGCAAGATATACAAGTTTTAATTAGTGTACTGTACTCTTTCACAATTAAAAAATAACTGATGTCCAGCCATGCCAGCACTTTGCTGCGATGGTCTCTCTTGTTTGTCGGTGCCAGCTGAGTAGTGGTGAAATTACACGGGTTCTGTCTGTTCCTCTCTCTTCTTGTCCATGGATAGGATGCCGAGCCGATCGAGTCATATTTTCATACGGCGCAACATCAGAAAGGATAATGAGACAGATTGGGGTCTTTGGTGGGGGATGGACTGAAGCAAAGCAACTGTGATAAGAAGGAATGGATTATGTTTATGTTCCACATTATGACGGTGATGCTGATCATGCAATTAACAGACAAACTGTTGGCCATCGCACTGGTTTCCAGAGTACAATGATGAGGTTTTAAAAAAAAAGGAAAAACAGCGTTTGCTTTGCATATATTTGGATATGGGCAGAAGGAAGTTTTAATCATTTACTGTAATATTTATATGCATGCCTTTATCTGACCTTTCAGCAAATACTCTCTCTTTACTCTGTGATCTTCCTTGGAACGAATGTTTCTCTTTTCCTCTTTCTGTGAAATGGGGTGTGTGTGGATCCTCTGCATGGTAAAGTGGCAGATGGAAGTATGGGAAGCAAGAAATCTGCTCCTGTCCTTGTCAGTTCTGCTCCACAGAGCTCTGATAACTGAATAATAATCCTCCCAGTCTGTCCGCTCTTCTCTGCGCTCATGTCTCTTTCCTTTGTCTTTTCTTTCTTTTAAAGGTTTGTGCTGTCTACGGTTTTAATTTCTGCCAGATCCTGCCTGGCCCATCAGATGGAACACTATGCTGCTTATGGACCAAACATGTTCCGTGTAGCATCCTTCATGGTTCAGGTCAGGCCTGTGTTTTTCACTTGCTTCGATCTGTTGCATTACTGAAGTGTCTCCCAACTTTATTTCTCCATCCAAACACTTGTTTATCCATGGCCCACTGAGACCAGGGAGGTCCTTTCCTCCTCTCCTTTACACCGAATATTGAGTCCCAGTTGCTTCTCACAGATGCACACATTTAAACACTTTGTAAAATAAATGTAAAAGCAGGGAATGACAGAGGTTTGAGAGAAAAGCCACACAAGAAAAGTTTCACTTTCTCAAATAGTCTTTTTTATAGCTGGCTGTGCTGATAAAACAGCGAGTGGCTGTTGAAGACCAGGCCTTTAATGTCAATAATGGAGTGTTTAAACTAGTAAAAACAATGAACAAAACTGTACACACAAGAAACTAAAAAGAAGAGACAGGGTCTGTTGTGCATGTCGTATTCAGGTGATTTAACTTATTTGGAACTGCTCTTCTGCTCTGATTCTTGAGTGTGATTAAAATAGTTATTCACGGGCATTTTTGAGAAAAAAATACAACAATAAAACGAATGGATAAATATACACAAATGCAGACCAAGTCTCCCTTTTCTTTTTATTAGGGAATGAAAGGAGTCTAACCTAGTGTCAGGACATCTACAGTGTGGTGTATCTGCTGGAAATTAATAATATGTCTTGAAAATTTAGAATATAAAAGATAATTTTATTAACCCATTTGATATGGGTGCATCTTATGTGTGATTATCCCTCAATGCTCAGGGTGGAAGGATCTGTATGTCCTTCCACTTAAGCCTGATCTCCACTCTTTTGTGCAGCTCTAGCCATCATCAAAGCCCAAAAAGACCAAACTGAGGCCATGTCTGAGATTAGCGCGTCATCTCCACCTTCAGCCAACTGCCATCAACCCCTCAGATACACTTTATACTCCACAGTACAAAGAAGAATGTAGTAGCAGAGGATTTATGACACAGACACATCTGGGTGAAACAGAACAGAGGGCAGGCTGAAAGAGGAGAATTTCAGAGGCTCGTCTAATGGCGTTGGCATGAGATTTGAGGGTTTAATATTGCATGCCTTTGGATTTTTTTTCTTTTTTGTGAAATTGACCAACATGACATGTCTAAATGTATAAATGGGCTTCTTTATGTTGATAAGATCACTGGCTAATAAGATATTTATGTGACATGCTGACGGATCCATCTCCCCCTCTTCCTTCCTGCCATCTTCACGCCTCGCCAAGCCAGTGAGGATCAAACGCAAATTCTCCAAATGGGGTCGTTAAACGGAGAGGAAATTTAATAAATTAACGAATTTTCAGAGCAGGAGCTAAAAAAGAAAGATGGAGTGGAGAGAAACAGACAAGAAGGAAGGAAGTGAAAGTGTGAATTAAGAAGTTTTTAGTCCTCACAAACTGACATTTTCTCACCCTTTTATTTCTGTATGTATGTCATCCTATTTATGTGACTTATCTGAACCCACTAGCGACCATCTTCATCTTACCTGTCACCCAGTCGCTTTGGCTGGAGCTTGTAGTTTTGTTCTCAGTGTGAAGTGCACAGCTTACATAAGTGAGTCATTGACCATCATTCTTCTAATGTGATTGCTTTTTGAACTTGTATAATAGCCTAACCAAGGAGAATATTCTTCAGGTAATTTTTGACTACACATGTTGGTCGAATTTCAGCAGCAAAGCGTTAAGGTCAACTGATAAAGTGAAGAGTTCCCACTCTGACAGCTGTATACACAGAGCTCCAGACCCTGCTACATTTCACTGTTTATACTGGTATACAAACATCCTCCAGAGGGAGATATCCAGTGGGCCCAATTAGAGAGAGAAAGGAAGGGTGGGGAGGGGGGGGGGTGACACCATGATAAACTGTGCTCTTTGTCAACTGCCCCACCAGCATCTACAGGTCTCATGTCAGCTTCAGCATGTCGTCCATAACATAGTACTGTAAATTTTAAAAAAGCACAACATTCCCCCAACACATGCACACACACACACACACACACACACAAAGAGACAGAAAGGGGAAACCAACATGGCCATGCTAATTGCCTAATGGTAAATGAGTAATCATGAAGCCTTGTATGTTAAACCTCTAATGAATCTTTATCACAGGCCGTATGAAGACAATCTGACCCCCTCCTCCTACTCACACCCACCTTCACACATTTAACCTTCACTCCCTTTGAATCACAACAGTTACCTTCTGTGCAGAAATCCACCATATGTAGTATTTCTGCTGTAAACATGGACATTAAAGAATAGCTCACATCTCGGTTTGTGACATAACAGCGTAATGCACGTGTTTAAAGATTGCTTTTGCTAAAAGAAAATGCCTTTGAAGGTTTATGGCCACAGTTGCAAAATAATGAAGGTTAAATTTAAAACAAACTGCACAAATAAAGACGAAAAAGATTATCATTATCTTCTGTCCTGCTTTTATTCCATATTCAATGCTAGCTATGCTACCTTAGATTGGTTTAGCAACATTATACGCATTAGCAGGCCACAAAACAGCAGTGTATAGGTTTTCCACCAAACACAAATGTGTTATTCTTTTAAAAAAATATCTCATTGGTTATCATGAAGCAGCTGCTGTTCTTTAGTCCTCTGCTTCTTACAGACACAGCCATGTGGCCTGAGCAGCATCATAAAAACAACTAGAGCCTTTTGTGTTCGTGGTTTGTCAGAAAACAAACAGGCAAACCTATCAATCTCCTTTTCAAGTACCTACCAGGGTGACTAAAACTTTGTTTCTAGTCGTGTATCATGTGTACTATGAGAATTTGATGACTTGACCAATCAGGTTTTCACAACTAAAACAAACACAAAATTTAGTGTGTGAATTCTCAGGAGGGGCTGCCACCTTATCGTGGTGGAGGGGTTTGCGTGTCCCTATGATCCTAGGAGCTCAGTTGTCTGGGGCTTTATGCCCCGCTAGGGCCACCCATGGCAAACAGGTCCTAGGTGAGGGACCAGACAAAGTGCAACCCACAAATCTCCCTTATGACGAGTGACGTTGTTGGTCTTGGGTCTCCCTTGGCCAGACGTGGGTCACCGGGGCCCCCTCCTGGAGCCAGGCCTGGGGGTGGGGCATGCTGGCGAGTGCCTGGTGGCCGGGCCTTTGCCCATGGGGCCCGGCCAGGCATAGCCCAAAGAGATGACGTGGGACCCCCTTCCCGTGGGCTGCAGGAGGGGCCAAAGGGGTCGGGTGCAATGTGAGTTAGGTGGCAGCCGAAGGCGGGGACCTTGGCGGTCCGATCCTCAGCTGCCGAAGCTAGCTTTAGGGACGTGGAACGTCACCTCTCTGATGGGGAAGGAACCTGAGCTGGTGCGAGAGGTTGAGAAGTTCCGATTAGATATAGTCGGCCTCATCTCGACGCATAGCAAGGGCTCTGGAACCAGCCTTCTTGAGAGGGGTTGGACTCTCTTCCACTCTGGGGTTGCCGATGGGGAGAGGCAGCGGGCAGGGGTGGCGATTCTTGTCGCCCCCCGGCTTGGTGCCTGTACGGTGCCGGTGAGCGAGAGGGTAGCCTCCCTCCGCATTCAGGTGGGGAACGGATCCTGACTGTTGTTTGTGCCTATGGCCCCAACAGCAGTTCAGCGTATCCACCCTTTTTGGAGTCCCTAGAGGGAGTACTAGAGAGGGGCGTGATCGGGAAGAATGGCCCCCCTGATCTGAACCCGAAGGGTGTTCTTGGAATTTTGTGCTCGTCACAGATTGTCCATAACGACGCCATGTTCAGGTATAAGGGTGTCCATATGTGCACTTGGCACCAGGACACCTTGGGCCGCAGTTCGATGATTGACTTTGTAGTCGTGACCTCGGATTTGCGGCCACATATCCTGGACACTCGGGTGAAGAGAGGGGCGGAGCTGTCAACCGATCACCACCTGCTGGTGAGTTGGCTCCGATGGTGGGGGAGGATGCCGGACAGCCCCGCAGGCCCAAACGTAAGTCGAACTCGTTTCCGGTGAAGGTTGGACTCCGCCAGGGCTGCCCTTTGTCACCGATTCGGTTCATAACTTTTATGGACAGAATTTCTAGGCACAGCCGTGGTGTTGAGGGGGTCCGGTTTGGTGGCCTCAGGATCGGGTCTCTGCTCTTTGCAGATGATGTGGTCTTGTTGGCTTCATCAGTCCGTGACCTCCAGCTCTCGCTGGACCGTTTTGCAACCGAGTGTGAAGTGGCTAGGATGAGAATCAGCGCCTCCAAATCTGAGGCCATGGTTCTCAGCCGGAAAAAGGTGGAGTGCCTTCTCCGGGTCGGGGAGGAGATCCTGCCCCAAATGGAGGAGTTCAAGTACCTCGGGGTCTTGTTCACGAGTGAGGGAAGAACGGAGCGGGAGATCGACAGGCAGATCGGTGCGGCATCTGCAGTAATGCGGACTCTGCACCGGTCCGTTGTGGTGAAGAGAGAGCTGAGCCAACAGGCGAAGCTCTCGATTTACCGGTCGGTCTTCGCTCCTACCCTCACCTGTGGTCATGAGCTTTGGGTAGTGACCGAAAGAACGTGATCGCGGGTACAAGCGGCCGAAATGAGTTTCCTTCGCAGGGTGGCTGGGCTCTCCCTTAGAGATAGGGTGAGAAGCTCTGTCATCCGGGAGGAGCTCGCTACTCCTCCGCATTGAGAAGAGCCAGATGAGGTGGCTTGGGCACCTAGTAAGGATGCCTCCCGGACGCCTCCCTGGTGAGGTGTTCATGGCACGTCCCTCCGGTAGGAGGCCCCTGGGAAGACCCAGGACACGCTGGACTATGTCTCTCAGCTGGCCTGGGAACGCCTTGGGATCCCCCCAGAAGAGCTGGACGAAGTGGCTGGGGAGAGAGAAGTCTGGGCTTCCCTGCTTAGGCTGCTGCCCCCGCGACCCGACCCCGGATAAGCGGCAGAAAATGGATGGATGGATGGATGATTAAAATACATAAATGACTATAACCAAGCTTTCATACAGTCAGGACATTATGTCTCATCAGACAAACTCTGCTCAAGTTGTCACTGTCACCCTCTCTTTAAATCTCAGAGGATCTTTAAATCTCAGAGGAGCTGCCTGCGTGGTCTATATTTATTATCCAGGATGGCACTGTTGATAGATGAGATACCTATACAATTACAAGGGCACAACATTGCCTCTCTGAGCTGATTAGGTGAAAAACTGGCATCTTTCTTCTTTCCTTGTTTTTTTTCCACCCCTCTATCCAGCGTTGGAGAATACATCTCACCACACACTAGAGCAGTCCTCACTTTAAAAGTCCATCACCACTAAGGGCAGACCCAAATGGGTATGGTCAGACAGGAGGAGCAGGGACTTTCTTCACAGAGGATCTTGCTCCTGTGTTTGAACTAATTTGGAATTCACAGATACCCAGACAAACTATAGCTGAAGTCACCATGGACCAAAAACAGCATTAATCTCCTACGAACTGAGGTTTGTGAAGCTGAGACTCCACAGCCGAGATTGAGAGTCCAATGATGCTGGCTGCATGAGGGAGGACATCTTGGAAGCGTGATGTTGAGCTATGCTCCCGCAGTCAGCTGAGGGGAGGCATCGAGGTATAACATGGCTGTAAATTTGCATCAGACTCAATCCATTATCACTGGAAGATAGAAAGAGAGGTAGAGGGGCAAAGAAGAAGACAGTTGGTGAGGCATGGAAAAGACGAGCAAAAAGGAGAACGGGAAAAGGAGGGCAGGATGAGGTGCACTTTATGCAGCCATAAGGCCGCTCTTCTTCCACTCTGATGGATCGTATTTAGGTGACTGTAAATGCAACAATTCCGCAAATAATTTGTCAAGTGGTGTACAGTTGAACTGACTCTGAACCCAACTCCCTATCTCACTCACCATCCACACTTGCTCCCTTCAGACACAGAGAGAAAGAGAGAGAGCAAGAGAATTTTACCAATATAGTGGCAAAATAGTCATTAATATATTTGTTTTTTTAGACAATGTCTCTAATAGACATATTAGAATGAAACAAGGAGTTGTTTCCAAGTCAAAACCTGTATGAGAGCATCAACAGACAGATGGTAGTCTCACAAACAAACATGAGAGGTGACAGCAATACCCTTTTTAACTTATAGGCATGACAGCATCGTTTTTTCTCAGCAGGAGTGTAAACCACCCAGCAAGTTTTAAAATAGACAGACAACAGTCGTGTGGGGTCAGTGTTATCAAGCTACACACTCTTTCTCTCTCTCTCTCTCTCTCTGTCACTCTTTCACACACACACACACACACACCATGATTACATCAATAATAATAATATTGCAAAAAAAGTAAATTAAAAAGTGTCTGATAACAGATTTCTGTATTTATTGTGTTGTTGGAAAGGGTGATATACTGTGCATGATGCCAAAGGTGGGATGTAAAGAGGACAGAGAGTAAGAGAGAGAGAGACAGAGAGAGATAGAGGGAGAGAGAGAGAGCTGAGGGGAAACAGAGAAAGGGCCTTAAGCAATGACTTCAAAGGGCATTGCAGAAAAGGGAAAATGTGTTCATTCATCATTATTGTCATGGGCTTTGGCAAATGATAATAATTTGTCTTCATACCTATTTTTAGACAATGAGATACAATCACATTGACATCTTTTTTTTTTTTTTTTATGGAACTTNTGTTCCTTTCAAAGGCCTGTTTACCCACATCTTCTCATGGAACTGTAAGTTCTATGAGAATGCTCTTTTTTGCCCCTTCAGACCATAAGACCACATTGGGCCTCAGGGTTGTCTGGACAACCTGGGCTGACTGCAGCCCTCCTCGCTGTTGTGGTTGGTAGTTTTTCCCCTACTCTTACAAACTGGATTGATGCTGTCTTCCAAAATGGATGGCATTTTTTCCTCCTCTCCTGCTCCAAGGGGTCGGCCTTGGTCCAGGCGCCAATTGCGCTTTACCTTTGTCCTTCCTCCTCCAGGTTCTGTACCTCCTCTTGGCTCTTCTGCCACTGATTTCTGTCTTCGTTCACTGATGGAAATGGGATGTTCCCAGACCCTGTCTTTCTGTGCATTGTGTTCCAATAATGTCACGTATCTTTGACTCTCGGCTTGTGCAACCAATGAGTCAACTGCGCCCTGATCGTGTGATGACATCTGCATGTCAGACTTGTTCATCCTGGGAGTCTTTGTATGTCATTACGCATCTTCACTTTGCAACTTTTAATTCCTTAGCCATGGATGACAGAGGAGGTTGGAGCTGCGCTGATCTTATATAGAGGCCTACTGCAGTGAAGCTTGGAGGGATTCCCAACCATTTTAGGAAGCACTTATTGATCTTCCTCTCCACTCCTTCTCCACATGTCATCAACATGTCATGTTGATACAGCCATGCTTTAAACCCCCAGGAGCCCTGATTTTTCGATCCCTTCTCAGACATTCCTCCATCTGCTTTTTTGTACTGTTGATGTTGTTTCTGTCAGTAATCAAGTAATTGAATCACTTTCCCAGGCACTTTATTGGAGTCTCCTTCATCAGTGGGAATCCTTTTCACATGCAGATTTAACCTGTTCAGTTTAACTTGGTCAGTTTCCCATTCCTGATCACTATACTTCTAGATTTCTTAGGCCATTCTGGCCCATGTTGCCAGGTGGTCCAGAACAGTTAGCACCTACCTCATATCACCTCAAGGATGTGAGGACGTGATTGATCCAAATCCAGCATCAAACCATCAGTTTGCCTTTGCTGGCTTTAGCCTCACAGATCATCTGACTGAGAATCTAGTGTGTTCTAGGCATCAGGAGAATCCTGGGATTCACCTTTTCTGGATAGCAGTGTTTATCCATTCTCTGTCATGTATGAATTCATCCCCTTGGCCAGTAGAAAAAAGAAGATTTTGCCTTCTACATTTCCTGGCATAAAACAGCCCTGTGCCTTCTTCAGGGATGATGAAATGATCCTTCCAGGATGAGTCATTTATGTTGAGCCCTTTTTGAGGGGCCTCTGTGCTGTTGATACATTGGTTGGCATCCAGCCAGGGCCTGGTCACTGTAGGTTGTGGTTCTTCCTCAAAAATGCCTCCACAGCTTCTTTGGGGTCAGTTTTCCAAATTTTGCTTCACAAAGCAGTATTCTGGAGAATCAGAATACAATACAATAATGCATTAGGTATTGAGTAGCATGTTGTCTAAGCCTTAAAGCTTTAAGTCTTAAAGCTGACTTCTGGCAGTTTCAATGATTCATCTCTTAATAAGGCACAAGGCAAAGAGGGGTGTCCAGGTATGAGTTTGAATTTAGATACAGAATAGGAGCCCCTAAAAAACAAAACAAACAAATAACATGAGGATGCACACAAGGTTTCTTGGTTCTTCCACCATTAAAAAATGAGTTTGGCTCATGACTCAAAAGATTCTTGCTCAGGTGCTGCAGTGGTAAAAAGGACGTCGGTTCAGTCCCATGCCTCTTGCCAAAGTGTATGAAAGCAAGATGATGAACATGAAAGTTTCCTCAAAGTGGCAAAGTGGTTTCCTCAAAGTTTTTATATGAATAACTATGACTGGTTAATGCTCCACTGGGTCAGTGTGAGCCACCAGTGCATGAATGCATGAATGCAAACCTGCAATGTGAAGCTCACTGAAGGGTCAAAAGTGATGCATGTACTTAATTTACATATATTGACATTGTTACTGCATATACATTGAAAAAGTGAGTGATTATTTTGCCCGTTTCTTCAGCTATTTAAATTTACTATCTCGTTTTCAATGAAGCTCTTAAGATAATCAACTTCAGATAAGCTGTTATATAACTCTTTATTAGAGATAATTCTCACTACTTATGATGACAATTTGTCAGTGTGTATGGTTGGTACAATTATAAAATAGTCCTTTATTATTGATTACATTAATCTTGTCTTTCTTTTTAATAACTATATTTAATTTTCTTTTTTTAAGACAAAAAAGTATGTATTTACCTTCACGTGTTTCGGCATTCACTGCCGCCTTTGTCAGAAAGTTGTCATCACTGCTATAGCATGCCTTTTATCAGCTGGTGTTTTCTGACGAAGGTGGCAATGAATGCCAAAACATGTCAAGGTAAATCTATACTGTTTTTGTCTTAAAAAAGAAAATTAAATATAGTTATACTAGAGTCCGCATGATAGAGCAGACAGCAAGTAGACAGTCTAGACTCGGAGACAGGGTGTAGGAGGTGACTGATGACTACCGTTGCATCAATATCAGCTCTTCATAGCAGGAATAACAGACACATTCTTAAGGTTTACAAAATGCAATTTCATAAACCCCTGAAACTGAATTACAATTTTCTTTTTCTTGTCTTTTGTCTTGAATTTATTTATTTATTTTTTTATCCTGTTTCTGATGGGCCACTGAACCCTTTCCTAGGATGTGTATGCACCAGCAAACATGCTGATACGATCTTAAAGGTCATGTTCTTTTCACGTTGACAGAGGCCTTCTAAAAACTCTGACGAGGGGGTCCCTCTAAAGCGCAGTGCTCTTACACTGCAGCAGCAGACGCAGTCATTTATGTTGAGGCTGAACTGATTAATGGTCTACATAAAAATCCCTTTTTTCCTGTTCAACTGGCATTTCCAGGGGTTAGTCATGCTGAACATGGATGGCATATTGGCCCAGACTCGCCCACTTCCTGGTGTTACTCATTGAGACATAAAAGAATAAACTGATTATCACTTATAAGCTGCACTTGGGTCCTCTACAGCATCCAATCATGTAGAATTTGTTAAAAGCTACATAGGTGGAGAGCACATCAGTATAACATTAAAAACTCTCGAGTACAGCAATTGAAAACAAACACGAGCGGTTTTCATGGAAGCAAGTGAACACAATTAAATTGCTTTCTATTCTATTTTGTGCTTCAGTTTCTAAGATGAGTATCAAGCTGATGGAACTGCTACTCTTGTAGTGCATCCAAAGTGTATTCGGAATCTTTTGTGTTTGTCTCTCTGTGTTTGTGTGTCTATGTTTGTGTCAATAGTGGGCTACGTCAACAGCTCCTCTCTGTCTTGCCTTGGTTTTTAAAAGGCAACTATAATGGCCAGTAAGGACAGCCTTAAGAGGTGCTGGCAGCTTGAAGCGTGATGCAACCAAAGGTCATTGATCCCCCCTCCCTCTGTTTTTTTTTTTTTAAAACAACGCATCAAGATTTTGGCATTTTGTGAACACGCAGGCCAGCTCTCCGACAAGCTGACCTTGACAGTGAATTGGATAAATAAACCTTCAATTTAGCCTCTCTCCTCCTCTTATTCCCCAACACAGCTCAGCGGCTCAGGCAGTGAGTCCCACCGGGAGCATTCACCTATCCATATCGTTCAACACATGCTCGGCACACCGGCGCTCCCTCCCTTGTCTTCGGCCTGTCTAGCAGAACTGCCCTCTGCACTGTGACAAACACAGCATTAAAGATAAGCTAACAGCCCCCTTGCGCTTTCGTCAAAGTCAATCCTCACACCACGTCGGAAATTTAATGCCAGTTCCATCTCTCACGCCTGTCTATCCCATTTCCTCAGCCAATGCCGTGCCCCTTTCCTCGATCTCTGCCTGCCTTCATCAAGCTACTTTTCCACCAGATACAAACATATAGGGCAAAGCTGACACCCGTGCAAATGCACACTCCTCTATACTCTCAGATGGGCCTTACCATCCCAGGGGAGACACAAGCTTGAGAGCACCACTCCATAACGGGTAATGACATGGCATTTAATGATACTGTCCAAAATGATCCGGGTCTCTGCCGACAGCTACAGCTTCTCTACATGGAGGCTCTGCACCCGTGAGGACTCAGATATGCTTGGCTGGGCCTGCTCTCATGTGTGTGTGTGTGTGTGTGTGCGTGTGCGTGTGTGTAAGAGTGAGAGCATGTGTAGACATGCTGCCATGTTCATGCTTTCCTAACACGGCGGAGGCAATACTGTATATTTCACCCATACTGTCTCTTGAGAGGATGTGACATATACCTCTGCTGCACACCACTGTCATTCCTTCTGCCACCTCTTGTCTCTGTCCTCATCTCCTCTTTTCATCTTCAATATGTGTTTCTCACCTCATGCTTTTGTTTTATTACTTACTTAACTTTACATATATTTGCTTAAGAATGTTCCTTACTCCACAAGCAGGTTATGGTCAATTTTTTAGATTACATTATAGAAAGATAAAGAGTGCTTTTCAGATAAGCTCTATGGGGAAAGTTTTTGGTCTATAACTTTCCATCCATTTATTCCCTTAATTGTATAGCCCAGTATTGTGGTAACAGATCCACACAAGACTTTTCACTGCCATAATTTAACGCTGCTCCCACGCAGAAAATAATCATGCTCATTCCTGCTCTCAAAATTTCTGTGCACTGGCTACATGTGTGTCACACATTTGACTGTTTTTGACAGCCATAATGACACCTCATGAGGTAGGAAGGAAAACACAACCCCACGCTTGCTGTGATAATCTGTGGTTTGCTGTAAATGGACTGACAGGCAAAGTACAGACCCAAGTAGGCAACTCAATCAGGTAATGAGATTGTACCCACAATGTCAGGTAATAAGGGTTTAGGTGCAGCTAACAGCTACCTCTTCACATTACAACCAGATTTATCCTCCAGTTGGTTAAGTGCAACTTTCTCCTAGAAGAAAAAATTCTTGAATTCTGAAGTGAGTGTGCCTGCACAATGGAAGATCAGAAGGTCTATGTATACATGTATTAATAAGGTGTGTGTCTATGTGTGTGTGTATATATACACGTGTATCTGTTTGTATTACTGGGTCAGCACATGTGCAGCTTCATGGCAGCTGTGTGTCCCCAGAGTACCAAGCCCGGAGGGCAGCCCCAGGGCTCGCCTGTAGCATGTGTTCTTACACCAAGCAAGAGCAAGTCACATTAAGACTGAACACACACACATACACAACCCTACAGAGTTGGGGCGGTGACTTCTTTAGAAACATACACGCTGTTAAAAACATTTACAGAGAGATAACTTGGAATGGAATGCCAAAATTGTGCAAAATCTATCTTGCAAGGTGCAGACTATTGAAATCTCTTGGGCAACGCACAAGAATTTTAAAATTATATCATTTAGTGTTTAGGTTTTATTTTAAGATTGTTTCTGTCTTTCAGAGTAAAATACTGTATACTGAGAACAAAATCAACAAAATGTTGGTATGTATTATATTCAATATTATTCATCTGGAACTTAAATACTACTTTACAGTTATAAGTACAAGTATCACATTCAATGTATTTGGTTTTCAAAAAATATTTTAGATTTCTACTAGGGTTTATACCAGATGAAGAAATAATAATCAAAGGCTGTATTAAAAATACAAGCAGAAGGCTTTAGCTCCACTTATCAGAAGTCAATCTCATCTCTCTCTTTCTGTCCATCATTCATGAGGGACAACTGATATATTACACGCTGAATTATTCAGTGGTTGACATAAATGAGTGTGGCTCAAGACCCTGCA
The DNA here is from genome assembly GCA_015343265.1 of Pao palembangensis. Classification (NCBI taxonomy): domain Eukaryota; kingdom Metazoa; phylum Chordata; class Actinopteri; order Tetraodontiformes; family Tetraodontidae; genus Pao; species Pao palembangensis. Next base: position 2,292,242 of record CM027081.1, read on the forward strand.
GTAATTTAAGTACTTGGTCCTTTTTCCTTAAGCTGGGGCAACAGTGTTGTACATTCGTCTGTGTAATTCAAGTTAACCTCACATTCTGCTGATGTTGTATTTATGTATTTTGACTTCTGTTTGTGGAGGCCTGAGTAGATTTTAATAATTGAGATTACAATCTCTGTTTCAATAGTTGGACAGTACACAGAAAGAGATGATGCAGGCTCCACTACCAGAAGAAGCTCAGATACTTCAGTATTTCCATTAGGGGCTAGTTTCCCATTGTGGTAAGTAGTGATACAGCACCTTCTTATTCTGGTAAATCTAATGTAGATATTTAAACTATTATAGACATGTATTGATTTGTTTATAGAAATATATGCATTGTTATAGGCATATTAAGAAATCACACAAATGAGTAGACAATGGAATTATTTTAGTGTAATTTGGGGGACGGGGAGAATGTTAGGACTGAGAAGTAGAGGGTTCTTGATTCAAGCCCCAGTTGCATTCAAAAATTGGAAAGGTGTGCTGGTAGCATCATTGTACTGCTGAGGTACCCTTGGGTAAGGTACAAACCCTCCAATACCGAACCCCTAAATGCTCAGATAGTGCCGCGCAATGAGCTGGCAACTCGTGCAAGGGTGGACCCTGTCTCTTGCCTGAAAGCAGCTGGAATAGGCTCCAGCAGGAAAATACACTGGCTTATTATTATTATTGTTATTTTTATTTTTTTTTTGTCTTTTCATCAAAAATATTTACATGATAGTAGAGCAAGACTATCATTGTAACCGAGATATTAAATTCAGATTGGGCCTTCCTCTGACACAGATTTTTAAGTTACCCTGTTGTTGCTCGCAAGTTTGGCTTTAGTTGGTTTCTCTACTCTTTTTCTTAATTGGTCTTAAAGATGCTGAAGGCTTGAGTAACACACACATGCACACGCACACGCATGCACAGACACAGTGACTCTCAGCTCCTTTGCAGCGGCAGAGGAGACTGGCTGACGTGTGAAAATTTGCCTTGGGTATAGCGAAAAGAGGGTGGGGAAATGGTTTGTGTCCTCTGAAGCAGCACCATGAAAACTGCAGTCATAGCAGATATTCTGCTCTTAATTATTGCTTGTTTACTTTGCCCTCCTCCAAGCATTTAACACCCCCCCATACCACTACTGCAAGCAACCCACCCTCAATCCTATTTTGTACTTCTTCACTCTTCCCCAACTCCTTCTCCTTCTACTACACATATCTGAAGACATTGGCTTTTATTAAATGGTTTAAAAAGCTTGAAGGGTTTAAAGTTTCCCCAAAACACAAGAGGATGAGAGCATTTGTGGTTTGAGGTGCAAGAGGGAAAATATTGAGGGTGTGTAGCAACTTGGTTTTCTCATATCAATACGTCATACATATTGACCCTCTTTGTGGCCTTGTCTCTCTCACACAGACACACACATTGTGTTGTCTGCATCTGTAGAAATTGAGTTATTAAATCTATCTATCTATCTATCTATCTATCTATCTATCTATCTATCTATCTATCTATCTATCTATCTATCACAATGTGCACATGCATACAGGACATAAACATCTTACATACAGGGGAATGAAAACAGAAGGAATAGATCAAACAAGAAGCCAAAGTAATGGCTGTAACTAAATGGCTGAAAGCTGTTCATAAAGTTATTGTGATAGTGAAATGCAAGTTGTGGTACATCTGGGTTTGTTGACATATAAGGCAGGTAAGAATTAACTGTAGAAAATGAATTCTTGGCAGGTTATTAAGGCCAAGAAAACTGGTGCAAAACACTCTGTAAATAGTCGTGCAGAGAGGATCATTTGTGTTACACCCTGAAATCTAGAGTAAGCTACCCTACACGTCCAATGACCCACCCCCACCGCATCAGAATTTTGGTCTATTCCAGACCCAATACTAGTAGTAATGTTTGTGACAATCCCTCAATTAGATTAGATTAGATTCACTAAACCAAGTACATTTTTTACACAGCAATTCCAGTTCTCCACCGTAAACCCATATGTGGTCATTCATTTTGCTTTTTCAGTGTGTGTGTGTGTCTGTGTGTGTGCGTGTATGCATGTGTGTGTGTGTGTGTGTGTGTGTGTGTGTGTGTGTGTGTGTGTTGGGGCTACAAATATTCTCCTGTCCCCTGGTGTGTGGATGCTGTATTAAAGCCATATTTCGCATCACTCTTGGCAGATATATGGGGTGTCTAAAATAATATGAACTATGTGTTGAGAAATAAATTGCTTACACCTCTAGAATCCTTACAGGAACACTTCAGTCCAGACCCTGAGACCATCTAGATCATTGTTTCTTGCACATTTTTACCAATGTTGGCAGACACTGGTACTGATTGTCATAAAACAAACTGTGTCAAGATAACAGTGAGTGTAAGATGCAGGCTATAGAGGCTATAGAGGCTATAGAGTGACAAGAAGGCAAGACTTTCATATTCTTCATATACATTTTCAGATACAATATAGCAGCTTCCGTCAATGCGCTGTGTTTTTGTACATTTTTGTTTTTAAAATACATATATTCAAAAATGCATAGATACTCAGAAGTATTCAAATGTGACCAGGAATATTTTGTCTTTAAAAAATATTGTATTCAACGTATGTTTCCCCCAATTATATCTCTTAATAAGTAAACTGAGATATCCTTTAATTAATCCTAACTTTATTTGAAATTATCCTACTTTATCACATGTCAGTGGGGAAATTAGAAAGCCTAAGCCAAGTTTACAAAGCACAATGTGCATTTTTTACATAGAAAATCCCATGAATGATATTTATGTATACAGTGTATGAAAGCTCAGTTACTATATTTAACTGTGCCAAAGGGAGTCAAATTGAGTTGAGTTCTGAATTTACCTACAGATGTTAACAGAAAGTCAGATGTGACCATAAAATAAATAACCACAATTCATTTGCAGCAGCAAATTTCCTATTAAGGAATGTATAATGTCTGATTTTGTTGCAGGTTTTACATGCTTCGCAGACCCATGGAGTTTGGGAATACAGGCTTATATGGTGCAGGAAACCACAGATTTAGTCCAGAGTTTATTATGTGGTTTGTACCAAAAAATAGAGTAACATGAAAAGTAAGAAATCAGTAAATCACAAAATATAAAAGGAAATGATTATTTCAGTTTATGATCAGGAAATAGTCTCTTGTATATTTGACAAAATATAAATTTGAATGTGATACATAAAGGGAGCATATAAGGCAGAGGTGGGCAAACTAAGGCCCGGGGGCCACATGTGGCCCGATGAACTATTTAATCCGGCCTACAAAGCCTTCATGATAATTTCTCCAAAAGCCAAATGAAGAGGGTTGTCAGCTTGATTGGTTAGAAAAAGGTTCAGACCTTCACCTAGCATGCTAACATGTCCTCACAAGAAGGTGGGGCAAACATCATTTGGAGCTTCATCATCTTTAGTTAGTCCAATTTACAGGCTCTTCAAAACATTTTCTCAGTCAATAGTCCATCAAGCAGGATTTTTATTTAACCTCAGATTCTCATTTGGGGGGTTAGTTTCCCCACCACCTGGCTGGCCCGTTCATCAAGATCTAAAACCCAATGTGGCTCTTCAGGCAAAATAATTGCCCACCCCTAATATAGGGTATGAAGGGCTAAACAAGCAAAAATACATGTCTAGCCTTCAAATGTTTATTTAATCTGTCAGACTAAGAGGAAGCAAGGCAACTACTGGACTTATCAGGCTATGACAGAAACATTATGGTGCATTCTTTACAAATTTGGGGAGTTGACTGAGTTTAAATAACCACAGAACCCTAAAAAAAGACATCATTTTCTTTGGCTGTCATTGTAAATCTGTAAACATTTCTCACATCATGCTACATTTTGTTTAGATGATCTTTTTCACATTATATGCCAGGATTCTGCTTTTTGTCATGTTGAAGACGAAGATAAAAGGTTTGTTGTCAGATGCTGCTTTGTCTTCACTATAGCATAATTTTTCCACGTTGCCATAGTTAAGCATGCTTTAAATCACCGACCCATCTAAGCACAAAGAAACTGCTAGAAACCTCGCTCTACCCATCACATCCCAATCCCCTTCAGAGACAGAACACTTGTCTGTCTAATATCTATGACATCAGCCTCCCACTCTCACACCCCAAACACCAAAGACTGATGTCAAACAACATTCAACACCCCCAACACATGTCCGAAAGATTTTTTCAGCCTGACACTGACACCAAATCCCCAAGCTGCACTATTATGCTCACTGTCAAACGCCAACAACGCCTGTTGTTTTCAGCTGTTTGAATCTTCAGCTCGTCAAAGCCGGAGTGATGCTTTGCAGCACTGAATCAGGGTTTTGCTGTGTGGACGACACATAAGGAACAAGTTGCCTGAGGCTCCAGGTGCCCTAGAACCTTACAGGCAAATAAATGCCATCCAGAAATGTGTCTTGGTAAAAAAAATGTAGAAATGTAAACATTTTGTATATCAAATTTGTAAAGAAAGCACTTCCATTACTGTGGGATGTTCTTTCGCCCCTTTAGGTGGGTTATAGAGCCTGTGCTGGGCACTTCTGGGTACTTCGCCCTCTCTGCCTCTCCTCAGGTTTGAGCTGATTGGAGCAAGGAACTCTGATTAGGCCACCTCAGCACACCTGGCCAGCATCTGTGAGGTGATAAGAAGCCCCTCGTCATTGGGTCTCTTGCTCCCTGAGGACCAGCAGCACTTTTTGTGGTTCTTCCAGCTTTATTGTCTTTATGTTTTGCATGACACAACACCCTTTGCAGCACATGCCTTCACTTAGAACACCTTTTTACCACTGACAACTGACTGCCATGCCTCACCTTTAGTTTTGTTGCAGATTCGTTTAGTTGGTGATCATGGTAATAAATTAAACACTTCATTAGTTATTCTTTTTTTTAAATAAAGAAAAGGTATGCTTCCTCTCTTTTGGTGCATTCATGTGCATGAATGGCTATGTCAAGGTGTTCTGGAGCAAAATATACTGTCCATTGTCAGGAAACTTGGCATAGTTGAAGGTCATGAGTTGACTTACTTAATTAGGTTTTCTCTTCCCAGATGGGGAATAAGATGCCATTCATATGGAGGATAATATTCACATAAAAAAAAAGGTAAGTACCCCCAAGAATGGCAAATTGCAGTGATTATGCAACAAAAAATTAAGGTCAGAGTTCTATCATTTTTGTCCAGGCCAGTTTTATTAATTTGTACAATGATTCTGTAGAAACAGTATCTGATTTTCATTAACTGAGTTAATGAAACTCAGTTTCATTAACTCAATTTATTACTAATTTTGTCAGTTTCAAGATACAGTATTTATTTAACCACATACCAAAAATCAATCAATGTGTTTAAACTAAAAGTAATGAAAATAATTTTGTACAGGTCAATATATGGATTATGGATATGTCATAGGTCTTCCCTGGCGTCTCTTCCCGGTGGAACATGCCAAGAAACAACTTCATAAGGGAAGCGTCGACGGGGCATGCGATACACAGCCCAAGCCACCTCAGTATTGGTTCCTCTCGATGTGGAGCAGCAGCAGCTCTACTCCAAGCTCCTCACGGGTGACAGAGGTCTTCACCCTATCTCTAAGAGACAGGAAACTCATTTCAGCCACCTGTATCTGGCTTCTTATTCTTTCAGACATGACCCAGTTTTCATTTATTTCTGCTTATGGTCATGACCCAAAGTTCATGACAATAGGTGAGAGTAGCAACATAGACTGACTTAATCTTGAGAGCTTCGCCTTTATACTCAGTTCCTTCTTTACCATAACAGAACAATACAACAACCGGATTACTGTGGCTGCCGCACCGATCCGCCTGTCATCCTCACTCCTGAAGAAGATTCCAAGATGCTTAAAACTCCTCAACTTGAGCCAGATGCTCTACCCTGAGGTGGAGGAGGAAAGCCACCTTTTTCCAGTCTTGGATTTGGAGGTGCCAATTCTCATCCTATCTGTGAAGCAGCTCATCTGCAAACCACCCCAGTGTGTGGTGAAAGCCCTTGCCCAGAGGAGCCAACAACATTGATTTTTAACCTTTCACACAGCTGTAAGTTATTTAAATAAAAAAAAAATAACAATTTTAATCACAGCAGAATTTTAAATGAAGCAATGGCAGTATCTGAAAATGTGGATTATTCTACAAACTGCCACGAAAGACTTTGCATTTGTTCCAGGTAATGTTTTAGTGTAACAGTGACACATTCTCACATCTTTTGAATCGCTTCTTTTCATTTCCAGCCAACCTTTTTATAAAGATGGAGTGAACACTGAGGTGATTTATAAATCACCTTAGTGTTCACTCCATCAAAAAGAACACAGATCTCACACATGTGCAGTACCTTAACAAATCCTCCAGGCTACAAAACATTCAACAGAGGCCTTCTGACAGACAGACAGAGGGATTGTGTACATCAGACTGATGTGGATGACGGAGAGGCAGGAGGAAGACGGATAGAGGAGAGTGGCATAGCAGTCAAATGAATGACAGACTACATGTGTTTAGTTTTGCTAGACAACGTCTCCACTGACTGTTCTGCCTGTTAGTCCGGAGTACGCAGGCAGCAACATTTGGCCATGACAGGAAAAAAATGAAAAGAAGGAGGCAGAAAATATTTGACAAAGAGTGAGGGAGCAAGGGCTTCATCCCTCCCACTGTTGCTTACATTTGGCTGAACTTTTAGATGGGACCCTCCCTCGTGACCCTTCTGTAAGGTCAGTGCAAAGACTGGAACAAGAAAGAAGTGTAAATGAGGATGTCAAACCAAACGCATTCAAAGGAAAAAGAATATGGTTAGAGTGATCCAACTGTGATACTAAACCAGCTTTGCTGTTTGAGGTTTTTAAATCTACAGAAGATAAAAATTACAATATTTGGAATAGAAAGGCAGACATTGATCACCATAAAGAACAATTAACACAGCAGTTTAAATCACATTGCTATAATGTTTAAAAAAATCAAAACAAGGAAAAGACTAAAAATATATTTCAACATCATTGAAAACATTCACACCATTCTAGTGGTCAGTGGAAAACCAGCCTTTGGCAATTACCTTCAATGCTTGACCATTCGGAGACTCCTACCTGTGACCTGTCATAGCACACAGGTCTTTGCTCACCCCTAATTTCCACTAAATATGTAACGGTGCTTTTCACTGATCGCTTTAATGCCAGCAGCTCAGCTGTAGGTCACCTGATCAGCATGTCTTCACTATAGGATTTAAATGTGTATATTATTTTGTCCTTATAAAAACCCGTCTATAAAGTTACATGTGATTTGTCTTTTTATGTATTTTTTTTCTAACTTGACTGAATTCTGGGGTGATTTCTCATACAATGAGTGGTCTGGTCAGAGATTACCTGGATAAATGCTGTTAATGTACACTGAAATTAGTGGATTTTTTTGGTGAGTGTAACTATACAAGAGTGTTTCATGCCCTGACATCCACTATATTGTATTTACAACTTGTTTTCATTTCAGGAAGTCTGCTTTGAACTTAGAATTTGCATGTGACAGGAGGTGTGGCGCTCAGGGAGTTCTGATATTGCAACTTTCAATGCAGTCCTGCTATGTACAGTAGATGTGGTCACTCTACCTGTTGACATTTCTGTGCTTTTAATATTTTTTGGAGTGTATTACTGCAGTGTACTGCTTGACATTATGTAGATAAAAAGGAGGATGATTTAACTGTAACTTGCAGAGCGAGAGCATGAGAATTAGGCTTTAAGAAATCAGCTTGCATAAAACATTGACCCCCTGAAAAGATTAGAGACATGACGAGGAGGGAAACTGAATACACTTAATCCCTTTATTCCTTTTACTTTGCATTGCCTTTCTCCTCACTTATAATTCTTTTATGCAGAATACCAGAGCTCGCAATGGATAATCTGTTTGGTAATAGAACTGCCTGAGCTCCATTTAACACCTAAATGTGTCAGAAGCACAGTGAGAACACAAAGAAGAAGAAAAACAAATGTAAATGAATCCTGCTGTCTAAAAAACTGCAATGATATGTATTAAATTGTTATTTTACATTTTTCTTGTTCAGGTATTTAACAAAGGGACTAATAGCTAAAATTCTATTTGGTAATAACTCAGGCATTGTGAACTCTCACTCCCCAGGACTTAAAGAACTCCAGCTCTGTGATATTTATGTTTTTAAACAGATCCTCGCTCTCAGTTTCATTGAGAAACATGTTTAAGAAGATATAAACAGTCATTTAGTCAGGCAGCCACACATTCCAAGGTACTGACGATAGCTGTGTTTATTCCTCATGGCAGACAGTTGTTTATAGATTATGTAATAAATCAGTTCTAACATGGTAACATCATTCTGATGGCTCACTTTTCCACACAAATATAGAACACCTGACAGAGTTTGAGAGGATCTGCAGAGGTGAATGTCAGAATATCCAGAACCCAGGTGAGCAAAGCTTCAGCCCCAAGAAGACATCACTGTGCTGAGCAAAGGCTCTGAATACATGTGACAGTGCAAAACAATGTTTTTTTACTATTTTAATATAAACCTGGAGCATCACAAGATGTGTAAGGGTTGGAAAACTTTCACAGGCTGCTTTACTGCGAACAAGTAAAGCTGGGACATGCAAGGTATTTTAACTCATCCCACCATGTTATGGTGTGGTATTCTGAATAAAACTATGATTTGGAGGCGAAAGGAAAGGTTAGGGCACAAAACATCCACATCCACACCATTAGCCAACTTGGATTCAGTGATAAGGTTAGTCGTAGTACCCGGCCACTGATGAGCAGTGTGATTTACTCTGAAAATGATATTTAATACGGCTCATTTCGAATGAATCTATTCTAGCTTTATGAGATGAATACAGTAAAAAAGGACAGTATCCAAAAACTGCAGCAGAGAGAAACGTGGTAGTATGACAGAAGGTATTGCTATTGAAACAGCAAAGTAAAGTTATTATTATTAATATTAATATTGTTGTTGTTATTATTTCTCCACACAGGCAAAAGTTAATGATGCCTTTTGATCGTTGTGGCTGATGGAAAGAAAAATAATGAGGGGGAAATTGAATCCATGAACTTGTTCTGATTGTAGTCTACATTTAGAAGCGCTGCATATGGAAAGATTATCTCAGCTATGAGGTTTTGTGCCTGATATTAAGAAAGATAAATGCATGTTATAAAACTAAGGGAGGGCATCACCTTCAAAGGCTGCTCTGTTAATTAGCCTATGCCACATCAGCAGTTTTAAATAAAACCTTCTGGATAGGCCTGCTCAGACAGTTCTTTGTTGTAGACATGGGAAACAACTCATGTAATTGGATGCATTTTAAATGACTTTAGGTATCTGTAACTCATGAGCAGCATCGTATAGCAGAATATCTGTGCGTTTTTTTTTTTTTTTGCCCATCAGGAAACACGTTTTTAAAAATGTTTGGTCTGTTTGTTTTTGTGTGTATTTCTTCATAATTTGTATTTATTTGCAGGAATCGCCCTTGCGTAAGAAATATATGCCGCAAATGCAAAACCAGGTGCTGCAGCGAGATGGACAAATGTCAATGAAAAATTGCAAGATCTCACATTAAAATGTCTGAGTCTGCTTTACACACAAAAAAAGCTCTTAATGCAATGTCCTAACAAGCATAGCGTCATGAAGCTGTGTGTGTTTCCACTTGGAGAGTCTGAACAGGAGCGTGCCGTTCTGCCTCTGTGTACAGGCGCGAGATGTGAAGCAGCCCACTAATCACACAAATTATTGCTTCCAATTAACACTGCGGTGGTAATTAATTCCCCTACTAGCACATCATTTAGCATGTTTTCATACCGTGACACCTGTTCTCCCCAATCCTGCCAACCCCGTTTGGCTTATTTTTATCACATTATTGTTGTTTAGGCTTTTAAAGGACAGTTGAAGCCATTCATGTAGGAATGTTTGGGTCATGGTCGATGGGAGAGCAGAAGGAAGAAGAGCTGATTCCCACCGAGAGAGCTGTGAACAAACAATGGCTGCACGCCCCCCCCCCCCGCCCTTCCTCACCCTCTCTAATGTAGATTAATAAAGTGATAACAGTCCTTTAATTGATATGAGCATGCACTACTAATTACTGGGATGTACGACAAGCAAACTGCTGAACCCATAAGAAGAAGAGCGTCAGATTGTACCGGTGGTGCAACAACATCGTGCATCGTGTTCTGATGAGTGAAAGGAGGACATTGGCCAGAGAAAGAGAGAGAGAGACTTTGACTTTTAAAAACACACTTTATTTACATTTTACCGTCTAATAAATAATTAAAAGATGATAAAAAAAAAAGGTTACAAGTTTAAACAAGTGACGTAAAAGGTTAAAACCAGGTAAAAACTACACAAGATGATTTAAAAATACTAGTTCCTCTTGCTGGGTCACCTTGCACAAGCCTTCCTCACATCCCCACAGCTGCTTAAAGGTCTCCAGGTTCTTGGTCTCCCTGTAGAAGCAGAACTCCAGCCTGATTCTGGCTCAGACGTTCTGCATCCACTTTGCTTTTGTTCTTTTATCATATTTAAAACCACCAATAAAAACAGGGGCCATGAACTGAACACCGAAGATGCTAAAAATAGCCGTCAAAAGGCTAAAAAAAGGGGTCAGTCTGCTGCACTCAGTAAACATGTGGAAGACAGTTTCTCTTATTGTGGGCCCATTTCAGCCATACACAGGACTTAAAAACACTACGATAAAAAGCGGACAAGCCATCTGTCGATAACAACTTAAAATCAGTTAAAAACAGAGCCTCATCTAGTCCCCCCTCATCACGAGATAAAAACAGTACGGCTTGTGGAACCCAATGGAGACCATCCCAAAAAAAGTTCACCATCTCCGCCTGAATCTGGGCCAGCAGCCCGGAGGGTGGCTTCATACAGGTGAGATGGTGCCAGAGCAGAGAGGCTACCAGATTGTTTAAAACCAGGACTTTCCCTCTGTAGGACATGTGGGAGTGAATCCATCTCCACTTAACCAATTTGCCTTTTATTCTTTTATTCTTTTATTCAGCCATGCCCTCCCAGTTTTTCTTCATGATGTTCTCGCTTCCAAGGTAGATGCCCAGGTATTTCAAACCATCACTTTTCCAGGTCAGTCTGTCTGGGAGACCTCCAGGCCACTCGTCAACCGCAAGGGCCTCACTTTTTCCCCAGTTCACCTTTGCGGCCAACACAACAGAAAAACGACTAGTGGTATCATTCAGTGCATCTACATCCTGTTGATCTCTAATAAAAACCACAAGGTCATCAGCATAAGCAGATAAAACCACACTTTTTGTAAAACCAGGTAAAAACAAGCCGTGGACCGTTGAACGCAGTTTATGTAGGAGGGGTTCCAGGGAGAGTGCATAGAGCATCCCCGACAGCGCACAGCCCTACCGGACACCTCTATGCACCCTGAAAGGAGCACACAGGCTGCCGTTGACCTTCAGCACACTCTCAATGTTACTGTACAACACCTGGATCCTGGCAATAAAGCCTGTGCTGAAGCCGAACCTCTCCATGACCTTTCAGAGGAAACGGTGTTCAACACGGTCAAAAGCCTTTTCTTGGTCTAATGCGACCAAGCCAATGTTCACACCTAATGAGCTGGAGAGATTCAGGACATCCCGAATGAGCCAGACATTGTCTGCCATGGTCCTGCTGGGCACACAGTAGGTCTGGTCCCGGTGGATGACCTGCTCCATAGCTTCTCTCAGCCGGATAGCCAGAGTCTTGGAGAGCAGCTTGTAGTCGGTGCAGAGGAGAGACACTGGGCGCCAGTTCTTAATGTCCTGCAGGACATTAAAAAACGACTTAATGTCCTGCAGGACATTAGAACTGCCTCTCCTGCCTTTTTTAGGCAGGAGAGCGATGACGGCCCTCCGGCAGGACACAAGCAGGGTCCCTGAGGCCAGGCTCTCGTTGAAAACGTCCAGCAGATCAGGAGTCAGGATGTCCCAGTAGGCCTTGTAGAATTCTACAGTGAGTCCATCGATGCCCGGAGCTTTCCGGCTCTGCATTGTCTGGAGCGCAGCATGCAGCCCCTGCAGGGTCAGTGGACGCTCGAGGCTGGAGTTGGTGTCCTCAGACACCCGAGGCAGTCCATGACTGAACTTTGGAATTGTCCATCGGTCTCCTTGTTCTTGCTCCGGAACAGCGCCGAGTAGAATTCCACCGCCCTGGCCCTGATCTGGTCTGGGTCCGTCAGCTCCTGCCCGGTGTTTGATAGCAGGGAGTGGATGGACTTCCTCTGCCCGCTCTTCTTCTCGCCACAAGCGCCATCCACAAGCGCCTTCTATTGGACGACAGCCTTCCAGAGAGAACAGCCTTAACACCAACCCAAATCTGCACCATGCTGGACCTCTGTTTGAACACCACCTACTTTCAATACAGAGAGGGCTTCTACAGGCAGAAACATGGGTGTGCCATGGGTTCACCAGTGTCTCCCATAGTTGCCAATCTCTACATGGAGGAGGTTGAAAACAGAGCCCTGTCGTCTTTCACAGGAACCATCCCCAGCCACTGGTTCAGATATGTTGATGACACCTGGGTCAAGATTCAAACAAAAGAATTGGAAGCGTTCTCAACCCACCTGAATAACACAGATGATTACGTCAAATTCACCAGAGAGGACGTAAAAGAAGACAGTCTGGCCTTCTTGGACTGTGCAGTCAAGATCAAGGAGGACAGAAATCTTAGTATTGAAATCTACAGAAAACCCACCCACACAGATCAGTACCTTCTTTTTGACTCACACCACCCACTGGAACATAAACTTGGTGTTATCAAAACCCTACAACATAGGGCCAAAGAAGTACCCACCACAACCCAAGGGAAGAAGAAAGAACAGGATCATCTAAAAACAGCACTCAAAACATGTGGTTACCCGGACTGGGCCTTCACAAAGACCTCCAGAAAACGAGACCCCAGCAAAGAAGAGGAAAGAAATAAACGTCACAGCATTTCTATCCCCTACCTGTCTGGAGTTTCAGAAAAATTCAGGAGAATCTTTCAAAAACATGACATTCCAGTACAGTTCAAACCCTCCAACACACTCAGACAGAAACTGGTCCACCCAAAAGACAAGACACCAAGACACAAACAAAGCAATGTTGTCTATGCTGTACAGTGCCAGGAGGAATGCAAGGAACTGTACATTGGGGAAACCAAACAGCCCCTCCATAAACGAATGGCCCAACACAGACGTGCCACTTCTTCAGGACAGGACTCAGCAGTACACCTACACCTAAAAGAAAGTGGACACTCCTTTGAGGACAGTCAAGTACGTGTGCTGGCCAGAGAAGATCGCTGGTTTGAGAGGGGTGTCAAGGAAGCCATCCACGTCAAGTTGGAAAAACCATCTTTAAACAGAGGTGGTGGACTAAGGCACTTTCTGTCACCCACGTACAATGCAGTTCTCCACTCTCTTCGTCAGCATTCCAAACATTCACGCTGTTTGACCAGACCTGGAGACTCATTAACATGTGACCCAACAGACAAAGGGGAAGCACCCCAACTGAAACTGAATGAACGACCCTGCCAACCACCCTGCCAAGGACTCTCAGGTGACCACCCGGGCCATTAACATGCCAATGGTCCACAGGGCTATATTTTCAAGCTCTGCCCCAGCAAACTTAGAACTGAAGAAGCTCTCTGGAGAGAGGGCGAAACGTTTTCAAGAAAACCTTTCAGTCCAGTTGACACAGAGAGATCTACTTTGGATAACCATGACCTGGATGACTGAGAATCTACACAGACATTCTCCAGATCCATGCATACACTAACACAACCATTCAAGAAAAACCAAAAAATAAGTTTTTGAATTTGGAAAAATTCCAATTTCGCTCTCAGCTCGCTTAATGCCTCTGCTCAGAGAGAGATAGTCTGAAATGGAAAAGTTCAGATTTTAGGGAGAACAAGCTGCATTAACTTCTTTTCGGAACAATGATTTTGTTCTGATGACATTTAAATGATCTGTATGTTTGCTAATTTTCTAAATAACCAAACATATTTATGCAATGTACTCTAGTGAAATCCATTAAAAATGCTGTACTAGTAGTTATATTACTGGTGTTTTAATGGATTTATATATATTAATTGTCCAGACCAACATTAATAATTAGGAGATTTGAGGAAGAGTGACAAATACTCCAGTACTGTTCACCCTGTACACTTCAGACCTCCAGTACAGCTCAGAGCTCTGCCATGTATAAAAGTTTGCAGATGATACGGCCATCGTGGGCTGCAGACAGGAGGAAGAGTACAGGAAACTGATCAGGGAGATGGTGGTGGACTTTAGGAGACCCAGAAGGCACCCAGAGCCGGTCTTCATAAAAGGGGACCGTGTGGAGGTGCTGCAAGTGGTAGCGAGTGCCCTCAGTCATGTGCTGGGGGTGGGTGCAGCCTCAAGAAAAGGGACGCAGCACACCTGGACAAACTCGTGAGGAAGGCAGGCTCTGTCGTTGGCCAGAGCTGGACAGCCTGACATCTGTGGCAAAGCGACAGATGCTGAACCAAACTATCCACTACACAGCGCCATCTCCAGGCAAAGGAGCAGCTTCAGTGACAGGCTTTTGTCACTCTCCTGTTCCACGGACAGACTGAGGAGATCGTGCTTCCCCTATGCCATTCGGCCCTGTTACATTGCACTGTGACTGTATTTTTTTTATCTCTATGAGACTGTATTTTCTAAAAACCTACCTCTTCAGAGTTTCTGCACATTATAGCTACAGGCCCGGCACATTGTAGTTTTAGTATTTAGTATTTTAGCTTAGTTTTGGCATTTAGTGTTTTGGTATTTAGTATTCTCCTGAGACTTGCATTCCCTTGTTTGTTTCCACTTCGAGCTGCTGGAAATGTGAATTTCTCTTTGAAGATTAATAAAGTATCTATATATATAAACATTAAGTGATAACATTATATCCTCTGGTCATCACAGTATGTAAAGTCTTTTTCAGTTATACCCACTAAATTTACATTTAAATTTAATTTTTAAGGCCTAAACAATCAAAAGCGTCAGAACATTTGTCATGTCAGAGAAGGCCTTGTCACCTATGCTGTGATATAGTTTAGAACTTTGTCATTTATATAGTATTCTTTTTAAGCCCTCAAATTCTTGCATCTGAAGAACATTACAGTTCACATCAGTGGAAGTGGATTTTGATATTGTGCTGTTTGATAGTCATCTTGTCAGTGGAGTGCAGTGTTAATGTAGCCTTTAGAGGTAAATGTCAGCATGAGTGTGAGCAGAAATGTTGAACTTTTCCTTCCCCTACCGAGGAGCTCTATCCTAACATGGAACTTTAACAACAGCAGGATCTGTTTCCTTGTACACTCTTCCCCCTACTGGTGTAAATTCATAAGCAGTAAACGCAACCATATGTTGTGTATTCATTAACATATTGATATCTCTTATCTATAATTCATGGAAACATGTTTTAAAATTGATATTCAGCAAAAGCTGAACTGTTTTGGCCCTGCAAGGCTGCAAAGAGAGCAAATCCTTTAGCTGTGTCAGAAAAGTGCAGCTACAGTCATCCTGGAATTTATACCTTGCACATTTTATTTCACAGCCACAAAAATCAACAAATGCAGAACCAATCTGAAAAGGCATTTTGCAATGAATACCTACTTGACATATGAAAAAAGATTTAGAAAACCTATACGCTTTGAGAGGAAATGCATGTGACAATACAGATAACTGTGTGTTTGCTTTATTCTTCCGTAAACTAACATGAAAAAATTAGATGATCCAAAGATAAGAATTAATTGCCTTAAAGGTGTAACAGGAAAGTTGTTGTTTTTGTAATGTTTTAGCCTGAAATGGCAAGTTTTAATAACACTAACTGCAGAGAGTCTATAGATAATAAGTGGGATGTTTAGAAAGTGCAGATGGAGGAGAAAGAGGAGAAAGGAGGACGTCCTCATGGATTGTATGTAGTAACAGGAGGAAAAATGTTCTCCTAAAGTAGGTTTGATGAGAATTAACTGCACTAGAAGACGGTGATTTTTTGACAATGGCTATTAAGAATTAATCAGGCCAGCACTCAATAATTTATCATGTTTCCCAAAGTCCCCCATTAAATTTTGATCTGCTTCATCCTGTTCATTATTTGCATGAAATCAAATGAAATTTCTAAATAATTGTGTTGCTTGAATGATGGCAAAGCTTTTATCACAGCCAGAGTCTTAATGTAAACCTCAGAAAGAACTGTTTTGTGCCTAACACGGCTGTTAATACTTCTACTACAGCTACTAGTATTAATACTTCATGATAATACTAGTACTACTACTACTACTAATAATAATAATAATAATAATAATAATAATAATAATAATAATAACAATAATAATGAGAGTTGAGTTAATTTAATTTATTTATAAAAAGTTTGTGTGCGCGCGTGTGTAAAACAATGTCATACTTGCACATTTTTGCAATGCTTTATAAAGTAATGAGTTTCTTGTGTTTTTAAAGTTTTACCTAGTATTAATTTTTAAATAAAGATATTTTACACATTATATAGAAATGAGTTTTGTTTACGTTATTTAATGTGCATTCATGAACATGAGCAGAAAACACCAGCGTTTGCTGTATGTTGTAACGCTGGATATCAACAAACACAAGTTGCTGCGTTTAATAAGTTCCAACGCTCAAGCTAGAAACTGTTGTATGCTCATTGTAATTATTTTACACCCTGCACTGGATTCCTTTGATTTATGCGCTAAATGTGTTTTTAATAAAAGTGCAAGAGGAGATGAGAAGAAGGAGAGCTACAAAAAGATATTAGATGAGAGATGAGATGAAAAAGCCTTCACAAAAGGATGAGATGTTGACTCTCCCAAACAGTTGAAGATAAATCTATTTTTTCTTCTTTTTTCCAACAAAGCACAGTCGTATAAAAATAAAATTCACTGTCCAACACTACGAGTAGAGCCAGGCACGATGCTGTCCTAATTCAGAGACAGAAAGTATACCCTTGATTCAAAGTAGCAGCCGAGTGGTCATTAGGGTGTTATACGTAGCCTAAAGCAACAATGTCCGCTCCCCTATGTTAATGGGCACATGCCCTGGAAAAATTAGCATGGTGCTCTCTGGGGTGCCGAAGAGATCACCTTGCTCTGCGGTTCTCTGCTGTTGCTCTCATTAAATATAAAGAAGAAGGATTATTGTCATTTTGTATGACGTATATATAAAATGTAAAACATGAACTGAGAAAAATAACAATGTATATGTTTTTAATACAATGCCATGCAGCACACATTGTATTTGTTGTTAATTTGTGTATTGTTTTAACCTTGTGACTTTTTTATATTATTTTCTCGGGAAAAACTGATTTTGCCTACAAGCACTGAGATGAATTGACATTGCTGTTACTGTCCATAAATGAGTAGATTCATTGTGCTATTTCGATTGCTGCATTTCATGTTATTACAGCTCTGCATTAAAAATGATTCAAGTCTTACTTTCTGTTTGGAAGATATACTGAGATATTTTGTTCATGAATTATAAAAAATACACATTTATGATGTAAAGGTGTATTTTTAATGACACTACAGTAAAAAAAAAAACTGTAAGGACAAAAAAATAAATTACAGCTTTGATGTCACTTGACCTAAACAGGATATTTTTGCAAAATATTAACTGAAAACCTTAAATAAAATGAGACTGGCATTAAAAAATAGCAAATAAATAAATAAAATAGACTCCGTCTTCTTTGGCCCAAAATGAATAAAGTGGCTGGAGCATAGCCAGTTTTAGCTAGTGATCTAGGATTCTAGCAACTTGTTGCTGTAGTGCAACGGTGTCTCTTTTCTCATAAAATCCATCTCATCTCTGAGCTCTTCAGCTCCTCAGCTGCTGATGGAATTAATCCTAAAAGCCCCTGTGAGTGAAAGGCATCCAGAAGATCTTCAAGGTGCGCTTTTAGACAGATCCAACATGGACTACTGCTAAATCCATCATCTCTGATGTAAAACCAACAGCTGCTTATCCCTGCTGTACTGTGATCCAGTCTTGTGCTCTCAAAAAAGTAATTGTTAAAAAAAAAAAAAAGAAAGAAAAAAATGCCAGAGAGGACATTCTCTAGTTAGTTTTGGATAGAAGAATACACCAGTGCACAAGTTGACACTCACTGAAACAGTCTGATACTAAGTTTAACTTTGAATATTTTGTTTTTGACCATGATTTTCAATCTGCTTATGTCAGCGTAAATGATAAATGACTTGATAGTACTCTCTAACTCCAGTAGAGGGCAGAGCTCACGTGAGACGGTGCAGACAGTGGTCTGTGCAGTAGGCCACGTGGATGTAGATCAGTCTCTGAGAGGCTAAGTGAGATGGCTGCTGTAATATTCCCAATTACACACAGATCAGCCCTGACCAGCCACCCACTACTGTCACTGGTCATCATGCAGGGTGTGTGTGTAATTTAGTTCATGTCATCCACACAGATGGGCAGGAGGTGAGGAGTGATTTTAAACATTCATTAATCAGACCCACTAATAAAGCTTAGTGAGATATTTTAACCAGTTATCAGGCATTTGTTACCATACTCATGGTATTTTAGTTATTGTTGCATGTCTGTGTTTGTATGTCTTTTTCCTCTTTTTTGGAAATGTGCGCCTGTTTCTAAAATGTCTGTTTAAAGTATCGCAACATTAGCACTTGACTGTGCCGCATAGCATGCTAAATATAAATGAAAGCTGCAGAGGGGGTCAGAACAGAGAGAGGAGGGGAGGCAGAACAAAACCTCATTTACATTCTGTAGATCCTTACATACTGCACTAGAGGATAAATACATGTGGAATTACTGTATTTAAAAAAACATGTTTGAACTAGACATGAAAAATATGAAAGCTTGAAATTGTACTGCAATAAAATCTGCTTTTAAGTGTCTTTAGTTCAGTTGTGATGGTTTCGTCATCATCCTCAATAATAGTAATAGTATACAATAATAGTAATAATCTTGTTATAAAAACAGGGATTGAAGGAATAGTTTTAAAATAATACTTGACTGAAAACCAGGAAAACTATCCATAGTACTTGTAGACAGGTAAGTCGCGCACGCTGAAATCTAGAGTTTGGGATCTACTGTGATCCCATTGGAGGATTGTATCCCTGCTACTTTGCTCTGCTGCATTTTATATCTTCTTTTCTTGCATACTTGATTTTTATATAATATACTGTATATATTCAAATACCTCCGTCAAAGGAGGTTATTTTGTGTGTGTGATTTTGTTCTGTGACTGTTAGCAAAATAACATGAAAAGTTGTGAACTGATTTTAATGAAACTTTCAGGAAATGTTGATTATGGGCCAAGGAACAGATGATTAATAAAAAAAGAGCTGCTTGGCAGAGTTCTGCACTCTTCCAGTGCTTTTCTTTTTCTAAACTGTATCAGAACTGTTTTTTTCAACAAATATAACTGAACATAGTTATCACGTTAAGCAAGTGGGCACAATAAACTAAGGTTTATATTGTCCTGTTAGGAAAAGACCATCAGTGCTTGAAAGTCACTTTCTTTAACACACATTTTCATACTGTATCCAACTTCACTTTGTCAGTGGTGACATTTTTAAGCTGATGAATATTTGTACATTTTCCATGATTTTAAGGTTCAGAAGTTGGATTCTTTCTCTTCTTTTGATTTGACCTGTAGGCCAATTACTGTCTTTCTGCCATAGTCACAAAGAGCTGAATGAGATGGCGATTAGAGTGGAAATATACACGCAAACACACATGTGCGCGTGTGCGCGCACAGCTAGCAGCAGCTGCAGATCAGTCTGGGGACTAGCCGCTGCTGGCGGTGTCTAATTGCTCTCAGAGGAAAAAGAAATGCTTGGAAGAAAACTGGT
Organism: Pao palembangensis; assembly: GCA_015343265.1. Taxonomy (NCBI): domain Eukaryota; kingdom Metazoa; phylum Chordata; class Actinopteri; order Tetraodontiformes; family Tetraodontidae; genus Pao; species Pao palembangensis. The sequence continues at coordinate 2,312,091 of CM027081.1, forward strand.
GCAGATCTGCTTCCTCTCTCCTTTTTCATCTCATGTGTTCAGCACTCCTTGTTTTTTCCTGTCTTTATCTTCGCCCATCTTTCACTTCCTCTTGTGCTGCCCATCATTTTCGCAGCAGCGACTCATCTTTCAGTCTGAGTGCAAAGATAAAGGAACTGAGTTGTAGACAGAGTTGGTTGGATAGATAGATAGATAGATAGATAGATAGATAGATAGATAGATAGATAGATAGATAGATAGATAGATGGATGGATACAGAGCAAGAGGAAGAGAGAGAGAGAGAAAGAAGAGTGCCTTTATTAAACTTGCTGCTAATTGAGATAGCACAAAAATAATGGGGAGTGACACTTTAATGAAGACATGTTACGTGCCACCACTTCTTCCTTCCTTCCTTCGTTCCTTCCCCTCCACCGCCAACAGCAGGAGGAGGTGTACTGAAGGGAAAAAAACTGAGCTGGGATGAACAGAGAAAGGAAAAAAGAGCTTTATTGCGAAAAGAAAAAAGGAATAAAGACAGAAGTGATATAGACTCGTATCTCATGCTGCAATATGTTTTCACTGGCATGTCAAAAGTAAGAGTTAAACAGAGTTATAGGCAGAGTTATTGTTCTCTCATGTTCTAACGTAATTACATTCTATCAGGGCCATCGCTCCATACACTTGCAATAGAGTGTTCTGATACTCAATACAACATCTTCTTTCTCCTCCAAAATAAGAACAAAAGCATAAACAGCAGTGAAGTAAGTGAAGTCAAAGCAGATGGTCACACAGCGGACAGTCACTCAGTAATATTCTTTAAATTCACTTAGAAGTGAATACATTTTGATTTATACAAAACATGATGACTGATGACACCACTGGATCTGGATGAGGATTATGAGAACAATATCAATGGTGTTCTGAGATGTTACGTTTAATTTAAAAATTAAACATCAAACTTTCTGTATTTGACCAATACTGACGGTGTTGTTGATTGCAGTTACATTCCTAAAAACTGACAGTCATTTAGTTTCTCAGTCATGGTAAGTGTGTGAAAAGTGCATTTGCAGTTTGATTGCATGCATCTATCAAAGCAGGATGACTTTTTAGTTTCCTACAGCGCCGACGGGAACAGAGTCCTACTGCGATTGAAAAGTGACATGTGGATGACTGTTTGCACTCAGGCCAACCCGCAACACACACCTTTTCTTTTCCCTTGTATGCCTCCCTCCTGTAGATGAAAATGAAATAAGAAACAGGTATAAATATTTATGAAATGCATTATTCTTTGGCTTCTATGCTAAAGCAGAGGTGAACAGGATTTGTCGCTGTCTCGCTATGTTTTCTACTGTCTTCACAAAACCTGGGGCACAATTCAACTGTGGAGCTCACGCTCTCTCTCTCACACACACACATGCACACACACACACATGCACGCACACACACACACACACACACACACGCAGGCCCTCATGCACACCGCAGTGAATGAATACATATCCAAGAGCTCAACTAAAACATATTCTCTGTACAGGTATAAAAGTACATCTGTTTCTTCCCCCTACAAAAGTTGCTTGCGGGGAGGCCTGCCAATTTAAACTAGAAAAGCTCTCAGTGAGCGCAGACCTCTACCAAGCAGCTCATTTCCCCACATATTGTGACTAACACCTCTGGCACAGTACGTAGAGGCAGTAGTAATACAAGATTACATAACATAGAAAATTGCTTTATTATCAAAACCCTGTGGCCTTTAACTGTGTCCTATTATCGTTGGAAGATCAAAAGTGCAAAGCACTGTGGGGAAAAATGGAGAAAATAAAGAACCACTTGTTTAGATAGTGATCATGGTGATGGAACTGGAAACTGTCAATGTAAATCCAATGAGATAAACCTCACAAAATGCTTAGAACTCCAGTTAAGATTTCTGCCTAACGATTAGTTATATAAAAGTAAAAAAAAAAAAAAAAAAAAGAATTATACTATTAGCTTATTTTTAAAGATATTCATTTATAATCAGATTTAAAAAGAGGGCCCTCAAGTTGACACGCTTGGAAGAATCATCAGGGTCATTTCGGTTAAAGATTGGGCACCTGAATCTTTGGGTACCTATGCTGTGGTACTGGGACAGGGAATGTTCCCTTACTGGTGGGGCAAGAGTACGATCTGGTTTGGAAGCCTGATAGATTTCAACTATGCGGGCTGATTTTAATACATGACTTTGGCTGTCACCCCTGGCAGCACTGTGACCACACCCTCAGGTGGAAGAGGGGCATGGACCAGGAGTAAGCTGTGACCTCATGGGTTGATGGTTCTCATCACTGCAACAACCTATGAAGTCACGGAAGTCAACGAAGAGTAAGTGGAATATTATCCTATGAGGATAGGGAGCTGCTGACCTTGACTGAATGTAGAGCCTGAGGACTCTTGGTTGGGCTCTCATCACGGACTGAGGTTACAGGGCCTCAGAGGTGGGTGATATGGCCCCTGGGTTGTTCCTGGAGGCTTTAAATGGTTAATGGTTTATCCCCACTGACAATACTTGCTCTCACTGAGCCAGTGTCCCTGGAATGATAGACTAGAGTGGTGGTTCCTCTTTTCAAGAATGAGGGACCAGAGGATGTGTTCCAACAACAGGTCATAATCTGTAGCCTCCCTGGGAAGGGCTACATCAAGATGTTGGATAGGAGAAGTTGTCTTTTAGGCTGGCTACACACCTGATCGTTTGAAGCTCGATTTAGGGCCTTATCCTCCCTGATTTGTTAATATCATCTGTCACAGCTGCTGCTCTGCTCTGCTCCAGCTCTCGCCCTCCCCTCTCTGTCACACCTGCCCTGCGCTCCTGATCAGTCACACCTGCATTGCATTTCTGATGAGCAGCACCGGCTGCTTGTCTGCAATCAGTGCAGCTATACAAGCTGCAGGCTCTGAGCGACTCCTTGTCAGATCTTTGCTCATATGTTTCAGATATGGAGGGTTCCTGTGTTTGAGTTTTCTGATTGTCTGTGTTTGACCCTGACCCTGTATTCAACCTGATCCTGTGTTGTCTCCTGGCAGACCTGTCTGCCTTTTGTATGAGATTGCCTGATCCTCTGTCTGCCTGCTTTGGAATTAAAAAGACAAAGTTTAATTCTTTCACTATTGTGTCGGTCTTGGGTCCCACACCAAAACCCTGACATCATCAGTGTTTCAGCTTTAAAAATATGAACAAAAATATTGTAATAATGTGACAGACTATGACAGTAATTTCACACGGCACCAACAGCAGGATGGCTCTGCAGGTAAATGTTTGTGAACATGGTTCACTTTTTGATGCTGTGATGACCCTCGTATGCTACGTCATACACAGAATTCGAATCATCCTGCAGCATTGAGTATTATCAGCTCTGTAAACCGTGGAGAAAATAAAGTTATTACCTTGTCTTTTGGGTGCCCTTCTAATTCTTATCTTCCAGTATGATGGTAAAAAGAAATGAGGCTTCTTATACAGCAAGCTGCAGCTTTTTGAATGAAATGGTGATTTTTCCAGGCTGCACACCTGCGTAAAACATGATGATGCTGTTGGAGTCATTTACTGTGACTTTACTATGATGAATATGAGGAGCGCTTTCTCATCATGCAAATTTAGCTGTGCAAAAACCCTCGTTCTTCTCCAGAGAGAACTCCTTTTTACAACAAAGATTTCCGGTACCTGACTGAGCTCCTTATTGGTGGATGTAAAATCCCCCTTTAGTGTTGCCATGACTGTGGGTATTATTTGTTTTGTGTAAAACATATTTAATATAATATTGCAGGGCCTGGTATGGGCTGCTGTGCCTACATGCAATGTCAGTTGGGTCTGATGGACACATATCATTATTGCACACTCTACGCTGTCACATAGCCTCTAGCTTAAATGTCTCTGTCATTCTCTCTGTTCAGGTCTTTCCCCTCTACCTCTAATAGCCCCTCATTTCCTTTGCCCATTGCCCACCTGCGCAGGCCACATGTAATACTCTGAGTGACCCGGCTGGCTAGAAATACACCAAATCTCTCTCTTTTACACACACACACACACACATAGATACACCCTTGTAATCTCTGTGCGGACTTTCATAGACATAATCTATTAGCCAGCCCCTTACTCTAAGCTTAACCATATCAGCTAACCTCCTGACCCGAACCCTAACCTAATTCTATACACACGCGCACACGCGCGCACACACACAGAGCAAATAAAGCGATCATCTGGATGGTTCATCTCCTGCCACTAAATGTTACGTTACCCAGCACTGAAGGAGTCCGAGGAAGTAGTGTCTCAGAAAACGTAACTAAAGTTATATATATATATATATATATATATATATATATATATATATATATATATATATATATATAATGTGAAAATAAGGTTTGTTGACTTTATAAGACTTCTTATTCAGAAACAAGGAGCTAAACTATGATACAGGACTGACCACACCACAAGATTTACAGTTTTCATCCATTACTTGAACACTATAGACGCATGCTTATACCAAGCTAATACAACTTGAAGTTGTTGTTACTATACCTATACCTGGACACACACCTAAAAGTACCTACTTTTTTGGGGTATATCGCATAGTGTGCCGCCATAAGTCTTCAAGGGTTACTGCACCATCATGCCAAACTGGGTCCTATATAATCACATTTCTAGATGCACTTCATGATGCAGTTGTCCAGGACGAACCAGAGCAGCACAGGTTTGTTGTTGTCTGGGATAATGTTACTTACCATCAGGCTGCTCTGGTTCACAAGCAATCAGTATGAATTACTTGCCCTCTTACTCGCCATTTCTAAATCCTATAGACAAATTTTTTTCCGCTTGTAAATGGCAATATGACCACCAACCACATGCTCGTATGCCTCTTCTGCAGGCAGTGGAACAGGCTTGTGGAGACATTGAGGTGAGGTCAATCCAGAGATGGATTTGGCATACAAGGGGATATGTTCCCCAATGCTTAGTGAGAGGAGACATGTGTTTGTGATGTTGATGAGATCCTTTGGCCAGACCCCAACAGATGGCAGGATCCATAAGACCACTTGTGTAGAATTGTGTTTTCCTGTGTTCACAGTAATGTATTTTTTGTTATTTTTACTTCACCTTGTACGGTAAAATACACTACTCTAATGTAATGATTTCAAATTGCGTGTTTCATTTTTGTTTTGAAAATTTTCCTTCTGTGGAACTGAATAAAAATAGTGAAAAGGAAAGAATGTATGTGTTTGAATAGACGAGTTTGTTGCTGCTGATCTGAAAGTGTATTCATATGATGCCAGAGGGAATCATTTTATCATCAAGTGACATTTTGACAAAGGATTGTTAGGTTTTGATAGCAGAGTTTCAATTTGACATAGATGTGAATGGTTTATTTCCCAGTTTTGTGTCTAATTTGCTTGTGTAGAGTTTTGATACAATGAGCCAATTTTTGCAAAGCATGTTGAAGCAACAGGCAAAAACTGTAACACTGTAGCTCTGTTCATCAATTAAACCTTGTTTTATGTGAGATATACGAGAATATATTTCTTTCCAGTACTTTATCATAAAAACGATTACTCTGGAAATTTATTTTATGTTCAATTTTAATGCAGAAAACACATTTTTACATGTATCAATTATAATTATTTTTGTTTGGATTTGAATACAGTGCTCCAAATATTTGCTCTGAAGATAAATCGGAAAAGGGGGGAAAAATAATTAGTAACAATAGGAAAGAAAAAAAATACATACTGCAGAAATATCGCCTGTAATAAATTAAAGTTTGGAGACAGCAGTGATCCACCATTATCGCACAGATTCTGATAATATCACACAGTTGAGGGCAGTATGATTACGATGCAGCAAGACAATCCGCATGAGGAATACGGCTGTTCCATCTCCACCACTATCTTGTTTCATCATTGTCATAAGCACATTTCTCATTTGCCATTTGAAAACATATTACCCTTGCATGATATCATGGGTTTGATATCAAGAAGCGCCACTTCCCAGTTGTGATATTTATGAATAGTTGCACTGGGGGATAGTCCATTGTTCCCTCTGTGCCAAGCAAGTGTGTGTGTGTGTGTGTGTGTGTGTGTGTGTGTGTGTGTGTGCCCATAACATGTTCACATGCTCAATATTCAGCCTGCAGATGAGTTCTTTTATATGCTCTCAGATTAAACATGGGGGAGTCCCAGGTCAGTTACTTATGACACGCTCTGCTTCATCCCTCACCACGCACAAACACACATACACACCACGCACACACAGTCTTAAACATCTATGCCAGTGTCAGGAATGAAAGTAGTGTTTGCCTCGATACTTATATAATGAAAAAGAGGCCATCTTTCCTAATAAATTGCCCTGTGGGATATGAGCTCCCTGTTTCCAGGCAGCCCTTTCTCCATCTCGAAAACTACATAATGTTCTCCATTTTGACTCATACAGTGTTCTTACACTTTAAACTCTTTTTTCTTTTAGATATGCTGCACTGCTTCTGCTGCAAACTAAACTACACTATATTTCTACCTTAATTTTGAGAGCTTCCACCTGCTCATATATATATATATATATATATATATATATATATATATAAAGTACAAAATCAACATGGGTGATGGATTTGCTGTCTTGCAGACAAGAAGCAATAATGAAGCAGGGGTAAGAACCTAACCCTACCTACCTAACAAAGAAGCATATATTTTTCTCCCTGTAACATCTTTGCTTTGAAAGGGACGTTAGAGACATACAACCCCTATTTGCTATCAGATATGCACTTTGCCAACATCCAGTCTCAGGAAAAGAAAATAAAGAAACAGGCATGCTGATATGTCTTCACTGTCTGTGGCATGTCTCCAACTTTATAGCCTATTAAGTCGTTGTACTTGATTGGTTGGACTATTTCTTGGGTTGACAGAGTGCAGGACATCAACCCAAGATGAGGAGAGCCAGACAGCATCTGAGTGACATGGTAGAAAACATACACCATTGCAGAGGAAATATACTTCAGTTCTGTGATTTTATTTTTGGTGTTGCAAAGGAAATCATTCAGTGATTAAATAAAAAAAACTTTAACTTTTTAAAAATAATTCCCATGGAAACTCATTAAGACTCTCTATGTTTGATAACCATTAATATTGGAAAAAATTATTAAAATGTTATAGTACTTTTAAGAATGGAATATGAATGCTGATATTGTGTTTTAACTGTTAAATTATATGTAATGTGTCTAAAATCAAAAATACAAACAGAGGTGTAAGCATGGTGGGGTTTTATCTGTAGAAGCAAAGGGTCTATTATGGTGTTCTGAAGTGTACAGATGCACGCAGAGACTGTGGCTGTGTGGCTGAATCTGTAGCACACACCCAGAGAGTGGACACACAATCCAGCTCAACATTCCTGAGATTATCACTTCATATATTACAGACATCATAGCATCATTTCACTGCTCCATGGTGATGCATTCCTTTTATTAGACAAAGAATAATTTTAACCTCAGTCTTGAGTGTGAAAATAAAGTCTGCTTGAATGATCACAGTGTCCTCACAGGAGCAGAAAATACCGCAGGACCTTTAATCACTGTCTCTGTGACATCATCTGTCCTCAAAAAGTCAAAATCCCAAAGCACTGCAGCCCTCCATCTATCTTGAACTTCCAGTCTCCATCAATTACATCGTCCACAGTGTCAGAGGACGAGTACAGCAGACAACTAATCACACACTGTTAAAGTATTGTCCTTTCTGCTTTCTTTGCCCCTGAAAAAAGAGGACAAAGAGAGCAATGAAGTCTATGATCGGGTGTAGTTTGTGTTTGCTTGTGTGCCACAAGATAGGTGTTCAAAGAGTTGATAACATAAAGTATAGTTATCATAAATCCACCCACCTGTCATCTATCCCACCACTCAAGCAGTAGATGTTTATGTGTCTAAGTACGCTCTTTTCATGCTTCCACACATGGGTCATTCATATCTCACACACTTTAATAGCCAGAAGGTGTTTGTTTCACTTTAAAACCGGCGAGACGCCATATGTGTGGTCATTAGTCGAAAGAGCGTCCTTCTTCCGTACCAAGGACAACGTGTCAATGAGTAGATTAACTAGCTACTGGTGTTCCCTGGACTTCCTGAAGGACCTTGAAATATAACAACTTTCACTTTATTTAGCCAATCAATTTAATGGAAATCACACACAAATCGCAAATGCCGTGATGGATGCATGGCTTAAGGGGGAAATACACAAGCGTTTGTTTCGAATGGGCAGCAGAGAGGGGAGAAAAGACTGACATGTTATTGCCGAAAAGAGAGGAAATAATTGGAAAAGGCTTTGGTAATGAACAGAATCAATTTGTATGTTTGCTTGAACTTATGGTTCGACACAAAGCACTTCTCTGAGCTCCGCTTGAGGTTTTTAACCCCTATTAGACTGGGCCAGCTATTTTGCATCCCACTGCAGCTGCGGCAAATTGCCAATTTAGAGCTCGGTGTCTGCCCCAGTGCTCTCTGTGTCCATTACAGGAGAGTCACTGGTTTGGTACCTTGTCTTTGTCAAACACACACACACATATACACACGCACATGCTTTCACAAAAAATTTACAAAAGAAAACTGCACATTGTTCACTTTATTTTGTAGCTTTTTTTAATTTTGTGCAGATTATGTGTCCAGATGTTTAAGCCATCATTTGTAGATGGGTGACTTATGAAGTGGTGAATATGTTGTTAATTTTGCATTTCATTTGTGTAGTTGACTGTGTCACTACTGGGCTTTAATGGGGTGTTAGTGGTTGTTATTACAATACTGACAAATGAAAGTTTAAAAAATCTAGATTATTACATATTTTGTCAAAAACTGATTTTTCAATTGAACTGTACCACAACCAGTGACTTACCTATAGTACAACTACTGAACAACAGTAGTGTATCGATCCAGAATCCTCAAGACATATACATTAGCTGAAGACTTATGTCTAAGTCTGTGTATTTAAGTGCATTTTGTTTTTATGGCACCTTTCTGACATGTTTGATCATCATCAACTTTTATAACTCACAGGTATTAGTATGTGCATTATCACATATGAATTCCAAAATAATTGACCTAAACATTTAATTCTGAGTCACTCATGTATGTTTCGCACACATACGGAGGGGCTTTTACTGGGTCCTTTTTTGGGCCTGTCAGTGTATATGGACTGAACCATTTATCATGTAATCTGTGGAGAATGGACGGGGTGCTATCAGCAATCTGCTATTGATCCACGCCTGGGGCCCTAGCTATTGTTCATCTGTAACCCTGGACTGGCACCCAGAATTAATGAAAGAAACTAAACAATACAGAGCAATCAGACACCCCCAAAATCAACTGTCAATTTATTCTCTGGCTTAAGTGAAAGAGGACACGAGCTGGTGGAGTTAGGGAAGATGGGCAGCAGAAAGAAAAATAAGTTGGTTTTTTTTCTCATTTTCTGTTAACTTTTCTCAAAGAGAAAAATACAAACTTTTGTTATTATATTTCTCTTTGAGGTGGTGTGAGCAAGAGAAGGAAAACACATTTATCATGTCAGGGCTGGCTCATATCATCCCTGGCCCTGAGCACCAGTCAGGGCAGTTGATACTGAAGCCACCTACTGAATAGTGCTCAACACCTTCTCTGGCCAGGAAACACAGATGTCCGGTGAATCAGTACATCCACTTCTACAGGCCTATGAGACTGTTTTGGTCCCAATATTGAAAAATGCTGTTTGGTGTTTCAAATCTAAAAGAAACATTTGTCATTTGCCCCTTTGCACTTTGAATACAGCAGAGGCAAAAATCAAAGAACATTACAAACATCAACAAGCATAGTTTCATCATCTGATGAGCCCTGTACTTATTTAAATCCTTTTTAGTTTGATTTTGAAACGCAAAAATTTGGGGGGAAAAACTTTCTCAGTATTTATATAGGTATTTAATAGCAAAGGATGTCAAGGTGGGAAGGCACCTGAGAAGAGTTACTGCTGCTTTGTGTCAAGAGGAGCTGACTGAGGTGATTTGGGCCAGTGAGGAGACCCTAAGGCAGTGCCAGTATAGTCTGAAGGGACTACATTACCCATCTAGCCCTGGAGCATTGGGAGGTGCTGGAAGGTGTTGTTGGGGGGAGAATAGTCTAAGCTACCCTTCTACTGTTGATGCCTCTGTAACCCTGACCTAGTTAAGCTGAGGAAAAGAACATAAAACCAAGGATGTTGGAATAAATAAAGGAATAAATATAAATAAATATTATAAATGAAAAGTTTTCAACACATGGAAGAAAACAATTTATTCTGTATTATTCTGTAAATAATATTTTATATTGATATATGTACATTTTGGAATCTAATAATCCACAGCGGAGGCAGCATCTGTTCCCATTTACAGACAGGCAGACAGATAGAGATTTAAAGGCATTTATTTAGCAAAAAAGTGCATGAGCGAAACAAATGGTAGACAAATGCTAGAGATGAGATCACAAATGTATGAAAATGAACACAAACCAAAAACACAAATTACTCACTTGGACTAAGACACAAACGTGTAGGGATGTAAAAGCTATCAAACGTAGGCGTGGAACATCAGAACTGGGATGAAGAAATGAGCAGAGATGAGTGAGAGCTCAGCTTTTTAGAGAGGAGACAAGAAGACTCAGGTGAGACTGGACAGGAGGCAGCACAGTAGAAAATACAAAACAACACGACAAAATATTCTTTCTCTTTCTCTCTCACTGTCTGTCTCTCCTTCGCTCACTTTCATTTACTTTGATGCGTGATTGTCCATAGCATCACCATCTGCTGACTGGCAAAAAGTGAAACATTAAGCACTCTAGTGAAATTAGTAAATGAGTAATTAAAGCATGAGCACTGTGAGTGTGACAGTAGGCTTCCACATCATCTGCACATGCTCATCACTGCTGTAAAGTCCTTATTAAAGTCAGACAGTTGGAGGCAGGTACACAAACTGACAAGACAGATGATGAATCAAGCAGATGCTCAGACAACATGCTAGATGCAAAATTTCTCTGGAAAATTCACCTGTGGTGGTCGAAGTGATGGCAGTATATCTCAGCTGATCTGCATGAAGTACTGCTGATGCAAATGTGTTTTAATCCTCTGATGTGTGTTGTTCGACATGTATTAATCCTGCTGCATCCAGACATTCTGGGACTGTTTCGTGGGACTTAAAAACAGAAAACATGTGTTGACTGTTTGCACATACAGTACTCTTTAAAAGTTGCATTTGTGTACTCCAACTTGTTGTTTTAGGTAATGAGAGGCAAGAGTTTAGATTGAAAGTTTCTTGTTTTTTTTTCTATGCCAGAGAACAAACACTTTGCTGGGACACATAAAACTGTAGAGAGGCCTTATGTCAGCCCGTAAAGACGAGACAGGAAGTAGACAAACAGACAAGAGTCACTGGGTAAGTCAGAGAGACAGTGAGAGGTAAGTCAGATGGATCTGAATCCTCCCCTGAGGGCTTCAGGGGGGAGAAACTGTGGGAGAGGCAGCAGGCGAGAGATAAGACTCTCACTTGGGCTGCTGTCGTGTAATTCCCTCTTTAATACAGCCAGGCCCTGAATCTCAGCTCAGTCCTGATCTGTACAACCTCTCCTGAGACTCCCGGGCTGTCACAATCCCAACCCTGCTACAACTCAGAGAGAGAGAGAGAGAGAGAGTCAAAAGCTTAAGAACCTCTCTGAGTCGTGTGTGTCATTTTCCATGAGAGGCTCAGGCAAACTGAGGCTAAAGCCAGACGGGTTCATCGAGGGAGAGAAGATCAAGGCACAGCAAGCATTACATCTTACAGTATAAACAGCTGTGTGTATGCATGCAGACACATACATGTATGAAAACATGTCATCTCTGTCTGGTGGAAAAGAGGAAAAATAAGTCTTTTTCTGCAGTCAGTGTGGAGACAAAGAACTTTGTCTGCTGCAAAGCAAAGAATGCTGCCTAAAGAGACTTGTTTGAAGAGACTGCCTTTGTTTTTTGAAAATGTTATCTTTAAAGAAGATATTTAATTAACTACTTAATATAGTTATCTACTAGAATATGTAATAGTTGTTTAGTTTTGTATCTCTAGGTTAAGCATGTAGCTAAATATGTTTATCATTCTTAGTAATTATTAAGTGCCTACTAGTAGTCATTACATTCATTGTCAATAATATTGTCCATCGCAAGTGCTATGATGCCTTTCTAATCTTTTACACTATTTATGTGTTGTATTGTATGTATGATCAAGTGCTAGCAGTAGTTGTGTTGCAGCAATCAGCGCAAGGTATTAGGTTGTGAAATCCTGCATTCATTTGACTGTAAATGTGACATTAGGACTGCCATAGTCTGCACTACCTCTGACCCTGGACTGTGTGTTTTTCCATCGTTTACACCGCACCTGCTCCTTCTCAGCCCATCAGCACACCAGTCGCTCATTGCTGCCAATCAGTCACAGCCACCAGCTCCACACACACACACACACACATGACCAGATTGTCTTTGTAAATTGATACTGTCCAGCATAGACCTGCCTGAATTGTGTCAGATTTCTGTACCACTTGTAATCTGCTGCTGTTTGTGTCCAAGTGGAGCTTCCTCTCTGGGTCTTCCACCTAGTTACCAACTCCTGCCAGATGTCTGCCTTCTTTTTCCTGCATCATCAAAGACTCTACCTCACCTGCTGTTTTCAACAAGAAGGAATAAAAGAACCTCTCAGCAGTGGTGTGCATTGTACTGCATTTGGGTTCATATTACACCTGTTACAAAGACGTCTAACATCCTGCAGGGAAGTTTAGTGCTATCCCCCATGTTTCATCTCACAAACTAACAGAAATAAGCAAAATGGAATGAGGGATCAAGAGGCTCTATGCTGTAAGTCTGAAATGTGCAGTTTTGGTTTATTGGGGGGGTCTGGGGGGGGTCAGAAAACCACTCAGTAGCTGGTGTGACCACGAAGTGCAACACATCTCCTTCACGTAGAGTTGATCAGGTTGATTGTGGCCTGTGGAATGTTGGTCCACTCCTCTTCAATGGTTGTGCGAAGTTGCTAAATATTGGCAGGAACTGGAACACGCTGTCATATACGCCGATCCAGAGCATCCAAAACATGCTCAATGGGTGACATGTCCAGTATGCTGGCCATGCAAGGAACGGGATGTTTTCAGCTTCCAGGAATTGTGTACAGATTCTTGCAACATGGGGTGCGTGCATGATCATGCTGCAACATGAGGTGATGGTTGTGGATGAATGGCACAACAATGGGCCTCAGGATCTCATCACAGTATCTCTGTGCATTCCATATGCCATCAATAAAATGCACCTGTGTTCGTTGTCCATAACATGCACCTGCCCATACCATAACTTACCTTACCATTGGCCACTTGATCACAACTATGACATCAATGCTTCTATCACCACATGACGCCACACACATTGTGCCATCTGTCCTGAACAGTGAAAACCGGGATTCATCCGTGAAAAATTACCTCCCAACATGCCAGGGCAGCCATGGATGTGGCGTTTGCCCACTCCAATCGGTTCGCGACAGACTGCAGTCAGGTGGAGAACCCAATGAGGACGATGAGCATGCACATGAGCTTCGCTGAGATGGTTTCTGAGATAGTTTGTGCAGAAATTATTTGGTTATGCAAACCGATTATTGCAGCAGCTGTCCGGGTGGCTGCTCTCAGACTATCATGGAGGTGAACATGCTGGATGTGGAGGTCCTGGGCTGCTGTGGTTACACGTGGTCAGTGGTTGTGAGGCCGGTTGGATGTACTGCAAATTCTCTGAAATGCCTTTGGAGATGGCTTATGGTAGAGAAATGAACATTCAATCCAGGGGCAACAAGTCTGGTGGACATTCCTGTAGTCAACATACTAATTGCACACTTCCTCAAAACTTGCAACATCGGTGTGATTAAACTGCACAGTGGCCTTTTATTGTGGCCAGTCTAAGGCACACCTGTGCAATATTCATGCCATCTAATCACCATCTTGATATGCCACACCCGTGAGATGGGATGGATTATCTCGGCAAAGGAGAAGTGCTCTCTAGCACAGTTTTACACAGATTTGTGAACAATATTTGAGAGAAAGGGTCTTTTGTGTATAGAAAATGTTTTAGATCTTTGAGTTCAGCTCATGAAAAATGGGAGCAAAAAGAAAAGTGATGCATTTATATTTTTGTTCTGTGTATGTTCATGAGCTAAGGGTAATGACCGAACAATATGACGGAAAATATAAACAGCTGAAATGAGTTTTCTCCAATCCCGAGTGTGGCTGGCTACAATCTTAAGGGCCTGATCAAGAGCGCAGACATCTAAGAATAGCTCCATGTTGAGAGGAACCAGTTGAAAATGATGGCCCACAAGTTGGACCTGATAAAATCAACAGGACTGACAGATGGAATTTTCCATTTTAAATGAGAGTCAGTAGAATCGCATGTAAATCAGACAGCTGGTGCTAACAGCACACCCACCTAGTAGCCATGTGAGGCATGAGCAGAGATGAGCAGAGAACTGGCAGACCCCAGCGGCACAAATGGCAGAAAATACCCCAGCTTTCAATGTGTGTCAATAAGTCAATCAATATAAGCGAGTATAATTTTGGCAAAGTAAATGCCAAGTGGAGTGAGATAAATTGGGAGAAAATATTTCTGTCAATTTGTATCTAGATATTATTAACTTTGTCTTGAATTTCTGCAGTTCACAGTATGATGAGGTGCTTTTTAGGATCTCAGCCTACTTTACTTTGTCAGAGAGGTTCTAGTTTTCACTTAATTAGACTTCAACAGTTCTTTACTGTAATTCATTCAACAGTTCTTGGTGTCTTTGGGCCTGAGTGTGGTCAGTACAGTCAAGAAGGTTAGCAAGAAGTTTTGGCATTTTCTCCCCACCTGCGAGGGGGTTTCTCCAGGTATTCTGCTCCCTCTTGCATACCAAAAACATTTAGTTAGGCTGCATGTTTTGACCTATGCTACTCTAAATGAATGCTGTGTGTGCCCCATGATGGTCTGACAACTTGTCCAGTTTAGATTCTTTCAAACATCTTTTGACCTGATTGCAGTTTGATTCATCATATTTTGTAAATATCATATCAAAAACATGAAATTGAAATGAGGTTTTGTTTTTTTTTTGTTTTTTTTTAATCTTCTTGTGTTCTTGCTTCTATTTGATCAGAAAAATTGACTTTTGTTCAGGAACGAATGCTTGGACAGTGGTAAAGGTCATTTAGATTCTAGGCAGGTGTTTCTTTTGCTCCTCTTTTAGTACAAAGCTAGAAAAGATGCAACATTTTACAAATTAAATTACATCTAATTATTTTGCTATTAGTTTCATTATTTAAATGTTTTAAATGCTTAGCACCATGCTCCCTGCCCCTTCAGTTTCATGGTGTAGAGTTTTGTTTTGTTTTGTTTTTTATGAGTCACATAACCTTTCCTTATTTGCCAACTGTCACATTTAAGGTCCTACTGCATTAGAAAGAAAAAAAAAGAAAACCTGAGAGGCACAAACAGACCTCCAGATGAAGCTTCTCACCAAGATCAGAAGCCTTGGTTTCAAGGAGCATTTTCCTCTACTCTCAGCCTCCAACCCGACAGAGAAAAGTTGATTTAAATCCTCCATCCGCTTTCATTGTCTAGCCCATCACTAACACTTAACACTGTGTCCATTGTTCCTCATAAAGCCACTGCAGGAAACATGAAACCTAGAAATGGATCCACCATAAAAGCACAAATGAAATCAGAGAATTCCATTCAGTAAATAAGCCTGCATGTTTATAAAAAAAAAAAAAAAAAAACAAATATGAACAAAATTAGAGATGCCATTTTCAATTGTTAGTCAGAAAAAAAGGTCAAAAGGCAAAAATTTTCCTTTACTTGTGAGTAGTTTTGCACCTGGATAAGAAAATGGGAAATGGGAAGATTGATAAGGTGATTTATTATAGAAAATAAGCTGTTATACACAATTTGGAAGGAAAAGCACAGCGATAAGGAAGCGAGTCGAGTCTTGACACATGTAAATGACATATAATGGAGCAGATGACATCCGAGATGGATGGAGTGAGAGAGAGAGAGAGAGTGCTTTAAATCCAGGAGGGATTGACAATGAGGTGTGGGCAGGCACATTTTAAACAATAAGGGTGGAGCGAATATACAATCAACAGGATGAACAAAACCAGACAGTAGGACACCCAACAGCAAAATTAAAGTCTAGATAAATAATAACCAGTGTAAATTGGCAGAATGGATTCAAGGTGATTATTCAGTATCGTTTAGAACATCTTGGGGAGGGACAGCTCCTGCAGACTCTTGTGATCTGATAACTTGTCGCTGCAGCTTGGTTGTTTAATTTTCATCTTTATACTCCTTTATTAAAATCCAAAGACACTTTTTAATTTCTTGTACTCCACTGAGACCTTCAGGTAAATTCCACCACAAATCCAATTAAGAAACTACAGGATCTTAATTTACTTAAGACTAAATACTTGGATTGGCTGAAAAAAATGTTTTGTTGTGAGTGTAAAGTCTTACTTCCCTTTGAATGTTAATTTTTCTGCATGTGTACTTAAATGGTATGCCTCCTCACACACAAACAAGAATCCAACTTTTCCTCTCAACATTCTCCACTGCAGTTTCCATAAGCTGTTTGCATTGTGTTCTTTCCTTCCTGAACATATATTGAATTGTGGTCTTTCTCAATGCAGGGTCATTATGTCCACATCCATTTTTCATTTGCATATAGAGAGTCTACCAAAAAGTCGCAACAGCATGCTTGATGTAAACACAGCACACTAGAAACTGAATTATTCTTACCTCCTCTTTGGTTTGCCTTGTTTATGTCTTCCAAAATGGGACACACACACACACACACACACACACACACACACACATGCACACACACACAGCGTATAGACTACACTCAGAATTTTGATCTCCCACAGGACAAGGTGAGTGGGAATTATCCACAGGACCATCCCAGAATCCTTCAGGATGACACCAATGGCCAGTGGAGCTTCAATAATTGTGTATTTTCTATACTTGTGTGTAGAAGTATGTGTTCTGGTATACCTGTCCTTTAAATGTAACACTGCATTAAAATCCGCCTCACAAAGCACATTTTAAAATTCAGACTCATCTATATAACAAACAGTACAGACATCCAGTTAGACTGCAACTCTGCAGGTCAGGGGGGCTTTTTAAAATACATAACCCCTCTCTATCTCTCTCTCTCTCTTCACTCTGGATGTTACTGGGGGACATGTGAAGGTTGACCCATGTTTCTTCCATCCTCCACTCTGTCCACTGCAGGAACAGCAGGGTCAGGGTCACTAGGCTATAACCCAGAGAAACCATTTTAAAAAATGATAAATGTGGGTTTGGAATCTGCCTTGAAACTGTTTGTTTGTTTCAGAGTTAAAACTTCTACAACTAATAAACTATATACTATACTATACTATACTATACTATACTATACTATACTATACTATACTACATACTATTCTACCAATACTCGGTTTTTAAGGATTACAGTAATTCCTTCCAATAGGTAGAAACACATTACAAATGTGACATGGTTCTTTGATTAAATCTGAACAGAACATCAAGCCATTGGCAAGGTGGCTTCAGGACACACACACACACACACACACACATACACACATAAAGAATTTATAATTCTTATAATTTTCATTAGTATTAAATCTCGTAGTACCCCTTTTAAAAACAAAAAGGTACAAAGATAAAATCAAAATGTATTATTAATCCTTGTGAATTGGAAGTCGGCTCTAAACAAAATGGGAAAATAATAACAAATAAATGCTAAATAATTTATCATGGCCCTCCAAGGGATATGTGTGAATATTTGGTTGGGGTTGCAGCCTTTCATCAATTCAATTTTTTTTCCTGTAAAAGCAGATTTATAATTGTGCAGACCCACTTATGTAGCATTTGAAATATGCACTGGTTTGTCTGCCTTTTAATGTACAGCAGAACTCTATGCAAATGCCATGAACTATAGTTTTTTGTGTTATTTCTTTTTATTTATTTATTTTGCTATGAACTCAGTTTTTTCCTTTGTTGTTTGCCTCTTAGACAATGAAACATATGTTTGTCAACATGAATGAAACATTCCACATTAACAGACATATCCTGTCCTAATGTACTCTACATCCGTGCAAGAGGATCGAGAGAATTCTATGTAGCCTCTTACACACAAAAGATGGGAAAGTAGCATTAAAATAAAAAGTGTTTTCTTCCTATTTTTTTCTTTTTTTTGAAAGTGCACTATCCTGTTCTTTTGTAGGGGAAAAATATGGTTGTTTATAAAAAATGCTAGGAAAAACCACATTTGCACAAGAAAAGAAGGTGTTGAAATGAGTTGTGGCCTCTAAAATGTACACCAGCAACACCAGATCAATACTAAGTTCCTTAAAGCTCAGGATTTTGTCAGCCTGTCTTGATTGACAGGCCTCTACAGCCCGGCCATGGACATCAGGGTCCCCCTCTTGAAGAAAGGGAACCAGAGGGTGTGTTGCAACTACAGGGTTCTCACACTCCTCTGCCCACGTATTGAGATCTTTTCTGGGGTTCTCAAGGGTCTGTCTGATTCAGGAGGAGCAGTGTGGTTTCCGTCCTGGCCATGGACCAGGATCAGGAATAGCCTGAAGGGAGCACAGTGATTCCTCTGCATCAATAGGAGCCAGATGAGGGGGTTCGGTATCTGATAGCTCCTGAGCCCCTCTTTGAGTAGGTTTTCTGAGCACATCCCACTGAAAGGAAGACCCAGGGAAGACCCAAGAGGCTGGAAAGACTGTGTCTCCCACTTGACCTGAGAGATCCCCCCCGGAACGACTTGACCAAGGGAAGTCTGGGCTTCTCTACTTAGGTTACTGCCTCCTGCAGACTCAATGTGGATAAGCGACGAGAGGAATGGACAAAATATTTTAAAAGACATTAAACATAACATCATTCATTTATTAATTCACAGAACTGTCTGGGATATAAGTTGTATTGAATGTAAATACATAGATTGCATGGAAGTTGTGGGGCTTTGATCAGAGGTCTCTGGACTGGTAAAGTGGACTGAAGCAGCAATCTGATACTGAAACACACACATTTTTCAACAGCCATTCGAACTAGGAGAAAGATGTTACATGTGGAGTAAAGATGTTTTTTGTTCCTTAAGCATTTACTGTGTTTAGTTTTCTGTTTAGTATGACAGATGCTACATGTTAAAAAATGTTCTGTGCTTGTTTTTCATGCTGTGTTTGTGACAAGTGCATGCTCTCCGTCTACCATTTCAATGTGTATGTTCAGGCTTCTGTATAACCTGAGCTCTGTTTTGTTTTCTGTCATGTTTCTTATATGAAACAGAATGTGTGATGAAGGGAAAGAAGGGGGGGGGCCTTGCTTCCTGTAATTGTTCTCCCTGAGGGGCGTTAAGTTGATCTGTTATGAAAAGCTGCATAAGAAAAGGTGGGAGCATCTTTCTGTTTTCCACAACAACAACCCACCTTCCAAAGGCCTCTACGCTGTGAAAAGACAAAGCGTGCAATAATTACACGGTCGAAACACAATGCAACGGCGGTTCTGGTGCACAGAGGCCTGAGCTGTAGCTATCACTGTGGCAGATAAATTCAACCCACAATTATTCATCCAGGGACTATGGCGTGTATATTAATGAGTTTGATAACCTAGCACTTTGCACCATGTGCTAGCTCAGCTTTGTCACCATACACCGTTATTTGTCTTTGACTCTGTGCCTAACTAAAGGAAAAAAAATAATAGTGGGGTGGTGGTCATCAGTAGGTAGACGTGTTTATGTCACTGTGCACCTTATTATGAGGTCGCCACCTCACAGAGGAGGTAGCATATCTATGGTGCCATAGCAACATTTGTGCAGAGGTGTGTACTCTGTAGTTACAAACAGTGAGAATTTTTGAGTAAAATAAAGAGGTTAGGAGTTGGAACCTTAAATAAAGACTCCGTTCATGTGGATTTGTCCTTTTTCAGTCTGATTATCTGGCTTTTCTCTTCAATATGCATCTGTGAAATGCAACAATCTCAACATGAAACTCTGAGAAGATGCTCCTCACTTGTAGTGTGATGTCTGAGCAGATTTAATAAAGTCAAGGAAGTGATAACACAGATTTTGCTCATCCCAGTTTTAGAATTACTAGCTGAATTACATATTTTAAGAGGAATTAAGAAGAAGGGAATAATTTTGAAATTTCAACTGAGACTGACGTGACTCACATGGAAAAAAAAAACGACACTCACTGATCTAGAATGAACAATACTTGATATGAATTATCTACTTTCATGTGGGGAAAAAAGTGTGAATTTGTCTGAATTGTTTAAATCGGTGGCTGAGAGTGGACTTTATGGTCAAATTAATAGTAATGATTGATATAAAAACAGGATTACTATTATTATCGTTGTTGTTACGTTGTTGAATCACTGGTCTGGAAATATGTTGGGGTGGGAAGTATGTGTGAGTGAGGACTGGGGGGGGCTACTGGTGTGAAAATATTTCTCTCCCATGATTGCCACCATCAATGAAGAGAAAACCTTACTAGATGGTAGACAGAGAGGCAAAATTACAAAAACAAGGCAGTGTGTGTATGTGTGTGTGTGTGTGTGTGTGTGTGTGTGTGTGTGTGTGTGTGTGTGTGCGTGTTAGAGAGGTTGTTGGTCCAGTTGCTCTGACCAGATAAACCTAACCTAACCCTGCCTCTGATCTGACCTCAATAACGTTTTAATTCCTGAGAGGCTTTATCTGACAAACGTATCACACAAACACATTAGAGCAAACAGTGGGCAAATATAAAAATAATTCTATTAAAATCTGGTCAGGCATAAAGTAACCAGTTGCTAATGGATGAGATAGATTATTTCCTTATGAGGACAGCATTTGTGCCACCTGAATCAACACGCATGCACACATATGCAACCACACACAGACACACACCTCCTGTCAAACTCACACCATTTAAAACAGTAAAGTGCAGTCTCGTCAGAGTGGCAGGAAGACATCCTGAATAAAATGGAGCGGTATTAATATTAATACCAGTAAAGTGCCTTTATAATCAGAGAGTGGTCTGTCAGCTGGGACAAGTGGGGCTGCTTCCATGTTACACACAGCAAAGTGTTGCTGACTGAGAGCTCCACACACATAAATGGTGCCCACACACACACACACACACATAAAACACCAGCACACTCTGATGGCGCTCATGTCTCGATGTACACAGTCGCATAAATGTAAACACAGGTTCATGGACAAGTTAACACGCAAGCATCACAGAGATCAACGGTCATTCACGTGTCTGTCTGTTTGTTTGTTTGTTTGACTGTTTGTTTAGATAATGAATTTTATATATTGCACATGTATGCTGGGGAATATTTTTACAGATTCACAAATCCAGAACAACTGTTTTGGAAATTTACATGGGAGCAGTTGCAGAGTCACAGACACAGATCGTATGAATGAGCACATACTTGACAATTGTGATCACACTACCTTCAAATTTATTCCCAAAAATCCCAAAAACACAATACACATAACATCAGAAATAATGTGCAGAATCGAGCAACTCATGGCAACTTCATTACTGTGCACATACCTTTCACAGAAGGGACCAGGCCTGTCTCTCTGGTTGTAAATATAACCGTTTCCATGCTTGTGTGCATAAACCAGTGAGAAGCCACTGTGAGGATTCCCAGACGGCCCTCAGCATTATCAGACTGGAACAGGAAGCGTGTCAGGTCTTCCTAGGAGACATTTTATTGGAGGTCGTCTCTGTCAAATAAGCCTTCTTTGCATATTGTAGTGGAAAAAATTCATTATGATACTATGATACTTGATGATACTTGATACTTAACCCTAACCCTAACCGCGTGCTTGATGTATGATACTATGATAAAGAAGTATCATACAACTGAAAACCATAATGTGAAAAGAAAAGATCCAGTCTATTTCAGCGCGCAATCAGTACATTAGAGTGTACTTTGCTTCAGCATTATTACTACAGTATTCATGAATCAGCTCGTCCATAGATGTATTCTATGCAATCGTTTGGCCTTGCGTGATCACCTGTGAGGCATCCATTTTGCTGTGGTGCAATTTGAGCACAGAACGTAAAAAGTAGTCGTTTAGGAGGCCTCAAAGAGGAGGCGAACATCAGCTGCGATGTCTCTTCAGGAGGCTGTAAATATTCTATTAGCCTGTCTGTCACTGACCAGGAGTGAGAAATCATAATGAAGCATGAAGGAAAGCTCATTCTCTATTCATATGACAACAGTAACCTCTTTCACAAGCACTCTCAAATATTTATTAGAACTGAAAAATCATTCAATAGTGTTGGTGCTAATGTAAAACAGACCTAAAAAGCACGACTAAAAGGAAGCACACAAGGTTGCTTTCTAATAATCATAATATCTGGATTGGATGTGGTGGAAGCATTCTGGTTGGCTGTTTTTTTATGGCTTGTTATTAAATCCTGGCAAAACAATTATAAATCTTATATTTTTATTTGGTTTACAACACACAACTGAATTAAAGGCCCCCAGGCTGACCTTGCTACAGTGATTAAAGCCTGGAAATTATGATGCATAAACTATTAGATGAAACCTATAATCAGATTCATAAATTTCCTGCTTTTCTACACTCAAAGATTCTCTGACAATGACAGGTGCGCCAACATAACCAAGTGAAGCAGAATCAGCCAAGAAAGCATGCCTTTGTTATAGGATTTGTATCCATAGTGATGCTGGAATATGTGAATCCTCTGAAACTCTGGTCTATGTGGGATGATAACCAGTGCTGCAAAGCTGCCCTTCCTGTGGGCCAATTTGACTAACGTCCCTCAATGGTACACACTGAAAGTCAATCAATACCCCCCACAAAACCAAAGATCACCTCAGTTTACCTAAAATTCTAACCTGGCTAATGTAGGCTCTCTCGAACCTCTGTGGCACACCAGAAGTTGTGTATCTGGAGGTTACCAAATGTAAACCGAGCACTTCGTTCTCACATGTAAAAACAAAAATGAATTTGTATTCTTCGGATATCTTGAAGTTGAATTTTTAAATGTTTCTACAATGTCATGCGAGAGCAGATGGCATTAAAAGAGGAGCAAAGCACCATGTTCTGGCAGTAAGGAGAACCTGGTAAACACACACACATTTTGCTAACATAGTAATAACCACAATAGTAATAATTTTTGAGTGCACACAGAAAGAGAAAGGAAAGTGATTTATTTTTTTATTTATGAAATATAACACAGTAACACAAAGAGTGAACTTTAATCTATCATAAGTTGTGGACAAAGAGACCGCCCCAGTTGGAAAAATATCTTGACTTGTCTTGTTGGAATGTTGAGCCTCTGACAGCTGGAGTGCTCAGGGGGCCTCTATGATCTGATATCTTTTTAATTAATGATATCCATTCAGCCACTTGAAGAAAGAAAATAAAGGGGAAAGAGAGGAAAAGAGGGAAAGACTTAAGTTTTGACAGTTCTAATTAATGTGCATGGAAGCAAAAAAAGAGCAAAAAAAGTGAAGTCATCTTCTTTTGAAGGATTCATTAAGTAGACCAGTCCATCTTAAAGACATCAAACCCTCCTCTTGCCTCCTCTTCACCACTGTTTCTCAAGCAGGTATTTTTTTAAATCTAAGACTGATTGTAGGAAGCGAGGAAAGGTGGAGTTGAAAAGAAGAAAGAGATAAAAGGATAGAGATAGTGAAATTAGCTGAGGACTGGAGAAAATTTCAAGGAGAAAAGAGGAAGAGATGGAAGAGGTGGGGTGGTGAGAGACAGAATCTAGTTATACTCTTTGCTGGGCAGTAAGCTTTTTTTTTTTCAGTGCAAACATATGAACCTCAAAATTAAACAAATGCATCTGCATTACTACACTATTTACACACTAAGACTAGTAAAATGAAGCAATACTAACTATATTTAAGATGAGAATGGGATCAAATTACAACTCAAACAGTGGATTAAGTATTAAAATGAATCATTTGATGTTGATGTGTTATTAATCAGTGAGTTGTTCATTAATTTACAAGTATGTTGGGTGTGAAATCTTTTGATACTAATTGATTCTTACTACAAACCAATAGCGGTGTTTGAGCATTACTAATCATATTTCTATTGTACCCTGAATAAAGTCTAAAGTCAGACGTGTTAATTGTTCAGGTGTAATTAATAATCTACTGTACTCCTGACACCAATAACGTTGGCCTTGATCAAAAACCAATTAATTTCCTCTGATTTCTGAAAAAACCTGTCTTTCTAAGGAATCAGAGGACCTATTTTTGTCATTTCATCTTTGATCGTACCACTGGCCAACATGACGAGAGACATATGTCTTTAACTTCCTGTTGAGAGGATAGGAATGTCAGCTGGGAAAGCATTATTGCAAACTATATCACTGTAACTGAACAGGAGGTTAAGAAAGAGTTGTCTAAATTTAAATACATGTTTAATATGATGTTAAAAGGGATAAAAATCTTAATTCACCATGCTTTGCCTCTTTTGATTTGTGGTTAGTTGTTTAAACAATCGTCCTTGAAGACTTTAAAGTACTTTGCGTTTCTTAAAATACTTCCCCACAGATGCTTGTCTCTTGACACGACTTGCCTATTAAAGCCATGAGAAGACCAGGGTGTCCTGGTCGTGACCAGGTTTGTGGATAACGACCTTTGTCTGTATTAGAAGAGAGACAGTTGTGAAGTTTTGCGAGTGTCATGATTGATTCCTTCCAACTTCCTTTGTCTTTCCAGACTACATTTTCAGAGTCAATCACCACAGGAGAGTGATTTATTGGCACTGCTGGTATTTCTGCAGCACGCGGCCACCCCACCACCACCACCACCTAGTCTATCCATTCCTCTGTCTAATACCCTCAATTAATGCATCAAGGCAAGCTCTGGGTTATCATTCCTCCTCTATCCTCCTCTCCTGCACTCTGATGTCCCTCCATCCCTCTTCATCATTCTCAATTAAAGGGAGCTGCATGGGTAGCTCTTATCTGTTCTTATGAATATGTAAACCTTTCTTATCCTTTCATCAAGCCAAAGGTAAAATGCTTTACGAGGCTCCATGGCCTGCATAGAGTGTTTTGGGCATTTGAAGAAGTGAGTTAGACATTGGGAGAAGCTTTTATTTATGAGTTATATTTTGAGGTTATACAGTTACATTTGATTTTTGGAGAATCTTTATTAGGTAGCATTTGCTCTGTAGCGTTTTAAACTGTTGTTCTTTTTGTTTTTGCTGTAAATTGCAAAAATAAAAATATTTCTGCGAAGGATAAAATTTCCAGCATTTAGCAAGAGTATCTCACTGCCCATCTTTTAAGTGGCAGAAATGTTATGATGTGTGAAACCTGAAGTATAAAGATTATGTGGAGTCTTTCAAATAAAGCCCAAAAAAAGATGTGGGGACAGGTTTAGTTTCAAGCACAGTGATTTGATCTGCTGCCATTGTACACAGCTTATGAAAAGCCTTCACATAAAAGCAGATAAAAACAGAGCATATCATTTTTTTTTCTACTTGTGGGAGTTAAAGGGAAGCATTAAGTGTTAGATCATTAGTTAGTTCTTTTCTTGCGCCACATCAGAGGTTCTATGTGAAAGACTATAAAGTAAAGCGTATAAAAACGGACATTTCCTTTTCACTAAAGAAAGCCAAGCTGTAATGGACCTGAGGACTTTTAACCGTGACAAACATCGCCATCTACAGGATATTTCTGGAACTTGTAATCACATTTTCTTTTTTTTTTGATGGCGAGAGACACGACACAAGAACTGAAAGAAAATTTAGGAAACAATGAAAAAGCATATACGTAATTAAAAGTGGGAAAATGACAATAAAAATTATGTAACAGAAGAACATCCCTCTTATTTAAGAAATTCAATTGTGTTGAAAAAGAATGTTATATGTACACCATGTGTGTAAAAACAAAGTGAACTGTACTTTAGCATCATCACATTTTTGTAGTTAACCTTGACACCTGACTAAACCCTGATGCCCCCGTCTGTCTGATCGCTTTGTCTTATTATCCCACAGAGCGAACAGAAGACTGTTCCATGTCAGAGAGAATCAATGGTGGAGAATACATGGAGAGAGCCTGCGGGCTCAGTGTCACTCACATCTGCAGAGGTGTCAGAGAGTTTGACATATGTGTGATATGAACGTGACACACAAATACACACAAAGCCCGCATTTCATAGCCTAGGGCCCACTGTTGGCTACTCCCTCATTTCACACACATTAGTGTTGTAGCCTGAGGCAGCCAGAGCCAGAGCTCCTTGTTTCATCGCCCCCCCGCACACACACACACACACACACACACACACACACACACACACACACAACACATCAGAACATGCAGACTTTAATGAGCAGCACACGCATATGCAAGAACATGTTTGTATATTTGTTTGGAATATAGGCTAGCATATTTTCTCTGAATCACAATAATGACTTATGATTCCATCAGTGCAGATATGCACAGATCATTATGGATAAACACGTGTGTTGTTTACCATCCAAACCCCAAGTTTCACTTATGAAGCTGATCTAATTCACTTGCTTTTAATGGAAATTGTGAAATACCATATGATGATTCAATTTAAAGCTAGTAAAGATCTGTAAAGGGCCCATCGTTTCATTTTTATGGCTTTGCGGTCATGGTACAATTGTTTCCATGGAGTTCCTATTTTAACAATGCAACTCACACAGCCTCATAAGCAAAGCCTGTGTATAAAGGTGGGAAGGGGAGGCGAGGAGACCCGTTCAGTTGTTGCATGTGTAGTAACAGTCTTGTCGTAAAAAGATAAAAATGTCAAAACAAATGAGATGATCTTGTCTGCTGCAGAATTCAGTTATACCAGAAAAGAATGCAGAAGAAAAGTCAAGATAGCTAAAAAGAGATTATCCATGTAATAGCTAACTTGTGTCAAATAGGCTGGTTAGGCCAGTTAGTACAAATAGTTAGTTAAAATCATAAGCTAAGACGTAGCTAATTTATATCTAGACACACATCACTGTTTTAGTAAAACCAATGATGTTAACATCAGTGCTGTGGACCTAATAAATACATCCAGTATTTAAAGATTCATTATTTATAGTTTAGAAGGATGAGAAATACATTTTCTTTCTTGTGTTGCACTTAACAGTACATTTTTGGTAGTAATGGATTTTTCTTGGCAGAAATCTAAATGCTGACTCAAAGGAAAGTGAACAGACAAATGCGATAACAACATTTTTTTTTTCCCTTTTTAATCTAAACTTTACATAAATAAGCATAAAGCCCTAAACTAAGCTCTTGCTTTGATGGAAAAAATAATTGAAGCAACAGGTTGTACATACCGGTGTAAGCAGACTTTTGATTAAATATATACCAATATAGCTAACTATAACTATAGTGTTTTGTTAGTGTTTTGTTGTACATTTCCTGTACAAGGCAAAGCAGCAGGTGTGGGAGGAGTTCGGCGAGGCTATCGAGAAGGACTTTTGGACAGCTCCAAAAGGCCTTACATCTACATAGCTCGCTGGATCAGTTCACTTCAGAGTGTAGGGATGAGTCTAAGCAGCAGGGATGAGGATCAGCACCTCGAAATCTGAGGCCATGGTTCTCAGTAGCAAACATATGGATTGCCTACTCCAGGTGGGTGATGTGTCTCTCTCCCCAAGTTAAGGAGTTTAAGCATCTCCAGGTCTTGTTCATGAGTGCAGGAATGATGGAGCGCGAGGTCTCAACCACTGCAGCAAATCGTGATGAAGTGCGAGTTGAGCCAAAAGGCTCTCATTCTACCGGTCAGTCTTTGTTCCTATCCTCACCTGTGGTCATGAGCGATGGGTCATGACTGAAGGAACAAGGTCTTGGATACAAGTGGCTAGAATGGGTTTTCTCTGCAGGGTGGATGGAGCCTCCCTTAGAGAGAGGGTGAGAAGCTTAGTCATCCAGGAGAGACCAGGACCGTTGCTCCTGAGCATAGAAAGGAATCAGTTGAGATGGATTGGGCACCTGGTCAGGATGCCACCAGGGCATATATATATATATATGTATATATATATATCGCTTATTGAGGTGATGCCTGTTTAACAGGCTTTAAATGCTAAATGCTGTTGTGCAGTCATTATTATCTCATGTCCATTTAACGAGCCACCGCACTGCCGTATTGGTTGAACTTCGGGAGGGATCTATTTCATTTCCTCTACATACCCCTACCATCTGACTTTCTTTTCATTTTCAACTTCAAACCTTCTCTCTCGCTCTCTCTCTCTTTCTTTCTGTTACTCTTTCACTTTTTTGTGTCAGCATGTGTTTATTTTCAATGTTCGTGGTGCTTCCTGTTCCCAGGTGTCCTTCAATCATTCTGTAGTTTCAAAGCTCTTTTACAGCTCTAACTCTGACAACTTCTCATGTCACCCTGATATTAGCCTCCAGACTCTTTCTACATCGGGACTACTTCTGCTTTAAAATGTTCTCATAGTTTAGGAAGCATCTCCAGGATCACTGATATTGTTGCAAATGGCAAATTAATAAACTCTAATACCAGCCTGAAATATAAATCTTCAACAAGATGAATGATACCATAAGCGAAAGTAGGAGTAAAACATTTTTCTGTTCAACAGCAAGTTTTACTTTAAGGAAAGTAATAAAAATACATAAGTAAATAAACAAA
Source organism: Pao palembangensis (assembly GCA_015343265.1). Lineage (NCBI taxonomy): Eukaryota > Metazoa > Chordata > Actinopteri > Tetraodontiformes > Tetraodontidae > Pao > Pao palembangensis. The sequence goes on from CM027081.1 coordinate 2,340,765, forward strand.
TAGCCACCTAGAGTCATACAACTCAAGTAATTTTCTACATGGCTGCTTACATTGATGGCCTGAAGAACACCTAATGTGAATTTTACGTCTGTATTTCCTTTTAAGATCTAGCTAGCATGTTAGTTGGAGATTTTATTTTAGCGTCACAAATATCTTTGATATGTACTCCATTCTTCAAAACTGCAAATGATCTTCATCCTTTAAAAAAGAAAAAGAGTTGTTTGTCTGTGGTCAGATCTAGAGTCATTAATGGTTTGACCTGGTATGAATATAACCCACATAATTCTTTGGCTTTAAACTAAGCTCATGCCATCTTATAGCCTTATTAGACCATTCATTCAACTCTTGTCATCTGGCCTGTAACAGGAAAGCCCAGGCCTCCTGCCTGTGCACCACGTCTTCCATTCCTGCCTTTGAAAGCATCTTGAAATATCAAAGGCATATTTCACTTTTCTGCCAAATGACCATCTATAAAACAACAACACTCCATCCAAAGCTGTAATTGTTGATTCTAAATCACTGTGTGGATGAATTTGTGCAACCAGGATCAACCTGGGCGGAAGAAGGTCTACACAAAATGCTACACAAGGGACTATATTCTCTTCCTCCCTCTGTTTTACAGCCTATTGGAGAGTTTGCTATTATGCTACTGCTATTATGCTACAAGTCTTAAACATGTCATAAACACCTCTAATAGGGTCGGTGCTGTGTATCTAGGGGTCAGTGCCAGCAGCCAGAGGGAGAATCACTGCCTGATGTGATAAAATTTTCGACACCTGGAGCTTATGCACTTAGTGTCCTCAGTTTAAGCAAATCATATATCTTGTATTCCATAAAGTGTGAAATGGAAAGTATTGACTGTATGTCTCCTGGTAAATGTCAAATATTGACATTTACAATGACAATTATGAGAATGGAGGCACAGAAATTCCTTACAAGTGTCACGCTGTAATAACAAAGCCGTGGTTCAGGTTGCAGCGGAAACACAGTCACGTGGAATAAAGATTGGCTCAACGGTTCCGACACCAATGGAATCTGGTTTTCTTTTTTAGTGTATTCATCAACACGTTGTGATGCCAGATTTCTAACAATAGCTGTTACTGTGCACTTCGTGTGTTTCTGTGTGTCTGGACATAAATCCAAGTGTCCAGCTAGTGCGTCAGCATGCCTGACTCATTAGGACACATTAATGCTGATTTTACCGGGGCTAATGCCAGTGTCTCCATTTTATTGCAAATGAGGAAGGACATGCCAATGACTGCAATCGCACACACAAACACACACACACATGCACACACTCCTAGAGGAAAGGCTTCTTTGAAAAACATGGGAAAAAATAGTCCACACTGAAAAAAGATATCGTGTCTCAATGTGTGTGTGTGTGTGTGTGTGTGTGTGTGTGTGTGTGTGTGTGTGTTCCCCCTTTTTTCATCTGTAGATAACAGAATTGCAGTGTGACAAACTCAAAATGCCTCCGCTTTCAGCCCAGGCCACTTTAATTGCATTAATTTATTCTGACAATTGCACAACAGCAAAAGAAAAGTCAGGGGAGTGGGAGCGTGCCTCACTTTCACTGTGTCTGTCTGCTTGATATAAGACTGCTCTGTCATTTCTCAGCAATGATTACATTAGGAACAGGAGTTGCGTTGGGTTGTAATCAATCATTACCCTCTCTCCCATGCCCCCCAATATCACCCAAACCATATTTTCTCTCTTGAGACCTGTTTTTTTAAAATGAAGTACACTTGTCTATAAAGCCAGAAATATACATTCCTCAATACATTTCTATAGCTCTCTCTTTCTTGCATGTGTATGTGTGTGTGTGTGTGTGAGAGAGAGAGAGAGACAGAGGAACAGAGAGAAACTGTGAAAGAAAAAGATGAAAGAAGTATGATGAATAAACATATCATAGCTGAAAATGTAACGATAAAAAGAGGAAGAATTAAGGTAAAGAGAAGCTTTTTTTCTGATATATCACTTATATCCTTCTTAACATCATAAAGTCTTTTTTAATTCAACACTTTTGCATCTACCAGCACAGCACATCTACACACATTTTTTGAAGTATGACAAGTGTGATTAGGCTTTCTTTCTTTCTTTCTTTCTTTCTTTCTTTCTTTCCATATTCTTGTAAAAGTCCAATAAGTCCATTATAAACCAATCAGAACAAAAATTTGTACTGTAGTTGTAACCACTTGTGATAATAAATCATTATAACGAGCAGACCCTTGTCTGGTGATGAAATGAATATTGTCCCTCTGTTTGGGATTTGCTACTTTTAAAATTCTCTTCTTGTTTTATAATCTGAGGCCAGGGACTGATGATACAAAAACATTTACTTTTCTTCCGTTTCACTGATAATTTTTTGAGACCCGTGGGTGAGTTTGGAGCAGAGTCAGTATAAACTGACTCATAAATGAACCTTTACTTTCTTTCTTTGCATAGAATAAGTAATTCAAAGTAGTGCAAAAATTCTATAACGAACAGAACAGTGAATTTACAATTAAATATGTGCACGTTTACAGGTTGTTCACATCTGAATTAAAGTCTTCCGCCAAGATTATATGGTCTATATTTTAAATTGGGATTTTATGATTCCCACTGCTCGTTAGTGTTTTGTCCTTGTTTACTATGTTGTAGTTTTCGATATATTCTTTTTTGTGGACATAATGTCACATCAGAACCAGTACCAGCCTGATCTTTGTGTCCGGGTCATTGCTGCTGCTGCTGCTGCTGCTCATGGATGTGATGGTCTGACAGGGGCCCATGGTGCTGTAAGCCGATTTGTCCCTTTATTTCCCTGTGCTCATGCCTTGTGATCACAGAGCCTTTATGCTCAGTTACACACTTTCACACACGCCTGTAAGCAAAAGCATAAAGGCCCTCCCAGAGGACAATCTGTTCTGAATCGCAGTACAGCCATTTCCCATTCTGTAGGTGGGGACCAGCCCCAGAAGAAATCAAATATTTATCATGTTGTATTAACCCCCACTGCTGCCCTGCAAACACATACACACAAACACACACACACACACTGAATTCATTATCCTATTAGGCCATAACTCAGTCACAGTGACCAGTGTCTGCATCTTTGATGTAGTGATAATGGTAATGTGTGTGTGTGTCATGTACGTGGAATGCATTTGTGTGTAAACCTCAAAGGATGCACCTAGAAACTCTCATTACTGGTTGCCTGCCTTTGTGTGGTCAGTTAACGCTCATGCAGAGAATGTTTTCGGTAAAACAAATCACATTTTGGTCATCTGTTGATCCCGTACTAGTGTCACTCTTCTGCAGCTCAGATTATTCTTCTTATCTGTGTGTTTTCCCTGCCTGGGAGAAGACACTACACAGCAAGAGTCCAGGAATGTAGCGTCGCTGTCTACAGACGTTGACTCTGATTTTAATTTGAGTAATAAATGTAAACAAAACAGATTTCTGTCTTCATTGAACTTTGTGGAGCTTCAGCAAAAGCTGTTTAATTATTGCAACATTAGTTGTCGTTAACTGACAATTGATATCTCACTGTTTTGGATCAACGAAACACCTATTAACACAGATCAGAAAGTGACCCAAGAAGAGTGCTGTCAAGACATGAGAAAAGAAATGAAATCCCACTCAAGGTGGTGCTATCGTTTCAAAATGCTCAATAAACTGGTTGTTATAGTGATCAGCAATCCAAACAAAAAGAATATAAATCTGGCATATATGTGTAGTTGGGTGTGTATGTAACATTCATCCCAATGACACCAATTTGTTTGTCTAGGCCTGTGACTTGTGAGCTGTTAAAGGACAGATTTATCCACACAAATATTTTGACTCTTTGACTTTGGAGATAACTTTAACTTTATGAGGTAATACTTCCTCTTTTTATATTAGGTGAATATTGCACTTAAAAGTACAGCAATTAATTATTTGTACTTGCTCAATAAACATGACTCTATAGATCACATAAATCACCCAAACAAAAACACACTTCACACTGTTAATCTCACATATTCCACCATAAAGCAGCACCTATAAAAAGACCATTTTACACCAAATGCACAGTGCTGAATACTTTAAGTAAATGTAATAAATGTGGCAAGCACAGTGTATAAATCTCACATGCTGTATGTTGTTAATTTGATACATTAGGCGATATTTTGTTATAAATAATTGTTTATTGGGCAGATCCTTCTGTACTAAGCCTAATGGAGACATAGTTAGCAAGTTTTACGGGTGGTACCGATCTGCACACAACTTTGCAGCATCAGGGACATTTTTTAAAGATGAGATTAGTGCATCTAATCAGTTAAAATAGCTGATCATTAAAAGGTCATTAAATTTGTATTTTAATGTAATGCTGTGGGCGGTTTTAAACAGATAATAACTAATTTAATATCCCAATTTTTTCTTATTAGAATTATTTTTACAGAGACGCCACTCTTGAATTCTGATTTTGTTTTTATCTGATTATTATATGCTTTATTGTACATATTAGAACAAATGAAGAAACTTTATTTCCACTGAAATAACCACATAAACTTAATACGTGACCTTATTTTCAAAGTCATAAAAGCTGTGTAGTCTGTGTATGAGCTTATTTCTCCTCGTGAGCAGGTGTCGTCCTGTGAGTGTAAGCGGAGTGAATGCACAACTATGATAATAGCTCCAGTCAAAGACTAGAATGGGACTATATAAATACTGTCTGTGTAGACTTTACATGCTCTTAAATGACCTTTACTTTCTTTGTCTGCATAGAATAAAAATGGTTCAGGTAGTACTAAAATTCTAGACTGTACTGAACTTTTTAAGTTTTAAGTCAGTTTTGAACATGCAAAACTAAATAAAATCTGCAAACCTTGATTTTTGGAACACAGTTGCAATTTAAAATGATAAAAAAAAAAGGTATCCATCATGTACTGCACAAAATACAGAAAACATCCACTATTATAATTTGATTTTTAAAAAATGATCAAAAATGATGGATTACTGAATTAAGGAGTGAGTTACTGATTTAAGTTCTGGTAAAGCTTTGGTTTCAGTTGCTGCATAATGTGGGTGAAAAAAGACTATGGAGACTATGTACGTGTATGTTTACTCTTACGTGCGTGTTCAGAAAAATGAATGAATCACACCTCACTTCACATACCTGTATTAGACCAACCAACAATGGCCAAAACCACAGTCCAGCACAGCCCGTGCTCCTCCAGTCGCGACATAATGACTCCATTCATACATTTGATATGACCCGGGTAGATCATGAAGACGCATTATTTCTTACTCCTAAACTGAAAGCATTATTATGCTGCATTGTTTCTGTCATAGCTGTGTTGCTGTGGAGGTCACCAGGTGACCCACTTGGCTGGAAGAAGTGTTGGGAGAATCACAGCGGAGAGAAGTAAGGAAATCAGGATCAACGAACACAATAAGGCAACAACTCCAGAGAAAATAACCTCTGTGTGTGTGTGAGTGTGTGTGTGTGTGTGTGTGTGTATGTTATATATTTTAAAGAAAGAAACACAGCAATACATATAACCACAAGCTGTCATTCTGTTTGTTTACCCCTGTGCTAAAATAGAGGACATACATTGTCCACAAAAAAAAGAAAAAAACACAGGGAGCTGTGTGTAATCTTACTTGCCCTTGGGTGTGTGCTGGTCACTCAGGGAGTGTGCTGGAGGAGTCACAGTGTTCAGACGAATCACATCAATTTGCCACGGAAACAATATTCCCCCACCTCGTTTTCTTCCATTCTTTGGTTATCCTACTTCTTTCTCTACTGTTTCTGTACCTTCAGTCCATCATCACATAATGTGAGGACCACATTCCAAGCCTGATGACCCCACCCCCACCTTTTCCCGACACAGCTACACTGGAGTCAGGACACCTCTTTGTATAGATTTATTTTTCCCCTCATCTGCACTCATTTAATATTGAATGAAAAATTGAATTTATTACTCAGTATATGTACTTTTTATAACTTATTTGTCTGTTTATCAAATGCATGCTTCTTTTTTCCTCTCAAATGCCAACATTTCATGAATTTTGAGGTTTATTTATTATTTATTTAAAACATATATTTAAATTATTAATATTGTAAGCTTCAACACACACACACACACACACATCATCATCATCATCATCATCATCATCATCATCATTAGTCTCCACAGAACTAATGGGAAAAGTAAAATCTAATTCTCTTCTCGTGTCTTCTCTCCGGCTCCCCTCTCGTCAAAATGTCACTACTCCCACCGTGGTAAACATTGAAACGCAAACTAACAGTATGACGGTAAACAATAACGTTAGGTATATTACAGATCAGTTGTTCTACCAGCGGTGACTAACTCACAACATTTAAATGTGTTCTTTCACAGTTGCACTGAGCACTTGCAGTAATTTCACATAACCTTTTTCCTCTTACTTTTTAACCTCTATTTTTGCTCTTCTTATGTTAGATTAGAGCTTGAGACCAAGAATGACATTGCAGTGATTGCCCTGGGTTTTGTGCATATGACAAAGAAAAACTTTAGGAGTAATTTAGAAATTTTTTTATTTGCTTATAATTGCTGACATTGACAATCCAAGATGGGAAGGGGAATCAGCTAATCTTCATACGCTGAAATAGCTAAACACCAAAAAATAACCTTTTTTACTATGGCGTTATTTGTTTTTTAAGCATAATGAGTCTTTACTGATAGACTGATAGATGGAATGCCACCTTTCTCTTGGGAAGTAGTCTAGCTGAGTGTGGGAGGCTGAGTTGGCAGCTAGATATAGTGTAATCGGCCTACGCCTCAGTTTAGACTCTTGAACCAATCTCCTTGAAGGACTGGACACTTTTTCTGAAATTGCATCAGGAAAGGTAAGGGCAGATGTTGGCTTATTATTGACTGACTGTCTACCAGTAGATTACCTTGATGATAAATGGGAGGAATGCTTTCCTGTGCCTTTGTGTCAGAAAAAAGATGGTGATATGGTGATTGTTGTTCATATTCCCAAGCAGCTGTTCAGAGTATCCGGGCATTTGGTCTAGAGTTGGAAAGTTACCCCCAGGTATTTGTTTCTCTCTCTCTCTCTCTCTCTCTCTCTCTCTCTCTCTCTCTCTCTCTCTCTCTCTCTCTTTCTGCCTGTCTCCTCTTCTTCCTCCTTTACCCAACCGGCTTTCCTTGGATGTTTCCTCCTTATAACCTGGTCCTGCTCAAGGTTTCTTCCTGTTAAAAGGGAGTTTTTCCTTGCCACTGTGCTTACCGGGGGTTCAGGACTCTGGATTTCTGCCTCTGTAAAGCACCTAGAATGATTTTCTTTATTGTAAGCGCTATATAGTACTAGACTGGACCCTACGTTTTTCTCCCAGGTGAGCTCCTGAGGGAATTACAGTGTGACCAGAACAAACATTCTGCCTAGCATCTGTGCTAGTTAGTGCTGGTCAACCACAGACCATCACTATTTGAAAACAGAAGGGCGGCCATAAATTGCTTTCCACAGCCGCCATGGGTACAGGTCATGGTCGGAATTCCATCATTGTGTCGGTTGATCATACTGTATATTCTGGACATTTAAGCAAAGTCATCGCGCTGATCATCTGGTAGTGATCGGGAACAGTTCTGGTACACCTGGCAGGTCTAAACCAACAGTGATGGTTTAGTTAGAACCACACCTGTCAAACATGAATTGTTCAGTAACTACTACATCATAAAGGACACAGATGACACAACGGTGACAGGTTTCATCGATGACAATAACTGGCAAAGGACTACAGGTTGGAGGTGATGAAATGTGTGGTAAATGTTGCAGGTGAATGCTGAAAAGCGAAGAGCTCATGTTTGAAAAAGGCCAATGCACACCTGATCAAATCAAGGATGCTGCCAGGAGGGTGTGCAGCACTAAAAAATCCAAGGGTGCCTCAGATCGATGACCTGACCCAGACCTGCACGTATCCTTCATACCCTCAAGTTCCTGCAATCCCCTAGGTAAAGGGCCCTCAACCTTCTAAAGAGGAACAAAAGCATCTCTTTGTGGGAGAAGAGAAATAGCATCTCCAGTCAAGAAAAAAAACACTAAAGGGTGATAACTAGGGCATCACTACCATCTTTAGCTTTTCTCATAGAATGGACATAACAATACACTTGTGTTTTTAAAGTCTAATTAGGTTTTTAACTTTTTTACTGTTCAGTGTATGATCAATTGGTGAACAAACCCTCGCTTATTGTCCTCATCTGAGGATAGTGTTGAAAGAATAAAAGGATGAACAGAAACAGCTGAGAGGAGTTTACTCTGAAGGGTGGATGGCTTCCGCCATGGAGAAGAGTAAGCAGCTCAGAGTCACTGAATAGAGCTGCTGCTTCTCCATGTCAATAGAAACCAGATAGATTCAGTACGTATTATACTTGTGCTTTGTCCTTTAAGTCATTTAATACACACATCTGATTCAGATCACACAACTCTGCTGAACCTTTATATGACATAGCCCAGCCAGTGTTTTGCTTTCATTTCTCCTCATTTCAGCCTCTCCTACATGTCCTCTCTTTCCCTCATTCACACATAATCAATCCCCACTCAGCCCTGCAGTTGGAAAAAATAATAAACCCTGAAATAATAGCTTAAGCGGAATTATTACTTAATACTTCAATAAAAATAACCAGGTTCCAACAATTTGAAAGGAGTAAGCTCAGTGGCCCAAGGCTACACTGTAATGTGTGAATGAAAGTATATGGGCTGTCACTTCAGATTAGAGAACAGCCTCAGTGTGCCTCTGACAGAGAGCCAACAGGGTAATAGGAGGTGGAAGGATTGCTCTTCACACATGAATGGAGATAGGCAGTGAATGATATCTCTACCAGAGACCAGCGTTTAAAATATTACATTATGTGTGTGTCTGCGTGTGTGGACCAAAATACTCATTCTACTAGCAAAGTGAGGACATTTTTGGGAAATGAAGACATCTGTGCTGGTTCTCACAACTTCAAAGGCTTGTTTGAACATTAACTTTGTTTTAAGGTTGAAGTTAGAAATTAGTTTAGGTTATGGTTAGGGTAAGGGTTTGGGCCAGGGGGTTAGTTGGGATGGTTAGGGTTAGGGCAGATGTGGGCAAACTAAGGCCCGGGGGCCATATGTGGCCCAATGAACTATTTAATCCGGCCCGCAGAGCCTTCATAATAATTTTTCTAAAAGCCAAATTAAGAAGGGTGTCAGCTTGATTGGTTAAAAAGCTTTGATTGGTTCAAATCCCCTCTCCCCCCATGCTAACATGTCCTCTGAACATCATTTGGAGCTTCATCAACCATCTCTAAGCTAGACCAATTTACAGGCTCTTCAAAATATTTTCTCAGTCAATAGGACATTAAGCACAATTTTTTATTTAACTATATGAATTAGGGTTTAGTTTCCCGCACCACATGGCCTGGCTGGCCCGTTCATTAAGATCTAAAATTCATTGTGGCCCTACAGGGAAAATAAATGCCCACCCCTGAGTTAGGATAAGGGGTGAATAGAATAGAATAGAAAAGAATAGAATAGAATAGAATAGAATAGAATAGAATAGGGTAACACATTATGCTTCTAAAAGTCCTAACACAGATAGACGTAGAAGGATGTCTGTTGCTTGGTGGTAAAATGGGGGCCTTTTTGACCTGTGGGTTTCTGATAGCAGCTGATGGCTACAGACAGACTTCAGCAGCGACTGAAGGAAACACTCAAACCTGGTGGGAGTTTGATTTAGTATGGTTTTGGTCTAGCCATTGAACCAGCGAAACCAGCTCTACACCATGGTAGCATGGTAGTCCACCCAACCAGCCTTCATGTTCTTTATGGAAGGTGTTCAACCGTGTCTTTCCAGGTTATGGACTACCAGACTCTCTTACACAGGCTGATCCGTAATTTTTAATGCACTGTCTGGTTTCTTGTCATCTGCTTTAGGTCGCAAGTTCCTTAATGTCTGCTTTAAACGTCTTTAATTTAAATCCCAGATGACAAACATTTGTGTGCTCACAAGATTTTGAGGCTCTCATGACAGACAACTACTGCTTCAAACAAACAAACATAACAAACATATAGGTGGAGTCAAGAATTCCCATTTTGGTTTAAAGGCGTCAGCCTACCTGAGTATTGCTGGTAGCCATGTCCATCCCCTTATGACTACAGTGTCCCCATTTTGGACTGACACTTTGGATGGACACTTCCAGCAGGATAATTTAAATTGTCACAATCATCTCAAACTGGTTTCTGGAACATGACAATGAGTTCACTGTACTTCACTGTACGGGAATGGAAGATTTGCATCATAGATATGCAGCCAATAAATCTGCAGCAGCTGCATGGATGCTATCATGTCTGAAGAGTGTATATTCGGTGTTTTCTTTTTTTGTTTTGTTTTTGTTTTTTTTTTTTACTTTGACTCCAGCAGGCAAACACAAGTTTAAGAGGAGGAAACAAAGAAGTGGTGACACTTTCCCTTGTGTCTTTTTTGCCTTAAACAGTAGTGACACAGAAAGATTCTTAATGATTGCTTATAGTGGGACAGAGAGGCTTGACCTTTTTCATGTCAACATCTGATAGCAAACAGTGAGAATCAGGAGAGGTATCATTATTAGTGTAACTAAAGAAACTTTTCCAAATGTGACATAATATAATATAATATAATATAATATAATATAATATAATATAATATAATATAATATAATATAATAGCAGAATACCTAATTTATAGAAAAAATAATACAGAGAGAAAACGGGGACAGTGAAATGACGTCCATTTCGATGGCAGCGGACCTGCAGAAACAAAAAGTAACCACAAGATGGTGGTCTCTATCCCTTTAAAGTAAAGTAGCTGCCCTATTATTATTAATACAGCTGTGTATGAGGATGAAGCGTGTGTGTGAGGTGAAAATATCAGTAATATATAGTGGCCCTAAGCTCCTGGGGTGCCAATTCATCAGGACAAAAATATTAAGATTCAAATAACTACTGCATTCTCAAAATATAGTATTTACATCAATAATAATAATAATAATAATAATAATAATAATAATAATAATAATAATAATGTTATCGAGAAGCTATATACCTCAAAGGTTATAAGATAATATAGAAGATAATGGTCCAAGTCGTTCATATCAGAAGATATACTGTATTGTAAAATTTTAGGATATGTTTACAGGACAGTTAAGGTGATGTCCAATCACCTTAATCCTTAATCCAATCAGCCACAAAGAAACACTGTTGCTGTAGTAGCCTTTACCATTAAATAGTATAATTCCTATTTGCATTAAGAACAGCTGTATTGTTTGTAGACATTAATCACAGCACGTGTGTCCGAAAACCGCAGATTCCCGTTATCGTTTCGCGTTGCAGCCAACCTGTCAATCATCTGCGTCCTCGTCGGTCACCTGACCAAAGCTTGACGTCACGTGATCATATTCCCATCCTCATGTTTACAATGTGAGGAGAGGCAGGATCATTTTTTTTACAGCTAACCTCTTGAAACAAACTAGTTTTATGCGTTGAGGACAACGGGCGTCGAGCTTTTATATGTCAGTGAGTATGTTACCATTTGAATAGCACCATGTGCTTAGTTTGTCGCTTATTAACCGACAACTTTATTAGGTGTCCTTGTACGTTGAGTAAAACTGTTAGCACAGTGTGAGACTCGTGCGTCCGTTTCTGTGAGTAACGGGCAACAAGCTACTAAGCTAACTAGAAGTTAGCCGCTAACTTCATCTTAATTTTCTTTTTTAGAAAGAGTTTTTCTTTACTTCCCTAGCAGTCACGGCTGCTCCATAATATCGATGTTTGCGTGGATATTAGTCCAAGTGTATGTTTGGTGTTTCAGGGGAAGTTTGGTGCCAATGTCCAGCTTCTTTCTGCCGGATGAAATATTTTTAAGACAGTGAGAGAACAGGTGTTGCTTTCATACTGGTAGGCTCCAACCACATACGGTCATCCTGATAATATGTCTAAAAACACACCGGCTTCAACATTCCTTGTCTTCAATTTTGCATTGGTGATCTATCGCTCTCGGGGTTGTGAGGATTACAGCTGTGTCCAGCACACGGGCACTTTCTCTATGACTGCTCATTTAAACCCTTCTGCCTCCTGAAATAAAAGGGAAGTTGATATGTGGTCAGAGATTGGGAAGTAGGAGAGCGCTTGGATTTTTACAGATAAAAGGAGCTAAAACCACCATTTACACAATTTCCTTTCGGCTTAGTTTGTAAACAGATGCACGTGGCCTGGCTGAATTTCTGCACTGACAACCTCCTGATAACATGTCTTATGATAACATTTATGGAATATTATTTACTTTTTTTTGTCCACCCTGGTTGTCTAATCATAGTGGATTAGGTTAAAATAGAAATGCCAGCGTGGCCATTGCGTAATGAAATGAATCAACACAACCTTGCCTCTATTTCAGTTTGGAAAAATAAGTTAAATATGACAAATGCATGAACAGCATAAGGCTACGTTTAAAAACAGAAAAAAAATAAAAACGTTTGCTCAGCACATTACACAAAGTCCTGACATACACAAAAAGATATGTAAATGTAAAAATTATTTTTAGCAGTAAGAGAGTTATTTTATCTCACAGCCACCTAAATGCATGTTGTGAAAAGCGAGTTTACGTAGTTTCTTAACAATTTATAATAAAATTTATAATAATAATTTATTTTTCTTATTTTCTGCTCTGTATGCTGCTGCTGAGACACTGCAATTTTCCCACTGTGGGATAATAAACATATTCTATTGTAATCAAACTTGGATACTCGACATAACCAGAAGATCTTGTATTGTGTTTAAAATAATCATTGTATATTCAAATCTGTTCATGTTTTAGTTAAAAGCCAATGATGCTTAGATCACCAACTATTTTAGAGTGTTTGTATTTCTTGTCAGGTCATGGAGGAAATCATCAATGTTGCTGTGCTCATCACACACTCATCCAATGCCACCTCCTCCACCACACTGTCTGCACCAGGACCCCTCTCTCTCAAACACAGGTAGCAGTCAGACAGGAGGCCTCATGAAGTTTACAGCAGAAACATGCAGCCGACTCTCATCAAGTTGAAAAGCTCAGTAAGATTGTGGAGAAGCAACCGCAGCACCGGTTTACTTTGGCTGGACAGAAAAGAGCGGTTCTCCTTGCATCTTCAGAGGAAGGAGAAGGAAGAGGAGTTCATCAAACAAGGGGGGGCACACAGGGCTCTCCATCCAAGAAAATTAAGAAAAACTGCAAGGAAAATGACTGTGCAGGAGTAATACTCGACAGCAGCCTGGTTAATGATGCACTTTCTTACCCACTGTCAGCGGACACTAACCATTTAAGATTCCCCTCCTTAAATACAACAGAGGAAGCAAACAACCCTAAAATCCCCAGTCTAAAGAGGACAGTGACATGCTATCAATGCAGCCTGTGCCCTTACCTTTCACAGACTCTGCCACTGCTCAAAGAGCACCTGAAGCAACACAATGAGCATCACACCGACCTCATCCTCATGTGCTCCAAGTGTCGCTTTACGTCCAGAGACCAAGGACAGCTGGAGGCATATGTCAACCAACAATGTCGCGACAGAAGGAATCAACCTGTCCAGACCTTTCTCGAGGGTGTGGACAGGATGTCAAAAAAACCCTGAAGGCAACTGTACAGAGAGCAAGTGTCTGTACAAGTCACCAATTCTTCCACAGAACTCTTACAGAAAAAAAGTGGTATAACTATGGGAATATGGATTATATGTTATTTTGATATACAGTTATATTGCCAGCAGCGGATATATTATGCAAACACGATGGCCAGGTTGACTGCTCTTATCCCATTTTCGAGGATGACGACGGTGCTCAGACAGGGAAAGAGGTCCATCCTCCCGCTAATGCTCCTGGAGGCAAAGAGAAAATGCTCATACTTTCCCCAGTTCAAGATATATCCCAACAGACTTTGCCATCTGCCATCAAGCTCCAGCTGCACGAAACTCCACTGGCAGCAGATAAGAAAGAAGATATCGTGACTCGACCTGTTTCTCTTAGTGAAGAAGCACCGGTAGAGGATGAAAGCGTATATGATTTTAAAGAGGAGGCTATGATGGAAGTACAGGTGAAAGCAGAGGTGGAGTCTAAGGTGGCCCAAATCAGCACCTCCATCACACATGATAGTCTACTGTCATCTGCTCAGAAGATTATTAACAGCAATCAAATAGTGCAGTTTATCAATGTGATTGTAGAACGGCTTCCTTCCGCTGAGGATTCAGTCCTGTCTACTAACCCACTCTTTCTTGGCCCAGATGAGGAGAGGGACAAAAGCTTGCTGTATGCAGAAGAGGAAGCGTGCGGCTGCATTCAGGCACCCAAGGATGAGATGGACCCTGGTGGCAGTGTAGAGAGCACCACTGGAACCGGTGTTAAATCAGTGGCTATAAATAGTGATCCTTCGAGAGATGAAAACATTCCCCCAGCTGGTCGGAAAAGGACCTCTGGGCCTAGCGCCTCCATTCTCCTGGCTGCAGGGCCCTGGTAACCATGCCCATGAGGACTCTTCAGGTGCCCCCTCTCAGTACAAAGTTAAATCCAAAGAATTCTACAGCTCAGGCACAGAACCAAAGCACGGATGGGAAGCAAGAAGAGATGGCAACATCTGGGCAGTGTACTTCTGAGGGAGCTTTAGTGCAATTTGAGCTTCAAAACGAAGGAAGAGAGAATAATATCTGCTCTTTGGGCCTGGCAGAGGCAGATGAGGAGGAGCCCGTCACTAAAGCGGGCATCAGCATCTTTGTGGCTGTTGAAAGACTCCAGGAACGTGCAGACCAGAATGGCAGATGGGGATATCTTAAAGAGCTTGAGACAATGCGCAGTTTCAGAACGGAAGCGTGGCTGGTGTTTTCACTGGGAACGGATCAGGGAGTTATGTGTGCAACATACCTGGAATGGATGGACTGGTGGCCTCCTCTGACGGTGGCCTTGTGGATTACATCCCGGGCAGTGAAAGGCCCTACAGGTGCCGCCTGTGCAAATACAGCAGCAGCAATAAGGGCTACATTAAACAGCACCTGCGGGGTGCACAGGCAGAACAGCCATATCAGTGCCCCATCTGTGAGCATATTGCCCTGGACAGTAAAGACCTGGAGAGTCACATGATCCACCACCGCAAGACCAGGACATACCAGTGCAAACTTTGCCAAGAAACCTTCCACCACAAGGTGAGGTCCTGATGATGTTTAATGTCTTTTTTTTTTTCCTGTGGTTCTATGGCAATGTTATATTTTGTGCTCCCCTATAATGTTTGATTTTCCGTAAGTTATTCTACGACATACTCTCCAGTCTGGCTATTGCAACCACAATTAATTATACAGTGCTAATAATCTGTTCATTTATAACATAATCATACTTTTTGATACTGTCTTGCATTGGTGGGGACTCACAGAATAACTCTCAATACAATTGCCCAGCATCATTCATTATAACCCACATTACTGCTACAGATTATGTTTTTATAATCATTCATGTTGTTTCTGCATTCATAATTTAACTCTAATTTGGTGAAATGTTCTAGAGGGACACCAACAGCTTGTGTTGGCGCGTTTTGACAAAAGCAGAATAAACCTCATTCTAATACGTGGCAGTAACCCTGAGGTCTAACATTTACTGCTACAAATAGTCTGATTGTGCAAACCACTGCAGCAATAATTGTTTCGTCATTCCTCACAAATTTCCTGTGATATATTTTCTACTTGTGGTGTTTATGTTATTTTCATTTTGCACAACTGAATTCACAAATGTGAACATTTGTCAAAATCTTTGTTAAAGCAGTACAGATTCTATCTAGACACCCAGACAGCTATATCCAATATGTATAGAAGTGTTCCTCTGCATAGTGATTTGAATGCACAGTCCTGGCTGTACAGCCAAAGCACCACCATAAATACAGCTTTATTAGCCTGTATAGATGAGTGCACCACACAAAATGCTGAGTTTCCAGCATTGTAATGTAGACTTTCTTCCTTATTGGCTTTGATGGATGATTTGTAAACAGTGAATTTATGTTTTAGCATTCTGAGTTGTTATGGAGCTGAGCCAGTTCAACTTCATTACCACACCAAAGCAGAAAACAGCAACAGAAAGAAATTCACTCCATTTTGAATATTTTTTTATTATTTCTTTATTGCAAAAATAAAATCAATTATTGTCTTTTGTTATAGAAAAATGACATGACATATTACTGCATTAATATTTTTCTCACTTTAATGTTAATATCAGGTTGGGGAAATATTTAACATTTAGTCTGATATTTTCTTTTAAAAAAATATGTTGGCATGTGTGAGGTTCTATGCTTCACAACTTGTGTATTTATGTTCTCCTCAGAGTCAGTTAAGAAATCATGAGAAGGAGCATGAAAACCTCACCAGCGACACAACAGCCTTAACTGCCACCGAAGGCATGACCACAGTGGAGGAAGCAGAACAGGAAATAGGAGGTATAGGCATGTTTTCTATAGTGTCCTTTAGATTAATGGCTAAATGACTAGCTGATGCTAATCATTCACATCAGCGCTGTAGTCTTGACAGCTTTTGTTTCCTGTCATAGATTGTGGTTTGCAGAAGTTGTTTAAGTGTGACGTCTGCGACTATAGCAGCTCTACATACGTTGGTGTGAGGAACCATCGGAGGATTCATAACTCCGAAAAACCTTATCGGTAGGTTAGTGACATTTTCAGGACAGGATAACTCCTTTTTTTTCTCCCCCAATTCATTTTTTTATACATGTGGGGCTCGATATGTCAATATTGTACCTGGTGATCAGTGGAGCATGGAGGGAATTCTCACACACACACACACACACACACACTTTTGTCATTTATCTTTCCGTTTCCGCAACAATGTCTAGCAAGAAATTTGGAAGTCTGCAGCTTCTGATGATATCATTAAAATATTTTAAACATTTGGCAGTGCCATGGGATGGTTTAAATGCTTTCGACATCGGTTTATTCCTTTGTTTTGTTTGTTTTTTTATCCTCACTTGATCTTTTGATTGATTTTGCATGCATTCTACACATTTGTTCTCAGTATGTTCTTCTCAGTGCTTGTTAGTTGTTTATAACAAAAGGCAGATGTGGTTTGCTTGAGGTTGCTGGCTGCAAGATTAAAAGCTGCTAAATAAAAAGGAACAGTATCTGAACACAGCCAGCTGCTTGTTGAACTGTACTGTACATGGCAGTACAGTACAGTACAGTTTTCAATTCCAGTTAATTAATTGATTGGTTATGATACTGAAAGAACAAACATGTCTCTAAATGACATATAGATCTTTTGGTTGAAATCAGGGTTAGGGTAAGAGTGGGAAGAAATATTTTCCCTCTTATTGATTATTTTCAAAATGAACACTAGATGGCAGCATATGTTCAGTGGATTGAAAAGCGGTATGAAGTCTTGCTCTCCCAAATCATCTTTAGTTCTCTCACCACGCTGTGTTTAGGTAAACACAGTTTTGTCTTGAGGTGCAAACTTATGTAAATGTTTGTGGGTGCAGGCTTTTTCCCACAGTGTGCTCTTGCCTGTTCTCAAAGGCCAATAGTCTGAATTTCACACAAAAAAACACATGGCATTTTATTATTATTGATTATAATGTTTAAAATTCGTCAGGTAAAAAATGTGTTGCCAAGTGTAGATTTTTTTTTACTGTGGTAATAACATCACACTTATTTACTGGGTTTTCAAGTATATGTCTTTTTCCTTTTCAGATTAGTTTTGTGTGTATACGCACATATGTACATGTATATACGTGTGTGTGTGTATATCAATGTTGGATTTATTCATGGAGCACATAATATAAAGTTCATCATATAACACAAACAAGATACATTATTTAAAAACAAGATGAAAGTAAAAATATAAAAATGCAAAAGTAGTGAAATGTGCCCTGTTTTTAGTGCCAGTGAGCGCGTGACCAGCAGCTTTCTGCACAAGATGCAGAACGTATGATTGTATCTGTTCTCCTTCTCTATTTCTCTTTATTCTCTCTGTCCTGTCTCCCTCTTTTATTCCTCCTTTACCCAGCAGGATGGTTCCTCCTTGTAAGCTTGGTCCTACTCAAGGTTTCTCCCTGTTAAAAGGGAGTTTTTCCTTGCCACTGTGCTTACCTGGGGGTTCAGGCTCTGGGTTTCTACCTCTGTAAAGCACCTAGAGACAATTTTATTGTAAAAGGTGCTATATGAATTGAATTGAATTGAACAGAACGCATATTAAGAAACACAACAGTCCAGCCTTGATGTCACTGGTTGAGAGATGAGGCTTTTTAAATTTTTTTAAGAAAGTTAAGGTCCAATCAAGGTTAATGTCCCTGAGACACGATGGCAGAAGCAGGATATGAGTCTTGCAAACAGGGATATGAATAACCAGCTTTTTCTATGTTCTGGTAAACTCAGAATATGAGCCTACTTGGGACAGTCCATGTGAACACACCGAGTAAAGGGCCAGAACGAATTTTCAGCCAATTGTAGTGTGAAAATGTAGAAAGGTTGTGATTGTTTTTCTCGACCTGACGACTTCACACTTGTCTCCCTTCCAGCTTCAGTTTCTAGGCTTTAGGATTGTTTCACATTTTCTCTCTGTATCTGACAGGTGTTGTAGCTGTGATTTTGCAACTACCAACATGAATAGTTTAAAATGTCACATGAGGCGGCATCCACAGGAGCATCAGGCCATGCAGCTCCTGGAGCAGTACAGGTGAGAAACTCCAGACAGACAAAATATCACCTGACCAACTAAGATGAATGTCATTAAAATTGGCACTTCAACAGTTGATGTAATAAATCCATTAATTTATGTTGACAAATGTCTGTGTAGATTCTCACTCATCCAGGTCATAGTTATCCAAAGTTAGATCTCTCTGTGTCAACTGGACTGAAAGGTTTCCTTGAAAACATTTTGCTCCCTCTCCAGAGAGCTTCTTCAGTTCTAAGCTTGCTGGGGGCAGAGCTTGACAATATAGCCCTTAGAACTAGCTTAGAACTGAAGAAGCTCTCTGGAGAGGGGGCGAAACGTTTTCAAGGAAACCTTTCAGTCCAGTTGACACAGAGAGATCTAACTATGGATATGTTGACAAAGGATTTCGTTTAGAGACAATTTGGTTGTATCATAATAAATTACCATTCAGAATCGCTTTATCTGATCCAGATTTGAATTTTTCTTCTGAGGCTCGTGCTTAAAACTTCTTAGGAGGCCCTGCATCTACAGTGGTGCATAAGTAAACTGGTTTGTATGTACGTTTTGATTAAAAAATGCTGTTCTTATTGTACCTCTTTGTGTGATGACTCCCTGCCAACTCGTTTGTCAGAAGGATTTTCAAATGCTTGAATATTTAAATTTGACGTGTATTGCTTTCATTTGTATGGAGGGAAGCGGGGGAATCTGAAGACTGGAGAAGGCATAGTGAAGGCGTTCTCTATTATCTTTACATTTGAACGATTATTGTTTTGAATAATGTGATTGTCGTTTGGCTGGGTTCTCTGCTTGTCTCACATTCAAAGGTGACAGAGTCTGAGTTGGTATGATTTCTTTAGATTGGTAGAAGTAGGATTTTTAGAATTCTCTTGGCAATATTAAATCATCACTGATTTCACTCCTGTGATGTAACTTCTCTTCCAGGTGCTCATTATGTGGCTATGTATGCAGTCACCCACCTTCGTTGAAATCCCACATGTGGAAGCATGCCGGAGACCAAAACTACAACTACGAGCAAGTGAACAAAGCTATTAATGAGGCCATCTCCCAGAGCAGCAGCAGGTAACAGCTCTTCAGAAACCACTGTGCCACAGGTCCCTGCAGCTTTTGATTTTGGATTTGAAAATGTAGACTTCTCAGTCACGCTTGTTAAACAGCAGGCTTTACTTATCTTGTTTCAGAGGAAAAACACAAAATATTACAAAATGGGACTTTTTTTTTCCATAACAGACACAGAATATTTACAAACTGACACTTCATAATCTTTGACTTCTCTGGTAAATGTGCTTTTATTAGGCAATAACTTTAAGAAAATGTAAAAAATTAAAACTTTAAAATATTGTTACTTACTGACTGAGAGACTATCGTATTTTTTGGACTAAAAGTTGCTGTGGAGTATCAGTCGCATCAGTCAAAAAAATGCATCATGAAGAAAAAAAAAAACACATAAGTTTCACTGGACTACAGGTCGCATTTTTTTTTGGGGGGGGGGGGTAAAATCCAAGAACAGACATTTCATCCGGAAAGGCAAGTTATAATAATAATATATTATAGAACAACAGGCTGAATAGGTTTCAGGTATGATAACGTAACACATTAACAGTTATTCAACTACACAAGAGCATAAAGAACATACATGGGAGGCTGAAAAGGCAGAATTACCATAACAAGCTCGCGACTCCAACAAGCTAGTTACTGGTTAGCAGGTTTACCAAAATCTCTATCTCATTCCACATCACTGAATTCATTGAATTCTTCATCCTCGGTGAAGAGGATTTTCTTTTGGGGAGCATTTGTGTTCAGTCTTTCCCAGTTGTCTTTAAATAGGGTGGAGTAGCACATACTGGTAGTTGTCACAGGTCTAGAGCGCCCTCTCGCGGCTATAGGTAATATATACTCCTTGGTCATGTTGGTTATTGTGAATTAACATATTTTAATCTATATAAGTCGCACCTGAGTATAAGTCGCAGGACCAGCCAAACTATGAAAAAAATGTGCGATTTATAGTCTGGAAAATATGGTAATTAGATTTGTACTGAAAAACCCTAAATAGATGAAAAGCAACAATAAAAGTTGTCAGTGACATTGCTCTCCAGTTAAAGATGGATTTAAGCAAAATATGTGATTCCTGTTTTGGACATGGTAAAAAAAAAAAACATAAAAACCTCTTTTCAATAAAGTACAACTGTCTGAGAGTGAGATTAGATTTAAAACTGTCATGGTTTCCTTTCAGTGACTCAGTTTATCCTCCCCAGGGCTCCGCAAAGGTCTGCAGCCATGGACGTGGTGGCAGAATGTCCTCCAGTGGCCCAGCTGTCAAAGGACAGAGCGAAAGCCTCGGCAGAAGCAGCTGTGGCGTCCGCCGGTCTGTCTGTGGACAGTTCAAGGTGTGTGCTCCCAGGCGTCATGGACCCTTCAGAACACGGTGTGTCTGGGCAATGCTCAACCCTCACCCAGTCCCAGAGCCAGGCTCCTGTTCCAGGACCTGGTATGGAATACTGCGTTCTCTTGTTCTGCTGCTGCATCTGTGGCTTCGAGTCCACAAGCAAAGAACATTTGATGGAGCACATGAAGGATCACGAGGGAGACATCATCAGTATCATCCTGAACAAGGAGCAGCAGCAGCAGACTGGAGCTCGGGCAGCAGGGCTCCAGTCAGCAGAGTGAGACCTCCAACCTGCTTCAGAGATGCATCAGTCGCCTTTCGCTGCCAACCAATTTCATAATGACCCTTTACCTCAAACTGATGTGTTTTAAAGGTTTATAGTTACCATAGCGACTCTTCTGCGGTTGTGTGATGTCACAGCTGCTGTTCAACACTTACGGCTGTGAGGAAAGATTTGGTTTCTCGATCCGTTAATATTTATGTCAGCACTGAAGAGTGGATTGGTTTTGTTTTCCCAGGGAAGAGGCTAAGATCTAACCCAAGTATTTTAATATTTTTTATGCCACTTCACAGTAAACAGAATGAGTTCATACCTCAGTAAAACTTACAGTCCTGCAGGAATGGAAAGACATTTTCCACTGAACTGCTTGGCAACGAGGCAGCTGTTGTAGTGTTACTGTAAGTAATGTATTTAATCCGACGCAGTTTTTAGCCAAGTCAAAGGTTTCGTGCAGCTTACGTTTAATATTTACTGTACCAATTTATTTTTATGCATGTTAGTTATATGTCTTTATATTTTAAAGAAACAAATGTTTATTTTAATTTTTTTTTTTGTTTGATGGCCATTTTTTTATAGTGGAATCCATACAGGAAAGACTGAGTGTTGTCAACAACAGTGGAAGTGCGAAGTATGACAGATGTATTTTTCTAACACATTTTCTCAGAAAAAGGGAAATGTTGAAAAGGGAAATGGACAATTTCAAAAAGAATGGTGCCTAAATATTTGAAAGTCGCATAAATATTCTGTGCTAAGTCTGAATTATGTTTTCACTTCACGATTGTGGTGCTTCATTCACTTCAAGAGTTGTCATGAAACATAACGTTTCTGTCTTACATGATATTTTTATAATAAATACTTTTTTGTCTAAATATTTTGAGTGAAAGTTTGCCCGTGTCAGACGCATCGTTGAGCAGTTGGGACCGCAGCTAGCTGAGATGAAACGGTAATCCTGTCCCACAACAGCTTAAAGTACCCGACCTGTAGATCTCTGTATTTCATGAAAGCATTTTGACTGTGTGACTAACTGCTGATTTTAACTGATGTTAAACATCCGCATCTGTGTAGGATTAATTCAGTCCTGTTAAAATTACTATAAGGAAAACTTTGTCTTGTGGTGTGCAGGGTTTCGAATAGCTGTGGAGGAAAAAGGGCCAAAAGTAAGAACAGATCTTTCAAACTTTCCTCTTGATTGTGAATTAGTGTTAAAAAATGTTTCACTACAAATGCTCTGAATACTAAATGCAAATTTTAAACCACATCCAATGAACAATTAATTTCTCTACTCAGCAATTTAGAGAAATTCATATTTGATATTGTATGTGTGTACATAGTTGTAGATGAAAGTGTCACAACAAACTGACCTTTTAAAAAAGACAAATCTATTTTAATAGTCGTGAAAACAAATTGAGACAAGAATTTTATATTTCACTTTTGGTATGATCCTGCTTCCTCACAGTTTTGAGATAAATACAGCAAAATCAGATGCATGTGTTCAAGCCAAAGGAGACGGGAGATGAGATGTCTGTCTCCAGGCGTGTGGAATCAATAGACAGCAGAATTAGCTTATTTATTTTTAGAATCTTAGGCTTTGTTACGTTGCTATTTTGCCAGTGTATTTTTGATAATAAAAACTTAAAACAGCCTTTCCCCTCTTATTTGTTCACGTCATATCTGTGCCCTCAAGTGGCATCAACAGTGTTTCAGTGTGGTACCTCTGGAGCCGAGTTTTCCAGCAGAACATGGTCCAAGGCAGGGGTTGGCAATTATTTCGCCTGAAGGCTATATTGGGTTTTAGATCTTGGTGAATGGGCCAGCCAGGTGGTGTGGGAAATTAACCCCCCAAATGAGGATCGGAGGTTAATTGATGTACTATTGACAGAAAATATTTTAAAGAGCCTGTAAATTGGTCCAACTAGAGATGGATGATGAAGCTCCAAATGTTGTTTGGCCCCACCTTTTTGAAAGGACATGTTAGCATGCTAGGTGAAACTTTTTCTAACCAATCAAGCTGACATCCTTAATTTGGCTTTGAACCTGCTCTGCGGGTCGGAATAAATAGTTCATCGGGCAACATATGGCCCCCGGGCCTTAGTTTGCCCACCTCTGGTCCAAGGCATCAAATCGCATCCACCAGCTTGCTCTTTATTCCACACTTTATCTGTGTTTTTCAGGTAAGCGATGAACACACTTCAGCCATTCACGCCACGTAAAAGTAATTGTGATTCATCCAACCAAGCCACCTTCTGCCATTGCTACGTGGTCCAGCTTGCTCATGTTCCCATAGACCCCAGTGGACGGGAGTCAGCATGACCACCCTTACTGGTCTGCAGCTATGCAGCCCCCATATGCAAAAGGCTGTGAAGCACTCTATTTTCTGACACCTTTCTATCAGAACCAGCAGTAACTTTAGCAATTTATGCAGCAGTAACTGGTCTGCTGTATCAGCTTTTGCTCCTCATCTGCATCCACGAGACCTGGCCACCCGTGATCCTGTTGCTGATTCACCACTGTTCCTTCCTTGGACCATAATCTGAGTGATAAAAACGGGGAACATATAACTGACGCATCAGGGCAGAAACCCAAAAGAGAGGGGGTACATGCAGATGATGCAGGATCTGTGGATTCCTTGAATTCCATCATCAAGACTAAGTACAAGAAAGCTTCCAAGTCAGTTTAGAACTGTATCCATCAGGCAGAACTCTAGAACTGTGCAACACATCAGTTCATCTGTTTCCTACTTGTGATTCAAATGCGACCTGGAAAACAGCTGTAGAAGTAATGTGCTCTTTGGTGATCTTTCCAGGGTGCGAGCATCAGTGTTACAACAGCTACTTACTGTCAAAGTCATTTAAATGAGGATAAGGGGATTACGTCATTGTGATGCATTTGAACTGTCTGTCACATATGGTGGAGCTTAGATGGTTGTTGAAGTACCCCAGGAGATACACTATAAGTACCCCAGCAATAAAACACTTGCAACTGGGGTCCTTCAGAACAGTGACAGACCAATTTTCTAACTGCTTAAGCAAAGAAAATGTGTTTCTGCAGTTAGAACACAAAACAAACTAAACTAAACTAGCACAGACTATTCATGCTCTTCAAAGAATCCTTTAAGAGAAAAAAAGAATGGTTGTACCAAGAGAAGACATATTTAAAAATCAGTTCTGCTCACTTTTTTTTTTTTTAAAGCCATAGAAGTTGTTGCTGTACAGATCTTGCTTTGTGCTCCACTATTGACGACAGCAAAAGGATTGTTAATCCCATACTGGCTGAAGTGAATCCATTTGGGCGCACTGAGAGACAAATGCTTCCTTTAATGGGTCTTTCTGCAGCCCCAGTCCTGTAACAAGACAAGAACTTTAAAACAGAGAGCAAATGACAGGACAGATTTGGGCTGGAAGCAAGTGTGACGATCAAAGAAGGAGACGATCAAAGACGAAAGAAGCCACAGTTGGAGAAAACTGTTGCCTTAACAACAAAAAAGTTTTCTTCTCCAATAAATGTTGATTTATAAAGCCAAGTCTTCTGTTGTTTTAGCAAAAGTTTTCAAAGTTTGTTTGCAGCAGTGTGATGGGGCCACTTAGACAGATTGTTACATTTTTTGATTCATTTGATTGATTTAATTGCATTTTTGAGTGGATTTGTAGATGTAAAGGACAACATGGACAATTTAAAAGATCTTATGTGTTTCCATGGGAACTATTTGTTCTCTGGAATGCACCAGCATTAGAGAAAATTAGAATTAAACCTAAAAATGACCATGTTATGGGGAGTGGGTGCACGGAAGTTAAAGTTGATTTTTTTGAAAATGAAATACAGCTTTTAATGAATTTATTTCCTCCTGTAAATTCATATAGCTGTGTTTATCTTTAGATTCAGTTCTTGTTTTGACTCATGTTCCAAACTGTTGAACACAGTAAACAGTTGATGCAATATAACACATGCTATTAGCTTAGCTTGGTATAGTTAGCCAATAAGCTACTTATGCTGATATGCAACGCTCCTTTCTTCCACCTTAGGACATGCAGTCCATTTTCAATTCCTTAACTGCCATGCTACTCTTCACACTAAGGAAATTTTAGATCCAGTGACCTTTTCCCAGTTGAACTTGTGCATATTCAAAAGTCTCTGTGTGATATTAACATCTTGCTTATTTATGAAAGGTTTGGTACGTACAGAGATGGAATCAAATAAGTTTAGATAATTCTGACTTTGACACTCTGAACTACGTTCAATGATTCAAGAGCTCTTGAGGTTGATTATCACAACACACATGATTAAGAATATAGTGACATATTCTTAAACATATAACTGCAGATCGGACCTAACCATGCCTGCCCAGGGCTCTCATAACTTTCCACTGGTAATTTAACTACTATCAGTATTGAGAGTGTGTTCATTAGTTTCCACTAAAGCGATTGAAAAAAAATAGTAAAGATGACCATTAATTTCAAAATTGAGAAGATAAAAAATATTTACAGTGTGACAGAACTGAGTGTGAGTAAAGTAGTAAACGCTATACTTAAACTTTAAGTAGCTGTTTTGATATTTATAGACAGATTGACTTTTTATTTATATTATATGACGCAAAACCTCATTAAGGGAAAAACCTTTAGACAATTGATTGATGGATTGCCTACGTTAATGTTGACTCGTTTCTTTCCCAGTTCAATTGTGAATATCCTTCTTAAAGTATGTTTGTGATTTCCAGCAGATTCTCTGGCGGCCATCACTGATTACTGAAGAGCTGTTCTGTTCACTGGAACTGAATGATGGAAGCTGGTTGCTGTCTGGGAGCCAGGTGGCAAAAAGTCAACACGTAACATGTAACAGAAACGCCACAGTAGAAGTATTTTTCTATATATTTGCATAAGTATAGGGTTTATCTACA
This sequence comes from Pao palembangensis, assembly GCA_015343265.1. Taxonomy (NCBI): domain Eukaryota; kingdom Metazoa; phylum Chordata; class Actinopteri; order Tetraodontiformes; family Tetraodontidae; genus Pao; species Pao palembangensis. Next base: position 2,367,008 of record CM027081.1, read on the forward strand.
GCTTGCCCATCGTCTTTTCATGAAACCCCCATTGGTTGTTTTCATGGTCTGTGAAAAGGCAGTGAAAATATGCTTTCCTACTAATCAAAATATAAAAAAGGATTACAGATTTGAATCCTTTCAGAACATCTCTAAACAAATGTATAAATCATTACTTTTAAAATTACACACAAGTGGTGGTACTGAAGAGGATTTGATGTACAGTAGATGAGAAAATTATTTCATTCCCCAAAACATAGCTTTCTTTTTATAAACTTTTATTTTGAAGGCAAACCTGCACGTCTTCCGGAGGTTGCATCCTGGTTAAACCCGGTGCATCCCGGGTAAAAAAAAGCGGAATTGTACGGGAGGAGGGAGATAAGAGAAAACATGACAGAAAAAAACAGTGAACGTTAGAGATAGACACGAAGGTAGATGAGCGCTGTCGGATAGTTGTAGTTTAAGGTACGTTCTGTAGAATATTCGTTAGGGCTGTCACAGAATTCCTTCTGTTATCGTCTGTTGCTGACAAACACACATCAGTGATACAGGCTTCCACAAGTGCAGTGATTTCAGCACAAATGCACTTTAACCACTTTCGTAATCGTGCCACAGCACAACTAACCCCAACGGAACGGGGGTCGCGTAGTCGGGTTACCGAAGCTCGTTGTTAGCTTGCATTAAAATTCTTCGCGTGTGTGGATGATAATCAGATACTCACGTCTCCTGTCGTAGTGACCCGAACCATGACAAGTGTTCGCCAGAGGAAGGGCAGCAGGGGAAAGGACAGCCAACTCTCAGCTGAGCCTCCTTCACAGCCATCCAACTGTTGCTCTGATCATCAACCAGAGAGCAGCCGTTTCCAGGGTGAGTGAGCCTTCATCCAGCCAGCTGCAGCTCCCCAACCCCCCGCCGGGTCCCTCTCAGGACCAGCACTGATGTCACACATCTTTTCAGCATCATCACCACGAGTCTTCATTGTGTTTTTGTTCAAAAACTGCACCCTTCACTGTAAGCTTTGGGTGTTTTAGTGGTGTTTAGTTTATTGCTTTTAAAACATTAAATCTAACTAAATTTAGCTTGGAGTGTTTTTGTTTGTTTGTTTGTTTGTTTATTTGTTTCCCAACTCTGATCATTTTGTGGCTTGTTCCTAGTTTAGCAGTAATTGTTCCCTGTCTTCTGTACATTGACATTGTTAAGTGTCAAACGATTCACAGCAACAACTTTTTAATGATTTGTCCGCTCAGGTGATTGGTCATGGAAGGCAATATTCTGGACAGCGTTGGGTCTGTCGGTGTCTGTTGGTCTCGGGCTCCTGTGTTGCATCTATATGGCCACGCTGCATGAGAATGACCTGTGGTTCTCCAACATCAAGGTAAAGCCACCAATCAAAAATGTATGCATTGAAATCAGACAGGTATTAAGTGTATTACACATGATTTGATTCATTTGAACATAAGTAAATTTGACCCACTTAATTGATACAAAAATGATATGCTCTAGATCAGAGGTGGGCAAACTAAGGCCCGGGGGCCACATGTGGCCCAATGAACTATTTAATCCGGCCTGCAGAGCCTTCACGATCATTTCTCCAAAAAGGTTCAGACCCCTCCCCCCCCTCCCTCACCTAGCATGCTAACATGTCCTCTCAAGAAGGTGGAGCCAAATGTCATTTGGAGCTTCATCATCCATCTCTAGTTGGACCAATTTACAGGCTCTTCAAAATATTTTCTCAGTCAGTAGTCCATCAAGCACGATTTTTACCTAACCTCCGATCCTCATTTGGGGGGTTAGTTTCCTGCACCACCTAGCCGGCCCGTTCATCAAGATCTAAAACCCAATGTGGCCCTTCAGGCAAAACAATTGCCCACCCCTGCTCCAGATACATTTTAACAACACAATATCATGTGAGAAATGTATAGACCTCTTCAGAGTTTTTGTACATTATAGCTACAGTTTAGCACATTTTAGTTTTAGTATCTAGTATTTTAGCTTAGTCTTGGTATTTAGTATTCTCCTGAGACTTGCATGCCCTTGTGTGTTTCCACTTTCGAGCTGCTGGAAATGTGAATTTCTCTTGGAGATTAATAAAGTATCTATCTATCTATCTATCTATCTATCTATCTATCTATCTATCTATCTATCTATCTATCTAGGCTTAAACCACATCTTAGAGAGTGCTAAAGTATTTGATACTTTTGCATTCTATGTGTGTAGTATCCATTAGCTTGATCATGGACTGGATCAGTACGGATGGAAAATGTGTGAATCATTTAACGAAAACATCCAAAGAAAGAAACGGGGGAAAATCACATTTCACTTGCTGTTTGGGGATGATCGTTTTTCCGTCCAGTGACTTTGACTGAGGTTTAGACCTGTTAAACGAATCACATTAAGTCCACATCCACTGTGGGGACTGATGGATGACCAGTGTTGTGCAAGAACAGAACATTGTACCCTGGCAGCCTGGATCTATTTAGAATCTTAACAACTGAGGTAGACAGACCACGTTTTCATCTGGACGTGATTGCAGCAAGCAGTTTCTTCTGTCAGAACCACATTTAGTGCCAAAAGTATGAGAATACTTTTGATAATTGCTTTGCCCTCATTTAGGAAACTTTTGGACTCAGCCATGATTTGAAATTGCTATTTAATTATCAGTTAATAAAGAATACTTATGAACAACTTATGATCAAGAGGAAATTCATGCCAACATGGCACACAAATCATTTCACATGTATTTTCTTCTATATTAATAATGACTTTTAGTTGTATTGTAGCTGTTTCACATCCAGATTTATACTGAAAATGTAATCACTTTTAGCTCAATCCAAGAGCTAAATCTAGTAAAACTGCCAGTCACATCCCACTCTGCTTTTGCATAATCCTATTTGCAAAGGAACTGAAACATGCTGGTTAAAAAGCCAACCTCTTTCTTACATCATGCACCATTTGAAAGATATGTTAGGTTCTTGTTGATATTCGCCCTAACTGGCACACTAAAAAATTACCTTTGGTCCTGTTTTCTGATTATGCTCTTAATTGTGCATTAAGTCAGTGTTTTTTTCTGAATGACATGCTCTTTACTTGATTTTGTAAATAGTGTGTATAGCATCTTAATATCCACAAGCAATTATGAATGACAGTGACTGTAGCAGGTCCAGCTTGCTGCAATGTGTTGACTTTTCTCAGCACATTGCATGCTTTATCACTTCCATGTCAACTTTTAAACTGTTTAAAGCTGATGTAACATGCATAAATAGTTCAGTATGGTATGGTAGTTCAGTATGGTATAGTATATAGTAGTAAATACTTTTAGTGTAGTTAAACAGATGCAGTGGGTTGATGACCCATGCACTTTCAGCTGAATGGAATAGACACTTAACCCAATTTGGATTATTTATTTCAATATTTGGAACCTCACTGTTGAATAAAAGCAATGATGTGGTGAATCAAGTTCATTTACTGTAGATTTTGTAAAGATGGGGGAGAATTCATCCCTACAGGCTGGGAATGTTCCAAGATCACTGGTGAAAGACCTTCATGATAAAGAGAAATCAGAGCTTTTGTCATGAGCCTGTTAGTGTGTCCTGTCGTTCTGCTCGTGGATGCTGCTCTTTCCATTTGTTTCATGTAATTTCTTAGCATTTTGATAATGATTGGGAGACCTGTGTGTTAATCAAGTTTATGTTTGTAAATAGATTTCAGACATTTGGGTAAAATTGAACAAGTGGCCTATAATGGTCGTGATTTTGCACCTTTGATGCTCAAAGAAGACAATGCAAGTGTTCAGGGTCAGTGCAGGATGATCCATTGCAGTACAAAATTGCAGTGTAGTGCTAATTTAAGTATTAGTTGTGTGTCACTGAGCCAACAGATGCTCCAGTCTGACCCTTCCTTGAACTGCTTCCTGCTGAGCTCCCAGCCAGTTTAGATGAAATATAAAGTTTCCTGCCCGGAGAGAGTCATTCTCTGGCTGCTACTCACTTTTCCACTCACTGTTTATCAGCCATGTGTGTTCTAATGTGGTCAAACAGGATAGAAAAGACCACGACACATGCTGAAACGTCATTTGTCAGTGAGGAATTTTGCCTGCAAGATGTCAACACTTTGTTGTTCTTGTTGCTGGTTTGACCAGACTTCAGGTCAGGTTGGTAACTAATCTCTGGTTCTCTGGGAAATGTGCTGACGCTGTTAGCTTGGACTCGTCCGGGTTTAGACCAAGAGCAGGTTCTTTTGGTTCTTTTTATGTTATATAGCTGTTATGAAAACAGTACTTAAGGGTTATTGTCTTCAGTCAGATGCAGAAATACCTTACAGAGCTATTTTCAGATATGCAGTCATCGTGTATGTGTTCCAGGTCCACAAGCGCTCAAACAAATGTTCTCGCTTTTTCCAGATGATGTTCCAACATGTTCTTGCTATTCCCAACCCCCAACCTGTCTTATTCTTTTCCTGTGTGCATGTGTGTTTTTATAGACGGGAGGTCACCAGTAGTTAACTCCTCTTCCCCTTCTCCCTCCCACTGGCAGCTCCACTTATCTCCGGAATATTCAGTTATTCACAGTCCTGCGGCTCAGGCTCATTTGGAAAGAAGGCTTTTATTTACGAAGCTCCACTGAAGATGCGGAAGTTTGTCAGTATTTGGGCTCTTCACGGCATAAACCAGATGGAAGACGTACTGTAGAAAGGCCTCTGCTGGAGGGACCCCTTTCCAATGTCTGAGCACAGCATCAATGAGATGGGAGTTGTTCAAAGAAAAGAAGAAACGCTAAAGAATACGGAGAAGAGGATTGTTCCCTTTGAAGAAGGAAGCTTTTAGGGTAATAAGCAGTTTGTGAACTCGTTTACAGGGTCTCCTCTCATTGACCTTCATTTAAACTAAGGATTTGCGACCTCATCTCAGTTCTTGGTGAAATGCCAGGGCTCATTTTGCCTTGAGCAAACTTAAAAGATGGATTGGAAAGGAAGTCAGCTGCTCAGTCCCTGAGAGAAAACTTTTGCATATTTCCTTTGGCAAGGAACTTGAAGCGATTAAAAAGCTACAGTAATTTATTTGGAAAGACTTCAAGGAATAAAAAAGACTGACCTCATTTACATTTATTGCCGTAATGGATTTGGATTAGTTCTGTAGTGCAGCCCAGAAGCATGCTGTTTACCTACCTGGATTCAATTCACCAAGGATCCAAGATATTTTTCATCATTTCCATCTCTTATCTTCAAGTAATGGTTCTTCGTAAGAGAGCCAAGTTGTCTGAGCTATCGCCTGATGCGGGCCTGTCTGAGAAGACTGGAACCGAAGAAAGATGTAGCAGAAACTTGATGTGGTGTGTGAAAAGGTCTCAAGGCCCATCAGAGGTGGACACTGGGGAGACATCTACACGCAGAAGATCCAACACTTGCAGTAATTCAGAAATTCCCCCCTCGTGGCCGTGGCAACATTGTGTTTCCATAGCAGCAGGGCTCTTACTGGCTGGGCTACTGGCATTGACTCAAGCTTGGTGTGTGAATTCTTTACATGAGAATCTGCTTTGGTTCTCCGAGCTCACGGTAAGAGCCATCCGGGATTGGCTGCCTATCTGGGACACATTTTTTTTTTTTTTTTTTTTTTTTAAATGAGAAATTGCATCCTTCTTGATTCTCCTATGTGAAGAGTCTTTTCATGTTCTAAACACATATTCGCTCAGCTGTTAAAGCTCAGGAAATTCAGATTAGTCTTTGCTTTCCACATGGAGGACAAACAATGTGTTTATTCGTTAAATAAATGTGGGGGCCTGGGTCTTCGTGTGTGGCGTTCCAGCTTCCTCCCACAGTCCCTTAATGGAAAAGCTACCCGTGAAGGGAAAAGTGGTATAGGATGGAGCGATAAAAAGAGCAGCTTTGCCCTCTGCTGGTAAAAGTCAATTAGAGCATTGCTTTTGCGTACTAAATGTATAGTCAGTTTGGATTATTTGACTTGACGTATGTAAACAGACGTATACTGCTAAAGTCGTGTTGCATTTAATGGGTTTCTTTTACAGTACAAAAATATGAACATTGGATGGATTAGAGACTCTTTGAGCCCAGTTGTGAGAGAGAATAACCGATGTGTCCTGTGACGGACTGGTGACCTATCCAGGGTGGATATCTGCCCCTGCCCCTCTGCCCCTCGCTGGGTTTGTCATCTGTTCATGACAAGAAACAAGGGTCTGATGACTGTGAACTGGTGGCTACTATGCTACTCTGCGTACTTCTGCGTTCAGCAGCAATCTTAAATTAAACCTCAGTTCCGGACTTTAAGCTGAGGCATGTTTTTGTTAATTATAAACATAATATATTTAATTTTCAGTAGACACTAAACCAGGGGTAGGCAATTATTTAGCCTGAAGGGCCACATTGGGTTTTAGATCATGATGAACGGGCCGGCCAGGAGGTGCAGGAAACTATCCCCCCAAATGAGGATCGGAGGGTAACTAAAAATCCTGCTTGATGGACTTTTGACTGACAAAATAGTTTGAAGAGCCTGTAAATTGGTCCAACTAGAGATGGATGATGAAGCTCCAAATGATGTTTGGCCCCACCTTCTTAGAATAGAATAGAATAGAATAGAATAGAATAGAATAGAAATACTTTATTGATCCCAGACATGGGAAATTGACTTGTCCCAGCAGCCTCGCTAGTATTAACATATTTACAATATATACAATGCAATAAATAATTATGACAATGTGCCACAAGAAAGTACTGATGGAGCACATCACAGAACCAGGGCTGTGAGTCACAGTCAGACGGACTTATTGAACAGGGTTATTGCACTGGGCAGGAAAGATTTCCTGTATCTGTCTTTGTGGCAGCGGAGCTGAATCAGTCTGTTTGAGAAGGAGCTCCGCTGCCTGTCCAGGAGTGGGTGGAGAGGGTGGTCCGGGTTATCCAGAATAGCTAACAGTTTGTTCAGCATCTCCACCAAAGCTTCCAGAGTGTCCGGTTTGCAGTCCGGTTTGTCTTGAGAGGACATGTTAGCATGCTAGGTGAAGGGGGGTCCTTTTTCTAACCAATTAAGCTGACAACCCTCTTCATTTGGCTTTTGGAGAAATTATTGTGAAGGCTCTGCCGGCCGCATTAAATAGTTCATTGGGCCACATGTGGGCCCCGGGCCTTAGTTTGCCCACCTCTGCACTAAATCACTATTTTTTTCAGTGTGATTCACAATGACTAATATTCTACAGCCTTTTTACCATTTTGCTCCTTGTGTAACAGTAACATTGCATGACAAGCGATAAATCTTGTCTGAAGACGTTTTCCAAGCACAGTCATAAGCTCCCAAACTGTGCTAGCTGGCTTAGTGGTACTGATGAGGATTACCAGCATGTTTCTGTCATGTTTTACCAGGATTATATGTGATCTGTATTATAAAAATGCAACTACCTGACTTCGTATGAACAAATTTTTGTTTGTGCTCTCAGGAGGTGGAGCGAGAGATCTCCTTTAGGACAGAATGTGGACTGTACTACTCCTACTTCAAGCAAATGTTACAAGCTCCATCCATGCAGCAAGGTATCCATTCTTCCTCGGGATTTTGCTTGAAACATCATTTGTAAGCAGTAGCTTACTTTAATTATTATTGCTATTCTTGGGATATGTGCACTAAAACCTTTTTTTTTTTTTAAAGCAGAATCAATAAACACCCACTTTGCAGTACAGCTGCAACAAAACACAAAACTGCTATGAAGATATGCTATTTATATCGTTTTAGCCATACCATTACCATATAATGATTAGAGCTCATCTTTTCTCCTTACACAGCTAACATTTTCTTTAAGGCTGGAAACAATTTATATTCTTTTTGTAAGAGTGTAGAATAGCATATTGTGACACTAATTAGAAGTTAAAGTGACATCAAGAATCACCATCCTGTGTTTTGCTCGCCAAGCACTAGTGCTCCTTGTTCCTGAATACCAACTCTCTCAACACTAAACAAGATAAAGATGGGAGCAAACCAATAGGAAGAGGGGACATACAGTAGATGGGTATAACTGCACAGAGATGTGAAAGAAAGTGAAATGAATGAATCCAGTGCGTTGGATGTGTTCATATGTGGATATTTATATTTCATAAGCGTAGTAACCGCTCGTGGTTTTGCAATCCTGCATTGATAGTCACATAACAATTCACTCAGATTGCTCATGTTTTCAAGGTATAAAACCTAATGAGCCATTCCTAAATTGTGTAGGTGGGACTTTATTGGCCTGTAGAGCAATTGAAGAGAATATTTTATATTCTGAGGCTTTAACTTGGATGAAACCTTACATGTCTGAAACATTTACAGCTGAATACAGCAGCTAAATCATTGGAAAATGAAATGTGTAGGAAATGGCTGAAGTGTTCATTGTTAGTTTGCTTCAAACTTTCTACAGCTTACTAGTCATAAAACCAAAATTCCTTCTTGTTGGTACCAAATCTACATTATCCAAATATTTCCACTTACAATGCATATTTCCCCGGTCTTCCCCCCCGGGCTAAGAGTCTGGGTGTCTTTCTCAATAGCTCACTATTATTTCAGCTGCACATCAGCAACATCAACCATCTCTGCCCTTCCCTCACTGAACACACCGTTTCTCTCCTCATCCACAGCCTCACAACTTCCAAATTCCTCCATAGGCTTCAACACATTTCTGCCCCTCATACCATTACCAGAACTTCCTCATTCCACCACATCACCCGTCCTTCAGCAACTCCACCGGCTCCTGGTCAAATTCAGAAAAGTATTCAAAATCTTACTGTATACATTTATGGCCATCCATAACCTTGACCGTCCTTATCTGTAAGATCTCCTCCATATTACCAGCCCATCCCGCTCCCTCAGATCCTCTTCCTCCATCCAACTCACTGTGCCCCTCGCTTGCCTCAGCACCATGGGGAGCCACCTTTGGAACTCCCTACATTCGTAGCACCGGCTTGCTCCCTCTGTTCAAATCCCAGCTCAAACTTCTCCTCTTCAGAAAAGCTTATTATCTAATTATTTTAAATTCTTATTTTGTACTGTGTTTTTATCTATCTTGTACGGGTTTTATCTGCTGTATTCTGTCTGTTTAAAGTGTCCTTGAGTGTCTAGGACACTGTATTATTATGATAACACTTTTATCAGCTTAATTTATTACTAGCCTAAATTCTCGCTGATGGAGACAAATGCTGTACTTTGTCTTTTTTCCAGTCAATTCATTTGAGTAGACTGGAACTATATCCTCTCCTCCAGTTCCTCAGACAACATTTATTTAATACACAGTAAACTATTAAAGAAACACCAAAAAAGAACAAAAGGAAACATCGCTGCATTCATTTTGTCATGAACACTAATTTGTAATAGGTAATATTAGGTCAATTGTAATACCTGGAACCATATTTTTTGAGCTGTAGCTCCTCAGCATTTTGAACATTATTATATTATAATGTGTGCGCGTGTGTGCATGTGTGTTTGTTTTAATTCCTAGGCCTCTCAGAATTGATCCATGACAACTTGACAGAATCCAAAAGGACAATTAATCTCCTCCAAAGAATGAACATCTACCAAGAGGTCTTTTTGAGTGTTCTCTACAGGTTGTTGCCCATCCAGGTAAATCATCACTGCTACCATTTATTTATAACTGACTTAAACCAAACATCAATGACAAGACAGCTATAGTCACATAACTAATGCCTTGTCCACCAAACTTGCTCTGTGATTTCCTACTTTTTAAATTAAGGAAAGAAAAAAAAAACACTTAGCTGCAGTACTTGAGCTGTTGTGACATTTTATATTTTGGTTTTGACATTGCTTATTATAGGAAAAGGTTTCTGTTTTGGCACTTCAATTAACTACAAAAAGCCACTTATCTTTCTGAGTGGGCTTTCTGTGATGAGTGACAGCTAGTGAAATATTAAGATAAACTTTAGAAATGTCACCAAGTAGCAAAGAGCCGTATTCAGGTCTTTTCCTAACTGTGTCTGTCCACTGTTGATACCCAGCCAATTAAAACTGTGTTTGTTGCAGCCGTATCTGGAGCCAGTGTATTTCTACATTTACACTGTGTTCTCACTCCAAGCGGTGTATGTGATTGCCCTGTACCTCACGGCATGGCTTCTCTCTGGTTCCTGGTTAGCTGGTGCACTTGCTGGAGTGTGGTACATTCTCAACCGGTAAGTAATAGCTGTATTTTTCTAGTTATATTGTTGATCCTCTAAAAATAGAGGTATTCTCCATAAAAAACACTCCTGTCATTTCTAAATGTTCTCTTCAGTTAGAAGTGAAAGAGTTTTTTTTTTTTTGAGAGAGAGCACCATCAATCAATGCAAAGAACTGCCAGTGATCACATCCCCAGCAGGTACAGTAACTTGGCCAAAGAAAGACAGAAGCCACATTTAACCAGACACAAAGCTCCTCACAATGCAAGGTGGGTGGGTGGGTGGCTGTACCTGTGGTCCAGTGCCCAGGGACTGTCTACTGAGTGAGAGGATCGGGAAAATGGCTCCAGATGACGACCTCCAAAGTGAATACCTAAGGCAGAGTGGAACAGAAGCACTGATCACGGTTGCAAGGAACACACGCTCAGCCAGGGTGTAGCACAGCAGGAAAATGGACAGCAACTATGCACTTTCCTCCTTTATTAATGCACTGTATGGTGTCTTTATTCTCCGCATGTTTAAACATTACTGTCAAAATTATATAAGGATTATAAAACTGCCATGTTTCTAAGCTTGTTACCTTATATTGGTTTTTACTTCCATCGGGGGGAGGTTATGTGAAATCTGGCATCTGTCTCTGTTAGCAAAATAACTTGAAATGTACAAATAAATCAATGACATTTTCAGGAAATGTTGACCATGGGCCAAGAAACAGATGAATCAATTTAGTGATAATCTGGAGGGACTTTGACCCTCCAAATATCAAGGCCAAGGGGCTTTGATCATAAGCAACCTACTATGTTATGTAACTTTGTATTTCTACTGCAGATATATACTATACATAAATACTATACTATGGATGTAAATCACAATATGTGGGGAATTGACCTGCTTGGTGGAGGTCTGTGCTGTCTGGATTTTTCGTGGTGACCCTGTAAACAGATCACAAAAATGAGGTTTGGTGAGCTCAGAGAAGTTGATAAAATAGAAGCCATAATCAAACATTACAAAGTAATATTGTTTCTTATTAAATAACACTGAGATAATTAGTTTTTGCTCTACTCTAGTATGTTTAACATATGAATCAAATATTTACATGGAAACTGTTTGCAGTAGATGTTTTTAGATTCCCAACTTCACTCCTTTACAGGAATAAACATCCAGCTCTGGGCCTGAGCTAACAGGGAAAACTTACATGTTGCAGCTTGTTTAGCTGATGTGGAGAGGACTCGTCTAGCCGCTGACCATCGCTGAGGATGTCTCCTCTCTCATGAATCAGGGCACTTGGTGAATGCTAGATTAGGTTTTAATATCTGTAGACAGGCAGCAGACAACATCTATGTGGCGTTATACAGTATAGTGTTATTACTGTGATGTCATGATAGGTTATCTCTAATCAAAGAAAATGGGGGATCACGACATACACGGCGTTTATTGACACACCAAGATTTTAGCCTTGCTTCTAGAACGTTTCAGTCTGTATGAACTAGTCTAATGCTTCTATGATGAATATATCTACAATTACCAGAATACAAGATTCTCCTTTATTGTTGCTTTATTAAAAGATTAAGCAGATTAGATGTGAATAGTTATATTGTTTAGAAGAAAAACAGTAAAAATGTATTGAAATGAGATAAACCCTTAGATAAAAATGACTATGCTTCTCATGGTTACCTGTAATCTGGGCATTTATGTTCAGTCTTTGGAAGAGTGACGGGGTTGTCACACAAATATGTCCTTATTTGCCTTTTACTTCTCTCGTCCTATCAGGGTAGATACAACTCGTGTGGAGTTCACCATTTCCCTCAGAGAGAACTGGTCTTTGCCCTTCTTGGCACTACAGATCGCTGCCATCACCTGCTACCTCCGGCCCCAGCTGAGTGCCCTCCAGCAGGTACACACAGATCAACACTGACGTTTAAACCAGAAAAATATCATATTTACTGTAACAATAAAGTAAAATGATCTAAGATGGCTATGTGCAAGTTTAGAATGCCTGTGATTATCTGTTAGGAACTTGTTTGATTAATTAAACAAATGTGGTTCAGTTAACTCATGGATTAAGTTATCATTTAAAAAAATCTATTTTGTATTTGCTCAGGTTACTAACATTTTTGTGATGATCATTTAAGAGTGACAAATATGCAAAACATTAAAAATCAGGAGGGGGCAAATACTTTTCCACGGTATTGTATGTTTCATCGCTGTTGTCAATTTTATCTTTTTATTTTAGGTAAAGCTACCGATTAGGATGTTGTAATGTAATATACAGATGCAGACTGCTTGGTTGAACATTTTATTTATGGTAATGTTAATGCCCACTGACTCTGAACCTGCTAAATGAGGACACCGGTTCCGCTTTCTTAATGGTTCATAGGATATTTTTGTTCAGGCCTCTTCAGTTAAACGTGGAGATCTGCACTTGAACTGCATCTCAGTTGTTTCATTTCAGATTTAATATGGTGGCTCACACTGTATAAATCATGAAACACGGTTTATTACAGTTCATTTATCTCTTTTTAGAAGGGTTAGAGACAAATCAATTATTTTAGATCACATGTATACAAAAACATAAACCATCTTAAACTTTACTGTATATCATTAGTAGTGAATCATTAGTTTGACTAATATCTCTCTTCTCCGTCTGTTTCCATCCTCAGAAGGTGATGGTGTGGCTGATGTATGTGATGACCTTCTGCTTCTGTCTGACGTGGCAGTTCAACCAGTTCATCCTTCTTGTTCAGGCTCTGGTCATTTACACGCTTGACTGTGTTGATTTCTTGACAACTACACAGGTATGGCTACAAAAAAAAAAAAAAAACACACAAAACACTCATATTCAGGGATTCTTTTAGGAATACATTTATTTCAGTGTCCAAAGCTATCAGCGCCATTTGGCTGAAATTAAACTGCCACTAAAGATTTAACTCGTAAACATACACATCAGCTCTTTGGTGTGTTTAAGAATTAACATGAGGTCAGTCTTCTTAAGCTTTTCTTTCATTAGTGATCAAACAGGAATTTCTGTTTTCTTCCATTAATTGTGAGTGTATATGTTTGTGTAGGTGACCACTCTATATCTCACTCAAGTGAGTGGCCTGCTGAGTGTGTGGCTCCTCCAGTTCTGTAACTCCATGTTACTGGGATCACTGGTTTTGAGTTTCATCGTCGCTGCACTCTTCATTAGGCACTGCCAGGTCTGTAAATGTGACGTAGGGGTTCATTTTCAGTTTTTTCCTCTAGACACATTATCTTGGTAGTGGTAGGTAGATTTTATGACGGGTCACAGGAACAGTTATAAAAGGCATATAATGTGACAATATGGAAGTTTATTCAAAGACTAGTTTGGATATTTGATATATTATTAATTAAAACAACGTAATTTCATGTTCATTTATCAGATTTTTCTCTGTCTGCATAACTGTGGTCATATAAGACTATTTAATTTTCAGAACATCTTTGCTTTTTCCTTGTCTTAACATTATCTGTCATGAGAGCTAATAGACATTATTCTTCGTGTTTGTTGTTACGTGCACTTTTGTTTTCTGTTTTTTTTTTTAACACATCAATTTGTCATAACCAGATTATTGCTATTATTTGATTATGCATAACACAACATGCTGCTTACACGTCACATATTAAGAACTCCAGAAATGGGATGATTGGATTTTTGTTGTCAAGTAAACAAGTCCAATGTTGCTTCTACTAGTATTTACCAGAGGATCAACATTTTGAAAGGTGAGATCTGCATTTAAGTGTAAAAGGATTCCATATTTCAACTGTACAGTCAAGGTCCTAAAGTTGTCTTATCTTGAAATCAAGACTTTAGCCTCTCAGGACCTGATACTGCTAGGTGGACATACTGTCCCACAGCAAACGTCGACAGTGTCCATGTGAGGCTGCTTGTCTGTATGTTCTCTGGCTTGTGCCGTGAAAGTACCTTCTAATTTTTTCATTTTTGCAGCCTGCTTTGAAAACGGGGAGCCTGCTGCTTCGTCTGGCCAAACTGCTTCTCCACACCGTCATGGTTCTCCTCCTCACCTTCATCATCAACTACCTGGCCAAGGTGGTCCTCCTCTTCGGTTACCACTGCCGCTCCTGTTTTTATTCTGACTCCCTCTTTTGTTATCTTTCTCTTGCCCTTTGGTTGTTTCTTAATGTCTTTCATTCTTTTATATTTTATCGCCTAGTGCAGAGGTGGGCAAACTAAGGCCCGGGGGCCACATGTGGCCCGATGAACTATTTAATCTGGCCGGCAGAGCCTTCACAATAATTCCTCCAAAAGCCAAATGAAGAGGGTTGTCAGCTTGATTGGTTAGAAAAAGGTTCAGGGCCCCCCTTCACCTAGCATGCTAACATGTCCTCTCAAGAAGGTGGGGCCAAACATCATTTGGAGCTTCATCATCTATCTGTTTGGACCAATTTACAGGCTCTTCAAACTATTTTGTCAGTCAATAGTCCATCAAGCAGGATTTTTAGTTACCCTGCGATCCTCATTTGGGGAGTTAGTTTCCCGCACCACCTGGCCGGCCCGTTCATCAAGATCTAAAATCCAGTGTAGCTCTTCAGGCTAAATAATTCACCACCCCTGTCCTAGAGCTACCACTCTTTTATTTGCTTTCTCTCTTCATGGTTTCTGCTCCCCTCTTGATTTTCCCTCAGAATTAAAACAACGTACTTTCATGTATATCCATTTCCTGCAGCTTCACTCTTAATCATAAGTTTGATGATATCAAAATGTGATTTATTTTAAAGTGTACAGCTTTTCCTTTATTATAAGTTGTCTTTATCAATGTTGGTGGTATGCTTACAGAAAATCCTGCATCTAAAGTCTGATGAACACATCTTTAAATTTATCAAGTCAAAGTTTGGTTTGGGGCTGACAAGGTAGGACCACACCCCCACATGCAGACGTACACGTGCACACAGAGAGAGACTAAAACATGCTTCTGTGTTTGAGCATTATGACACGGAACAGGACACTGGTGTGCTCACGCAGGCGTGCACTACCTTGTCTATCGTCACCTCTTGAGTTGATTCTGTGCGATTGTATAATTTACAGAGGAGCAGCATTTTTGCAGCTGGAGCATTTGTGTGTGTAAATAATTGATGCTGGGGCAACAGCAGTGCCTCGCATCCATCATACGCTTGTGTATGTTAAGCAGCTCCTGAGTGCCAGATAAAACGGCTCACAAGCCAGTGTCACACAACTGGCCCTTCAATTATTCAGGAGGCTTTGCAGTTTGCAACAGTCTCTGTGTGCTTCATCTTTCTTCATCCTATTTCTCTCGCTTGCTGATTGTGTTTCCTCCCGGACTGCATCATTATTTTATTTGTTGGGTTCCGTGTTTTGTGATATCTCGATCCTCAGTTCAGTGACTCGGTCACCAGAGCTTTTTATTGCAGACAGTAAGTAGTGCAAGAAAAATTAAGTATTAGGTTATGTTTCTCATATTTATGCCTTGCTAAGATTATTAATTCCATTTTCATGTTCTTTATTAAGTCGTACGTTAAAATATTTATCTTTTAATGTCCACTGTACTATTAAGTTGTAGAAGTCTGCTTGCTCATCTTTATATGTGGATCATGACCTAAAGGCTTTTGTTCAGGGATTTCGATGCCAATCTGTACCTGTGTGAGGAAGCCTTTGGTCTGCTGCCTCTCGACACCCTGGAACGGCTGGCTGGAAGCCTGCTGCTGTACCCGTACGTCCTCACCCTGCTGCTGCTTGGGGGCATGATGGCAGTGGCTGCTCTGCAGAACATCAAGAGGTGATTTCTCATACCTCCTTCCATCCATGTTTAGTGATTGTCTCTATCTGTGCTGTTTGTTGTTCTGTTAATGACATAAACTGAAAATAAACTACCATACACTTTCTAGACTGGCCATGATCATTTGCTTTGAATGTAACAGTAAGTAGATAATACAAATAGAAAACTTAATCTTTATTTTTATTTATTGTTATTATAAGTTATTTATTTGTTATAAAAGAGTTTTCCCTTTATAACTCATTCTTTTAATTGAACTTTTTAATCGTAATGTTTTTGGTGAGGGTAGCAGCTCATTTTAATCCCTATTTGCTGCTGTTGAATTAAAAAAAAGTGTTTGCATATTTGTTCAGTGTTTTGCCTGAATAAAGGTAGGTTAATTAAGGAAAAAAAAAGGCAAAGAAAATTGCTGCTACCCACCGCAGCTACAGATTAGTGATGACACTGTTCAAACATTCCACTAGGTACTCCTGAAGCTTTATCTGTTGATGGTGCAAGGTGAGAGTCAGCATGAACTTCTCTCATGAGTATAATCTCCTCACTCTCTGTAGAGCTGAAATTCTAACCTCTCCCAATAAATAACTGTTTGCTACTTGGTCGTTATATGTGATTAAGTCATTTTGTCTCGCGAGCATATTCCATTTGTATTCAAGTGGAAGCCATTTGGTGCACAAGGTCAAACCATTGAAGTGATATGACTGCCTGCAGGTATCTCCTTGTTTCTCCATGCTGCAGGAAAATATTAGTCCCTGGGCATCAGAGCAGCTTCTACACAATCCACTACTGAAATCTGAATAGTAGCAACTGCGGACCTAATAATCAGAAAAACATCAGTTTTACTCACTGTTTGTCTCTAGCAGCCTGTAATGTTTTATGTATCAGGGTTGTCTTTTGTCTCACTGTCTCATGCTTGTGTTTCTCAGCAGATCTAAAGGAAGTTCACCCGAGGAGAAGCGAGGAGCACAAGAGGTCTTCCGCCCAGATGTGGCCTACAACCTGTTGCATACATTTTTCTATGGTCTTCTGGCTTTTAGCACTATGAGGTGAGCGTGAACAGTTGCACACTTTCCTTATATTAACATATACACGCTTTACAAGATTTGTAACAGTGGTGTTTTGAACTGGCTGTCTCTTCCATTTTAGAATCATTGTGGTATTTTGTCAATAGAAAACAGTGGTTCAGACAGCACATTCTCACGCTTAGAGATATAAGTGCTGATTGGGAAATTTTCACATCAGCAAACTGATTCCATTCCACTGCTTTTTCTCAGATGATGATGAAGATCGAGTACCACAAAGTGCAAAGAGCCATATTTTTCTGCATCACAGCTTCTTTAAATTGAAAAACAATTTAATGTGTTTCCCCCTCCAACGGCTTCTACATGTCAACAATTTTTCAGACGATTTCACTCCCTCGAACTCGATAAAACCAGCTCGTTTGTTTCACTGTGTCAAATGAACTTGGACTAGACTTCCTGATTTAACTAATTTGGATGTCTGATTTGAATATAATGTGTTTACTAATCTATTCCCAAAGAATGCTTTGAATATGGTGTGATATTGTTTGCTCCAGGATGAAATATATTTGGACCGGCCATATGTGTGTGGTTGCAGCCTATGGTGTGTGTGGGAAGGAGTCATGGACTCTGCTTCTCAGCACTCTCCAGTATAACAGCAAAATTCTGGTATGGCTTCATAACAACTATATGTTTACCATAAACATACTTATTTTTGCTCTGACATACTGTAATTAGGTCCTTGTTTTTTATATAAATTTTATTTATTATATAATATTGCAGTAGGATTTCCATACTACGCAGTGACATTGCTATTATGGTCATTGAATGTATTTTTTGTGCTTCTTGTGGAACCTGGAAACCCGCATTAAAACAGTGCTGCTAAATATAATGAAATATAATGACTGATGATAACATGACTGTAAGCTACCTGACATTTCTTTCAGTATTTAGCTATTCAGTCCTGTTTCTCTTTTTTTTTTTTTTCTGGTCCCTGGCTCCTGAGAACTAAGTAAAGAACCAGTCTTCATATTGTCTCAGCGTGAAAACAAAGTTCCCCTCATTCCACCCAACCCCAGGAGATACTATTGGAAATACCAGGATTTCCTCTGTTTAGGAAGATTATGGTAGCTCAAATGAGCGAAAAGATACAGATCAAAATCAAATGTCCAGTACACAGAACAGAAATGAAGGTATGAAGGTTGGGTCTCTGGACCACATCACCTTCACCATCTTCTCAGGTTAGGCCACAACGTTCCTGCGGTGTCCACTAGGTGTCAGTGTGGTCCTAACATGACTGCAACCTGATCAGATAATGAATGATGCCCATTAACGCTGTTATCCGTCTCTGCTTGACTTCATTCTTGCGTGTACAATTTTGCCTGACTCTGATCTAATTAAATACCTTCTATTTTTATTCTAAATGTTTGTTTCTCTCATTCCAGCTCAGGCTCGTCAGATATGCCGTTCCTCTGGTGATGATCAGTTGTCTGTACTTTAAGGTAAACCATGTTTTTGGGGGGCATTTTTTTTGTTGCACTTCGAGCTTTGTCGTTGTGGAACTGAGCTCGTTTGTCCAAATGTGCAGTGATGTAAGGAAAGCAAATGCCTGAATATGAATGTGGAAATCAGATCAGAGAAACAAGAAAAATATAATTAAATTTATGTCTTTCACACTTTTACATTCAGTTTGACTGTATCAGTCAACGGTTTTTCAGTTGATTTCTACCTGTGTATTTATCTGGCTGACTGTCTTGTCCATGTATATGTTTAACTGTTGTTTAACAGTCGACTTTATGTATTGAGGAGATATGAGCTTAAATTTAACTGTTTTCTTTCAGTTCTGGCCAGTATTAATGGAGGAGTTATCAGAACTGAGGGAGTTCTATGACCCAGACACTGTTGAGCTCATGACTTGGATTAGGTACACACACACAAACACACACACACACGCACAGCATACTGGAGTAGATCTGATTAGCGATTAGCGCTTTTCCGCTAATCAGTTTTTTTCCCCCGATTTCCTGGATTGGACGTTTTTGCCTACGCCTAAGTGCTTGTTTATGGGGCATTTCTGATAGTGAGGGCTGAGAGCCCATGAGCTGATGAGTCGATTTAAGTGTTTCGGAAAAGGACCCAGCTGGCAGACTTCTAACACACACTGAGTTTCTGTGGCGGGGCTTTGAAAGATGTGGTAGGATCAGGGATGGGAAGGGAATGTGACTAGGAATTTCTCTGTTCTGTAGGGTCTGTGTGATTTTTTTTCATGTCTGAGTGTCATCTTCTGTTCACCTGGCTGCCAAATTAGGCCTCTGTATAGAAAACCATGTAACAATTCAAGCGGACCAATGATGCATCACCCCCATCTTGTGATGTTATTTTCAAATAATTGTTGAACCAGAGTAATGCAATAAGTTATCATCAGTTATCATCTGAAAAATCTGAATGGTCACTCTCCCTTTTTGTTCCTGGGATTCATTGCAGTGTGACAGTAGTACTCAAAGTAGGCACCGCACTGTGCTCAGACATGCCCCAAAATATTGATATGCTGTATTGTATACTCATTATTATATTATATTATATTATATTATATTATATTATATTATACTTCTATATCTATATTGTATTTTACATCAGATTGTGGCAAAATTACATGAAACTATTGTCTTTGATAATCTTACATACATGTCTTAATTCTGTTAAGCTCTGATGTCTGTAGTTACCTTGTCAAAGTGGATAATTCCAAATATCGCTTTTGTAGCTGATTCCTTCACAAGTCAGAGTGCTGTACATCTCCGTGACACCTCTAACAATATGGGCATAATTATATTTTTTGGCTAAGATCACACAGGTCTAAATTTATTTTGTACAGTTTCCAATATTTAATATGATCTGTGTATCGTATCTGAGTATGTTTACTGCTGGTTGAAATATGCAGTGAAAACAGGAGTAGAAGTCTACATGCCTTTAAGGACAAGAATCCTCTAATTAACATGTTTTACTGTCAGAAGTACCGTTCTATTATTTCCGTATTAAATAACCAAGTCTTCTTTCTTGTTTTTGTCTGAATGAATATTACATAGTTTGTTTTACTGTCACCAGGTCCTACTTTTTGGATTGGTATTTTAAAGTGAATATCTATCTTTGTGTAAAGTACATTATAATGATTTCGATGGCTCAAACTCCCCACAAAGACATTTCTAATTATTTAACGATGCCTTAAAATGACCAATGTAGTTTACTTTTTACATGCATAAGTCATAATTCTCATTATTTTCATACCATCATCATCAGTAGCGTGACAGCACTGCAAGAACCAGATGATGATTTTTTTTTTTCGAAAAGCACAGTTTTGCTTTAATCCTATTAGACAGATAGTGAAATGGCACAGAGAGTGTTTTTTTTTTTTTTTTTAAATGTATTTATGTGTGTGACATGGGTTCTCTTCCCTCCAGAGCTAATCCCATTAAACTGGGAGGATTAGGGGCTGCCTAGCGTTACCTTGCTTGTGGCTGAGAGCAAGGTGGGGCACCAGGCTCCTGCTATTGTGCTAATTACATTTCTCTCCTTTTTAAATGAATGACTAAAAACAAATGTTACTGTGTATACTCTAGTTACAATATTTTGATTGCAAAATGAAGGCAAATGACTCTGATGCGTCTGTGATGCAGCACCTTCTAGCATAGTCTCTTTAAGGTTCTACCCTCAAAAGAATCTGTCAATCTCTCACTAATAAGAGCACTTATTACTGAAATATTTGAATGTGTAGAAAATATAGCAGGTAAATAATAAACTGAAAATTAAAGTAAAGTATATGGACTCAGAAGAAATACAGGAATTTAGTCTCACTTTTGTAATTCATTTTATTTAGAAGTAAATGGAATTAGTTCTCTGTAAAAAAAATAAAATAAAAGAAATTCTCAGGTGAAGTAAAGCTGTGTGTTCCAGTTTCTCATGAGAATTGAAAAGCAAGTGTTGTGACAGGCTGATGGAAGGATAAGCACAGCTTGCTGTGCCGTTATGAATCACCCTGGACAGCGGCTGGAAGCACCAAGGTGCAGGTTGGCATTTTATGGCACCTGTTAGAGTTTAATTTCTACTCTGCAGAATCATGACTCACTTTCCTCTTGACTGTGGCTCAGATTAAACCCTAAAAGTATCAGTCAGTTGTTCCTTCAGCCTTTTCATATAGTCACCGTGCACTTTTTGACTAACGTGCTTTTGGCTCAGACACGCACCACACCTGTTTTTCTCACTCGCTTCACCTTTTTCAAATTCAGATGTGCACACCAGTGCTGAAAAAGCAACATGTATGATTTTAAGTGTAACACGGAGCATGAGCAGCAGCTCTGGTATGTTTAATATGAATATGGACAATCGTTCTCACACAGAGCATTTTTTCAGTCACAATTAATTATGGCAATTAAAAAAAAATGAGCCCTTTTTAAACGTGTAAAACTATGACGTGTCTGCGCAACCAAAAGCACATTTCCCAGAATTGCAACATTAGCAAACTGCCTTATTTTATCGTCATAAGGGATCGGTGAAAATATTGCAACTAGCTTATATTTTATTTCAAGGAGCTGCTAAAAAATGTTTAGAGCGCCATTTGAGTTTAACATTTTCAGAGGTCATTGCAAACTGATGGTGTGGTTTCGACAACGAGCATCTTTTCTTTGACTTTAGTGCAAAAGAGTGTACCATTGGTCGTGTGTAGGCTGTTAAATTTTAGGCGCATTATAAGAATTAGTTTGGTTTGTTAAACTACAACTGTGTGGATTGAAATGTGGAAAAATGTTTTGATTTTGTTGAGGGTCATCCAGGAGTTTTCACATGAGACGTTGGTTGAGTCTGTATCAAAATTACATTTCTGAACTCTTGATTCACAATAAATGGAAAACCAGATTTATTAATTATTGGCTGTTATTTTTGGCATGTTAACCCCCACTTTCCACTGCAAGCGTCTGCCGCTCAGCACCGTACACTGCGTAGCAGATGCACTTCCATTCTAGTGAATCGCTGCATTTCCACAGCGAGCTCCATGGCGCGTCTCTGGAGCGTCTCTGGAGCACTGCTGTGTCGGAGATACACTCCAGGTCTGTTTTTCGGCAACTATGCTTTTATGATGCATCAGTCCACATTGTTCAGATCGCATCAAGCTGGAGAGACACACAACAGCTGGTAAATTTTAAAATTTGATACAAACAAGGATATGGATAATGGACAGGAAACCTACCATTTACAGACTTAATTCTAAGAGAATTACTACTCAACAAAAGACCAAGCACTCCTTGGATTTCTTATCTAGCATTAGACTACAGCATTGCTCACTAATGATTGGACCAAACCTGGGAGTACTGGCGATCTCTTCTATTTCTTGGTGACTGCTGGGATTGCTTCTAGCACTTTATGGTTAGGGTTAAGTGGCAGTTAACAAGAAATGGATATACGTCCAAGCAGAAAAAATTGTTCAAGGTAAAGCTGTGCATAAGGCAGTTACAGCCAGAGGGGCGTTTATGTTACTCATGATACACGATATACAATTCATAACCTTGAGGAATAAATACTCAATATGAGTGTAATTATATATTGTAAATATGACTTCACTGTGTTTATCCGTTGTTATCCAAAGTAGATCTCTCTGTGTCAACTGGACTGAAAGGTTTCCTTGAAAACGTTTCGCCCTCTCTCCAGAGAGCTTCTTCAGTTCTAAGTTTGCTGGGGCAGACCTTGAAAATATAGCCCTGTGGACCATTGGCATGTTAATGGCCCGGGTGGTCACCTAAGAGTCCTTGGCAGGGTGGTTGGCAGGGTCGTTCATTCAGTTTCAGTTGGGGTGCTTCCCCTTTGTCTGTTGGGTCACATGTTAATGAGTCTCCAGGTCTGGTCAAACAGCGTGAATGTTTGGAATGCTGACGAAGAGAGTGGAGAACTGCATTGTACGTGGGTGACAGAAAGTGCCTTAGTCCACCACCTCTGTTTAAAGATGTTTTTTCCAACTTTACGTGGATGGCTTCCTTGACACCCCTCTCAAACCAGCGATCTTCTCTGGCCAGCACACGTACTTGACTGTCCTCAAAGGAGTGTCCGCTTTCTTTTAGGTGTAGGTGTACTGCTGAGTCCTGTCCTGAAGAAGTGGCACGTCTGTGTTGGGCCATTCGTTTATGGAGGGGCTCTTTGGTTTCCCCAATGTACAGTTCCTTGCATTCCTCCTGGCACTGTACAGCATGGACAACATTGCTTTGTTTGTGTCTTGGTGTCTTGTCTTTTGGGTGGACCAGTTTCTGTCTGAGTGTGTTGGAGGGTTTGAACTGTACTGGAATGTCATGTTTTTGAAAGATTCTCCTGAATTTTTCTGAAACTCCAGACAGGTAGGGGATAGAAATGCTGTGACGTTTATTTCTTTCCTCTTCTTTGCTGGGGTCTCGTTTTCTGGAGGTCTTTGTGAAGGCCCAGTCCGGGTAACCACATGTTTTGAGTGCTGTTTTTAGATGATCCTGTTCTTTCTTCTTCCCTTGGGTTGTGGTGGGTACTTCTTTGGCCCTATGTTGTAGGGTTTTGATAACACCAAGTTTATGTTCCAGTGGGTGGTGTGAGTCAAAAAGAAGGTACTGATCTGTGTGGGTGGGTTTTCTGTAGATTTCAATACTAAGATTTCTGTCCTCCTTGATCTTGACTGCACAGTCCAAGAAGGCCAGACTGTCTTCTTTTACGTCCTCTCTGGTGAATTTGACGTAATCATCTGTGTTATTCAGGTGGGTTGAGAACGCTTCCAATTCTTTTGTTTGAATCTTGACCCAGGTGTCATCAACATATCTGAACCAGTGGCTGGGGACGGTTCCTGTCCCGGTCCCAGATATGTTGATGACACCTGGGTCAAGATTCAAACAAAAGAATTGGAAGCGTTCTCAACCCACCTGAATAACACAGATGATTACGTCAAATTCACCAGAGAGGACGTAAAAGAAGACAGTCTGGCCTTCTTGGACTGTGCAGTCAAGATCAAGGAGGACAGAAATCTTAGTATTGAAATCTACAGAAAACCCACCCACACAGATCAGTACCTTCTTTTTGACTCACACCACCCACTGGAACATAAACTTGGTGTTATCAAAACCCTACAACATAGGGCCAAAGAAGTACCCACCACAACCCAAGGGAAGAAGAAAGAACAGGATCATCTAAAAACAGCACTCAAAACATGTGGTTACCCGGACTGGGCCTTCACAAAGACCTCCAGAAAACGAGACCCCAGCAAAGAAGAGGAAAGAAATAAACGTCACAGCATTTCTATCCCCTACCTGTCTGGAGTTTCAGAAAAATTCAGGAGAATCTTTCAAAAACATGACATTCCAGTACAGTTCAAACCCTCCAACACACTCAGACAGAAACTGGTCCACCCAAAAGACAAGACACCAAGACACAAACAAAGCAATGTTGTCTATGCTGTACAGTGCCAGGAGGAATGCAAGGAACTGTACATTGGGGAAACCAAAGAGCCCCTCCATAAACGAATGGCCCAACACAGACGTGCCACTTCTTCAGGACAGGACTCAGCAGTACACCTACACCTAAAAGAAAGCGGACACTCCTTTGAGGACAGTCAAGTACGTGTGCTGGCCAGAGAAGATCGCTGGTTTGAGAGGGGTGTCAAGGAAGCCATCCACGTAAAGTTGGAAAAAACATCTTTAAACAGAGGTGGTGGACTAAGGCACTTTCTGTCACCCACGTACAATGCAGTTCTCCACTCTCTTCGTCAGCATTCCAAACATTCACGCTGTTTGACCAGACCTGGAGACTCATTAACATGTGACCCAACAGACGAAGGGGAAGCACCCCAACTGAAACTGAATGAACGACCCTGCCAACCACCCTGCCAAGGACTCTTAGGTGACCACCCGGGCCATTAACATGCCAATGGTCCACAGGGCTATATTTTCAAGCTCTGCCCCAGCAAACTTAGAACTGAAGAAGCTCTCTGGAGAGAGGGCGAAACGTTTTCAAGGAAACCTTTCAGTCCAGTTGACACAGAGAGATCTACTTTGGATAACCATGACCTGGATGACTGAGAATCTACACAGACATTTATCCGTTGTTCTTCATGTGTCCAATAAGTGAAAGTAATGCACTGTTTGAATTTTTTTTCATTCATTCTAATAGAAAGGACTTGAAAAATCTGGTAATGCTTTAGATTGGGCAACACAATTTACCATTAACTACCTGCTAACTAGCAGGAGTATTAGCAGAAAATTGATGCATTATTATTCATAGCAAAGGTTAATGGTTTATGCGTCTTCCCCAAGCTAAAGTGTTACCAAAAATCGATGTATTTTTTGTTATCCTTTCATGTTTGCATTGGGATTTGTGTACACTCTTGCCGTCGGTAATGTCTTGAGTTATGCTGCAGTATTGCGATCCAGCCCTGTCTCAAACTCAAATGCCAGGTCGAATGCAGACAATATAAAACCTGACTGTCAGCGTCCAGTATTAAGCTTTGTCAGTCTCATCACAGCCTTGTGTGTAGACATGAGATTAGATTAAACATGACCCCAGGGCAGACATCCAGGAGGTGACTGTGGCTGTGTTTGCGTGTACGGCTTGTCCTTCAGCCAGCACATTCTGCATCAAAGTAACTTCACATCTTTCGCCATCTCAGTGTGATTTAAATTGCCTCCACACAGAAATGTTTTGATGTTTGGTCTTGATGCAGTAAGATGCTGTCCTTGAGGTGTCTAATTCTGAAAGAAAAGGTTCTTTAATTGTTTTCACAGTGTTCCAGTGACTGTGGTAAACATAGAAGCAAATGTTTGTGGACTGAATACGGAAAATAAATACATAATAAAATAAATATATTTTACTACTGAATACCCTACAAATGAACATCTTTTTAGACGATGGAACGCATTCTGTAGACTGTATTTATGTATATACCTCTTTTCTAGTTTGTCTCTTCAAACTTCACATATCTGTGTTCTCCCTTTTAAATTCACATTCAGAATAACCTTCAAATGGCAGAATAACCAATTATGCATATTCATTTTGGGTATTAGTACTTGCTCAGAGACACTTGGACCAGCAACTTTCATCTCACTGGAGTAGATGAGAAACTCATCCTCATCTAGCCTATTTATCTCTGTTTGTCCGCAGCACAAAGACCCCTAAGCATGCTGTATTTGCAGGCAGCATGCAGCTGCTAGCTGGCATCAAGCTGTGCA
Source organism: Pao palembangensis (assembly GCA_015343265.1). Taxonomy (NCBI): domain Eukaryota; kingdom Metazoa; phylum Chordata; class Actinopteri; order Tetraodontiformes; family Tetraodontidae; genus Pao; species Pao palembangensis. Next base: position 2,393,123 of record CM027081.1, read on the forward strand.
CAGGCAGAGTTCTCACCAACCATCCCCATTATGAAGATAAAGACCTGCGGGAGAGGACACAACAGGTATAATTTATCCACGCTGTCTACAACACAGCAGAGCTGCTGCAAGATAACGAAAAAGAAATGCAATAAACTCAACACTTCCGAAAAAAGGTTGTTGCTATAAGCGCAGTAAATTGTGGTATTCATATTACAATGACAATTTCAAGTAGATTGTCTAATCCCAGCAACCAAGAAGGTGCAAATGTGATCTTGAGGCCAATCTTTACAATGTAAGTCTCAGACTAGCACAAAGTTGTTCATCAGTTAAGTCCGGATGATGAATGTTATCCAAAGTTAGATCTCTGCGTGCAACTGGACTTGTTTAGATTTCCTTGAAGATGTTTCGCCTACTCTCCAGAAGGCTTCTTCAGTTTTGAGATTGCTGTGGGAGGAGCTTGAAAATATAGCCCTTTAGCGTGCTAATGGTCCACACCCAGACCAGACCACACCAGACCCAGATTTCACAAAGACCTCCAAAAAGCGAGACCCCAGCAAAGAAGGTCAAGACAAAGGTCAAGACAACAAGACACAAACAAAGCAATGTTGTCTATGTGGTACAGTGTCAGGAGCAATGCAAGGATTTGTACATTGGGGAAATTAAAGAGCCCCTCCATAAACGAATATTCCAACACAGACATGCCACCTCTTCAGGACAGGACTCAGCAGTACACCTACACCTAAAAGAAAGCGGACACTCCTTTTGGACAGTCAAGTACGTGTACTGGCCTGAGAAGATTGCTGGTTTGAGAGGGGTGTCACGGAAGCCATCCACGTCAACTTGGAAAAACCATCCTTAAACAGAGGTGGTGGACTAAGGTTCATTACCATGTGACCCAGCAGACAAAGGGGAAGCACCGAAAGTGACACTAGGTCAACGACCCTGCCAGCGACTTTCAGGTGACCTGCCAATGGTCCACAAGGGCCCCCAGCAAGTTTAGAACTGAAGAAGCCTTCTGGAGAGAGGGCAAAACATCTTCAAGGAAACCTAAACAAGTCCAGATGCACACAGAGATCTAACTTTGACCTGGATAAATGAGAAGAGAACCTACACAGACATCAATGATGAATGTTGAGTATTGGTGTAAATACATGGCAAAAGATGGTACAGTACAGTACAGAATAGTAGAATTAGGTTTTTATATACATTGGTTAATCACAAGTGTGTCATCTGTGTCTAGCTTCATACAGATAACACATGCGCAAATATGATAGTGAAAACATGGAGGTTATATCACAGTGGTTAGTTTACCTTGATGAAAGTCCTGCAGGCTGATGTGCATCACTTTTTGTTTGGCGTGTGGTTAAAATTAGCCTGCAATCTTGCTCACACTGCAGGAAGGCGTTTGTGTTTCACCGGAGCTTGAAGTAGCATTTCAGCGGCCCATGTGCTCGTCTTGGCTTTAACTTCTGCTTGAGCGTTTGCCGGTAATAGCTCAGTCTGCAGTGGACTCGGCCTGAGAGGCGAGGTGTTCTTGGTTCAATCCCTTGTTGTGACAAAAGTTGAAAAGGTGTGCTGGTAGCAGGAGAGGTGCCAAGACACCTTTAGAGCACTTCCGAGGTACCCTTGAGCAAGGTACCAGACCCCCAGATGCTCAGATAGGACCCTGCAATGAGCTGGTGAGCCGTCCAGCAGTGTACTCTGCCTCTTGCAGCTGGGATAGGCTCCAGCACTCTCCCCATGACCCTACAAGGGAAAAAGCACTTAGAAGATGGATGGAACATCTGGCTATAAATAGATTTATCTATATATTTATCTTTTCATTCTCGCAATAGTGATTGATCACAGCTACCCTGTGATTAATCTGAGGAAACATATTAATCATTTGATGGTTTCATTTTATAATATAATGGTGTGAGACTGTTTTATTTCTCTGAAGGAACACAGAAAGGGTGTGTTCAGCAGAAGTTGTGTTGCCTCACACGTCCATCTCCATCAGTTCATGCTTCTTTCTCCAGTGAGAGACCAGGCAAATTGTGTGCTGATGGGCTGTGACCTGCAGTGATTGTGTCAGTGTGCATAAGAGATCAGAAGATGCACCCGGCGCTCTGTACAATGATGTAGTCAAATCATTAATAAAATGGAGCCTTAAATGAAGGAATGATGCAATTACAGTGAATGGATTACTCACTCACTCAGGTTTTCATCAGCTTCATCAGTGCATTGAATGAAACGAACTAATTTCTTTTGGTCTTTTTGCAGCATGTTATTACACATCAAACCAACACTTAAAGAAGTTTTTCACTTTCACTCCAACTAGACAGGTTTATTCTCTACAGCTTTACACTCCTTTGATTCTATAAGAAACGTTCATGCATGCAATCATTTATTGATGTGCAGTGTGGGTTTTTTGAGTAGTGCATGTGACATTGGAGAGAAATCAGACATCTTGGCAGTTTTATCCAAAACTGACCTTATAGCCATGTATACAGATACAGCAATAAAAGGTGGCATGACCATATAACCATAACCACAAAAATCACAGCAGCAAATTAAACCACTGTTTTGTTTTTTTTTTTGCCTCTGTGTCGTTTGCATGTCCTCTTTCCAATGAGCAGAAACTAATGTGTGGAACGTCTCTTGGTTAGTTGAGCTCATGTTTTGCCTCCCAGCAGGACGTCGGCCATGCTGAGCCGCTGGCGAGGCCCAAACTGGGCATGGAGCTCATTAACGATCTATGACACTTACGCAGGCCTTCAGGGCTCCGGCTGGAAGCATACATGCATGTTAGACAGGAGGAAATCTGCATGCATTCATTTTCAGATATTTGTAGGAACGCTAATGATGTCTCCAATCGTTTCTGGCCTTTTATTACAAAATTTAGTTAGAAGTGATCAAAGGCAAGTGATTCTTAACAGATTTGTCTTTTCTCAGAAACAGAAAAAAATCTGTTTTAAATGTGCTTTTCTGAAGTGGTCTGCAAATTGTAGGAGCAGGTTTGTATATCTTTATAGTTAAAAGGCAAATGTCATGCAGTGTGGTTAATATAAGATATATATATATATATATATATATACACATTTTTTCCAGTTCACAAGGACAGTTTTCTCGGCCATAGTTGAGTCTTAGAGGAGCAATTCCTGTATAGGTTGAGTACTGATGCATTGCTTAATAATCAGACTGTTGGGCTGTTGGGGATGATGGAATGGGGCAGCCTAGGAAATTAAAAAGAGAATTTATGACTTCAGACCCAAATCTCTGGACTGGGGTGCACTGCCAGATGTTGTGTTTTTTCTCTGGTTGATTTCGAGTGCAGTGATGATACTGCTGTGAATCCCATTTCAATAAGAATTTTCTATTATTATTAAATTAAGATTAAGAGTAAATATTATTAAATGAAGATTATTTTATTTATTTATTTATTTATTATTTTTGTCATTAGGGGAATACTCTTGACATACTCTTGACTCTCTTGAGTCCAAACATTCACATCAGGTGAAATTCATAGGTCTTTTTTATGTGGGTATGTGTGAATTAATCTTTTAATTCATAGATGTTCCAGAAATTGCTTGCTTCTTATACCATATATTAAAATGTAATAACTGGGGGAACAGAGTGAACTCCTGGCAAACAGTGGAAGGTAGGCTTTCATATGGACAGAATCACCTTATTTTCTGAATGCTTCTTTTCATACTTTTATGTCCACAATTATGAAGGATATTTCATAAATGTGAAAGATTACAACATTCTGAGTGAAAGCATCCTGGAAACCTGTGCAGTTTGACTGACCTTATTGCCCAGTGAGAGAAAGCTCACTTATCAATAATTTATTCTTTATTATCTTTTTTCCTAGCTGAATTTTAAAACAAGATGTTTAGGTATGGTCATTTTACTAATCTATTTAGAGAGAGCTGGACAACTTGTCTGTCTTACGTGTTTTGCACATTATGACCCATCTCATCATTGAAATAAGCTGTTGGGCTTAATTGAAGATCTTCCATCTTTGCAACTTGACTGAAAAGCTAAGTCCTTTCTCAGTTCAGTGTGTATTCCTTGTCAAATTCCCTTGAGGGTGTGCATAAAAACGGCCAGTGATGGCTGGACCATTATTATTTTTTTCCATTGTCAAGATAACAGCGTAAACGGTGCCTCAGACCCAGCGGGGGTAAAAATATGGATTGCGAATTGATTCATTACTCACTTCTAAATAATTAGCAAATATTGGTTCATTCTGTTGCGTCCTGATTGAAATATTATAGATTCTGATTTGATAGAAGTCAATAGATATTGGCATTTGTATTTAATATATGACCTTTGGAGTTGTGAGCACACACACACACACACACACACACACCTTTACACGTTTCCAACTTTTATAAATCTAAAGAGTTATAGGCTGAGTTGTTGCGATCTTTAAACCCCAAAAAACAGTGAAAAGTTTGCACCTACATGAAACAAATCCAGCTGTGTTTGTGTGAGCAGGTGTATCAGATGTACGCACAGAGGTCTCCAGAAGAGGTCCACGCCATCCTGAGGGCCGTCGGTGCCGACTACGTGGTGCTGGAAAACAGCATCTGTTATGAGCGGAGGCACAGGCGAGGCTGCAGACTGCGGGACCTGCTGGATCTCGCCAACGGACATGTGGGTGGCGTTTATTTAATGTGACTTGGTGTATGTCGGCGTACGTCGGCTCTCAGCCTCCGCAAAGATCAATGTCCTCGCTTTCCCTCTGTTTGTCAGGAACTCAGGCTCTTCTTACAGTCTCTCTCTCATCACTGCCTCTGTCATGTCAGACGGGTACTACTCTGACTTTCTGGATTTCCAGAGGCGAGACAGACATCTGTTTGGTCTTGGTTTGGTGTAGTAAGACAAACACAGGATGGATGTGTGTTTGTGTAAACATCACAAACACACACAACCTCAGAGAGAGAAACAGCTTTATGAAATAAATACCGTGTGTGTGTGTGTGTGTGTTCTATTTAAAGAAAACATGTCTGGGGTGTTTCTTTTGACTCTATTTCTTTCTGCGGGTTGATGCTGATTATCAACAGTCCATGATGACTACAGGACAGGAAGCAGAGCTGGAGGTCAAAGAGACGACAGATGATGAGGTTCTTTATGGGAGTGGATGGATCAGACAGACAGCACATGTTAGATGTTTTGGAGATGCAGTCAGAGAAGCCAGACTGAGATGGTTTGGATGTGGACAGTGTACGAGGCCTGGAGGAAGACATAAGAGGACAGTTATTGATGTAGCGAAATAGGGCATGAAGTTAATTGGTGCAACAGAAGAGGATGCAGAGGAGAGTTAGATGGAGCTAGCTGATTCGCTCTGGCGATCCCTCAGGGGAAGAGCCGAAAGTAGGACAAGATGCCTGCATAATGTGCAGAGCCAGCAATTCTGGTTAAATATTGTTGTATCCTTGATTCTTTGTGCGCATAAAGCCATTATAGTTTTCTGATTGTTGGCACGAACATCAGACTTTAACAGTAACTGCATTGGTCCAACGTTAACTTGTCTCTCCTTAAAGATTTTGACTTCCAACAAAAAAGAGAAGCAAGACTCTGAGAAAATGAAAGTACCATATTTTCCGGACTATAAGTCGCACCCCGGCCAAACTATGAAAAAAAGCCTGACTTATACTCAGGTGTGACTTATGATGTGAAATTATTAAAATATATACGATAATTTCACATGTTCGTGAAAGGGCACTCTACTACTTATTACCAGTAACTTATACAGACACCTGAGAAAGACTGAACAAAAATGCCCCCAAAAAGAAAATCATATCCTATAAATTACAAGTTGAAAGTAGTGAAATATGCAGCCGAAAATGGAAAAAAGAGAAAGCGGCACTTCCTCTACCTCCGGTGCTGGCGGAGTTTTTCAAAAGTGACACCAAGGATGAGGAATTCAATCGATTTTAGTGATTTGAAGTGAGACTGAGAGTTTGTAAGCATGTTCTTTAATAGTTATCTGAATAACTGTTAATATGTCACATTAACATGCCAGACACATTCAGTTTGTTGTCGGTGCTTCATGTAGCGGAATGTGTTAGGTTAGCATACCGTACACCTATTCAGCCTGTTGTTTTCTATTCTGTTATTATTATTATTATAACTTGCCTTCCAAGATGAAATGTCTGTTCTTGGTCTCAGTAAAATAAGTTTTCCAAAAAAAATGCGACTTCTAGTCCAATGCAACTTACAGTATATACATTTTTATTTTTATTTGACTGATGCGACTTACTCCGACTACTCCGGAGCGACTTATAGTCCAAAAACTACGGTAATGTGATACAGACTGATGGTTCATAAAATCATGTGACCAACAACAGAGAATTGTAGGAGTACCCTCTCTGTCATGGGGAAAAAGTTCCAGTCCCTCATAAACCGTATAGGTTTAAATAAAAAGCAGATTGTCTGCTTGTCTGAGAACATGTCATTTAGTTGTAGCATCTTTCAGGTTGAAATCGGATAGCTCTGCATTTTGATGGGGAAAAGTGAAGGGTTGCTGAGTTTGTCAGTTCCAGCTGGTGCCAACAGGAAGTAAAATCCTAAACAGTCAACCATGAAGAAAATACATCTCACATGTGTCTCTTTCATTGGCATGTTCCATTTAAGAGAGTACCTAGTGCTGAGTGTCCATGCTGCTGCTGTGGATGATGACACGCTTGCTCTCTGTATCATTAGATCATGGACGGGGAAGGAGACAACGACCCAGACCTCATCTCGGCTGCCCACCCTCGCTTTTGTGAAGCCATCAAGTCAGATGCGCAGGCATACACCTCTCTGTTTACCAGAACATTCCAGAACAAAACCTTCCATGTGTACCGGGTCAAGAAAAAACGCATGAAGAGTGGCAAGAGTTTGTCAGAGGGCAGAGCAACACACTAGTAACAGCAGAAATTCCTGTCAGCGTCTGGAAGAAGAGAATACATTTGTGATTTCTCCATCTATGTTGGTCTCCAGTCTGCGCAGCAGCCAACTGTGATCCTGCTTATTATTTCTGAAGAAAGGGTTCAGAGCTCTGTGAGCCGGGTCAACCTGGAGGCTGCATTGTTTTGGTTAATAGAGTGAGGCAACTGTAGGGGCCCAGGTCTCCCAGTTCTCCCAGAAACAGGTGTCGGACCTCAAAGCAGCATCCATCTGAAAAGATGAGTTTCAGTCCAACAAATCACTTTTGTTTCTTCGGTATCTCTATTTCTTTCTTTCTCACAAAGATACTGTCTCTTGCTTCCGATTAATATTTAGACTTACTGCATTCCATGTCAAATAGAGTGGGCTCTGGGCTTAACACTGTTATGGATTGTATATTTTTGCTGAAAGCAGAAAAGGTTTTTTATATGACACATTTTCAGAAGGTACAAATTTCAATTCATCCCAGCCCAAAACACAAAAGAAACAATCTGATAAATGCTAAAATTGCGGTGCTTTTTTCCTGTAACTAAAACTGCCTGTCAGTTGTGATTGAATCGTGTTGGCTCACAACTGCTTTGTTCTTCTTTAAGTCACATTAGCTTCATTCACTTTGCATAAAAGTTAATCCAGTCACTTCAGTTTAGATTTCTGTCACTGGCTGTTGTTTCTTAGTGATGCTTTTTTGTTAATTTAGTAACAAAAAATGTAGTAACAAAAGTTAATTTAGTAAGTAGTTGGTTAGGTTGCACGAATGTACAAGGCTGATATTCCACTTTCCTTTTATTCCAAGTATTTGTAATGTTGGAAAACATTGTATTTTGGTCTAAGGGTTGATCCAGATTCTACTGACAGTAACAAAAACGGTTTCTTTTATAAAGCAAAAAAATGAAATAAAAAAGTTTAATGTGGGACTAATAGTTTGAGAGATGGGTAAGATATAAGTACATGCCACAGTGTGTTGAAGGTATATCATGTTTGAGCGTTCAAATTTTTTTCAAAGTATATTTCGATAAAAAGAGATAATTAAAAAAAATGATATTCACTCAGTTATTCCCAGCAGCTTTGTGATCATGCTTTTGTGTTTTACACAAATCAGGCATAACATCATGAGCACTTATCTAATATTTTGTTGGCCCCTTTTTACTGCCAAAACAGCGCTGAACTCTCCCGACGTAGATTCCATCAGACCCCAGAAGGTGTGATGATGTGGTATCTGGCACTGTGATCCCAGCAGCAGAAAGTCCTGAAAGTCCTGTACGTTGTGACGTGGGGCCTACATTAATCTCACTTGTCCAGTACATCAATAGGTGCTTGATTGGATGCAGAGCTGGGTTATTTGGAGGCTGAGTCAACACCTTATATGCAACAAGCTGCCATATTCTCTTTATTCTGGCATTTTTCTATCAGAACCAGAATTGACCTCTTCAGCAATCTGAGCTACGGTAGCTCGACTGCTGGATCAGACCACCCAGGCCAGCCTTCACTCCCCACTTATGTCAATGAGCCTTGACCCTGTCACCACGCCAACGCTGTTACATGCACGCTGTCTCCCTCTTCTCCTCTTTTACCCAGCCCACTTTCAGCAGGATGGTTCCTCCTTGTAAGCCTGGTCCATCTCAAGGTTTCTTCCTGTTAAAAGGGAGTTTTTCCTTGCCACTGTGCTTACCTGGGGCGGCTCTGGGTTTCTGCCTCTGTAAAGCACCTAGAGACAATTTTTATTATAAAAGGAGCTATGTAAATAAAACTGAATTGAATTAATAGATTCTGACCACCACGGACTGGGTACACCCCATAATAGCTGCAGTGAAGGAGATGGTCTGACCCAGTCCTCTAGCCATCACAGCTTAGCCCTCTTTAAACTCACTTCACTCATTTATCCCGCTTCTATCACATCTACTTTTAGTTGAAAGGTTCATTTGCTGCCTCTTACATCCCAGGATGAAGAGGTGATCAGTGTTATTACTGTATTACTGTGTTATTACTGTATTACTGTATCACCTGTCAGTGGTCGTAAAGTTCTGCTTGATGGGTGTACGTTAGAGGTCATAGTGAGCAGCTCGGAGTTCTGGTCCAGACTTAAATGACTGGAACTGGAATCATTATTCTGGTTTCTTCACACGACATCATCAACACACTGGTAATGTAAATGATCCACCAGCCTCAGAACTGAGCCATGATTGCTGCGCAGCGCACACAATCATTGTCTTCCTTTAACATAAAGTTCCTTCTTTAAGCAGTATTTTCCAGCATGTTTTGTTTTTTCTAAGCACATTAGCTGTATAGCATGTGGTTTCTGACTGGACAAGTTGAGCTCTGTAGAGACAGATGCTCTCAATTACCGCAGACAAATTGCTTGTTAGTTTTAACTCCCACCTGGGTTTAAAATGTTTCCACTGGTGTATAAATGCATCTTTGCTGCTGTGAAGCTACAGTCAAAGCTTGTTCAAAGTGATATTTGTGGCATCGTCGCTGTTGTGATTCTCAGTAGCAGCAGCAGCACCCGTTTCTCTTCCTCACAGTCGCAACCACACATGAATAATGCAAGCGGTGAGGGAATTACATCTGGATGACAAAGTTGCTGATTTCTTCGCCACAATGCTGTGTAACACTTGCATATCAAAGTAAAGCTTTGTGGTTGGGTACAAAAAATAAGTAAGGCATCCGGAAAAACCCCGTCTTGTAGCAGCACGAGGGCAGGTGAGGCACTGGAGTCTTTGTCTTTTTTATTTTCCCTGCTACAGAGACGAGAGGTTGAGTTGGGGAATTATGGGTGGGTCACTTGCCCTCGCGTTCCACATGTTGGTAGACCCGTGCACGACGCACGCCTACATCTCAGTCAGCACACTCGATAACAAGCATCTCTTGGTTTGATCATCCCGGCAGAAGCTGGAGGTGGAACCGTTAAAAATGTGTTCGTTAACTGCGATGCCTCGTAGCGTCGCATACCAATGTGATCTACACCTCCAATTCCTCCTCTCCTCTTGCCTCCTTATTCTTTAATTTAGTAGATGCGTAATTGCATTATTGTTGCATAATGAGAGAGTGCTAATGTTTTTTTTTTTTTTTTTTCCCCCAGCAGAGGTGTTAATATCCCGACATAGTGGTGTTGAATTAGTAATTGGTCATTGATTTGGAGGATCAGCAACCACTACCTTTTAGGTTCATTCTGTCAAGATTAAATGCATATTTATTTTTCTGAATAAAGTAAAATACACAAACATGCAGCACTAAAATAGTTATTATAATAATGTTGCAGCTGAGAAGTCCACCTTACCTTTTTGTTGATAATATCAGGCTGGGTGAAATGGCCAATATGGACCCCTGAGATTCAGCTGTAAATGTGTGTGTGTGTGTGTTTGTCTGACGAAACTGTGTTGTGTGGGTCATTTTCCATCATTGATGGTGTTTTCATGTCTTTGTGTTGCTTCTGGTGTATTTCTGCTGCCCAAGTCAACACCATTGTGGTTTCTAGTCTAATTCATCTTTTTCAAGTCCTTGAAATGATTCCGCCTGCACGTGAGCATTAAATGTGACGTTAAAAGCACATTTGGTGTGCTGTTCTAAAGTCGCTGCTGTGGCTGTGACTCTGTGGCAGATTTGTTGACGCTGGTGATCAGGTCAGATTAGATCTCTGCTGGATTCAGAAACACCACCTTTGGTGCATGTTGTTTTCTGTGCTTCTGCGGTTGAGCGTCTTTACTTTTCTGTCACACAGTAATGTGACGGAGATCTAAAACCTGATGATAAGACGTGAGGCAGAGCCCAGCACGTGATTCATGTGACACTATGGCTTGAGCAGTTTGTTAATATCTGGAGTCATAAAATCAAAATTTGAAGTGCCACTTATTTTTATCATTGCGTCTATAATAACGGTGATGAGGTCATATTTCCAGCTGTATGTGGGTTCTTTGTTTGTTTGCTTTTTTTTTAAATTGTGAACAAAAGTGATTAAAGTAATTTGTGGGTTTGGATGAACTAAAAATATCAGCACAAGGAAACTTTTTTACCTTTTATCAGAATGTTTAGATTGACCTTTTTGTTCTGTTGTGATGTTAATTATATTGAGTGATCCAAGTTATTGATATGTTCATGGCTGGATAATCAAAGTTTTTGGTTACATTCTCTGTTTGACATCATCTATGGAACAATCAGGTTTTTCTTTTTATCTATTTCCAAAAATTCATTCTCTACATAAAAAACAGTGAACTTGTTCATTATGTTATGGAAATTGTTCTATGGGACATTAGTATCAAAGATGTGCCTGAATAAACCTAAATGTTCCTGGCAGACATGTTCACGTTCATGACCAGTAAAAGTTGCCTGCTGTTTAAATTCTCCGGTTTTGATGCAAACCAAATTGTTTTTATTACTTGATTTTTTTTTCTGTTATCATAGCATTCACTGATATGAACAAATAAATGAGGGTTTATTTATTTATTTAATTTAGTAAATTGAGTGGGGGGGGGGGGGAGCAAATACCAAGGGTATAACCAAAGGATCACTAATATGAGACCAGGCTGGAATCACCAGCCGTGTATCACCTAACCCTAACCCATAAAATACAATGCCAGCAAGAGTTATGTTCTGATCTGCTGCACTAGAGCAGACCAAAAATGGCTTTTCTTGTTTTTACAGGTTTTTTTGTTTTTTGTTTTTTGATTGCATAAACACTAAAATCACAGTTGTCAAAACCTTACACTCAAGGAGCAAAACACTGGACCAGATATTCACGACTATAAACTCAAAGTCAGCCTCACACTTTTTGCAGAACAATAAACACAGTGATTTGCAAAAAAATAAACTCACTTGTCTACATTAGACACTTGTCTATCATAGATGTCGATCATGATGTCACTTTCTTTCAATTCCAAAGCACTGACTGATAAATCACCACAGCCATTAGCCAACTGGTTAAACACACACATCAGGTGAGCAAACACTTGATTGGTTTATTGTAGACACACCAATCAGGTTTGAGCACTTTAATAATGCAGCAGGTGAGTTCACTTGCTTTCAACCAAAATGAAAGAATTCAGAGGAAGAAGAGTGAGGGTGAGAGGAGGAATCCGTGGAGGACAAGTACAAGGAAGAGGAAGAGCTGAAGCAAGAGGAGAACGTCCTCTAAGAAGAAGAGGACCAAATTTGATAAATGAAATTCATGCAGCACTAGTTAGTCATGTCATGAACCATGAATTGACTGATTTTATATAAGGGGAATTAAATCATATTTTCAATAGTCTGCAGCATTGATCTTGTTTTGTGTTTTGATTTACCATATTGTATTTTTGGAATCTCTGTGTACTTCATTACAGTAATCTAATCACTGGGAGGTAGAATTGCTAAAAGTGTTTTAAGTTAAATACAGCAGTGTTTAATTGGTTCAAACAGAGTTAAGCCTCATGAATAGTTTGTGTTTTATATGGTAACGTGTGGTTTTTATAAATGTGTATATAGTTATGACAACTGTTTCATTTTGCACAGAATCTGAGGTGTTCTGCATATTGTGTGTGTGTGGTTGTGCTAATTATATCGTTTTGAAATTCCGAACCGTGTTTTCAAAATTGTGCCTAAGCAATCCTAAAAAAACTGTAAACTGTCAAATAATAATATTGCACCTCGTACAATAATGCAAATATCTTGGCCATTTCCTTACATAGGACTTGGCGGCTGATTATAATTAGAAACATAAATCAATCAAACCCAGGGCCTGACCAAGAACAAGCAGCAGTGACAAGGAAAAACTCCCCTTTAACAGGAGGAAACCTTTAGCAGGACCAGACTCATTCTGGGGGATCCTCCTGCTGCTGGGTGGCTGGCTAAAGAAGGAGGGGAAGAACAAATAGAGGAGAGGAGAGACACACATGCATGCGAGTACATTAATTACAATGAGCAATCAAAACTAGGGCGGAGTGGGTCAGTGGGGTCAGAGGTCAGTGCTCAACAATGGGGTCTGCGACACCTGTGAATGGATACAGAGAGAGAAGAAGGAGGGTGGAGAGAAGGAAAAAAACTATACAGGAGATGTCTATCACTGACCTACAAGTAAAAAGAAGAGAAGAGACATGGAGCCATGAAGACATGATGCAGTCAGGAGATCATCTTTGTCGGCCTATGGCAGCATAAGAATTAGACAACCCTGTCATAATTATGATAATTAACCTGACTAGAATAGTGACTGTAACTACAGAATTTAGCTTTCTCAAATTGAAAGGTTTTAAGTCTAGGCTTAAAATAGAGTCAGCCTCCTGTACCTGGACAGGGAATTGGTTCCACAGCAGGGGGGCCTGATGGCTAAGTGCTTGGCTCCCAGTCTACTTTTAGAGATTCGGGGAACCACAAGTAAACCAGCATTCTGAGAGTGGAACGGTCTGTTGGGATGGTATGATGCTTTTAGCTCCTCCAGATAGGATGTATAGCTAGGCCTCTAAAGATTTAAAGGGCAGCTTGCACAGGAGTTATGTGGTCTCTTTTGTCAGTCTCAAGCTGTATTTTGGCTGCATCACTTTAGAACAACTGGAGGGCCTTCAAAGAGCTATGTTATAGGGTCTTCAAAGAGCTATTATGCTCATGACTCACAGAAGTCCAGCCTGGAAGTAGCAAATGCGGAGACTTCCTTTTAAGCATCATGCTGGGTCAATATTTTCCTAACCCCTGCAATGTTTCACAAATGAAAAAGGTGCTTCTTTGATATGTGTGAACCAATCAACAGAAAGCTAGTTGTTGCTTCCTCCTACTGCGGACGATAGTACAACTCTCCTCAACCCTTTTCTGCATTTTAACAATAAAAAAAAGAATCCATCGCTTAAAAACGCCCACTCTGGTCTAAAATACCCAATAATTTCAACAATAATTTGTTCCACCCTCGCAAGGATTTTTTAAAAGCCGCTTTGTTTCTTCTACATTTAAACATCTTGTTCTTAGAAAACCCCAGTCTCCACACAGATGTTCTTCATCGTCTTTTTTTTCCCTGGAAATCCTTATGATCCTTTCCTTTCTTTTTGAGAGCATGACTGAGTTTTCAGCTCTTATTAGGATTAGTGGCTTGATATGTTCTCCCACTCCTCAAGCACTGTGTGCTGACTCAAACCAGCAGAACACTGCTGCTGCTTTCAGCTGTTTAAAGGATGTTCTGTCGCCTGTAATGCCGGAAAGTTGAGATCTGACTGTGATTACTGCCCGGATTGTGCCGGAGCATCTTCATTTGGTTATTTGGGGATTATTGTTCAGCTTTCTTTAATTATTATACTTCTATAATTACTTACTAGTCTATGTAAGAAGACATCTCCCTGATGCTGCACTGCATCCATATAACCAGCTGGAAAACCGCTCCAGATGGGAACAATCATTTCCTCTTCAACAATGCTGGGAGTTTTCTTACAGGTGGTTTAGTGCAGAAGTCCTATGAAAGATGAAGTACTTCAAGAAATTATTCATCTTTCATTTATAAGTGAAGCCTTTCAAGTGGGTTTGGAGGAAAGTAGAGAAAGCCGAAACCATTATTCCTTCATGATTTGCTGTACAACAAACCATGACTCAGTCATGTTTGCAGTTCCCCTATGGAGCTGCTGAACTCAGCAATGTGCTGGGGGAGAAGCAGACTCCTTTCTCCTGGTACTCAATAATCATCTCCATCGCACTTCTCAAAGAACAGATAAAAAAGATCAGCTCCTTTATATGGTTGTCTGCTTTTTCATTAGATACTCAATGGGAAGAGGGTTTGTGTGTGTGTTTGTGAGAGGGAGAGACAGAGAGGGAGGAGCAGTGCTTCGCTACATACTTCTGTACCTGGTATTTTCATCCTTCCAAATTAACATTCTGCTATTATCCTCTCCCTCTCGCTTGCTCTCTGTAAGTCTGTCTGTGCCTCATAAACTGCAGGGTTCATAGTGTTAATGCATCACTGTCAACACAGCCATTGTGATTAATGACTAGATGTGAACATTAAGTGCAGATCAACACCAAGCAGCTCACACTCACCTGTAGTGTGTGTGGGTGTCTGTCTGTCCATCTATCTATCTATCTATCTATCTATCTATCTATCTATCTATCTATCTATAATAGTAGTAATATTACAGTAGTAATACAAGGTTACATAACAGTAGATTGCGTTATGATTTCTTGGCCTTTTGATCTTGCTCTCTCCAGAATCATCTCTTCCTTGGCCCATTATCATATTTCCTGAAAATTTCATTAAAATCAGTTCATAACTTTTTGATTTATTTTGGTAACAGACAGACAAACACTGGCTGTCATATAACCTCCTTCCTTGTGGAGGTAATAATCAGTTTCCCTTCCAGTGTCAAATTAGAAAATAAAAGCAACTCAAACACCCTCTGGTGGTAGGATGCAGATACAGTCAGTAATATGACCCACCTCCTACATTTACATTGTGTTTAACCACTGAGAATTGTAGTTTGTTTTAAACATAGTTATAAATAATATAAACATTTAAACATTTTGACTCAAGAGTAAAAATTGAAATACGTTACTGTGTGAAACATTTGTAATTTTGTTGCTTTCTAAGCAGAAAAGATCTGGCACCATTTTCAGAAATTTCAGATTTCATTTATTTTTTATTATATCAAAGTTTCCAACAAACCTACATCCAGGGTTCATAATTTATTTGTAATTTTCTATCAGGCCATTTTCCCACAATCACAATAATCATTGCTTCAGACGACAGCTAGCTGGAATTAGTGAGGGGCAACAGATCAATCTGCACAGCTGCTCAGAAACACCATAATAACATAAACTGCATCCTCTTCCTCTTCCTGACATTTGATTTTCAGTCAACAGTCACCTTTAAAATGGTCCAGCATTAGTTTGTATTCTTCAAGCAGGTAAACTGGCAGAAACATTTAGTATTCTTGAAGTGGAGCAGAGAAACTGAACAAATCCATCCTTCTCTCTGTCCGACCAGTCTGCTCCTGTTTCTTCATTACAAAGCTGCTTGAGTTTTGCTGCGTGTTCCCTCGGGTGAAGAGGAATGAGCGGCAGAGAGGTGCAAAGGAGAAGAGAAAAGCACACAATCAGATGAGGGGTGTGGCAGTAAGTAGAAAGCTAGATGTATTACAACCCACAAAGTTTTGGAAGCTTAAACACCCAACCGATACAGAATTACTCAACGTTACCAGGAAAGAACGACAAAAAAAACGTCACCCTGCAACCCTGTGATGGTCGAAGCACTTTTTTTTTTTTTTTTTTAAACCTCATAAAAACATCGACAGAAGCTGTTTACAGCCAGGCAGCAAGAACACAATGTGTCCAGTACATAGCGAAAAAGCAGACTGTGTCATTTGGGCTGCTCACTATGATCTCACCATTCTTCACAGTCTTATGGCACAGTGTGGGAGTCCTTTATTTATTTACAAAAATGCATTCGGCTGCAAAGAGCTTTAAAAATACATCTTATGTGACGCTGACTGGCTCAGGTATAAAAAAAAAACAAAACAAAACAAAAAAAAAACGCTAGGCCTTCAAGTGACACTACCCAGAGCAGCAGCAGTAAGTGCCAGAGCACATTCAGGATTACGCCTTTCTGAGGATAAAGCTGAGCATCATGATTAGAAACAGAGCAAGATTATCTGAGCCCAGACCCTGGCAGGCAGGATTGAATAGGTCAGACCCTCCCACACAAAGAGGGCTGGCCTTTTTTGTACAACCCGCATGTTTACTCTATGTCCGATCAGTACAGCAGATTCAGTGTCAATCAGAGATACTACTTCCCTTTACTGGGTTACCAATGGTTGCCAACAATGTGTGTGTGTGCCTGAATGTGTGTGTATTTGTGTAAGTGTACGTGTCTGTGCTTAGAAATTGCTGGTCTCAGCTTGTTCATACAAAGCCCGCAGCTTCTCAAAACGTGGTCCCCAGTCCCCAAGTGTCTCCTCCCTTGTGTTTTCTCCCACATCTCCACTGCTTCCCCCATCTAGTCCAGCTGAGCTGAAGGAGCTGAGGGAACCGGCAGACGAGCCGCCTCCCTCAGTGGAGAAAACCTGCAGCGAGTCAAAGGGCCCAGTGTCCGGATGCTGGTCTGCATCACGTATGATCTCACACAGGTAGCGGGCCAAGTCCTGGCTGGAGAAGGAAATGGAGCGACGTGACAGCTGAGGGGGTCGTGCTTGGCCCTGTGCAGGAAGTCTGGATGGGGGGACATCCCTGCGGAGGCTTGTGGTAGTGGTAGCAGTGGAGGAGGTGGTGGCTGCAGAGGGAGGCAGGGTGGTGGAGCTGGTTGTTCGACTGAGGGGTTCCAGTGGATGAATGGAAGGCGGAGGAGGAGGCGTCTGGTGTAGGAGGTGGTGGTGAGGCGGAGGGTGGTGCAGGGCTCTGGATCGACAGTACTGCATTGACTGGGCTGGGCTGGGCTGGAGAGACTTCTGCAACTCTGCCATGTCATAGGCATTCTAGAAACAAACAGGTCATAAACATTGGCACAGAGGAAAACCCGAGTTAACAGGAAACCAGCAGGAATTATAGAGGTGAACAAAGTGAAGGATGTGAGCCTGAGGAGGAGAGAAGGAACAAATCTCATTTTACAATAACAGGACAGAAAAACAATATTACTTTGTTTTTGGGGCATCAGGACATTTTGGCTGGTCCTCACAATTTAAAATGCCTGTTTGAGGGTTAATACATGGTTTTAAGGTTGGGGTTAGAACTGGGTTTAGGTTAGGGTTAGGATTGGTTAGTTGGGATGGTTAGGGTTAGGGTAAGGGGCTGGGTAACATATTATAGCTACGAAAGTCCTTAAAGATAGAAAGTACAAGTGTGTGTGTGTGTGGGTGTGTGTGTGTGCGACAGATCGTAAGGACAAAACTATGAGAGAATCTTCAAATATACTGTCACGGTAATTCACCTTAGCATGAAACTGATTCCAAAAGAAAACCATGGCAGCATGTTTTGAAATGGAAGGTTTGTGGGTGGAGGACGAGGAGGAAGAAAAGATACAGATGAAGGGGCTGTGGGTTGCTTTGTAAAACTGATTATGTGATGAGTGAAAGGTGCTGTTTTTATTACCAAGAGAGCGTAAAAATAAGACTCTTGAAAACTGCAGCATCTGCTTGTGTGTGTGTGTGTGTGTGTATGTGCAATGTAACTACCGCATACATTTGATCAAAACCGCAATGTTATGCAAACTCTGTGCTGTTCAGTGTGTGTGGGTGACAGTGGCTGCTGGAGAGAGGTGATCTTTTTTGTGTGTGGGCCTAATTGAAAAACTCCCCCTCTCTCTCTCTCTCTCTGTCTCTCTCTCTCTCTGACACACGCACACACACACACACACACACACACACACACACACACACACATTCTCTGAGCTGCATTTATTTAACTTGTTTGAGTTATTACTACACAATTATGTTCATCAAGATTGTTTTGATGTTTTCTGTTTTAAAGGTAAGAGCTAACAACCATTCATTCTGCTTTAACATAATTAATTATGAAACCAGTACTGTGTATTACGTTTAATGAAATTCAACACTGAAAAATTAAAATCCAAATATAATGACAATAGATGCTTACCTATCTGAGCAACTATATTTATTAATTAAAAAAAACCTCTGAAGTTTGGAGAAAACAGCAGCTGTGTCCAGAAACTGAAAAGATATGTTTGTCTTTGTCCTGTTTTACTAATTCTAGGAAAACAGAATGGATGTTTAACTGAACAAAAAAGGTAGAGGGTGGATGGATGGATGTTGTCACTGTTGTATCCAAATGCATGTGTGTCAACAAAAGCTGCAGCAAAATCGATGCTAACAGTGCTAACCATTGCTATATGGGTCACAACAGACCACAGGCCAAAAGCTTGTTAGTGGACTTGAAGCTTCAAGGTTTCATTAACCAGATTATGTCAAGAGTTAGGTCTTCCAAACTCAACAGAAGACTTGTTTTCACAAGCGCAACGTATTCTGGTACATATATATTATCAAATTATACTCTGAACACAACAACTACCAGACTAAGTGAGGCCTGCTGTCTTTATCCACTTAAATATTTGTTTTATCTTCTTGCTGCAGTGAAAGAAACACATCTCTCTGACATGGTGTCATTATATTTCCTGAAAACTTCAACAGTGATGTTCTCCAAGCCAATGCTTGAATGTACAGGTCTGTTTATTTTATTTGCCATCTTGCTCCAGATTTCCTAAATACTCCTCAGAAATGAAGCCATCTTCATCTCCTAATGTACATTTGTGTGCATGTGTGATTTTCTTATCATTTTCCTCATGTGATTGGCCTCCCTTATCGTGTTTATCCCTCTTGTTTACACCCCTTATCTTATTGTTACAGTCGATTTACATCATTACTGTCAAACCACACCTAATTTCTGGCCTTACTTGGTTTTTACATCCTAATTATTACTTTCAGCCACCACTGCATTTCTATCCTTATTTGGCTAAAACCTCCTGCCTCTCTATACAGTCCATGTCTACGTCACAGCAACGATGGCGTTCATTGTTTACCTTGATCTATAGACATCAAAATTAAACTTTTGTTTCTAGACATTGTGATCATTATTTAACACTAGCATCCCTCATTCATTTGCAATCATGTTAAAAGACATTATCACATTCTTTTCTGCCATGTTACTGTTACAAATCTTCTTTTCAAGATATTAATCACTTTGAGTCTGTCATGCACCGCCAAACCTTCTGCTAGCTGCTCCTCTGTGCATGACCAGGGCAGACCTCACCTATTATTGATAATATCTGTGTTGTTCACCTGGTCCTCCTCACCGCCTCCTTCTTCATCGTAGTTGAGGACGTTCTCTCGGATGTCTTCCCAGCCGTCGTGGTGGGCGGAGACGTGGTACACGCCTTCCTTCATTCCTTTGTAACTTCTCCAACGAGTGTAGAGGAAGATGCCCAGCAGCAGTACTGGAGGAAAGAAATATAGCATGTGACATTTTTGTCCTTGGAGTACATCAGGAGTTAATTGTCTGAGTATGACACCCCGCCGAGACAATCTCACATTGATGCCAATAGTGCAGTGCTTTGAAGAACTGACTGATGAGTCCAGAAAGAGAACTGTTTATTAAATACATAATAAATACAATAATAATTCCCTAATGAAAAAGGACAAAGTCACAGGGATACCTGGGACATCGCTGCTGTTAGCTGTGATCCTGTCTGTTACTTGGACAATAATAACAGTGTCATGTGCATACGTTTGGATGACAACTGCTCTGCAAGCCTCAGGGAAAATGTTTATGTAGAGGTAAAACATAAGGGGCCCCAGGATGGATCCCTGTGGCACACCAAAGTTACAGCCAAGGGTGGAGGATAATGCTGAAGTAGATCCCAGTGAGGACCAGGTGTATCCCAGTAAGGACCAGGAGTTCTGCAACAGTGGATTCGGAAAGTTCTTGAACAGAATATTAACATTTGTGTCACATCTTTCAACTCGCACCACAGATGACAGTGAGCTTGGTCTCCATCCCTCCAATCTAAAATCTCTTCATACTTTTGTTCTTGCTCCATTTATCAAATCACATCTTGAAGTCAGGGGCACATTTATCGAATAAGGACTCCAAAAGAAAGCACTCAGAGGTCCGAGTGAATTGATAACAGCCCATTAAACAGTTCACCCTCTGACAACTCTGCAAGAGTGAAGCCACTCAGCCAGAAACCATCTACAGTGTACAGCAGGAAAAATCAATATTCATTTACTGTCAGTTTGTTTTTCTCACTGCAGTCCAGAGTCTGGCATATATAGGATGATACTGTCTCTCTGTTTCATTTTTGAGAGTGGTATTATAGTTTTTAATGCGCACATAATAAAACATTTATTTGTTTTGTGCGGAGACAGACGCCTGCTTTCTGTACAGTGTCTCCATGTTAGACGGGCAGTGAAGAGGCAACACCAAGGTCACAGGTGAGCGCACTGGCCTAACTGCAATCATTTTCATTTACTGCAGGGGTTCCTCAAGCCTTTCAAAGCTGCTCGGAGCTTCTCACAACCACAATCAAGTGATGCTGACAACTTGATGATAGAGTCAGTTGGTTGTTCTTGGTACCTTGATGTGAATATATAATTAATGTGTGTGTATATATATATATATATATATATATATATATATATATATATATATATATATATATATATATATATATATCCTGCTTTGCTTTTGCTTACTGTTTTCAAAAAAAAATTCTAGAAGATACTGTAAGTGTATTCCTCATTGTGTATTCCTCAGAGTGAAATGTAGCTTGCTGTATGTTGATTAAAAAAACAAAAAAAAAAAACAGAAGTACAACCTGGGAAGGAGAAGATCTTCCTAGCTGTGTGTGGAATGTAGCCCTTTGTCTGTTCCTGTTTGTGTGTGTGTGTGTGTGTGCATACCAAAAAGCTGCAGGTCAGAACGCACAAGACAAATCTGCTGCCTGCAGGCAAACTCTAGAGCAGGGGTGGGCAAACTAAGGCCCGGGGGCCACATGTGGCCCAATGAACTATTGAATCCGGCCCACAGAGCCTTCACAATAATTCCTCCAAAAGCCAAATGAAGAGGGTTGTCAGCTTGATTGGTTAGAAAAAGGTTCAGACCCCCCTTCACCTAGCATGCTAACACGTCCTCTCAAGAAGGTGGGGCCAAACATCATTTGGAGCTTCATCATCCATCTCTAGTTGAACCAATTTACAGACTCTTCAAAATAATTTCACAGTCAATAGTTCATCAAACACGATTTTTAGTTAACCTCCAATCCTCATTTGGGGAGTTAGTTTTCCGCACCACCTGGCCGGCCCCTTCATCAAGATCTAAAACCCAATGTGGCCCTTCAGGCTAAAT